>OY757016.1:42932612-43533921 GCA_963580285.1 Lucinisca nassula
CGTCTGGTGGACGCCATTTTCTCACAAGAATGTCATTTTTGACATACTAACAGACTGGGACCTGAGATACTTCCTGCTCATCTAAAGCCCTTTCAAACAAAGGCAAAATTTCAGGATCCATGTGCTGTTCTATAGCTAGTTGAGACCCGGACATTTTGTCATGGCCTAGATCGAAAGATGAGTTATTCTCACGAAAATCTGTCTGCTTATCAGGCAGGTTTGAAGACAGAGACCTTGTTATCTCGTCATTAAAAGACTGACCCAAAAAGGTATCAGTAAAATCAAAATCCTGTTTTCCATCAGTGTGCTTGGCCTTACGTGTCATAGCCCTTGTGACTGCACAGGACGGATAAAGATCAGGAATTTCCTGCTCAATGGCATCAGGTGGTTGGTCAGTGCAAGGATTAGAAGTCAAAAGTGGGTTTACCACAACCTTATCTCCAGCTAAGTCATTGCCTAGCAATAAATGAACACCTTTGAAAGGTAAAGAAGGTCTAATACCAACAGCCACTGAACCGGATACCAAGTCTGATGACAAATAAACGTTATGAAGCGGAACATTAACAAATCCACATTCCACACCCTGAATAAGGACACTTTGGCCCAAAGAAGTCTTCTCAGAAAACGGCAGAGTATCTGCTAGAATAAGAGATTGAGAAGCTCCGGTATCTCGTAAGATTTTAATAGGGGTAGGATGGGCATAACTGTCACCATTTAGTGACACAAAACCATCTGATAAGAATGGTTCATAAATCTCCATAACTGTATCAATCTCAGATAATTTGGTATCAGAAAGAGTTTCCTCCCTTACACAAGACTGTGGTTTTGGCCTTATAGAAGTCAAGCCTGTAGGCTTAAGTTCCCCTTGTCTTTCTCTTTCTTTCCTTCGCTTTAATTTTAAACACTCAGAGATCAAATGACCTGTATTTTTACAATAATAACAAACTACTTGAGATTGAGATAAGGGATTCTGGTCTTTGTTTTCACTAGAAGGTTTGGAAAAATTCTGGCTTCTGTTTTCACCAGAAGGTTTGGAAGGATTCTGGCTTTTATTTTTACCAGAAAGTTTAGGCATAGTACTAGCTGTATGGCTATAACTACCAGAGGGATTTCTGGGATAGAATCTTGGACCTGTCTGTGAATTATAAGGTTTTCGAGGATAAGGCCTGTTCACAAATGAGACTTTATGAGTCGAAGCATAATCATCTGCCAAACGAGAAGCTTCCTCCAAAGTTTCAACCTGTCTCTCATCGAGAAAAGACTTAATGTCTGAATTTATGCACCGTTTGAACTCTTCAACAAGGACAAGCTGTCTAAGTTTGTCATGATTAGAGCCTACTTTTTTAGAAGAACACCACCTATCAAATAACTGTTCTTTTGTTCGAGCAAATTCTACATGGGTCTGTGACATGTCTTTTTTACAATTCCTAAATTTCTGCCTGTAAGCCTCAGGGACCAACTCATATGCCTTAAGAATAAGCTCCTTAACCAAATCATAGTCTGAGCTTTGCTCGACAGTCAGCTGAGTGTAAATGTCTCGAGCCTTTCCGACAACAACGCTTTGCAAAAGTAAGGTCCAATGCTCTTTTGGCCATTTTAAATTTTCTGCAACTTTCTCAAAATGCAAAAAATACTTATCTACCTCTTTTTCCTGAAATGGCGGAACTAATCTGATGTGCTTTGTGGCATCAAAGTAACTACCAGAGTCAAAAACAGGGGTATGTTTCACCCTATCTTGACCCTGGAGTTCCATTTCCTTCAATCTTAACTGAAACTGCCTTTCTCTTTCTTTTTCTTCAATACTTTATCTCATTTTTTCCTTTTCCAACTCGAGCCGTTCTTCTTTTTCTAATTTTTCTTTCTGAATGCGTTCCTCCATTTCTCTTTGTTTTTCTTCCTGTTCTAATTTTTCTTTTCGAATTCGTTCTTCTATTTCTAATCTTTCCATCTGCATTTGTCTCTGCATTTCTCTTTCTTTTTCTTCCTTTTCCATTTTTTCTTTCTGTATGCGTTCTTCCATCTCTAATCTTAATTTTTCTAATTCAGTTTGCCTTCCAATTTCGATTTGTCTCATTTGCAATTCAGTATGTGAAACTATAATGAGAGACAAAGCAGATGGATCGAAAAGTTCTTCATCAACAAAAAACTGTACCAAAATATTCTTAATTTCATGCTTCTTCATGCTTATTTTGACAGCAGTGACCCCATAGTGGGAAGCAATTTCTAGCAGATCTGTCCTTTTGGCCTGATTAAACAACTCCTGAGTAGGCTGAGCCAAAAAGCTTCTCAAATCAAACGACATGTTTGCTTTTAGTAATTATAAGTAATTATGGTAATACAGATCGAGGTTAATTTGACAAAGTTTTTTTTTTGAAATGACAAGCCCAACAAAATTTTCACATGAAATGACAAGTACTATTTCACCTGAAATGACAATTCACATGAAATGACAATCCCCTGTATGTCTATGGGGAAATACCAATCTTGTGAAGCAACTGCCAAGTCTATATTTGATAAGAAATGACAATTACTTGCCTACAAATGAAATGTCAGTCCTAAAATACTCAAGATGTATTTATCCCGGACGAGCCCCCAATTTCTGTTACGAGCCAGGCGTAGCAGAAAGAAAAAGCAAACAAGCCTTTTGGAAAAATTTAACAAAATTTATTTACAAGTTAACTTTAACCTGTAGAAGTAAGAAACAGGGCTTCCATTAACTCACAAATTCAGGAAGTCCCAGACTTCCTACCCTTGAAATCTGGAAGTCCCACTGGAAATTTCAGGAAGTCCCAGTTTTGAAGCAACGTGTTTGCGGATCGTAAAATTGTTTTGATGAAGAAAAATATATTATTTATTCTATGAATCTCTTGTTTGCTTTTTTATTCACCTGTATTTATACTTTTAGACGGCTAGTAGAGTGTGGATAGGTAAACTGACCAGCTCAAAAATGACTTAAATAGTGTTGACTGGGCCGTATAACTCCAAAACAAACAAGTAAAGTTCTGTTTTCAGCCAGTATGAGCAAGTTCAAACTACACATAACTGTAACATAGATGCGGTCAGTACACTCCAGAAGAGTGCCGGCCCCCTCCCATCAGGGCTTGAAGAAATAGATGGACTGCAGGATGCTTCCACGCAGAGCTGAAACTGACCCCACAAGAGACCTGATAAACCACTTAGAGGATATACATGTAAATACGTTCTATAAAAGGGTTATCCTTTGGAGGCAAGGCATACACCACAGGACTGAAATATATGGAGTGTACATGTTTTCTGGGCCAGACTAGCTAGTTTCAGCCAATTAGGCCTCATCAGTGACCCTCAGATATTTTCAAAATTCCACAATGGAATCAATGATCCCAGAGGACAAGAAAATATAATCTACACTATGATGTAGGGCAGGGAGACGTTTTACCGCCGCCACACATTCCAAAACAAGCCTGCCTAGGCAAAGCGTTGCCAGTCGGACCGTCCATGCTTATAAACCCTATGGGTTTCATTGGGTGACAGGGCTTGAGTTGTCATTTCATCTCATTGTTGGGTAACTTTTTGTTCGTTTGATTTGAGGGTTAGCGTCCCCGTCAACACTGTAAAGGTCATGTTGGAGACGTTGCTTCCAATTTTGTGGGACTTTTACCTATCTTGAGATGAAATGACATCTCAAGCCCTGCCGCCCAATGAAACCAATAGGGTTTATGAGCATGGACGGGCCGACTCGCACCGCTTTTCCTGGGCAGGCATAAGATCCTCTAAGCAGTTTACCAGTAGTCGTGTGTCGGTCGGTTTTAGCTCTGCGTAGAAGCATCATGCAGCAAGCCCCGATGGGCCGGGGCCATGTCGGGTAACAGTCTCACAAAATTGGAAGCAACGTTTCCAAAATGACCTATACAGTGTTAACGGGGATGTTAAACCTCAAATCAAACAAAGCAGAAGAGTGCATACAAAAAAGAAAAAAATATTTTTGCTTGGCCTGTATAAATTTTATAACTTTCTAAGTACACCCCCCCCCCCCCCCCCCACAAAAAAAAAAAATAAAAATAAAAAGTAAAGAAAAAAATCGCATTACCCATCCCCATTTATGCATAGTGACCCATTTCCCATTTTTGGGTCATTGGCAAACAGTGTAGACCAAGATCAGGGGCAGCACAACACATCGTCTGCTCGCTAAATTTGCAGAACTTAACACAAATAAAAAAACCTGACACCGATTGTCATATATGGATAGAGAAAAATACCCTAAATCTTGCTCCTTCTTTTGTAAAAGAATTTTTGCTTTTAGCAGCCTGACATACGCATCGAAACTTCATTATACACTAACCACTCAAACTGCTTCAGACAAACAGGCTGAAACACTCGCAACTTTGGTCAATTGGAGCAGAGCGGCAGTATTTTTTTACTTTTTGGGCTGCTGTTCATCGCTTACACAGATCAAACTGCAGCTCGCACCGTGACGAACCGGCCTGGGCACAATCGTAAGCTTTACGTATTTTCGAGACGCCAAATCGCGGCGACATTTTATATTTCACCTTATAAACACTCCACTATTGAACACCTGCTATTTACTCAAGAAAAAAAAATCGTGTCTATCTTTGAAACTTTTGTCGCATTTTGCCTCGCTAATTATAATTGTCGTTAAAGTTTTACTGTCTCACTGCCAAACACGAAAATTACGAACCTCTTTAATTTTAACAGTAACAAGTTTACATGATTAAAAATACACTTATCGTCAATGAGATAATTAGTTTAGTCTCAACTGTTAATCCGTTTAATTATATGCAAACACCGAGTAATCACCTCGACACGTTTTTCACACACCGATGACGATCAAAGGATATATGCCGCCGCACGTGATTCTGGCTGTCAATATCACACCGCGCAAGCGGAAAATGGGACGTCCTTAGTACTCAATTAACGCCGAAAGCGGTTTCAGATAAGAAGGCGGAGCAAACTTTTCACAAACCGCTTAAAGTTGGCGGGTTTATATGCGCAGGTTGGGACGTCTCGGTTATGATTTTTGGCCGTACAGGGAAATTTTCGGAAGTCCGCGGGACGCCTTAGATGTTTATTTTGGGCATCCGGAAGCGATTTCAGGACGTAATATACGCCGTACGTCCGCCTAACGGAAGGCCTGTAAGAAAATTAAATGTACTTAGCTCTGTTATGAAATATCCTGAATGAATCTATTTTTCTTGATCCCACAGAATTCACAGTCCAAAATGAAAAGTAATATCCTTTAACAATCCAACACAGAATTTAGAAATAACTTTTCTTCTAAGCCCAAACTTGAAACTCCAGTCTGACTCAATGAGAAAAATCAAGCTCTTTTATAGACCCTAAGATTTCTCTAGAACATTCCAGAGGGCTGTGGAATAGGATGAGGTAATTTTCTAAAAATAATGCAACCCAGAACTTTCTGGAAGATTCTGAAGTACTTTTCCTTGTAAACATGTTGTTTACAAAAATGATATTAATCTGTGACTCAGTTTTCGAGAATCTTCTATAAAAAGATTAACAAGATATTTATAGCACTATTAGGTCACAGTGGGGTGAAAGTGGGAATCAGAAAAATAAATTCTTATGCATAACAATTGAAAAACCTTGTGAATACACTAGAGGCCACAGTTTTGGTCGGATTATCAGCAAACTTGCTCAGAGTGATCTTCTTGACATTATCTCGGTCAAGAACGAATATGGGTCATGTCGGGTCAAATAGTAGGTCAGTAGGTCAAATCATAGAAAAACCTGAACACAATAGAGACTACAGTTTTGGTCCGATCGTCATCAAACTTGCTCAGAATGATCATCTTGATAATATCTCGGTCACGTTTGAATATGGGTCGTGTCGGGTCAAAAAATAAGCCAGAGGTCAGATCATAGAAAAACCTTGTGAACACTCTAGATACCACAGTTCGGTCTTATCTTCTTCAAGCTTGCTCAGAATGATCATCTTGAAAGTTGTAATATGGGTCATGTCGGGTCAAAAAGTAGGTCCGTAGGTTAAATCAAAGAAAAACTTTGTGAACACACTAGAGGCCACAGTTTTTGTCTGATCATCATCAAACTTGCTCAGAATAATCATCTTGACAATATCTCGGTCAAGTTCAAATATGGTCGTGTCGGTTCATAAAGTAGGTCAAATAATAGAGGCCAAAGTTTTGGTCGGATGATCATCTTGACAATATCTGGGTCAAGTTTGAATATGGGTTATGTCGGGTGAAAAAGGAGGTCAGTAGGTCAAAAGATAGAAAAACCTTATGAACACACTGGAGGCCACAGTTTAATTATGATTATCATCAAACTTGCTCCCAATGATCATCTTGACAATATCTAAGTCATGGTCAAATATGGGTCATGTCGGGTCTAAAAGTAGGTCAGTAGGTCAAATCATTGAAAAACCTCATGAATACAATAGAGGCCACAGCTTTGGTCCGATTTTCATCAAACTTGCTCAGAATGATCTTCTTGACAATAACTCACCGAAACGGACAAGTTCAAAAAGTAGGTCAAATAATAGAGGCCACAGTTTTGGTCGGATGATCATCTTGACAATATCTGGGTCAAGTCTGAATATGGGTTATGTCGGGTGAAAAAGGAGGTCAGTAGGTCAAAAGATAGAAAAACCTTATGAACACACTGGAGGTCACAGTTTAAGTATGATTATCATCACACTTGCTCCCAATGATCATCTTGACAATATCTAAGTCATGGTCAAATATGGGTCATGTCGGGTCTAAAAGTAGGTCAGTAGGTCAAATCATTGAAAAACCTCATAAATACAATTGAGGCCACAGCTTTGGTCCGATTTTCATCAAACTTGCTCAGAATAATCTTCTTGACAATACCTCACCGAAACGGACAAGTTCGAATATGGGTCATGTCGGGTCAAAAAGCAGGTCAGTAAATCATATCATAGAAAAACCTTCTGAACACACTAGAGGCCACAGTTTTGGTCAGATCATCCCCAAACTTGCCCAGAATGATCATCTTGACAATATCTGGGTAAAGTTTGAAAATGGGTCACGTTAGATCAAAAAGTAGGTCAGTAGGTCAAATCATAGACAAACTTTGTTAACACTCTATAGGCCACAGTTTAAGTCTGATTATCAAGAAACTTGCTCCGAATGATCATCTTGACACTATCTTAGTCAAGTTTAAATATGGGTCATGTCGGGTCTAAAAGTAGATCAGTAGGTCATATCATTGAAAAACCTTGTGAATACACTAGACGCCACAGTTTTGGTCCGATTTTCATCAAACTTGCTCAGAATGATTTTCTTGACAATACCTCGGACAAGTTTGAATATGGGTCATTTCGGGTCAAAAAGTAGGTCAGTAGGTCAAATCATAGAAAAACCTTTTGAACACACTAGAGGCCACAGTTTTGGTCCGAGCATCATCAAACTTGCCCAGAATGACCATCTTGACAATATCTGGGTAAAGTTTGAAAATGGGTCACGTGGGATCAAAACCTGGTCAGTAGGTCAAATCATAGAAAAACCTTGTGAACACTCTATATGCCACAGTTTTGGTCCATTTATCATAAATCTTGCTCAGAATGATCATCTTGACAATTATATGATATCTGGGTCAAGTTCGCATATGGGTCATGTCAAATCAAAACGTAGATCAGTAGGTTATTTTGTAATAACTTTTGAACCTTTTGAAATAGAGTCTTCATATTTGGCATGTAGGTTTCTTGTCACAAGGGCTTCCCACAACCATAAAATGACCTGTGACCATGACATGTGACCCAGTTTAACATAACTTTTAAACTGTTTGAGATAGAACCTTAATATTTGGCATGTATGTCCCTTGTGACAAGGTCTTCCCAACCATACAAAAATTTGACATATGACCTTCACCTTTGTCATTACTTTTGAAGCATTTGAGATAGAACCTTCATATCTGGCAGGTAGGTTCCTTCTGACAAGGGCTTCCTATTCATACATAAAATGATTTTTGACCTTGACATGTCCCCTACTTTATCATAACTTTTGAATCATTAGAGATAGAGCCTTTATATTTGGCATGTATGTTCAAGGACTTTCCACCCATACAAAATTTTAAGCTGTGGCCTTGGCCTTTGACCTACTTTGTCATAACTTTTGAACCATTAAAGATAGAGCCTTCATATTTGGCATGTGACAAGGGCTTCCCACCCATACTGACATTTTGACCTATGATCATGATCTTTGACCCACTTGGTCATAACTTTCGAACCATTTGACATAAAGCCTTCGTATTTGGCATGTAAGTTCCTTGTGACAAGGGCTTCCCATCCATACATTTTTTTTATCTGTGTCCTTGATCTTTGGCCTTCTTTGTCATAACTTTTTAACCCTTTGAGAAAGAGCCTTCTTATTTGGGATGTAGGTTCCTTGTGACAAGGACTTCCCACTCACACAAAATATATCGACCTTGACCAGTGACCCGCTTTTTCATAACTTTTTAACCATTTGAGATAGAGCCTTCATATTTTGCATGTATAATCCTTGTGACGAGGGCTTCCACCCATACAAACATTTTGACCTGTAACCTTGACCTTTGACCTACTTTGTCATAACTTTGAACCATTTAAGATAGAGCCTTCATATTTGGCATGTATATATTCCTTATGATGACCGGCCCCGATAGCTCAGTTGGTAGAGTGTCCGCTCCGGGGAACGGGAGGTCATGGGTTCGATCCCGGGCCGCTACATACCGAAGTCGTTAAAAATGGTACTAGCTGCTCCTGACTTGGCACTCAGATTTACGGTGTAGAGCTTGGACTGGTCGACCCAGTGTCAGGATAACGTGACTGGGTGTGGTATCATGTAATGTGTCTGGGACATGATACTTCAGTGAGGCAGCACTATAAAAGTGAGCACTGAGCTCCCTGTCGCAACCAGACACCATCGTGATAAGACTGAAAAATTGTTGAAAGCGACGTTAAACCCGAATTCACACACACACACACACACACACACATTCCTTGTGACAAGGGCTTCCCACCCATACAAAAAGTGTTACCTGTGACCTTGACCTACTTTGCCATAACTTTTGAACCATTTAAGGGAGAACCTTAATATTTGGCATGTAAGTTCCTTGTGCCAAGGGCTTCCCACTCATACAAAGTTTTGACCTGTGTCCTTGATCTTTGGCCTACTTTGTCATGGCTTTTTAACCATTTGAGATAGAGCCTTCATATTTAGGGTGTAGGTTCCTTGTGACAAGGACTTCCCACTCATACGAAAACATATTGTGACCTTGACCGGTGATCTACTTTATCATAACTTTTAACCATTTGAGATAGAGCCTTCATATTTTGCATGTATGTTCCTTGTGACGAGGGCTTCCCGCCCATACAAACATTTTGGCCTGTTATCTTGACCTTTGAACTACTTTGTCATAACTTTTAAACCATTTAAGATAGAGCCTTCATATTTGGCATGTTTATATTCCTTATGACAAGGGCTTCCACCCATACAAAAATTTTGACCTGTGACCTCGAACTTTGATCTACTTTGCCATAACTTTTGAACCATTTAAGTTAAGAGCCTTCGTATTTGGCATGTACATGTAAGTTCCTTGTGACAAGGGCTTCCCACTCATACAAAAAATGACATGTGTCCTTGATCCTAGGCCTACTTTGTTATAACTTTTTAGCCATTTGAGATAAAGACTTCATATTTGGGATGTTGGGATGTAGGTTTCTTGTGACAAGGACTTCCCACTCATACAAAAATATTGTGACCTTGACCTACTTTATCATAACTTTTTAACCATTTGAAGTAGAGCCTTCATATTTTGCATGTATGTTTCTTGTAACAAGGGCCTCCCACCCATACAAAATTTTGACCTGTGACCTTGACCTTTGACTTACTTTGCCATAACTTTTGAACCATTTAGGATAGAGCTTTCATATTTGGCTTGTAGGTTCCTCGTGACAAGGTCTTCCAATTCATGTGAAAAATTTTGACCTTGACCATGACCTGTGACCTACTTAATCATACGTTTTGACCCATTTGAGATAGAGCCTTCATATTTGGCATGTATATATTCCTTGTGACAAGGGCTTCCCACCCACACAAAATGTTTGGCCTGTGACCTTTGACCTACTTTATCATTACTTTTGAACCATATGAAATAGAGCCTTCATATTTGGCATGTATGTTCCATCTGACAAGGCACCTTACTATATTACATAACACTTCATTTCTACAGTATGGATCAGGTGAACAATTCAGGGCCATCATGGCCCTCTTGGTCACATTTCTGCTCAAAACATAGATTTTGGAAGGAGGCGCTTCTGAAGAGTACCCACAATCATTTTTTATTAACAGAATAACAGAAATAAGAAAATATAATGTATACCCCCTCCCCCCCCCCCCCACACACCCACACACACATGCACGCATCTGATAATTTTTTTTTTTTTGTGTTGTTGTTTTGAAGTAAAATTGAAAAAAAAAATGAATTTGAATATCATTATAAGAAATACATTGTAAATATGCCACCGAAAAAAAAAGAAGATTTTAAGATGAAAAAATTGTGATATTTTTGTTATTTCTGCCTGCTCATAATGTAAACTCATTGAGGCGGTTCTAAAGAGTACCCACAATCTATATAAGAAAAATAAGGTTTAACCCTGTAAACCCCATTTTTACTATTTAAAAGTGGGGTTCAAGGGGGTCAAAATTATATAGACATGTTTTCGTGATGCATGTTTTTCGCAATGGACCCCTTAAGGGGAATGGGAACACCTGGCAGATTTTTCCGCCATTTTTCTAAGGGAGATAACTTTCGGGACTTCCTGTTCGCTTTCCTATAAGCCCTGTCCAACTGAAAAAGGGGTCAACTCTTAAAGAAAAGAATTTGCTCCTCTGGAGCAAATTCTTTCCTTTAAGAGTTGACCCCTATTGACATGGGAGACAAAAATACTTTTGCAGGAGTTGCCTCCCCTGAAGGTGTTCCCATTCCCCTTAAGTGACATGAGTGCATCCATTGTTTAAGAACATAAGAACCACTGGGCATAGATTGGTATATAGAATCCCATGTGTTTGAAGCTGCCCAGTCAGCAAAGAATGCCAGGCCAACGTCGGTTAGAAGCGAAGGTGATACACCATGGCAACATCGTATGTATCGCTGTGGGAAGACGTAGATGTAGACGTGTATACATTGTACCATACGTTTCATATGGGTCATGTCAAGGTCGCTGTTGCTCAAAATAGAATAATCTTATGATGCAAACTACTTCCACATTTCTCCACAGATTGAGTTAAAATTTTGCATATGCATTCATAATGAGATGTAGATGTGCAGGAGATAAATTTTATATGCATCGGGTCAAGGTCAAGTCACTGTTGCGAAAAATAGAATAATCTTGTGATGCAAACTACTCCCTCATTTCTTCACTGATTGAATTCAAAATTTGCATATGCATTCTTAATGAGGTATATACGAGGACTGTTCAAATATGAATGCAACTAAGCCCGTGATAGATTTCGATGAAAAAATTATTTTGTCCCCTCAAAGTATTCCCCTTTAACAGATATACAGACTTTCAGTCTTCTGATCCAATCATTGACTGCATTTTGGTAGGCTTTTCGAGGTATACTATGAAAGCACTGGAATATTGCAGAACCGAGGTGTTTGCACTGTACAAATTTTCGACCAGAAAGGTATTTTTTCAGCCGCGGGAACAAAAAAAAAGTCACACGGGGCAAGGTCAGGGGAATACGGGGGTGAGGGAGTTCAACAACCTTTTCCTGCTTCAGATAGTCTTGCACAATGAACGCCTTGTGCGATGACGCATTGTCATGTAGCAATCTGACATTAGCCAAGCCAGTTGCGGGTCTTCGTTCTTTGAAATATTTCTTCAATTTTCGAAGAACATTATTCTTGTAAAACTTCGCATTTACAGATTTGCCTTTAGGCACAGCAACCTGAATAGCAGGGCCCTGATTTGAAAAATAATATGGCGTATATTACCTTCTTGACGCCATGGTCCGCTTTGCAGTGCATGGTCTTTTGCAATACTTTGTTGCCCAATTTTAGCTCACCTGAGCACGAAGTGCTCAAGGTGAGCTTTTGGGATCGGTCTTTGTCCGTCGTCCGTGCGTCCGTCGTCAACTTTTGCTTTAAACAACTTCTTCTCCAAAACTGCTGGACAGATTTTGATCTAATTTCACAGGAGTGCTCCATGGGTGATCCTCTACCAAAAATTGCTCAAACTGTTCCGCTCGGGTGAACAAGATGGCCGCCAGAGCTAAAAATAGAAAAACCTTTAAACGACTTCTCCTGCTTAACCAGTGGATGGATTTTGAATTTATTTCACAGCAATGTTCCTTGGATGACCTTCTACCAAAATTGCTCAAACAGTTCCGCTCGGGTGAACAAAATGGCCGCCAGAGCTAAAAATAGAAAAACCTTTAAACGACTTCTTCTCCTTAACCAGTGGATGGATTTTGAAATCATTGCACAGGAATGTTCCTTGGGTGCCCCTCTACTAAAATTGCTCAAACCGTTCCACTCGGGTGAACAAAATGGCCACCAGAGCTAAAAATAGAAAAACCTTTAAACGACTTCTTCTCCTTAACCAGTGGATGGATTTTGAAATTATTGAACAGGAATGTTCCTTGGGAGCCCCTCTACTAAAATTGCTCAAACCGTTCCGCTGGGGTGAACAAAATGGCCGCCAGAGCTAAAAATAGAAAAAACCTTTAAAGGATTTCTTCTCCTTAATCAGTGGATGGATTTCGAAATTACTTCACAGGAATATTCCTTGGGTGACCCTCTACCAAAATTGCTCAAACTGTTCCGCTCGGGTGAACAAAATGGCCGCCAGAGCTAAAAATAGAAAAACCTTTAAAGGACTTCTTCTCCTTAACCAGTGGATGGATTTCGAAATTACTTCACAGGAATGTTCCTTGGGTGACCCTCTGCCAAAATTGCTCTAACCATTTCGCTCCAGTGAACAAGATGGCCGCCAGAGCTAAAAATAGAAAAAACCTTTAAACGACTTCTACTCCTTAACTAGTGGATGGATTTTGAAATTACTTCACAGGAAGGTTCCTTGGGTGACCCTCTACCAAAATTGCTCAAACCGTTCCGCTCGGGTGAACAAGATGGCCGCCAAAGCTAAAAATAGAATAACGTTTAAACGGCTTTTTCTCCTTAACCAGTGGATGGATTTTGAAATTATTTCAAAGGATTGTTCCTTGTGTGACCCTCTACCAGAATTGCTCAAACCATTCCGCTCGGGTGAACAAAATGGCCACCAGAGCTAAAAATAGAAAAACCTTTAAACGACTTCTTCTCCTTAACCAGTGGATGGATTCTGAATTTATTTCACAGGAATGTTCCTTTGGTGAATCTCATAAAAAAATGCTCATACCGTTCCGCTTGGGTGAACATAATGGCCGCCAGAGAAAAATAGAAAAAAAAAATGGCCACCAGAGCTTCTCCTGCTTAACCAGTGGATGGATTATTAGCCCTGGGGCCAAAAACGGCCTGCCCCGGGGCCCACTGGTTTTACATAGGCTTATATAGGGAAAACCTTTAAAAATCTTCTTGTCTGAAACCAGAAGCCCCAGGTCTTTGATATTTGGTATGTAGCTTTGTCTAGTGGATCGCTACCAAGATTGTTCAAATTATAGCCCTGGTGCCAAAAACAGCCCCACCCCGGGGCCCACTGGTTTTACATAGGCTTATATATGGAAAACCTTTAAACATCTTCTTGTCTGAAACCAGAAGACCCAGGTCTTTGATATTTGGTATGAAGCTTCATCTAGTGGACCTCTACCAAGATTGTTCAAATTATAGCCCTGGGGCAAAAACCGGCCCCGCCCCGGGGCCCACTGGTTTTACATAGGCTTATATTGGGAAAACCTTTAAAAATCTTCTTGTCTGAAACCAGAAGGCCCAGGTCTTTGATATTTGGTAAGTAGCTTCGTCAAGTGGACCGTTACCAAGATTGTTCAAATTATAGCCCTTGGGCCAAAAATGTCGCCGCCCAGAGACCCTTTGGTTTTACATAGACTTATAAAGGGAAATTTTTAAAAATCTTTTTCTCTGAAACTGCAAGGCCCAGGTCTTTGATATTTGGTATGGAGCTTCATCTAGTGGACCTCTACCAAGTTTGTTAAAATTATAGCCCTGGGGCCACAAATGCCCCCCACCCCGGGGCCCTTTGGTTTTACAGAAACTTATATAGCCTGGTGCATAGGCTTATGTAGGGAATATCTTTATAAAAATTTTCTTTTCTGAAACAGCAAGGCCCAGGTCTTTGATATTTGGTGTGTAGCGTCATCAAGTGGACCTTTGCCAGGATTGTTCAAATTATAGCCTTTGTTTTTGTTTGGTATGAAGCTTCACCTTTAAGACCTCCCTCAACATTATGCACATTAAAGCCCTTCCGCCAATAATGGCCCTCCCTGGGGCCCACTTGTTACACTATGGATCAGGTGAGCGATCCAGGGCCATCATGGCCCTCTTGTTTGTTCTGAATCTTTCGTTTTGGCTAAAAAAGTGAACCCATGTCTCGTCACCTGTGACGACATTAGCGAAAGACCGTGTATTGTAATTTGGAAACTTTTTAAGCAACTTCTTGGCACACTGAACGCGTGTCTTTTTCTGCTCATCTGTCAACAGATGGGGAATCCATCTAGCATAGACCTTTCTCATTTTCAAATCCCGTTTCAGAATTGTATGAGCTGCTCCTAATGAGATGCCAACCATACTAGCTATTTGCCTAGTGGTGTATCGTGCATTGGTAGCAACTATTTCTTTCACTCTAGCAACCATCTTGGCAGATGTTGCTCTTTTCGGCCGACGATCATGTGGTGCATCTTCTGTTGAGCCTAGCCCACAGCTGAATTTCTTACACCAACGAAAAACTGTCGGAAAAAGACATTTCATTATGCCCATAAACCGAACATATGTCATCAAAAATGTCTTTGCACCGTATACCAAGAATACAACGATTCTTAATATAGGACCGTATTTCAACGGCGAACTCTTACCTTCTTCCAACCATGTTTTGTATTAGTATACAAGAGTAGACAGTGTTTATCGAACGATATACATGGCTAAAGTGCACGGATTTTAACAGGTTTGGTATCAATGTATAGGTAAAATGTTTTTCTACGCTGTGATATTTATTTCCAGGTGATTTTCGCATTAGTGCATGAGAAAACGTTCTACTTGCATTCATATTTGAACAGTCCTCGTATTTGGGTGACATAAATTTGATATGGGTCAGGTCAAGGTCAAAGTCACTTGTTAAGAATTTGCTCTTATATTGACAATACGAGGGCGAGTCAATACAAAACCAGCCTAACTTATTTCTTGGTGAGACCAATCTCTTCTTTTTCGATGTAATTGCCCTCTGGAATGATACACTTGTATCAAAGTAGAAGTAAAACAAAGATCAGGAATCGATACAATTAACTTACTCCACCCATCAAAGACACCAAAGGGAAAGAAATACAAACATTAAGCGACCAGACCATAATGGAAACTTAAACAAAGGAAGGCCATAAGGACAGTTACTTTCCCACAAAATGGCCATATGGCCATCAAAATTAAAAGACACAAGTGATACACACAGTAAGTAACAAACAACAACATAAATAAATCGCCACAGAAGAACCGCCTTGGAACGGTCAGCGGAAAGACTTCCACTGGGGGGCTTAAATCGATTTTACGTGGCCACAATCCTCGCCCTTACTTCCGTCGCGATTTAGACAAATAATTTGTTCAGTCCGCATGAAGGCCTCCTAACTCATCAGTGCAACATCTCCGTGAACACAAAAAATCAAAGAACCACAGAGGTGAGACAACGGTGAGGACTCGACAGCAAGAAACCACTGAAATGCTGGAGCAAAAGAAAACCAACAGTTAGACTCCGATGGGCCCGACCAGAGACAGAGCATCAGGCACCAACCAACGCTGTTCCAGTGCCATCAGCCCAGAACTAAAGAAGCCAGGGTCCTTGTCTCCAACCCACTCCTTAACTGTCGCCATGACTTCTTTGTTGGACCGGAAATGACGTCCACGGATGTCCTTTTTCAAGTTTTGGAAAAGGAAATAGTCACTTGGAGCTAAGTCCGGATAATAGTTGTGGTGCGGTATTAGCTGGTATCCATTCCGCTCAGCAGCATCCACTGAAGTTTTGCAAGTGTGGACTCTTGCATTGTCCTGTTGGAGCAGAATTCCTTTGGAGAGTTTACCTCGGCGTTATTCACGGATTAAAGTTCTCAGTTGGTCGAGAAAATTTGAATAATACACACTTGTTATTAGTTCACTTGAGCTGATGGCTCATTAGGAGAGCTCATAGTATGGCAAGGGTTTGTTGTCGGTCTGTCAACGGTTTCAAACATCTTCTTCTTCGAAACCACTGGGCCGATTGAAGTCAAATTGCATGTGGAGCGTCATTGGATGGGGGAACAAAGTTTGTTTGCAGGGTCTTGGTAACATGATCATAATGGCCGCCATGCCCATTTTAGTTTAAACCCTTTCAAAAATCTTCTACTCCATACCAGTGGGTCGATTGCCATGAAACTTGGTATGTTGCAATGGGGACTCGGGTCCATCATAGTTTGTTCAAAGGATGACCCTCGGACAACCTTTACCTATTTTATGCCAAGGTCAATTTGGTCACATAGACTTTTGTATGTGAAAATCAAAACTGAGTATTTTTCTGGAAACTATTGCAGCCTGTGATCTGAAAATTGGTAGATGCAGTAAGCTAAATGAGTGGATGAAACTATATGAGTATTCAAGGTCAAGATCATTATTTGATGAACATAGTGGCCGCCAGAGCTAAAAATTGAAAACCATCGTAAATTTGCTTCAAATGTGAACTCCTCCTAAACCCTTGGGCCAATTTGATTCAGACTGCATAGGAATGTTGGCTAGTTGACTCCTTACCAATATAGCTAAAATTGTTCCGCTCTGCTGATCAAGTTGGCCACCAGAGCTAAAAGCAGAAAAAACATCATAAATTTGCTTCAAACGCGAAGTCCTCCTAAAGCCTTGGGCCAATATAATTCAGTCTTCACAGGAATGTTGCCTAGGTGACTCCCTGCCAAAATAACTAAAATCGTTCAGCTCTGATGAACAAGATGGCCGCCAGAGCTAGAAATAGAAAAGATCTTCAAATGACAACTCCTCCTAAACCCTTGACCAAATTTCATTCAAACTTCATAGAAATGTTGCTTAGATGATTCTCTACCAAAATCGCTAAAATGATCCCGCCCAGATGAACACAATGGTCGCCAAAGCTAAAAATAGAAAAAGCATCGTAAATTTGCTTCAAACGCAAACTCCTCCTAAAGCCTTGAGTCAATTTGATTCAAACTTCACAGGAATGTTGCCTAGATGACCCCCTAACAAAATAGCTAGAATCGTCCCCTCTGACGAACAAGATGACCAGAGCTAAAATAGAAAAAAAATCTTCAAACGACATCTGCTCCTGTACCCTTTGACCAATTTCATTCAAATTTCATAGGAATGTTGCTTAGATGACCCTCTACCAAAATAGCTAAAACAGTTCCGCTCAGATGATCAAACTGGCTGCCAAAGCTAAAAATATAAAAAAAAGTAAAAGTAAGTTATGCTCCATGGAATGTCTGTCACCCACATGACTTTCAGAAGCTATTTGACAACTTGATATAAGGTTAGATATTCAGGGCCATCTTGGCCCTCTTGTTTTTCAGATAGCATAGCACAGAACCAACATGGGAGCTGGAAAGTCAACACAGCAAATGACTACCACAAATGATGTGGAGCAGAGTAATGAGAAGATATCACGTCTTAGCCATCTCCTGGCGCTGAAATCAGAACATAAGCAAACAGTAGCTCTGAGGGGCTGGGACAAGACCCAGCAGGAAATGGTAGGTTATTCAATCATGTTAACAATTCCGTGAAATGATCACCCCTCTAAACCTCACTTTATATATAGAGAAAACTGGGGTCTACAGGAATATTCATTAATTTCTTATTTCTGCTCCAAGACATAGGTTGTGGGTACTTGTTAGAACAACCTTAGTGAGGCAGTTCTAATAGGCACCAAGGTTATGGGTACTGGTTAGAACCGCCTCAGTGACGTGGTTCTTATAAGCACCTACGACCTATGTTAAGAGTGTAAATAAGAAAAATATTACAATTTTTCGTCAGAAAAAATGTCTGTTTTTTGGAAGACTATTTTTTAGGGATGTGCTATCGTAATGTTTCTCTTCCCTCATATACAGATCAGTAAGGAGAAATAACGAAGATGATAAAGGAAAATGGCAACACCTTCTGGGGAGGTAACTCCTTCAAAAGTATTTTTTCTACCACTTCAATAGGGGTCAACTCTTAAAAGTAAGAATTTGCTCATAAGGAGCAATTTTTTTCCTTTAAGAGTAGACCCCTTTTTAGTGGGACAGGGCTTAATAGAAAAGCGAATGGTAAGTCCTGAAAGTTGTCTCCTTTCGAAAAATGGCAAAAATGTGCTAGATGTTCCTATTCCCCTAAAGGGATAATTATCTTATTTTTCCGTTGAAAACATATTCTTAATTGTTTGTTCTTCTTAGAATGCCTTTTATATTTCCTAAATTTAATTAAAGTGCAACCTGATTTAACTGGTGAGCAAGCATGATGGGAAGTGGTGGTGGTGGGGGGGGGGGGGGGGGGCAATCAAAATGTGATTGATTAAGACAGGTGTTTGCTTAATGTAGGTGAATTTTAATGCAGTCGCCTTTTTGGGAATCAAATGCGTGCTTGCTTTAGACAGGTTGCTTACCTAAAAGAGGTGACCACTAGGACAGGTTTTACTACAGAAAAAATCTGCTTTTGTGTTTATTGTTTGTCAGTCTACCAACAGTTACTAAGCACAGAAGCTCTTCAATGCTGATATCCACATGACTAGCACAGATTCAGGCATAGGGAATCCAGATAAAGGTTATTCATAGAAAATAGCCACATTATTCTCACTCCTGTGAGATCAGATTGTTGTGTAAGAGGGTTATCTTTATAATCTGGACCGGAATCGTGTCGGGTATAGCAAAATGTGTATACCCAGAACAGACATTCTTGCACACCAGACAAGGAAATCCGGATTTTACCCTGGGATAGAAATGTTCTGACCCTGGTGTTCCGACCCAAAATCGAATAAAATCGCGCGTTTGATAAATGCACTGGTTGATTACGACATCGTATGCGCCGGAGTTAAGGCTGACGTCACAGCACGTTACCTGATGTCACTAAACATTCCTGCAGTGTCAACACAATATGGCGGACGTTGGTTACCGAAGTGACTGCAGCATGAAAAATCCACGCTAAGAAATGGAAGATATGCAGGAAAAAGAATCCAATATGGGTGTGAGGGGTGGATAGAAAAATCCGTCCCTCGGGACGGATTTTTCCATCCACCCCTCACACCCATATTAGATTCGTATATTCTCATCCCTGTCAGATCAGATTGTTGTGTAAGAGGGTTATCTTTAGAATCTGGACCGGAATTACGAAAACACGCCTATCTAAATATATTGAAAATTTTACATCCAAAAAATTAAAATGTTCTGATGAAAAATTGCGATTTTTTCTTATTTCTGCTCGGAACATAGGTTGTGGGTACTGGTTAGAACCGCCTCGCCGAGGCGGATCTAACGAAAACCCACAACCTATGCATTAGAGCAGGAATAAGGAAAATAATGTATATCCCTGCAAACCCCAGTTTTATTGTATAAAAGTGGGGTTATAGGGGGTCAAAATTATATAGGCGTGTTTTCGTGATGAATCGTGTTGGGTATAGCAAAATGTGTATACCCAGAACAGTTATTCTATGGCATCAGATCAGGATCTACACTACTTGCTTTCTGTACAGGAATTTAAGTGTCTAAGTCCCCATTCAGGACCATGTATGCCAGCCTTCACTCAGATACAATCGACCCACAAAATGGCAAGCATTGTGGGCTGCGTAAAACCAAATGGCAACCAGTGAAAAGCGACGTTATGCGATGGTGTCGGGTTTCTGACAGTATATCACAGAATATATTGTCGCAAAATTTTATTGTATCCAATCAAACATTGCATTACATACCCAAGTGCATTACAATTGATATTTGACATACTTGTAACTTTTACAGCATGTGACTTTGAAAAAGGCTGTAACACCAGTAAAATGATGTCAGGAGCTGTAACATGGTAACAGTGTGATGTTTTTGTACATGTATGTGCACTGATGTGTAGTTGCAACCAGTGCCCTGTGTAACCAAATCCAAATACATGTATTTGTTCATTTTTGTGCCCCGCCATTCAAAAAAATGGCGGGGTATTATGTTATACCCTCCGAAGTTTTGAGTGTCTGTACGTCCGTCCGTCAGCGCCTCATAGTTTCGTGTCCACTTCATAACTCTGATACCGTTTGAGATATTTTCATGAAACTTCACATATATGTAGAGCACTGTCAAACGACGTGCAGAAGATGTGAACCGTAACTCTGATTATCCTATTTTTGGAGTTGTTGCCCTTTGAACATTGAACATAGCCGTTTCTGTCATAGTTTTGTGTCCGCTCCATAACTTCGATACCGTTTGAGATATTTCCATGAAACTTTACAGAGCACCATCAGATGACGTGCAGAACATGTGAACAGTAACTCTGGCTCTCCTTCTTTTGGAGTTATTGCCCTTTGAACTTTGCATATAGCTGCTGCTGTCTGTTTCGTGTCCGCTCCAAAACTCCGATACCATTTGAGATATTTTCAAGAAACTTCACAGATATGTAAAACATAATCAGACAACGTGCAGAACATACATGTATGAACCATAACTCTGATTTTCCTGATTTTAGAGTTATTGCCCTTTGAACATTGAACATAGTCATTTCGGTCATAGTTTCAGGTCCACTCCATAACTTCGATTCCATTTGAGATATTTCCATGAAACTTCACTGGTATGTAGAGCATCATGAGACGACGTGCAGAACATATGAACCGTAACTCTGATTTTCCTACTGATGGAGTTATTGTCCTATGAACTTCGAAAATAGCTGCTGCTATCAGTTTTGTTTCCGCTCCATAATTCTGATACCATTTGAGATATTTTCAATAAACTTCACAGATATGTAGAGCACTTTGAAATGACATACAGAACGTATGAACTGTAATTTTCCTACTTTTGGAGTTTTTGCCCTTTGAACATAACCATTTCTGTCATAGTTTAGTGTCCACTTCATAACTTCCCAGATATGTAAAGCAGAATGAAACGACGTGCAGAACATATGAACCATAACTCTGATTTTCCTAATTTTGGAGTTATCGCCCCTTGAACATTGAACATAGCCATTTCTATCCTATAGTCTGTTTGAAGCACTATATCTCCTGAACCTAACGATTGATTCTGACCAAACTCGCATGGTTACATCACTAAGATGGGGAAAAACAGCATTTAGGTTTTGTTGACCTTGACCTTAATTTCAAGGACACAGACCCCCCAAAACTGTCAATTTTGGGACGAAGATGACTTGTCTGCACCCAATCTCATGAACACATCAATGAAATGTGGCCTAACTTGGTACAAAATATCATTGCAGTTTACCAAAGATTAGACTAGATTTGGAAGAACTTGGCTGTAGCTGAAAGGCCATCGGCCACCAAAAACTGAAAATGAGAATTTTAAGTATGATTTACTTCCTTTTGGAGCCTTGGTTCTTTAAACATTTAAAATAGTCATCAGTGAAATAGTAATGCATCCTTACATTGAATTTCTTTTTCACTGTGATATGGCACTTGCTTGATGTACTTGTAGTGGCGGGGCATCATGCAGTGCTTACAGTTTTATTCATTATAATTTCTAGACATTTTAGAGAAAATAAGTAATATGAAGCAAAAAATAGTAAGAAAACAAAAATGCTTTGAAAATGGCATCTGGGTTTCTGGCTTGTAAGTGGTCAAATTATTAAGTGTTCAGGCAAGTGCAACATGAAGTACTCCAGATGGTAATTTTGCTAGAAAAATCTGAGTAGCTTTTGCTCTTGGAAAAATTAGTATTATCATATTTTAAGTATATTCGCCATATTAAATGTCCAGTGGTTTACGGATACATAAGCTAAGGACATCCTTAGTTTTCAAAACTGGTTAAACATTTTATTACTTCTGGAACAGGCAAACCACCAGATGCTGAAAGGGCTGTTCAAGAAGTTGGATCCATCAGTAATGAAGCCTGTTGGTGAAATCAAAGGAGAAATACAACTTTCTTTCAAGTATGACTTCAACAATCAACTGCTGCTTGTGAAAGTTATCAGATGCCGAGAGCTCAGCAACAAAGATTTGAGAGCCAAACTGGCAGACACTTTTGTAAAGGTAAGACATCTGCTTTCTGCATTTGGAAAGCATTCATGTATGTATGAAGCTATTTTCCTGAGTTATGGTGAATGAACTCCACCTTTTTATAAAAAAGTCCATTTTCATATAGTCTAACCAGAGACTTCTCTTCCTACATGAATGAGCAATGGGCCCTTAGCTATCCTTAGAGTGCACAACAAAGACTCTGATCAGACTGCGCAGATTTGCAGGCTGCTCTGAGTCTTCACTGATCGCTGAAACCTTCTTGTAGATTTTGTCATGTACTGGCTCAATTATTATCATTAGGGTCTCTCTTCATTGAAGAACCTTTGATTAGTTCTGATCTTTCTCTCAAATGAAATTTTAGACTCTGGTGAGCATTTTTAGCTCACCTGGACATGAAGTGCTCAAGGTGAGCTATCGTGATCACCCTGTGTTTGTCGTATGTGCGTCGTCTGTTGTCAACATTTACCTTGTGTCACTATTTTAATCTAATCTTTATGAAATTTAACCAGAATGTTTGTTTTGATGATATCTTGGTCAAGTTCGAATATGGGTCATGTCAGATCAAAAACTGGGTCACTGAGTCAAATTTCGTTAAAACGTGTGCACACTAGAGACCCCAGTTTTGCTTGGATCTTCATAAAACTTGACCTGAATCTCAGTTAAGTTTGAATATGGGTCATGTTGAATCAAAAACTAGGTCACTAGATCAGATTTTATTAAAACTTGGTTTGTTCCCTAGAGGCAATAGTTTTGCTTTATTCCTCATGAAACTTCACCTGAATGTTTGACTTGATGATATCTTGGCCAAGTTTGAATATTTGTCATGGTGGATCAGAAACTAAGTCACTAGATCAAATTTAGTTAAAACCTTGGGTGCACCCCAGGGACCACAATTTTACTTCAATTTTTATGAAACAATGTTTAACTTAATGATATCTCAGTCAAGTTTGAATATGGGTCATTTCCGATCAAAAACTAGGTCACCAGGTCAAATTTCGTTAAAACCTTTTGTACACTTAAGAGACCACAGTTTTGCTTTAATCTTGATGAAACTTGACCTGAATGTTTGACTTGATGATATCTTTATCAAGTTTGAATCTGGGTCGTGTCGGATCAAAATCTAGGTCAGTAGGTCAAATTTCATAAAAAAAACAATGTGTACACCCCAGGTACCACAGTTTGCTCCAATCTTCAAGTATCTTCACCTGAATGTTTGGCTTGGTGATGTCTCAGTCAAGTTCGAATATGGATCATGTCAGATAAAAAACTAGGTCACATGGTCAAAGTTCGTTCAATCCTTGTGTACACCCTAAAAACCACAAATTTGCTTCCCGAGAATGTTTGACTTAATGATATCACGATCAAGTTCTAATATGGGTAGTGTGAGTGCAAAAATTAGGTCAAATTTTGTTAAACCTTGTGTGCACCCTAGAACCCACAGTTTTGCTTCAATCTTCTAGATACTTGACATTATTATATCTTTTTTCAGAAGAAAAAAATAGGTCAGATTTTGTTAAAATATTGTTTGCACCCTAGACACCACAATATTTCTTCAGTCTTCATAGCCCTTTACAAGTACGTTTGGCCTGATTATATCTCTATCAAATTACAATGTAGGTAATCTCGGATCAAAACCAAGGTCAAATTTTGTTAAAACTTTGTCTTAATGATAACTTTGTCAGATTCAAATACTGGTTATAGCAAGGTGATAATGTCAGATATCTGTCTCTAAGTGGCTGCAGTTTTACATTAATCTTCTTAACACTTATCAAATGTCTGATTGATGATATGTCATTCAACTTACAATGGTTAGTGTCATAAAACTAGGTTGTATTTCTTTTAAACCTTTTTTTTCTTTTTCTCTAGAGGTCACAGTTTTGAGTCATTTGTTGGTCAAAGACTAAGTCATCAGGTCGGATTCTTTAAATGACTCAAGTGAGCGATCAAAAGGCTATCATGGCTCTTTTGTTATTATACAGTACATGTATTATTCCTTGTAATAGGCACATCTATCTGATGATCAGGAGGACACAGGTTAGATATTTGCTGGTGTCGGCAACATTCTTTGGTGGAGATTGTTCATGACATCTTTTTTACAGTCATTCTCTCCTGTTTATTCAAGAAGGGCCGTTGTCAGTTTCTGGTGAAAGAATGTCCACTGTACTGGTTAACCGAGTACATATTAGCATGTCCGGGGAAAATGTGGATAGTTAAACTGACCAGCTCAAAAATGACCTAAAATGTGTTTACTGGGCATTAAACTTCAACATTATCAAAGAGAACAAAGCTTACTAATATGGGTAAGCTTTCACAATGAGTTGTCATGAAACATCCATCTCTTGAAATATTGACAATTTCGTCCAAATTTTTAGCTTACTTGAGCACGAAGTGCTCATGGTGAGGTATTGTGATCAGTGAATGTCTGTCGTCCCTACCCGTCATGTGGTGTCAACAATTTGATTTAAATGTGAACTCTTCTTAAACCCTTGGGCCAATTTGATTCAAACTTCACAGCAACTTCACGAAACTAGCTAGTCTGGCCCAGAAAACATGTACACTCCATATTTTTCACTTCTGTGGTGTATTCCTTGCTTCCAAAGGATAACACTTTTATAGAACATATTCACAGGAATTTTACTAAAATCATTCCGCTAGAATGCACAAGATGGCTGCCAGATCTAAGAATAGAAAAATCTTTAAATGCCAACTTCTCCTGTACTCTTGAGCCAATTTCGTTTAAACTTCACAGAAACGTTGCTTAGGTAACCCTCTACCAAAATAGCTAAAACGGTTTGCTCCATGAGCAAAATGGCCGCAAGAGCTAAAAATAGAAAACATTGTAAATTTGCTTCAAACCCGAAGTCCTCCTAAACCCTTGGGCCAATTTGATTCAAACCTTACACGAATTTTGCCTAGGTGACTCCCTACCAAAATAGATAAAATCATTCCGCTTGCTCATCGCAAGACGTATAAATAGAAAAAATCTTCAAGCGACAACTCCTCCTGTACCCTTGGGACAATTTTATTCAAAATTGATAGGAATGTTGCTTAGGTGACCCTACACCGAAACAGCTAAAATGGTTCTGCTCTGTTGAGCAAAATTTGCCACCAGAGCTTAAAATAGAAAACGTAAATTTGCTTCAAACGCGAACTTTTCCTAAACCCGGAGGCCAAATTGATTCGAACTTCACAGTAATGTTGCCTATGTGACTTCCTAGCAAAGTAGCTTAAATCGTTCCGCTCTGACGAACAAGATGGCCACCAGAGATAAAAATAGAAAAAAAAAATCTTTAAATGACAACTCATCCTGTATCCTTGGGCCGATTTCATTCAAACTTCATAGGAATCTTGCTTAGGTTACCTTCTACGAAAACAGCTCTCATGAGCAAAATGGCCACCATAGCTAAAATAGAAAACAAACATCGCAAATTTGTTTCAAAAAAGCTAAAATGATCCCACTCCAATGAAGAAAATGGCCGACAGAGCTAAAAATAAAAAAAATTAAAAATAAAAAACATTGTAAATTTGCTTCAAACGCGAACTTCTCCTAAACCCTTGGGTCAGTTGGATTCCAACTTCACAGGGATGTTGCCTAGGTGACTACCTATCAAAATAGCTTAAATCGTTCCGTTCGGACAAACAAGATGAGATGTCATTTCATCTCAATGTCGGGTAAAAGTCCCACAAAATTGGAAGCAACGTCTCCAAAATGACCTTTACAGTGTTGACGGGGACGTTAAACCCTAAATCAAACAAACAAACAAACAAGATGGCCAACAGAAATAAAAATAGAAACAAAAAACGTCCAACGACAGCTTCTGTACCCTTGGGCCAATTTCTTTCAAACTTCGTAGGAGTGTTGCTTAGATGACCTTCTGCCAAAATAGCTAAAAAGATCGCGCTCCTATGAACAAAATGGCCACCAGAGATAAAACTCG
Organism: Lucinisca nassula; assembly: GCA_963580285.1. Taxonomy (NCBI): domain Eukaryota; kingdom Metazoa; phylum Mollusca; class Bivalvia; order Lucinida; family Lucinidae; genus Lucinisca; species Lucinisca nassula. The sequence goes on from OY757016.1 coordinate 42,958,866, forward strand.
ACAAGCGTTATAAATTTGCTTCAAATGCGAACTCCTAAACCCTTGGGCCATTTTGATTCAAACGTCACATACATTTTGCCTATGTGACTCCATAGTAAAGTAGCTAAAATCGTTTTGCTCTGATGAACAAGATGGCCACCAGAGCTAAAAATAGAATGTACTAGAGACAGTGACACTCAGGTGAGTGAATCAGGCCCCGCACTCTTATTATTTTATTTTATTTTTATTTTTGGTTTTACAGCCCTTCCAAGATAACAGTTAAACCTGTCATAGTGGATACCTCTCTGTTAAGCAAGCAATCTGTCTTAAGCAAGCATGCATTTGGTTCCCCAAAAGGTCAATGCATTAAAACTTGCCTGTATTAAGCGAGCACCTGCCTTATGCAAGCACTTTTAGTTATTCCTTAAGCACTTTCTTTATACAGGTTGTACTGTATTTCTCTCAAGTCGATCCGATAGTTAATCAGAGGTAGGCAAAAACTTGAGTGCCCGGAGGAAAATCGCCTGACCTTCCGTTGCAGAACTTGGTGTCTTACATATGACCCAAGTCAGCTTCAAACCACCGCGGTGAGTAACCTGTCCAAATATTCAGGATTTTTCTCGTAAAACACATATTGTTGTAATCATTTTTCAGTTGGAATTGGTGCCAGACCAATTCACCGAGGGAGAAAAGGTTACCCAAGTTGCCCAACAAAGCAATAATCCAAGATTTGATGAAATATTTAGTTATAGCATGCCAGAGGCTGATCTTGGTCACTCGAAGCTTGTTGTCCAGGTGCTTGACCATGCTCTTGGAGGCAGGGATGATATAAGGGGTGAGGTAATGATCGACTTGAACCAGTTTTCATTCCGGAGTGAACCAGTTCTTACAGCTTGGTACCAGCTTAATACTGAGGTATTGACTTCCTTTATAATCAAACACTGCTAAAAAAAATATTCTTTTGCATTTGTGTATATATATACATGTATATAATGCAACGTCTGATTGGAAAACCTTAAATAGTTGTGACAGTATATTTGGCGATATACTGTCAGATACCTGACATCATCATGTGACGTCATTTATTGGCTGTCCAGTGGATATATGCAGCTGACTATGCTTACCATTGGGGACAAATAAAACAATTTTTTGATCAAAACAAGTGAATAAGTACATAAAGGCAAATTGAACAACATTTTTACAAAACGAATGAATAAGTGCATAACATGGTGATAATTACGTTGAGGAGGTAAACTGCTGGTTTCATGGTCGTAAATTCCATTTTATGGCTCCCCTGATGCGCAGTCGTAAAACAAACTTTGTGAACAAACTGCCAATTTACCTGTACCAAATTACAACTTTCAAAATCCTACTTATTTGCCAGTTTATCCATTTACTAGATGATTAGTCAAGGATGTTTTCATTCTGAGGTGAATACAAAAATATTTCATCCAGGGTGTTGAAAGCACCAATGAAAATTCTGGGGCCAGTTGTTCAAAACTAATGATGTCGTTAGTTAACGTATCGTTAAAACTTTGATCACATATTATGGCAAATATGCTAATTTTTTGGCTGAAAAATGTGAGCAGCTTTTGCGGATGTAAAAGCTACTCACATTTTTTCAGCAAAAATACCAAAATTTTTAAATATTAAACTTGCTAGAAGAGTTAGCAATATGACCACTAACGAGCTTGTTTAGCCAACGATGCTTTGAACAACTGGCCCCTGATATTTTTAACACACTTGATGAAATGTCATATGTATTTGCATTCACGTCAAAAAGGCAAGTTTCTTACTATTTTATATTTGACTTTGGCAATATTCTATAATTGAACAAACCAAAAAAGTAGTTTCGGTTGCTACTGTGAAAATAACATGATCGTTATTTTTAGCTCGGCTGTTTTCGAAGAAAATGACAAGGTATTGTCATAGCTCTGGCATTTTCTGCGTCATCCTGCAAAAGTTTGGGCATTTTGTAATATCTCTGTCATTACTGAACATATTTACTTGAAACTCGGACTAGTTGTTCATTATGAAAAGGGGAACTCATACCAATAGGTGAGGTAACCTTCAAAATATTTTTGGCACAGTTAGGCCCCTTTTTCGACTTAGAATTTTTGTTTAACTAAAAAGAAACTGCAGCCGAGCATTAGCACCTGCATGCGGTGCTCTTGTGTATGCTTGTCAGCAACAGTGGGGTATATGGTGCTGAATGTTAATAGTTTCCTTTTGGTGAATGAAATGAGACTCATTTGCAGTTTCATAATAGTTTTGATTAGGATAATAATGACATTATTCTTTTAATGCTGTGGAAAAAAACAGAGAAAATTTATGCTCACTGCACAACGTGTCATTATAGCTATCAACCTTTAAATTCTGATTCTGTGCCATTGCAAGCACAAGCATTTTTCAGGTGAATTTTTTTTATATTTTTCTTAGTTTTAGTACAAACATATATTGTAGGTCTTCATTAGGGCCACCTTATTGAGGTACCAAGAATCTATGTTTTTTTATCAAAAATATGGAAAATGATAATAATAATGTATACTCCTGTAAACCACATTTTCACGCAGAGCTGAAACATGACCGCACATGAGTACTGGTAAACCGCTTAGAGGATCTAAGCCTGCCCCAAAAAGCAGTGCGTGTGGGTATATGCTAATAAACCCTATTGGGTTCATTTGGTGACAGGTTTTTAGATGTCATTTCATCTCAGTGTTGGGTAAAAGTCCCACACAATTGGAAGCAACGTCTTCAAAATGACCTATACAGCGTTGATGAGGACGTTAAATATGTTCTATATAAGGGTTATCCTTTGGAAGCAAGGAATACACCACAGAACAAAAAATATGGAGTGTACATGTTTTCTGGGCCAGACTAGCTAGTTTTGGCCAATTAGGCCTCATCAGTGACCCTCAGATATTTTCAAAATTCCACAATGGAATCAATGATCCCAAAGGACAAGAAAATATAATCTACACTATGATGTAGGGCAGGGAGACGTTTTACCGCCGCCACACATTCCCATGCACCAGCTGAAGTGAAATTAAATATGTTCTATAAAAGGGTTGTTATCCTTTGGAAGCAAGGAATACACCACAGAACAAAAAATATTGAGTGTACATGTTTTCAGGGCCAGACAAGCTAGTTTCGGCCAATTAGGCCTCATCAGTGACCCTCAGATATTTTCAAAATTCCACAATGGAATCAATGGTCCCAAAGGACAAGAAAATATAATCTAAACTATGATGTAGGGCAGGAAGACGTTTCATCGCCGCCACACATTCCCATACACCAGCAGTGAAGTTAAATATGTCCTATAAATGGGTTATCCTTTGGAAGCAAGGAATACACCACAGAACAAAAAAATATGGAGTGTACATGTTTTCTGGGCCAGACTAGCTAGTTTCGGGCAATCAGGCCTCAACAGTGACCCTCAGATATTTTCAAAATTCCATAATGGAATCAATGATCCCAAAGGACAAGAAAATATGATCTACACTATGATGTAGGGCAGGGAGATGTTTAACCGCCGCCACACATTCCCATACACCAGCTATAGTGTAGTTAAATATGTTCTATAAAAGGATTATCCTTTGGAAGCAAGGAATACACCACAGAACAAAAAATATGGAGTGTACAATATTTTTGGGCCAGACTAGCTAGTTTCGGCCAATTAGGCCTCATCAGTGACCCTCAGATATTTTCAAAATTCCACAATGGAATCATGATCCCAAAGGACAAGAAAATATAATCTACACTATGATGTAGGGCAGGGAAACGTTTAACCGCCGCCACACATTCCCATACACCAGCTGTAGTGAAGTTAAATATCTTCTATAAATGGGTTATCCTTTGGAAGCAAGAATACACCACAGAACAAAAAATATGGAGTGTACATGTTTTCTGGGCCAGACAAGCTAGTTTCGGCCAATTAGGCCTCATCAGTGACCCTCAGATATTTTCAAAATTCCACAATGGAATCAATGATCCCAAAGGACAAGAAAATATAATCTACACTATGATGTAGGGCAGGGAGATGTTTAACCGCCGCCACACATTCCCATACACCAGCTATAGTGTAGTTAAATATGTTCTATAAAAGGATTATCCTTTGGAAGCAAGGAATACACCACAGAACAAAAAATATGGAGTGTACATGTTTATTGGGCCAGACTAGCTAGTTTCGGCCAATTAGGCCTCATCATTGACCCTCAGATATTTTCAAAATTCCACAATGGAATCATGCACCAGCTGTAGTGAAGTTAAATATCTTCTATAAATGGGTTATCCTTTGGAAGCAAGGAATACACCACAGAACAAAAAATATGGTGTGTACATGTTTTCTGGGCCAGATTAGCTAGTTTCGGCCAATTAGGCCTCATCTGTGACCCTCAGATATTTTCAAAATTCCACAATGGAATCAATGGTCCCAAAAGACAAGAAAATATAATCTACACTATGATGTAGGGCAGGGAGATGTTTTACCGCCGCCACACATTCCCATACACCAGCTGTAGTGAAGTTAAATATGTTCTATAAAAGGGTTATCCTTTGAAAGCAAGGAGTCCATAACAGAACAAAAAATATGGAGTGTACATGTTTTCTCGGCCAGACAAGCTAGTTTCGGCCAATTAGGCCTCAACAGGGACCCTCAGATATTTTCAAAATTCCACAATGGAATCAATGATCCCAAAGGACAAGAAAATATAATCTACACTATGATGTAAACCTCAAATCAAACAAACCAATCTATATAAAGTGGCTTTTGCAGGGATGGTAATTACATGGACCTTATCTCTTGTTCCAGACTGATTTAAGCATCTCAGGAGCCCTTGATATAAGTGTGGCTTTTCAAGTACCGAGGACCCTCCTAGTTACAGTGCATGGGGCAAACAATCTGGCCCCTAGGGATGACAATGGAACTGCTGACCCTTTCGTGAAAGTTGCTGTACCTGGTTGTGACAAAGTCTTTCAGACAGAGGTAAAATGTTTAGGTTGCCTGAAATTCCAAAATTTTCTCCCAATATTCGAAATGTTGCAGAATACATGTGTCAACACAAAAACACACACATATAATTTTGAGAAATAAGAAAAACAATGTACACCCCTGTAAACTTGTACACCCCTTTAAACTCCAGTTTTACTATATAAAAGTGGATCTTAAGAAATCTCCAGTTTTACTGTATAAAAGTGTGTTTAAGACCCACTTTTATATAGTAAAACTGGTGTTTACAGGGGTGTGCATTGTTTTTTTCTTATTTCTGCTCCAAAACATAGATTGTGGGTATTCTTTAGAACACCCTCATCCGAAGTGGTTCTAACAAATACCCACAGTCTATGTTTTTGATTAGAAATAAGATAAAATCAGAATTTTTTATTTGAAATTTTTGGTGGTAAAATGGTTTCAATGTATTTGAATAGGCATGTTTTCGTTATGTATAGTTTTCAAGTTATATACCATCCAGCTGTCCATCCATCCATATAATGAACTTTTATAAACCCCACTTTATATGGCAGGAAAAAGTAGCTTTGAGGTGGTTTGTGGGTGCGAGGGGCATGTATTGTTTTCTCTACTTTTGCTCAATTATATAGATTCTTGGTACTTGTTAGAAACATCCAATCAAGTTAATTTTGATGAGAATCTACAGTCTATGTTGTAGTAGAAATAAGTTAAATGTCACAAATTTTTATGAGAAAAATACATGTTTCAGAGAATGTGTTTGTATGTGTATGTTAGAGCTTTAAGTCCCACTAATAACTAAGCTCATATGGAGAACGAAACAAGCCGAAAGTCACGAATCAAACCTATGACCCTGGTTTATCAGTGAGTAGCTGAATGAATACTCGACTGAGGCTTTCTTCAGTCTCAGTTTATTTTTGGTATGATTTTTCATTGAGTATCGCTTATATTTTTTTTGTTTTGGATAGCCAATTGGCCATTTTGTGGGAAAGTAACTGTCCTTTTGGCTTTCCGCTATTGATGTTTCCATTAGGGTCTAGATATTTCATGTTTGTGTTTCTTTCCCTTTGGTGTCTCTGATGGGAGCTGTGTGTTAATTATACGAGTATTGATTCCTGATCATTGCCTTCACTTCTATTTTTCATCAGGTTATCAAGTCCGTGAAATGAAACCCCTGTAAAACCACTTTATATATCTGGTAGAGAAAACTGGGGTTTACAGGTTTATACATTATTTTTCTTATTTTTGCTCCAGTGACATAGCTTGTGGGTACTCATTAGAACCTCTTCAATGGAGTGGTTCTAACGAGCCCCAACAACCTATGTTTTGAGTATTAATAAATAAAATACCATAATGTTTCTAAAGAAATGCCCATTTTGGAAATGTGAAAGAATTTGCTATATCGCATTGGTATGTTGGTTGGACAAGAAATGTAGTGGGCTCAAGCTCTTAATAGAGGACCCTGATTACAGATGAACACTGTGCCAAGGAACTGCACATCGCTTAGATGGCAGACCATGTCAGTCCTGACAAGATGGAGTTGTAGTCTCCTTTTTCTACCTAGGAGACATGCTCTCTGCATCCAGTGGCTTTGGCCTTTCGACCAAATCACATTTAAAAACAGCCTGGAAGAAGTGCAAAGAGCTGCTTCATGTTCTCTCTTCCAGCCCTGGGGCCAATAATGCTGCTGCACCGGGACCCACTGGTTTTACATTGGCTGTTATAGGGAAAACATTTAAAAATCTTCTTGTCAGAAACCAGAAGGCCCAGGTCTTTGATATTTGGTATGAAGCTTCAGCTAGTGGACCTCAACCAAGGTTGTTCAAATTATAGCCCTGGGGCAAAAAATGTCCCCGCACCAGGGTCCCCTGATTTTACAAAGGCATATATAGGAAAAACCTTTAAAAAACTTCTTGTTTGAAACAAGAAGGTGTAACAAGAAGGCCCAGGTCTTTGAAATTTTTATGAAGCTTCATCTAGTGGATCCTTCCAAGATTTTTCAAATTATAGCCCTGAAGCCAAAAATGCCCCCACACCAGGGCCTACTGGTTTTATATAGGCTTTTGTAAGGAACACCTTTAAAGATCTTCTTGTCTGAAACCAGAAGGCCCAGCTCTTTGATATTTGGTATGAAGCTTCATCTACCAAGATTGTTCAAATTATTGCCCTGGGCCAAAAATGCCCCCACACCAGGGCCCCCTGGTTTTACAAAGGCATTATAGGGAAACCTTTAAAAAACTTCTTGTCTGAAACCAGAAGGCCCAGGTCTTTGATATTTGGTATTAAGCTTGATCTGGTGGACCTCTACCATGATTGTTCAAATTATAGCCCTTAGGCCAAAAATTGCCAAGCCTGGGACCCACTGGCTTTACATAGACTTTCATAGAGAAAACATTTAAACATCTTCATGTCTGAATCCAAAAGGCCCAGGTCTTAGATATTTTGTTTGAAGCTTCATCTGGTGGACCTCTACCACGATTGTTCAAATCTGGGGGGTGGTGGGGGGTGCAAAATTCACCCCAGGGCCCACTGGTCTTACATAGACTTATATAGTTAAACTTTTAGAAATCTTCTTTTCTGAAACCAGAAGGCCCAGGACTTTGATATTTGTTATTCAGCTTCATTTAGTTAACCTCAACCGAAATTGTTTAATGTATGGACCTGAGGCCAAAAGTCGCCCTGCCCGGGCACCCGCAAATAAATCTCTTAGCTCAGGTGAGGGATATAGGACCATCATGGTCCTCTTGTTGTTATGATGAGTCAATTGGTGTGTATATGGCTGGATAACCAATTAGCCATTTTGTGTGAAAGTAGCTGTCCCTTTGGCTTTCTGCCATTGATGTTTCCATTAGGGTCTAGTTATTTCATGTTTGTGTTTCTTTCCTTTGGTGTCTCTGATGGAAGCTGTGGGTTGATTATTGATTCCTGATCATTGCCTTCACTTCTTTTTTTCATCAAGTTATCAAGCCCATGAAATGAAACCCCTGTAAAACCACTTTATATATCTGATAGAGAAAACTGGGGTTTACAGGGGTATACATAGATTGTGGGTACTCATTAGAACCTCTTCAATAGAGTTCTAACTTAAGTGGTTGTGGCCCCTGTGCCTGCACGTTTATAAAAAATCGGATGATGAAGATCATCACAATGCATACTGATGTGTTATCGTAATGTAACTTATTAAGGTCAGGTTTTAAGCTCAGATTGACTTTTCCATCATCCGTTTCGGTTTCAGAACTTTGGGATTGAGACACACTGATGAAGATTAAATATCAGAAAGGCCTCTGTGTCACTAAATTTGGTATAGTTTCGCTTTAATTGCAACCACTGGGTCGGTATCTCTGCAGGTGGATGATTCGTTCGTCTCCGAGTGTATCATCAGCTCAGTATCAGTTCCTCAGTGCTGAGGTTGACCCTGCGGTGTTGATTTAAATAACTTTATTATATCTTTAATTTTTGCAGCATAAAATTCTATTTTTTCTGAAACTAAGAATGACTTGTCAGGTGAGACATGTATCTTAGCAGATTTGGTTGCCACTTTTTGTTATATTTTAAAATTTTGCAAGTCTTGCTACTTTGGACATCTCCTTCCTGATGCCTGGGACTTCCGTTGAGTGTGGGTCATGTTTGCTGATATTGGCTCGGTGGAGGACGCCTATTAGTCCTGATGTAGGCGTCTCTTGCATGATGCCTCCAGTTGACCTGTCTCATGATCTGCGTCGGTCGGTGTGTGCTCGGAAGGGAATGTGCTGTGTTTGCCGGGACTTGTCCATCATCTGTTTCGATTTTAGAACTTTGGGGTTGAGACACACTGATGAAGATTAAATGTCAGAAAGGCCTGTGTCACTAAATTTGGTATAGTTACGCCTTAATTGAATTCTTTTAAGTAGTGGCGTTTTAGGCAGTTTACAGACTACATGTATTATTATATTTATTGTCTGTTTTATTCTAGGTAATGAGAAATACTCTCAATCCAGGTTGGAGAGAAACTTTTGAGTTTCCTATCCATGAAGAGGAGTTTGAAAACAGGTAATTCCTGAACAGTGACTTTTATAAAATTCATTTTGTTATTTTAACATTTTCTGGTTTGATTGGGCCTGATTTTCACCATTGATTGCTTCATTTACTGCTAGGATGAAGATGCTCTGGGTAATGACAGTTTTCTCACTAGCTTCATGAAAGAGTCTCTTATAAAAGAGAATCTTATAAAAGAAAAACTTAATGATTTAATTGAATGGGCTTTTCACAGAGAAGATTCTCTCTATCTTGCATGTAATGTCAGAAATGCATTTTTCACTTCTAAAGAGCATAAGAATTATACACTTTGGTCATGTCAGAAAGTGTGTGATGCCCTCACCTTTCTACTTGACAATATTTATATTAGATTCGGTACTAAGTTATTTAGACAAATTGTGGGTATTCCGATGGGTACTAATTGCGCACCTCTTGTGGCTGATCTGTTCTTGTATTGTTATGAAAGAGACTTCATTTTGTCGCTTTCCATTGATAACCAATCTGAAATTATTGAAGCTTTTAGCTCTACTTCTAGATATTTAGATGATTTATTAAATATTGATAATACCTATTTTGATGGCTTGATCAGTCAGATTTACCCCCTAGAACTTCAGTTAAATAAAGCAAATTCTTCTGATACCGAGGCCCCGTTTTTGGATTTACATCTATCTATTGTAGATGGATTTGTTTCGTGCAAAATTTATGATAAACGCGATGACTTTGATTTTGAGATTGTAAATTTTCCTTTTTTGGATGGTGATGTTCCTCGTGCGCCATCCTATGGTGTTTATATTTCGCAATTAATTCGATTTGCTAGAGTGTGTAGTCATGTAACTGACTTCAACACTTGTAATAAATTATTAACGGCTAAACTCCTTAATCAGGGTTATCGGTACCATAAACTATGCAAAGCCTTTTCAAAATTTTATAGACGCCATTCTGATTTAATTTCAAAATTCAATATTGGACTTAAATCTCTTCTGCAACAAGGTCTATCGGAACCCGAATTTTATGGTGACTTAGTATATAAATTCAGAAAAATATATAACCGCAATGACTTCAGCACCCAATTTCGTAAAATCATTCTTCGATATAAAAAGATTGGGTACAACATGGATATTATACGACAGACTGCATGCATGGTAGTTAACCCAATCACGGTTGGCAACTTTGCTTCCCTCTTTAATTGCACGCCGGTGGGTCAGGCCTCAGATTCTATGACGGCTCCAACGTAAAGGCTTATTGAAAATTAAAGAGATAATGTTGGTTGGTGCCTGATGCTCTGTCTCTGGTCGGGCTCATCGGAGTCTAACTGTTGGTTTTCTTTTGCTCCAGCATTTCAGTGGTTTCTTGCTGCCGAGTCCTCACCGTTGTCTCACCTCTGTGGTTCTTTGATTTCTGTGTTCACGGAGATGTTGCACTGATGAGTTAGGAGGCCTTCATGCGGACTGAACAAATTATTTGTCTAAATCGCGACGGAAGTAAGGGCGAGGATTGTGGCCACGTAAAATCGATTTAAGCCCCCCAGTGGAAATCTTCCACTGACCGTTCCAAGGCGGCTCTTCCGTGGCGATTTATTTATGTTGTTGTTTGTTACTTACTGTGTGTATCACTTGTGTCTTTTAATTTTGGATGGCCATATGGCCATTTTGTGGGAAAGTAACTGTCCATATGGCCTTCCTTTGTTTAGGTTTCCATTATGGTCTGGTCGCTTAATGTTTGTATTTCTTTCCCTTTGGTGTCTTTTATGGATGGAGTAAGTTAATTGTATCAATTCCTGATCTTTGTTTTACTTCTACTTCACAAGCTTACACCTGTGGCAGCCAACTAAGTGGAAGAAAATGGGATTTTAATGTAACACCATGCTTTTCAATCTTCTTGGATCAATTGTTTGTCAATCAGTGCTACAGAAGACATATCTGTTACTGTCCTTAAGAGTTAGACGTTTTGCATACATTTCGAAAACATGCCTAGACAATAACATTTGTAAATTTTACCGTGGTAAAAAATGAAAATTTTAAGATGAAAAGTTGCGATATTTTGTCTTATTTCTGTTCAAATTATAGATTGAAGGTACATGTTAGAACCACCTCGATGAGGCGGTTCTAACGTGTATCCATAAACTATATTTTAGTGCAGAAATAAGAAAAATAAGGTTTACCCCTTTTAAAACCCAGTTTTTTACTTATAAAAGAGTGGTTCAAGGGGGTAAGAATTTTATAGGCGTGTTTTTGTAATGAATACTTTGTAGGCAAATTAAAACTCTGGTCAGATCCACCGCAGCTATGATATAAATGGTTTATCATACCCCTGCAAACAAATTTCGAAGTTGGGTATATAGGAGTCACTCTGTTGTTTGGTTGTTCTGTGTACCCGTCCATCGGTGACACTTTTTTCTTTTTTATGCCAACTGCTTCCACATTTCTTCACCGATTGACTTCAAATTTTGTATATGCCTTAACAATATGATGTAGATGTGCCCGACATAATTTTCGTTTGAGTCAGGTCAAGGTTACTGTTGCTAATAATAGAATAGCAATCCCTGTGTATCCATCCATCCGTGACACATTTTTTCTTGTTATATGATTAACTTCAAATTTCGCATTCACAATATGGTGTAGATGTGCATGACATAAATTTCATATGTGTCAAGCTGCTGGCCTGGGTAGCTCAGTCCTATGCGCGTCTGACTGGGGATCAGGAGGACATGGGTTCGATACGTGCCAGGGTCGGCAACATTCTTTTATGGATATTGATCATGAAATCTTTTCTACAGTCATTCTTCTACTTCGGCTGATTCAAGAAGGGCAGTTGTCAGTTTCTGGCGAAAGAATGTGCACTGTTCTGGTTAACCGCTTACGTATAAGGCTGCATAGGGGAAAAGTGTGGATAGGTAAACTGACCGGCTCATAAATGACCTAAATAGTGTTGACTTGGCAAAACAAAAAACAAACATATGTGTCAAGTCAAGGTCAAGGTCACTCTTGCTAAAAATAGAATAAAAATCCATAACAGTCTTGTTCATTACAGGGTCACTGATGAGGCTTTATTAGCCGAAACTACGTAGTATGACCCATCTTCTTTCTTATGAATATTTTCATTGCTCTTAAAGGAACTCATTTTTGATTTTTATTTGCTATGCGAACTGCTTCCACATTTCTTCCCGATTGACCCCAAATTTTGTATATGCATTCACAGGATGGTGTAGATGGGTGTGACATAAACTTCATATGCATCAAGTCAAGGTCAAGGCCAATGTTGCTAAAATAGAATAGAAATCCATGACAGCAATCTTGTGATGAGAACTACTTCCACATTTATTCACCGATTGACTTCAAATTTTGCATGTACATTCACAATGTGGTGTAGATGCGCATGACATAAATTTCATATGTATCAAGGTCACTGTGGCTAAACATAGAATAGAAATCAAGGAGCGAACTCCTTCCACATTTCTTAACTGGTTGACTTCGAACTTGTATATGCATTCACAATGTGGTATATATGTGTGTGACATGAATTTTTTATGCCTCAAGTCAAGGCCAAGGTCACTGTTGCTAAAAATAGAATAGAAATCCATGACAACAACCTTCTGATGTGAACTTCTTTCACATTTCTCCACTGGTTGAGTTCAAATTTTGCATATACAATCACAATGATATGTAGATATGTGTCACATAAATTTCATACTGGTCAAGTATAAATCAAGGTCACTGTTGCTAGAAATAGAATAAACTTGTGATGCAAATAACCTCCACATTTCTTCACAGATTGAGTTCAAAATTTGCACATGCACTCATGATGAGATATAGATGTGCATGGTATAACTTTCATATGGATCATATCAAGGTCAAGGTCATTGTTGCTAAAATTAGAATAATCTTGTTAACTTGCTTACTTCTTCCACATTTCTTCACCGATTGTGTTCATTTTTTGCATATTCATTCACAATGAGATGCAGATGTGCATGACTTAAATTTCATATGCATCAAGTCCAGATCAATTTACCGTTGCTAAAAACAGAATCATATTGTGATACGAACTACTGCCTCATTTCTTCACCAACTGAGTTCAAATTTCGCATATGCGTTCTTAATGAGGTCTATATGCGTGTGACATATATTTGATATGGGTCAAGGTCAAAGTCACTGTTTCTAGTTTTTGTTTAGAATTTTGTCTTGTTTGTTTGTTTGTGTTGGAGTTTAATGGCCAACACTATTTAGGTCATTTTTGAGACGGTCAGTTTACCTATCCACACTTTTCCTGGACAGGCTTATACTTAAGCGGTTATCCAGTACAGATGCACATTCTTTCGCCAGGAACTGACGACTGCCCTTCTTGAATCAGTGGAAGGGAAAGAATGACCGTAGAAAAGATTTCATGATCCGCTCTATGAAAGAATGTTGCCTAAGCCAGCAGGTATACTGCCCTTCTTTGATCAGCGGAAGGGAGAGAATATCCGTAGAAAAGATTTCATGATCAGTCTCCATGAAAGATTGTTGCCGACTCCAGCAGGTATCAAACCTTCGTCCTCCAGATCACCACTCAGATGTGCATCCAACTTAGTCCTGAACTCATGACCTTCCATACATTATGCTACGCTGCTTTCCTGTAAGGTCATGAGTCCCAACCGCGAAAAACTGGAAATTCCGTTAAGAAACGGGAAAATCACTGCTTTTATAATGTCATCCGATATAAGTCACAGAACTATATTGTTCTGTGTCGTTCTCTGTCAAAATAAGCCCAAAAAATATTCAATATTATCCTAAAAATATCCACGAAGCGTTAGGTACTGTTTTTATCCGTCCACCATATTGGATTTCACTTCGGGATGTTTCGATTCCTGCCGAAACCAGTGACGTCACTGTTCGCGGAAAAACTGATCTGAATAGAACAACATCAAACATAGCCGTTGTTTGCAGGGATTTTTTTTAAAGACAAACAGAGGTTTTAAGCATTCTGTCACTCATTTGAAATTAGAAGCTGTTGTGGTTTCGACTATATCACATGTTTTTTCTTTGTCTGCGTAGTTGTAAAAGGAAAGGCAATTTCTTCAAGGAAAGAATCAAGCAAGGGGACACCCTATCCAATTATACCCTACCCTATACACACCCTCCTCATACCACCCCCTTGCCTCTACCCACCCCTATCATACCCTACTCCTACCCTACCCTACCCTATCCCCTTCCCCTACAATACCCCTACCCCTTTCCCCTACCATACACTAACCCTACACCTACCTCATCCCTACCCATACCCCAGCCCCTACCCCTTACCATACCCCAGCCCTTACCCCTACCCCCTTCCCCTATCATACCCTACCCCAATACTATCCATTCCCATTTCCATACCCTACTCCATACCCATCCCCTTTCCCTCGCACCTACCCCTTCCGCTACCATACCCCTTACCCCTACCTACCCACCCGCTACCATACCAATATCGATACCATAGCCACTACCTCTTACCCATACCCTATCACTTCCACTACCATGCCTCATACCCCTACCCTACCCCCATCCCATCCCATACAACAGCCCCTAAATCCTACCCCTTACCATACCACAGCCCTTACCCCTACCCTCTTCCCCTAGCATACCCCTTCCCCAACCCTATCCATTCCCATACACATCCCCTTTCCCTCGCACCTACCTCTTCTGCTACCATACCCCTACGTACCCCATACCCTTACCCGATCTTAACCCACCCTACCCCCTACCTTACCCTTACAGTAACCTCTACCCTACCCCACCCCTAAAATACCATATCCTACCTCTACCCTACCCCTGCCCCTACTGCTACCTTACTCTTACTCCTATCCTACCCTTCCCTATCCTACCACTACAGCATTAAGGCTGTGCCTAAGTTCATATCAGTAAATTACTCCATTTTCAGTTCTAGAAACTGCAGACTCGCAGCAACAAGGTCGAACACATTTAATATTGCCCCCTCCGAGTATTCCCAGCAGACGGACAATAAATTCTCATTGCATGTAGTTTTTATGTACCAGCGAGGGTCATAATTGGTGAAATTGGTGATAGAAACAATTCTATTCTATTCTCATACGCGGTACGGAGAATCAAGTACTGGGTTTTATCTTTGCCTTTACGATCATCACCGGGATTCACCGGACAAATTACGGAAATGAACGGCCATATTGTTTACATCGGCGACCCTGTACAGAGTCGCGTTTTGTGAAAAGTTAACGTTTACATGTACTTACAGGTTAAAAAACAAGAAAGCTGCTTTGCCAAACGTAAGATTTGTATGTTATTCATCATATGATCATATCCTTTTTATTGAACATGCCACCAATTTTGAATATTGGTGAAATTTTCAGAATTTCCAGTTTTTATATGGAAGGACACAAGACCCTACGGAGTGACTGAACGTCAGTAGGGTCTTGTTGTACAGGACTACATCCAACTGAGCTACAGAGGCTGACGAATTTAGTGTTGATAGTGGCTGTTTGGTGACGTATCATCATGTTAACAGGTCTATATCCCCATTTCAGTAAAATGCCCTAAAGCTGGGTATAACAGTCAGACCCCCTGACAGTTCTAGTTTTTTTTTTTTGTAATGTTTTCACCGATTACCTTGCTTTACTTCAAGCAAAATCAGATGCCGCATAATGATGATGGTCTCGCTATTTGTAAAATCAGATGCCACATAATGATGATGGTCTGACTAGTTGTAAAATCAGATCAACATAATGATGGTGATGGTGTCACTATTTGTCATTGTCCCCAGTTTTGGGATGTGGGTGTATAATCAGAACGTAGTGAAAATAAAGTACAGCAAGTACTTTTCGATATAAAATTGATTAAATGAAACAGTTAAGCCAAAGTCAGGACCATTTGTCCAGCCTATATCTAGCGTTATTCCCAGCTAATCAGCATCAGAGCTTTGATTTTTATCCCCAGAGCGAATAGGTTTGGGGGATATAGCGATCACACTGGCCTCCGTCCGTTTGTCTGTTCATCCGTAGATGCAACCTTGTGATGGCCATAACTCCTATACCCTTTGAGATTCATTGATGGTTCTTGGCACAATTGTTCACAAGGCTGAGACGGCGTGTCATGCCCAAGAACCAGAACTCTGGATGGCATACTTCTTGAGTTATCTCTCCTTTTAATAAAATAGAATGACTACTTTGTGATGGCCATAACTCCAATACCTTTTGAGATATGTTGATGGTACCTGACACAGTTGTTCACAAGGCTGAGATGGCGTGTCATGCACAAGAACCACAGCTCTGGTTGCCATGGTTTTTGAGTTATCTCCCCTTCCAATAAAATTGAGTGACTACCTTGTGATGGCCATAACTCCAATGCTTTTTGAGATATATTGATGGTACTTGGTACAGTTGTACATGAGCTTATCGGAACCCGAATTTTATGGTGACTTAGTATATAAATTCAGAAAAATATATAACCGCAATGACTTCAGCACCCAATTTCGTAAAATCATTCTTCGATATAAAAAGATTGGGTACAACATGGATATTATACGACAGACTGCATGCATGGTAGTTAACCCAATCACGGTTGGCAACTTTGCTTCCCTCTTTAATTGCACGCCGGTGGGTCAGGCCTCAGATTCTATGACGGCTCCAACGTAAAGGCTTATTGAAAATTAAAGAGATAATGTTGGTTGGTGCCTGATGCTCTGTCTCTGGTCGGGCTCATCGGAGTCTAACTGTTGGTTTTCTTTTGCTACAGCATTTCAGTGGTTTCTTGCTGTCGAGTCCTCACCGTTGTCTCACCTCTGTGGTTCTTTGATTTCTGTGTTCACGGAGATGTTGCACTGATGAGTTAGGAGGCCTTCATTTGGACTGAACAAATTATTTGTCTAAATCGCGACGGAAGTTAGGGCGAGGATTGTGGCCACGTAAAATCGATTTAAGCCCCCCAGTGGAAATCTTCCACTGACCGTTCCAAGGCGGCTCTTCTGTGGCGATTTATTTATGTTGTTGTTTGTTACTTACTGTGTGTATCACTTGTGTCTTTTAATTTTGGATGGCCATATGGCCATTTTGTGGGAAAGTAACTGTCCATATGGCCTTCCTTTGTTTAGGTTTCCATTATGGTCTGGTCGCTTAATGTTTGTATTTCTTTCCCTTTGGTGTCTTTTATGGATGGAGTAAGTTAATTGTATCAATTCCTGATCTTTGTTTTACTTCTACTAAGCAGGTGTGTCATGTGCAAGAACCATGACACAGGGTGCCCTGGCTTTTTAATTATCTCCCCTGACAATATAACCTTGTGATGGCCATAACTCCAATACCCTTTGAGATATATTGATGGTACTTGGCACAATTGTATACAAGGTCGAGACGGCACTTCATGCCTGAGAACCACAACTCTGGGTGCTATGGTATTTGAGTTATCTCCTCTTCCAATATAACAGAATGACTACCTTGTGTTCACCGTACCTCCAATACCCTTTGAGACATATTGGTGGTACTTGATGCAGATGTACATGAGGTTAAGCAGGTGTGTCATGCTCAAGAATTACAACTCTGGGTGCTCTGTTTTTTTAGTTTTCTCCCCTGAAAATATAAACTTGTGATGGCCATAAGTCCAACACCCTTTGAGATATATTGAAGGAACTTGGCACAATTGTGTACAAGAAGGGGTGTCTTGTGCAAGAACCACAACTGTTGGTGCTGTGGTATTTGAGTTATCTCCTCTTCCAATATAACAGTATGACCACCTTGTGATCACCATAACTCCAATACCTTTTGAGACATAGTGATGGTACTTCGTACAGAAATACATGAGCTTAACCAGGCATGTCATGCGCAAGATCCACAATTCAGAGCGCCCTGGTTTTTTAGTTATCTTCCCTGACAGTATAATCTTGTGATATATTGCTGGTTTAATTCTGGTGCACTTTCTATTGGTGAACAATCTTCTGAAGGCCATATTGGCTTATGGTCGGGGGATTCGCTATTTTTTTGTTTTGTTTTCAGATTCATTATCTTCCATGTGATAGACAGAGACAAGTCCTCAAGCAATGATTCTCTGGGCCAGTGTATTGTAGAGCTCAAGCATATGGATCCTGAGAGAGGAATACATGGCAGTTATCCATTAGCGGACTTAGTAAGTTTGTGGCTTTATCCCTCAATGTACCCCACCCCAAACCGCTAAAATAGGGGTTGAATTCGGTCCAAGCATCTTCATTGCCTATGTGTATGATGGCTGGATTGTTGTTAAACTTGAAACTCAGAGTAGACAGGAGTCACCAAATGCAACATGACATTGTCTTTGGTGACTTTAAGCTAATTGCAAATGAAGAGGAAGCAGAGAAAGAAGAAAAATACTCTGATGTTGTTTATTTTTAACCCTAATCTTGCTGAATATTCATTTAAGTAACACCCATTTCTCTCTATCAACCAATCGAATTACTTTTTGTAATTTAATGCTACAAATTCATAAACTGAACACCAAACAGTGTAGATCCTGATCAGATGGAAGCCATCTGATCTGGATCTACACTGTTTGCAAAGATAGGGGCTGTCGTGAACAGCAAGATAAGGGTTAATGCAGATTTGTTGGATTTTTTAATGGGGCTTTATGAAACAGGTAATTTTTCAAAAAGGAACTTCATTAACCCATTTCAGACTAGAAACCCCTAAAGGGGTACCCTGGCAAACAGTGCAGGCCCAGATCAGACGCCACAGAACACGGCGTCTGATCAGGGCCTACACTGTTTGCAAAAGGTTCAGCCACTTTCCAAAAAAATTTTCTAGAAATCACAACCTAACACCCCTTAATTTTTAACTGGACTCCTGCTATATGTAAGGAGGAAGATTCCATTTGGTGCAAAAAGGGTTAAAGACAGGACTGGACTATTTAAGGGAGCGCAGGAAAACCTGAGTCATTCTTTGTCTGACCTCTGAAGGGTTAACATCAAATTCTATTTATCTGATTGGCTGGAAATTTAGACCTATTGTGGCATCACAATGATTGACATTTTAATAAGTGATTGACAGCTCTGCTCTTTTTGAAGCCAACCTTTTTATCTCAATTATGTAACAGCAGGCACACTCTGTAATTGGTTTCAATAGACAAACAGAACAATTTAGTCATGATTAATGTATTTATTGTTTTATTTTTAAATTACAAAGAAATAAAATACAAACATATTTCATAAAGGTTAATTATATAGCATATTTAGGTCTAATATACCAAAACCAAAATTATAAATAATAAAAACTTAAAGCTTCAAATATGTAGAAAAATTATTAGTTGACACCGCAGAAAACAGCTTCTTCTGATAAATAAATAAATAAATAAATACTGTTTGAATGAAAGAATTGATTTTAAATTTGATATAATAGAAAGATTTTTCCATTCTTCTGGTTTTTCTTCTTATAGAAAAATAAAAATAAAAAGTAAAATGAATTATACACAGGCAGTCTTCGTAAAATAAATTAAATAAAATTGACACAATTAAACAAATGATGGAATGGCTGAATGAATAAAACAGATGGCTAGGCTTATCTTATTCTAATCTCAGTTTAGATTTTTTAAATAAAATACAGATGTTGGGTGCTCGTTAGAATTGTCTTAATCAGGCAGTTCTAACAAGCACCCACAATATACTATCGAGTGAGAGTGTACATTTGTATGGCCTCAATGCGGCAATTCAACGAGCCCCCACAGTATACTATAGAGTGTTGTTTTGTTTGTTTGATTTGATGTTTAACGTCCCCGTCAACACTGTAAATGTCATTTTGGAGACGTTGCTTCCAATTTTGTGATATTTTACCCGACACTGAGATGAAATGACATCTCAAGCCCTGTCGCCACCAGTACTCGTGTGCGGGTCGGTTTCAGCTCTGCGTGGAAGCATCATGCAGCCCATATATTTCATCAAGCCCCGATAGAGTGTTGGTACTAGGTCTATTTCGAATGAGTACTAGGACTAGCATTTTACACATACAAAAGTTCAATGAGGCGGTTCTAACGATTTTGGGGATATGTGTTAGAACTGTGTTTTATCCCAAAATCTTTTCACAGGGAATCATGTTACAGAGAGGTTATTGTGAACAGAGAAAAATATGAAAACACTACAAACGCTATATTTCTTCCAAACCTAAATTGACATTCAGATAAAATCGTTTTCTGATTTCAGTCAATTTTGCTATTTTATTTTCTACTACACAAAAGTAGATTTTTTTTTCTATTTAAATGTTAATAATTTAATAAATCTTTGTTTATGAAGCATAATTTATGTCCAATTTTTTGAAGGTATTTGTTTGATAAATTATGGCCAGCAGCTGATTATTACAGTCCATTATATCCTATAATCCTTATCAGTTTTATGGCCCCTATAGGTAGCCAACCCACCAAGACCAAGCCACACCTACTTTTATCTGCTGGTTACCTGTACATGTATAAGCTGGGAACCAGACCCCCCGGCATGAAAATCCTGTCTTTAATAAGTGTACTAAGAAGAAGAAAAATAAGAAACAGCTGATTCAAAAAGGCTCTCTTTTATATATTTAGAATGAGAAGAATAAGACATCATGAAAACAGGCCTATATAATTCTGACCCCCTTGAACCCCACTTTTATATAGTGAATGAATGAATGAATGATTTATTTATTAACGTGTCACCACTGTATACAATGTAGATACAAAAGTGGAAATAGGAGTACATAAGACAGTGTCAGCCTTTGAAGGCTTATGAGACACGCAAAAAGCGGCTATCGATCATCAATGTTAACAGAAGTACCTATGATTGTCTACATGAATTATTAAGTTTGTTCAGATGTGTGGTATAATGCATTCTTTCGTTTCTCCAAAATAGTCAATCCTTTGACCAGAGTATGGTAAATGTTTCCTTATCACGCCATGGGTGCCCTCCAAAACCGTCTCATGGAGGTGGTCCAAACGAGCATCTTTGTCTCGTATCAAAAAACAGAGAAAAGTTAATGTGCGTTCGTACCGGCAATACCCAGCATTCTCCGGATAAATGGGGTGTGCAGGGATATGCTGTGTACGGACTTATTCACGAGATGTCGCACTTGTTAAACATTATAGAGTCTTGCTACCAGCACAAATTTGGTAGGTTGATTCGCGGTAAAAGAGAGTTTAGCGACTATATTTAAACTAGCAGCGAACGCCCGGACGAGCCTACACAGCCTTATGCATAGTCCCGCACGACAACTCGCTGGTCGCTTCTTCTGCAAGATAAAGGGGGTAATACCATATCAGCCATCCGAAGAGATCCCTGTAAGACTGCACATCCGCGCAGTTCCAACAGGAACCCCTCTGATGGATCAATTTAAGAGATCTCTCTTCCGCAATATGGTCATCACATCACGCAAAGACGCCTATGTAATTTTGACCCCTTATATAGTTTAACTGGGCTCTGTAGGAGTAAACCTTATTCCTCCCATCCCCGCCCTAAAACACAGACCGTGGGTACACGTTGGAACCGACTCATCGAGGCGGCTCCAACGAGCACCCACAATGCACATTCCGAGCAGAAACAAGAAAAACATCACAGTTATTCATTTGTATAGGCGCGTTTTCGTAATGATAATTGATCAGTTCAACAGTTTGTATTTCTTTTCTGTTGCTGCGATTATGAAATTTGCTACCAACTTAGCAACAGAGATATTTGTTAACATTAAGCACAGTTTTTCAGTTAACGTAAATGTTTGAAAATCTAACCGGTTTTGCAATAATCTATCAACATCGGAAATCAGGTTTTGTCTGATATCACTGGTTTTGGTGCACTTTAACAAGAAATGTTCTTCTGTCTCGGGTTCACTTCGACACAGTTTACACAGGCGATTTTCCACTGGAACGCCACGGTAACGCCCTAGTTCTATTTCCAGTGGATAAGTACCGTTTCGCATTTTATATAGTAAAACTGGAGTTTACAGGGGTAAACCTTATTTTTCTTATTTCTGCTCTAAATTATAGATTGTGAGTACTTGTTAGAACCGCCTCATCGAGGTGGTTCTAACGAGTACCAACAATCTATATTTTGAGCAGAAATACCAAAAAATTTCTAAATTTTTCATCTGAAAATTGTCATTTTAGGCGGTAAAATTTACAATGTATTTGTATAGGCGTGTTTTTGTAATGAACTACATGTTTTATAAGGGAACACATTTATAAGTGTACCTAGTTTGGAGTTACCCTCGCCCATCGGGGCTTGGAGAAATAGATTGGGCTGCATTGTGCTTCCACTCATAGCTGAAACTGACCACACAGTGATGGGAGTCAGACCGTCCAATGCATATAAGCGTTTTAGTTTCATTTGGTGGCAGGGTTTGAGATGCCATATCATCTCACTGTTTGGTAAAAGTCACACAAAAGTTGTAGAAGCGTCTTCATAATGACCTAAATAGTGTTGACGGGGATGTTAAACCCCAATTCAAACAAAACCTAGTTTGGGAACTGGTGTAGGGACATTCAGTCATCGGATACAGATTTAGCCTTCATTCCTCCCAGGTCAATTGATAAATCACATATATTTCATGTAAACAGTTGCAGAAAATGATCTCCAGGAAAAGCCAGAATCAGAGATCACAGCCTACCAATGGCACCAAGATGAAGAGTAACTTAAAATGAAGTAAACAAAATAGGAAATAAATGAACCACGAATAGCATAGCAACCAGCTCCCTCTTCCCCACAGGAGGTGATCAAGCTGCAACAGGCGCAGGTTCTGAAAATAAAATAAATAATAACAATAATACATAACCATAAGCACCTACAAGATGAATAGCCCTATCTGAAAAAACCAACAAATCTACATCAAAAATAAACAACATCAGAACTGTCACCTGCAGATTGTCAGAAGTGAGAACTACTGGGGAGTTTAAAATGAGTCTATGGGCCCAAGCTTCACATTAGGTTGACAACACAGAACATAGTTGTTCCACCTGAAGGTAACTAACTCAGGCAATGGCCCATCACAGAATAACATACAGTTTCAAACCAACAAACTGAAATACAAATCTGTGATGAAACAAACATGAGGGCTAGTGTCTTGTTCCACACTCTCAGAGTCTGTAAGCTGGAGCGAAAGAAAACCACCACGTAGACCATCAAGAGTCAAGCCAAAGACACAGCATCAGGCAACAACCACTAATGAAACAAATCTTAAAGTTTTAAGTTGGGGCCATCATGGATTCCGCGAAATGACCACCACCCACCATAGCATATAGCATGTTAATCAGCCATAACTGTGTTAAAAACTAGACATGCTGTCGGCTGCATAAAACTTATATTGTTCCACATTCTTGTACTGTGTTTATTTTATCGTTTTGAATTGATTCAGATTTCTTCATAAGTTTTTCGAAATTTATAACTTAAATCTTCATAAATCTCTGGTCCTGATATTCACGGATACAGAAGTGTCTTTAAACTAACTATTTATTTCCCACAGGAATATTTCCCTTTGGAAAAATCCATTTGCAGCAATGAAACATGTTAATCTCTAAGCTCAGGTGAGTGATATAGGACCATCATGGTCCTCTTGTTAAATAACTTGGCAGAAATGTTCACCATAATGAGAATGATGTGTCCCTCATAAAACCAAGGTCAGTACCTCCAAGGTCAAAGTCATACTTAGAAGTCAAAGGTCAATAAAAGGGTCTGAAACTTAAACACGGTCAATAACTTTCTGGATGGATTTTGAAATCACTTTGCAGAAATGTTCACCATCATGAGACAATGTGTCACGCACAAAACCCAGGTCCATACCTCCAAGGTCAAGGTCATACATAGAGTTCAAGTGTCAAAAAAGGGTCCAAAACTTAAACACCCTCAATAACTTTCCTTGGATTAATGTTTTCAGGCGGGGGCATCCATGTCCTATGGATGCATTTCTAGTTTTCTCATTGGAACTATGCCCAATTCAAGAGTTATGGCCCTTTGAAATTTATTTGATGAAATCTTGTCACCTAAATATCTCAAAAACTATTGTAGCTAGAGCCTTGGAAGTTGGTGAATGGATTGATAGTGATGAGCAGATGACCTGATCTAACGTTTAACTAAATTCTAAAAAATACAACATGAGTTATGGCACTTTGTAACTATGGGCATTTGTACTGCGTATGCTTTGTGACGCCTAGCATAACTTTAGAACTATGTATGAAAAGGTTTTGAAATTTCGTATATGGAATCCTAATGAAAAAAATAACTCACACAATTTTTTTTCTGCTCATTCAGGGTATGCCCCTTTTAAGAGTTTTGGCCCTTTAAATTTTTGTTTTCATAAAATCTTGTCAGCAAAATATCTCAAATACTCTTGGAGCTAGAGCCTTGAAAGTTGGTGAATAGTTTGGTGGTGATGTCATTCAGCCATCAAGTTTGCTGTCTGTGTTACAGAAGGCCATAACAAGCATCTGCGTTATATTGGTTACCTAAACTTCATAAAAGACCATACAAAGCATGGTTTATTGCAAATTCAAGCTCTTATACCACCACTGAACACTCCAAATTATTAACTTCATGTTTTACTGCCATCAAAAAACATGTGATAAAATATTGCGACAAAGTCTTCGAAAGATCAGGTAGAAATCTGTTTGGTCTATCAAAATTCTAATGAAGTTTTAAATAAATTGAAATCCAGGCATTTTCGTGCTTCAAGTCTGTCTATTATGATTTTTCCACCCTTTTCACTACACTTCCTCATAATCTTATAAGGGAAAACTTAATGATTTAATTGAATGGACATTTCATGGGGAAGACTCCCTCTATCTTGCATGTAATGTAAGAAATGCTTTTTTCACTTCTGAAGAGCATAAAAATTATACTCTATGGTCATGTCAGAAAGTGTGTGAAGCTCACACCTTTCTACTTGACAATATTTACATAAGATTTGGTACTAAGTTATTTAGATAAGTAGTGGGTATAGCGATGGGTACTAATTGCGCACCACTTGTGGCTGATCTGTTTTTGTTTTGTTATGAGAGAGACTTCATGATGTCCCTTTCTGCTGAAAACCAGTCTGAAATCATTGACCCTTTTAGCTCCACTTCTAGATATTTTGATGATTTGTTAAATATTGATGATACCTATTTCGATGGTTTGATCAGTCAGATTTACCCCACAGAACTTCAGTTAAATAAAACAAATTCTTCTGATACCGAGGCACCGTTTGTGGATTTACATCTATCTATTGTAGATGGGTTTGTTTCTTGCAAAATTTATGATAAACGCGATGATTTTGATTTTGAGATTGTAAATTTTTCTTTTTTTGGATGGTGATGTTCCTCATGCACCATAAGATGACGTTTATATTTCGCAATTAATTCGATTTGCCAGAGTGTGTAGTCATGTAACTGACTTCAACACTCGTAATAAATTTTAATGGCTAAACTTTTTAATCAGGGTTATCGGTACCATAAACTTCGCAAAGCCTTTTCAAAATTTTACAGACATCACTCTGATTTAATTTCAAAATTCAATATTGGACTTAAATCTCTTCTGCAACAAGGTCTATCGGAACTCGAATTTTATGGTTATTTAGCATATAAATTCAGAAAAATATATAACCGCAATTACTTCAGCACCCAATTTCGTAAAATCATTCTTCGATATAAAAAGATAGTGTACAACATAAATGTTATATGACAGACTGCATGCATGGTAGTAAACCCATTCAAGGTTGACAACTTTGCTTCCCTGTTTAATTGCACGCCGGTGGGTCGGGCCTCGGATTCTATGACGGTTCCAACGTAAAGGCTTATTGAGAATTAGAGAGATCTAATTCAAGGTAATGTTTGTTGGTGCCTGATGCTCTGTCTCTAGTCGGGCCAATCGGAGTCTCTTAGTTTTCTTTTTTCTCCTACATTTCAGTGGTTTCTTGCTGTCGAGTCCTCACCATTGTTTCATCTCTGTGGTTGTTTGATTATTTGTTTTCACGGAGATGTTGCACTGATGTATTAGAAGCCTTCATGTGGACTGAACAAATTATTTGTCTAAATCGCGACGTAAGTAAGGGCAAGGATTGTGGCCATGTAAAATCGATTTAAGCCCCCAAGTGGAATTCGTTTCCGCTGACCGTTCCAAGCCTGTTCTTCTGTCACGGTTTATTTTTGTTATGGTTTGTCTTTGGATGTTTGTGTCGCCAGTGCTGTTTTATTTTGGATAGCCGATTGGCCATTTTGTGGGAAAGTAACTGTCCTTTTGGCTTTCCGCTGTTGGTGTTTCCACTAGTGTGTGTTGTTTCATGTTGTGTGTCTTTCCCTTTGGTGTCTCTGATGGGAGCTGTGGGTTGATTGTATCGATTCCTGATCATTGCCTCCACTTCTTTTATGCACAGATGACCTGATAAATTTTATAACTTTGGGCATTTGTAAAGTTTATGCTTTGTGATGCATAGCATAACTTTAGAACCATGTATGATAGGGTTTTGAAATTTCATATATGGAATCCTGAAAAAATAGTTCACCCATTTTTTTTCTTAACCGGATTATGCACCTTTCCTGAGTTATTACCTTTTGAAAATCTCAAGAAGTGTTTAAGATAGGGCCTTGAAAGTTTATTTGTGGATTGCTAGTGACCAGTAGATAACCTGATTAAATTTTGACTGAATTCCGAAAAATCTTTCATGAATTATTACCCATTGTAAGTTGGGCATTTGTACATTACATGCTTTGTGATGCATAGCATAACCTGACAATTGTGTATGCTAGGATTTTGAAATTTCATATATGGATCTCACATGAAAAAAAAGTTGACAGATATTTTTTTCTCCTCCGGATTTTGCCCCTTTCCTGAGTTATTGCCCTTTGAAAAAATGGATGAAATCAGTAATCTTGTCAGCAAAATATTTTAAAATCTATTGAAGCTAAATGTTCTTAAAATGTGGTAATCCTTTGGAACCAAGGACTAAGCACAGAACTAAAAAGCTTTGAAAGTTGATGAATGGATTAGTAGTGATTAGAAGTTACCCTTATTCACTTTTGGATATATTCTGAAATAATTTGATTGAAATCTTGTTTTGCAAATTATGGCCCTTTGGAAAGTTTGGCATGTAAGGGCAAGCATATTGTTTTGGGCATAGTGTTTTACAAACACCATTTCTAGTTTTATGTTTATGTTTCTTTCCCTTTGATGTTTTGGATGGGAGGTGTAGGGCAATTGTTTCGATTCCTGATCATAACCTTTACTTCTGTTTTATTCTGGAAACAACTCAACATGAGACCCCTTAATTTCAAAATGGACACTTGCTGTTTATAAGGCTGAAGATTCTGTTCAGTACTAAATGGGTTAAACATGTTCCAATAAAAGATTATCCTTTGGAAGCAAGGAATGCACCATAGAACTGAACATAGTAAAGTGTTCAACTTCTCGGCTAGACTAGCTAGTTTTGGCCAATTTCATTAGGCCTCATCAGTGACCCTTAAATATTTTAAAAATTCCACAGTGCAATCAATCATCCAGGAAGACTGTCTAATGAAATTGCAAAATCTGTGACATCACGTGAACAAGTCCGTGAAATGAAGACCCCCCTACACCCCACTTTATATAGAGAAAAATGGTGTTTACGGGGGTATACATTATTTTTCTTATTTTTACTCCAAGACATAGGTTGTGGGTACCCGTTAGAACCGCCTCAATGAGGCGGTTCTAACGAGCACACACAACCTATGTTATGAGTATTTATAAGGAAAATATCAAGGATTTTCATCAGAAAAGTAGCCATTTTTGGAGATGTGAAAAATGCACCATATCGTACGGGTGAGTTATCGTTATGATATTGAATTGTTTTTGTTTTCAGAGGAACTCTGAGAGGATGAGGACCAAAATTTACCAAAACCAAGCAGCACAAGAATTCCGCGAAGCTTTGATAGCTCACTCATTTTCAAGAGCTCCGAACTGTCTCTTCAAGAATCATAAAGGAGGAAAGGTATTTACACAGAGAAATAATGTCATTATACTTGTATAAGGACAGCATATCCACATAACAAAGTACATGCTTTTGTGGCTTCAAAAGATGACAGCTTGTGAGAATTGTATAGATTGATCATTAAATCTTTTCTATGGTCATTCTCTCCCTTCCGCGGATTTAAAAAGGGCAGTTGTCAGTTTCTGGTGAAGAATGGAAAAGTGTGGATTGGTAAACTGACTGACTCAAAAATGACATAAATATAGTTGACTGGGCTGTTAAACTCCAATACAAGTATAGCCATCAGAAGAGATGGCAAATCCCCCGACCAAAAGCCAATATGGCCTTCAGAAGATTGTTCACCAATAGAACATATACCAGAATTAAACCAGCAATATATCACAAAAGTATTGCAGTTATGGCCATCACAAAATTATATTGTCAGGGGACATAACTAAAAAACCAGGGCACTCAGAATTGTGGTTCTTGCGAATGACATGCCAGCTTAAGCTCATGTATTTCTGTGCTGAGTACCATCAATATGTCTCAAAGGGTATTGGAGATATGGGGATCACAAGCTGGTCATATTGTTATATTGGAAGGGTAGATAACTCAAATACCACAGCACCAACAGTTGTTGTTCTTGCACATGACACCCCTTCTGTACCTTGTATACAATTGTGCCAAGTTCCTTTAATATATCTCAAAGGGTGTTGGACTTATGGCCGTCACAAGGTTATATTGTCAGGGGAGATTACTAAAAAACCAGAGCACGCAGAGTTGTAATTCTTTAGCATGACACACCTGCTTAACCTCATGTACATCTGCATCAAGTACCACCAATATGTCTCAAAGGGTATTGGAGGTACGGAGATCACAAGGTGGTCATACCGTTTTATTGGAAGGGGGGATAACTCAAATATCATAGCTCCCAGAGTTGTGGTTCTTAGGCATGAAGTGCCGTCTCAACCTTGTATACAATTATGCCAAGTACCATCAATATATCTCAAAGGGTATTGGAGTTATGGCCATAACAAGGTTATATTGTCAGGGGAGATAATTTAAAAACCAGGGCACCCAGAGCTGTGTTTCTTGCACGTGACACATCTGCTTAACCTCATGTACAACTGTACCAAGTACCATCAATATATCTCAAAGAGTATTGGAGATATGGCCATCACAAGGTAGTGATTCTATATTATTGGAAGGGGAGATAACTCAAAAACCAATGCACCCAGAGTTGTGGTTCTTGTCATGACACACGGTCTCGGCCTTGTTAACAACTGTGCCAGGTAGCATCAATATATCTTAAAGGGTATTGGAGCTATGGCCAGCACAAGGTAGCCACTCTATTTTATTGAAAGGGGAGATAACTCAAAAAACATGGCAACCAGAGTTGTGGATCTTGTGCATGACATGCTGTCTCAGCCTTGTGAACAACTGTGCCAAGTACCATCGATTTATCTCAAAGGGTATATACAGTAAACTGCCTGTTTATGGCCAAAAAGTATTGATAGCCAGTATTCTTCAGAATGGTCTGAATGAGATTATTCTCAGGAGTTCTAAGAGTATTTGTTTCATTACAATACCACTCCCGTGAGACATAGTGCATTTTTTCACATCTTCAAAATGACTTTTTTTCTGATGAAAATCTGTGATATTTCTTGTTTATACTGCAATCATATGTTGTGGGTGCTCGTTAGAACCAACAACCTAGGTCTTGGAGCAGAAATAAGAAAAATAATATATAACCCTGTAAACCCCAGTTTTCTCAATATAAAGTGGAGTTAAGGGGCATGTTCATTTCACGGACTTGTTCACGTGATGTGGAGTACAAATAATATGATTCACATTACGATAACACACCCGTGCAACAAAGTGCATTTTTCACTTTCCAAAATGGCTACTTTCTAATGAAAATCTGTGATATTTTTCTTATTTATTCTGCAAGCATGGGTGCTTGTTAGAATTGGGCGGTTTTGACGAGTGCCCATAACCTATGTCTAGGAGCAGAAATAAGAAAAATAATGCATACCCCTGTAAACCCCAATTTTCTCTGTATAAAGTGGGGTTTAAGGGGATGTTCATTTCACGGACTTGTTCACGTGATGTCATCCTGATAAAAGCTATTTTTCCCGTTTGCAAACAGCAAAGTTGCAGATCATGAAGCCTGTGCATTCACTGTCTGATCAGCACCTTTGTGTTCACTGCTTGAATTGGACAGTGTATCTGTACTTAAAATGTCAAGATTCTTAGTTTATACTAATTTATTTTAGTTCAATTGCGATGGAAATTTCAAGCTTATTTAATCACTCTCGAAGACTCATTCCGGATGTTTTCATGTGCGCGAAAGAGAGGCAGTGACTATAACAACACTGCTACCCATTTACATCTGGGTGGAGTGAGGCAGTGTCAATACGTGTCTTGCCCAAGGACACACCTCAATACCAGGTGCGGGATTGGAACGCACAGCCTCTCGATCATAAGTCGAATGCAGAGGTGAATCCGATCGCACACAAGTACTGGTAAACCGCTCAGAGGATCTAAGCCTGCCCAGACAAAGCGGTGTGAGTCAGACCGTCCATGCTTATAAACCCTATTAATTCTATTGGGCGACAGGGCTTGAGATGTCATTTCATCTCAATGTCGGGTAAAAGTCCCACAAAATTGGAAGCAACGTCTCCAAAATTACCTATACAGTATTGACGGAGAAGTTAAACCTCAAATCAACCAACAAAAGCCACGGAATTGACAGCCCAGAATAAATCTTTTTATGATAGGCCCAGTTGGAGTCTATTGTAATCTGACAGCTGTTTTCCTTAGTTGTTTTAAACCTATTTTTATGAGTTGTGTACTAAGTAGAACTTCTTACTAAGCGAGGGCTTTCTCACAGGCATCAGAATATATACCCAGTCAAAAAAGTAACTATACCAACTTCCGGGTAAATTTCATTAGCTATCCGGCAGCCATTCAGCTAAGCCTGGTTGTAAACATGCGAATCGGACGTTTAGCTACAAAATTCATACATTTACATTTGCCCATACTATTCTGCTCAAAAGTTGTCTTGCAATATGTGCCTAGGAAGGTTCTGCAAGGAATTTGGCATTGCGCATGCGCAGATGATCATTTTTTGTCAGAGATGAAAGATCATGACCACTGATCATCGAAACTCACTTTACATTTCCAATATCTCATGATCTTGCCCTACAATCAAAGCTTTAATTTGTGAAATTCTCAGATTATCTCCATTTCAATTAAAAATATAGCAATTTTCAAACTGTTGCTATTTCTATACCTGTCATTCAAATTTTTGCAGTTTCTTTAAAAAGCGCTTTGTTGCCACCATTGCTGTTAATCATGATGGAAAATAATGTAGAAAATTCATGTAGCATGTAGCACTACCAATTGCAATTTTTTATGGAGTTTCAATTGAAATCAGCATTTTGCACACAACTTCAAAGAATGGGAGGCCTATACGCGATCGTCTGTTTCTCTTAGCGAATGGAACTAAAGTTACAAACCTTTTGTAAATAGACACACAGGGTATCTAATAAAATGTTACATGTATCAAAGTTTAGAAATCTTGCGCTAAGTGTAATTTTTTATGGTGTTTAATTTTGGCCTTTGTAATGATTTATTCTGCGAAATTGTCACAGTGACCCCCTGGGTGTTTAAAACAATAGCCCATGCTGACGAGTTTACATGAACAAAAACAGTTAGGACTTTTAAATGGTAAAATGAGTCCTCTAACTAAAACAAACAAATTTTGTAGGTTTTTCATTTGTAGTAACTATGGTAACAGAAGCAATTTTATGTATAGGAACTTTTTTGACTCAGTATATATTTTTGTTTAAAGTATTAATACAAACTACGACAGATTTACTTACAGGAAATGCCATAACAAGCGTCTTCAAATTTATTATTATAATGTATATACATACATCACGAAAACACACATATAATTTTGACCCCCTTGAACCCCACTTTTATATAGTAAAACTGGGGTTTCCGGGGGTATACCTTATTCTCTTATTTTTGCTCTAAAGTATAGATTGTGGGTACTTGTTAGAACTGCCTCCATGAGGCGGTTCTAACGAGTGCCCACAGTCTATATTTTGAGTAGAAATAAGAAAAATATCACAATTTTTCATCTTAAAAATTTTCATTTTTGGGCGATGAAGGTGGCAATGTATTTGTATAGGCATGTTTGCGTAATGCATGCATTTGGTAATGGTGACGTTCAAGAAATTATGTTCTGGTCACTCTTTATGTAAGACTATGGTTTATAGGAATGTTGACATTACGCATCTGAAACGCCATTTATAAATGACATCAAATGCGCCCAAATTATACACGCCCTGTAGTTCTTTATACTGCTATAGCACATAAACTAATTTGGTAGTCAAGGATTTTTCACTCCATTGTAATGAGCTATAAATATGTCACAAAATATCAGTTTTTGGAAAAATTCTATGGGCCAGTATACCAGCTGATGGACATATAACTTTAAAATTCGGATTTTTTTTTCCGATTCCTATTGCTTTCTATGCAAATGATTCCGGCTGTCGTGATGCCCTAGTGCTTTAACTAACTTGGTAACCTATCTTTTTATTGCAACTTACAATGCAGAATGTGCAGATGTATTTGCATGCAAAATTTTAAAAAATTCTTTGGAGAGCCAATTTACATATTCTCGACCTCAAACCAATTTTTTTCCTAGAAATATTTCTGATCTTATTATAGCCCCGCTTTGAAAAAGTGGGGCTATATTGGATTTGCCATGTCCTTCTGTCATTCCGTGATTCCGTTAATTTGTGTTGGCTCCATAACTTTGTATCTGCTTAACATATTTTCATGAAACTTCACACAAATGTTAAACACCATAAGACAATGTGCAGAGCGAAGGAATTATAACTGTGGATTGCCTACTTTTGGAGTTATTGCCCTTTGAACATTTTCCGTAATTCCCTAATTCCGTGATTCCGTTAATTTGTGTTGGCTCCATAACTTTGTATCTGCTTAACATATTTTCATGAAACTTCACACAAATGTTAAACACCATAAGACAATGTGCAGAGCGAAGGAATTATAACTGTGGATTGCCTACTTTTGGAGTTATTGCCCTTTGAACATTGAAAAATGGCAATTTTAATTGTGTCCGCTTCATAACTCGAAAACCGTTTGAGATATTTTTAGGAAACTTCACACAAATGTTAAGCACTATGAGACGATGTGCAGAGCGCAGGAACCATAACTCTGCATTGCTTATTTTTGGAGTTATTGCCCTTTGAACATTGAAAAATGGCAATTTTAACAGTGTCCGCTTCATAACTCGAAAACCGTTTGAGATAATTTCATGAAACTTCACACAAATGTTAAGCACTATGAGACAATGTGCAGAGCGCAAGAACCATAACTCTGGTTTTCGTATTTTCTGTGTGTCTGTCTGTGTGTCTGTCTGTGTCTGTTAACAATTTTCGTGTCCGCTCCATAACTTTAAAACCCATTCACATATTTTCATGAAACTTCACACAAACATTAAACACCATGAGATGGTGTGCAGAGTGCAGGAACCATAACTCTGGATTGCCTAATTTTTGAGTTATTTCCCTTTGAATATTGAAAAATATCAATTTTAGCCGTCTGCTCGATAACTCAAAAACCGTTTGAGATAATTTTATGAAACTTCACACAAATGTAAAGCATAATATTACGTGTGCAGAGCGCAGGAACCCAAACTCTGGATTGTCTACTTTTTAAGTTATAGGCTTTTGAATATTAAAAAATGGCAATTTTAACTATGTCCGCTCCATAACCGTTTCTGATATTTTCATGAAACTTCAAATAAATGAAAAGCACCTTGAGATGATGTGCAGAGTGCAGGAACCATAACTCTGGTTTGCCTACTTTAGGAGTTATTGCCCTTTGAACATTTAAAAAGGCAATTTTGACTGTGTCGGCTCCATAACTCACAAACCATTTGAGATATTTTCATGACACTTCACACAAGTGTAAAGCACCATGAGACAATGTGCAGAGCGCAGGAACCCTGACTCTGATTTGCCTACTTTAGGAGTTATTACCCTTTGAACATTGAAAAATGGAAGATGAAATTTAGTATAAACATGGACATTCTGGTAATGTATCATGCTCATTGAAATGAGGGACAAGGGCTTACAACTCTTAGAGTTTTTCCAGATAATGTAAAATTTTCAACAGTTATTTCTTGTTCATAACTGTTTTCTCTGCAGCTTAAATAACTTTCTTCTCTGACAGCGCTGAAGCGGGGCTAAAGTCAGATCCTCTGACAGCTCTAGTTTTATTTTTGTTTTTGTTTTAAATGTTGACTTTGGGTTATTAGAATCTTTTAGTTTCGAAGGGGTTATTATGTGGTGATTGGACTTTGAGATATTATCATAGTCAAGATTTGTGAGGAGTTATATGTTCATGTTTGTGGATCTTTCCCTTTTGTGTCTCTGATGGGAGCTGTGGGTTAATTGTATCGATTCCTGATCATTGCATCCACTTCTATTTTGCTCAGATTTCTAGATTGTTAACTGTTCTATGCTAGTTATTATTAATTGATTATCCTATATTACACAAGGTCAACCAATATTCAAAAATCATAAATCATGTTTTTAATTGCGTCAATTAATAAAATTGTCATTAATCAAGTAATTTCGTATTGGCCCAGTTACAGGTCCACGGTCAGCTGTATTGGCCTCGGCCTTCGGCCTCGTGCCAATACAGCAGACCTCGGACCTTTAACTGGGCCAATACGAAATTATTGGATTAATAACATTATATTAATAATCCATTTGCGACCAAAAAAAAAAAAAAAAAAAGATAAACTGGCTTGCAGATCTATTCAGACTAGCAAGAGTTGAATTTTGAACTGTCTCGTTGAGAAAAAGAAACTATCTAGATTTGCATAAAAGCATATGAGCCCCGCCAAGCGAATTTGGGTCTTCGAGCATTCCGTCATGACAAATTTTAACTGCGCATGCCCAGCCATTCAGAGGGGCCAGGATTATGGCTTTCTGTCTGAAGGTTCCTCTTGATTCACTGCTTGTATGAGCGAGCAGCGAAGGTTCTGGCGAGACTGCGCGGATGCGCAGGCTCACCTGAACCTTTGCTGCTCGCATAGGCGATAAGTACCAAAATCGCTTGGCGGGACCCATATAAAAAAAGATGATCTCACATGTATTTGTTCATCAGTTTAACAAGTTCATGTTATATAGCATTATTTTTCATATTTCTGCTCCAAGACATATATTGTGGGTACTTGCCATTCAGGTGGCTCTAACGAGCACCTATGACCTATGTTTGCAGTATAAACAAAAAAAAAATATCAGGCACTTTCATCAGAGCAGTAGCCATTTTGGAGTTGGTACAACTCCCGGCTGTATAGGTTTGGGGAAATGGTTACCGTCTGTCTATCTGTAAGTCAACAGACAAAACCTTGTGATGGCCATAACTCCAATATGTGTAGAAGCCTTGGCTGATTTGAGTCTCCGCAGGATGCCTTTGGACTTTTGTAGGAAATACTTTGCACTGGCAGAATTTATGAAATTCCATGCTCACTTTACATTATATTAATTTTGTTGTTCCCCTTTTATATGTTACTGCATTAAAAGTGTTTAAATTAATGTTTGAATTAAAGTTTACCGATTGTATTCATCTTATATCTTAATTATAGCCCTGCTTTGAAAAAGTGGGGCTATACTGGATTTGCCATGTCCTTCCATCATTACGTGGATTCTGTCTTTCCATGACTCTGTGATTCTGTGACAGCAAAATTAATTTTTCTGAATAACTTTGTTTGTGGTCCAGTTTTGATGAAACATATACTACACTTGGTCTCTAAGTTAAGGAACGTATAGTAGCAAAATAGTGACCAAGGGCCTATAACTCTTGGAGTTCAGTCCCATGTCAAGTTTTCAAATTTGGCCATTCACGAGAACTTTTGTGACATGTTTTTCAGGGACTATGGAAGCTAGAAAGCTGAAAGTTTGTATAAACTTGAACAATGACTGGATGTATTATAAATACAAGAATATGGGTTGAGGATACATAACTCTTTGAGTTACGTCCCTTGATAGGTTCTCAAATATTGCCATCTTGAAATTTTTATGCCCCCACCATCGGGGATGGGGTGCATATAGTATCACCGCTGGCTTTCCATACGTCTGTTCATCCCATACGAAATGGTTTCCTTGTGATATCTTTAGAAAAGATTGGTGGATTGGATTCAAATTTCATAAACAGGTATATAATCATAAAGTACAGGTTAAGTTCGATTTCAGGTAAAATCCGCTAATTATTATCAGAGTGATAGCCCCTTTTCAACTCATTTTTTACATTAAAATGGTGTCCATGCGATATCTTTTCAAAATCTTGATGGGTTGGAGTCATATTTAAAACACAAGTATATAATTGTAAAATACAGGTCAAGTTCGATTTCGGGTAAAATCCGCCAATTATGATGAGAGTTATGGCCCTTTTTCAACTTTATTTTTACTTGAAAAATCGTTTCCGTTTGATATCTTTTTAAATATTGGTGGATTGGATTCAAATCTCATACAGAGTTATACTTTCATAAAGTGCAGGTCAAATATTTTATAGAAAAGTTTATCCTTTAGTAGCAAGGAATGAGCCTTAGAACTGGAAAATATGGAGTGAACATGTTTTCTGGGCCATACTAGCTAGTTTCGTCCATTTAGGCCTCATCAGTGACCTTCAAATATTTTCAAAATTCCATAATGGAATCAGTGATCCCAAAGGACAAGAAAATATAAACTACACTATGATGTAGGACATGGAGACTTTTTATAGCCGCCATACATTCCCAGACAACAGCTGTAGTGACGTCAGATATGTTCTAGACAGTTTAATCCTTTGGAAGCAAGGAATTCACCACAGAACTGGAAATATGGGGTGTACATGTTTTCTGTGCCAGGCGGGCTAGTTTCAAGTTTCATTTCGGGTAAATTCCGCCAATTATTATGAGAGTTATGACCCTTATTCTCTCACACAACGAAGTTGTGAAGTGGGATATAGCATTTGTCCTCTACGGACAAACGCTGCTTATGATAATATCTTAACGTAAGTGTCAGGTATGATAATATCTCCAGCAAGTTCGACTTTAAGGGTCTGGGGCTGAAGGTCATGGTCACTGTGGCTATTTCAAGAAAAACTTGCTCATTGGCAACATTTATTGATGGATTTTTATTCAACTTCACACTTGTCAACATTTATTGATGGATTTTTATATAACTTTACACAAGTGTTAGGTTTGATGACATCTCGAGTGAGTTTGTTACGAGATGGAATAGGAAACCTCTCTGGTGCTTATGCACATCTAAATTATTTTAGTAGATATATGGTAGGGCGGTGCGAGTGAAATATTTTAGGTGAAATATGGTAGGCAAAATGTGCTGCTCCATGAACAAGTCATGCACATATCATACGATGTATGCATGAGTGGTTTATGGAGATCTGTTTTTACAATACATGGGGCCGCTATAAGGCTGAGTTCTATAAAATTTGCCTCAAAATCGCCAACCGCCAAATTGTGCCATATATGATTTTCATTCCCGTCACGTGTTGTGTGGGTGTTCGTTTTGACAGGAGTCATGGCATTGATTTATAAGGTCGTTTCATCAATTTTTCCTATGGGAAATATACTATTGAACGCAAATCCATTATCTACTCGATTTTTGCTATCTAGCTTCAATTGTGGACGGTATCTCCACCTCGCCACGATTTAAGCAAGGTAATATGAGTAGGCATGATTTTCCGGTAGTATTCATAGATATAAAAACCCTGAGAAAAACGAACACTTTAGCAGCAGGTCAAGTTGTAACGAGTATCTACAACATTGTGTCGGGAAAAAGAAAGTATATTGAAAGGTATGTTAAATCTATGTTTAGTATTATTTTTGTATGAACATGCTTGTAGGTTTTGGAGGGGTTTACTTCTAGTATACCCCAACTTTCTGAAGCCTATTCTGAATTCACTGTTGAGGCCTGTAGTGATTAGGCTGCTAGCTTTGCCAGCTAGACGTCGCAGGATCGATCCCAGGCTTCTCCAGTAGTAGAATGAGTCTTTCTAAGTGAGGTCCTGTCTCATGCTGACCCTAGATGTTGGTGAGACGTAAAGTTTGGACACCCGCTCATTCTAGATTCATTTAGGCTTTTAGACCCCTTTTGGAGAATGTAATTAATAAACGCCGGGTCACTTGTTTGACCCATGACTTTTGACTAGCTGTTGTTAGAAAACCGTGGTTCCGCCCCAATATGATATTAGGTGTAGAGGGGACGTAAACTTAAGACGGGTTTAACCATATCTTCATTATCAGGGCAAACTCTTACAAGAGCCTGTCGGGTTATCAGTGATGATGAACCGTAATGAATTTTATTTTGCAAGCGTGTTCACGTTGATTAGAAATAATTTTGTTTCAGAAGAATTATAAGTTCATTTTGTAATGATGCCGTTATTGTCTGATAACTCAGTTTGTGCATGTATGTACATATAAAGAACGTGATGATGATAAGTGGGAGTATTTGGTCGCCACACGTCATAACGGCCTGAGTGGCGGGGATGACGTCAGCTGCGCCATCGGCGTCGCGAGGACGGTTGTGACGGGGTGCCTACCAAATACAGAGAATTTACGGCAAACAGTGTTGGCCCTTATGAGACACTAACAAATGTTGTGGATTATAGATGAAAATCTTCTGTTTGTAGTTTCTGTCTGTTGTAAATGTAATGAATTTGTGAATAGCTATATTTGTGAGCCGTGTCGCGGAGAAGGATATGAAATAGAGATTGTTATGTTTCCTGTAATTGGCGGCTGACCAGGAAGCGCAAAGGCGTGGTCTGTTCAATTGCCTCTTACTTGTGATAATGAAGTGAGCAAAAATTTGATGAGTATTATGCTCAGTAGTAGTGAGCATTAATTGATTTCTGTAGTGCTCAGTAAGGAAACATGAACTTTGAGTATTATTGTGTCAAGCGCTGGGTGCTGATAATTTGATGCACAGTCAAGTTGAGTTCTGCTGTACGGTTATTTGTCGCATGCACTAATCAGCCTGTATGTCTGGTCGGCGCATGCGCAATAACGGTATATGCATGAACATATTCTTACTTCTCCGGGAGGGGGATCGTGATGTAGCATGTATGTTTTGTGACTTGTGTCTTAGTCCAGTTATCGTAATTTGCAGGCACAACAATGTGTGGTGACCTGCTGCTCCCTGCAATATAGCAGCAGGTACTGGTACGACGCTGGGGGTTAGGGTCCAGCACGGGCGGACAGACCACCATAATCAGCTAATACCATTGTCCATTGTGAACAAATGTGAGACCATCCAAATGGAAGAGGTTATTTAAATAACCTGCAGGTGATTCTGACGAATCAGATAAGTGCTATCGCGTAATAATATAGATCAACCTGTGATCGGCAACAATGTCGATAGACTAGTTTACACTAGTTCGCGAGAGAAAGATTCACGCGAGAGGGGAATTCACCCTAAGTTATAAACTTGCCAGTCGCGTCTTGAGTTGTTTCTTTTTTTGTTTTTGTTGTTGTTTTTGTTGTTTGCTTCTGTAGGTATTCACGTCACCCGTTCCGAGCACAGAACATTGTTTTGCCTTCGGAGCGGACGTCGTGAGTTGGCTACAGAAGCAACAAATTGTGATGTTTTGTGTTAGTAAGTGTTGTATATAGATACTGTAAATAATTCATGTCATTCATCTAATATCTTTCTTGTGCCTTACCCCACAGCTGCCCGTACACCTGTCAGAGATCATGCTCGGTTGTCTTGTCAGCATGGGGGTTTGCGGGACGCCGTAAACCCACATGTAACATTTGGTGTCAGAAGTGGGATAAGGCAACATCAGAAGCGTCCGTCCGGAGTATGAACGGATTCCCATCATGAAAGATAGGAAGTCGAAGAATAGGACTAGACGTGAGTCTATTCTTCAGGGTCTGGAAAGCCTTTTCATGATGGTCCTGCCAGTCTGTGATCTTGTTAGGTCTACTTTTCTTAGTTAAATCTGTCAAAGGGGAAGCAATAGACGTGAAGTTTTGGATAGACTTAGGACAGCCAAATTAACGGCAAAACCTTCCAAGTGTATGATTGGGTATAGCAGTATCGAATGTCTTGGTCACAGTGTAGCTGCTCAGTCAGTTAGACCGCAAGAAGACAAGATACAAGCTATAAAGGATGCTCCTCGACATTCTACTAAGAGACAAATAAAGTCATTTCTTGTGTTGGCAGGTTTCTACCGCCGTTTCATTCCAAATTTCTCATCTATTGCTTCCCCTTTGACAGATTTAACTAAGAAAAGTAGACCCAACAAGATCACAGACTGGCAGGACCATCATGAAAAGGCTTTCCAGACCCTGAAGAATAGACTCACGTCTAGTCCTATTCTTCGTCTTCCTATCTTTAATGATGGAAATCCGTTCATACTCCGGACGGACGCTTCTGATGTTGGTATAGGAGCCGTTTTGCTCGAAGAATTTGAAGGGGAAGGACGACTTCCCATTGCTTATGCCAGCAAGAAACTTTTGCCTCGTGAGAAAAACTATTCTGTGATAGAGAAGGAATGTTTGGCTATTATCTGGGGTGTTGAGAAATTTCGCAAGTATCTTTACGGAGTTGAATTCTTGCTTGAGACAGACCACAAGCCCTTATCTTATATGCAAACAGCAAAAGTTCTCAATCCTCGTATTATGCGTTGGGCAATGAAACTACAGCCGTATAGATTTCGGATTATTGCAATTCGGGGCCAAGAAAATTTGGGGGCAGACTACCTTAGTAGGTAATTTTTCGCACGGTTGTTGTGAAAATAGCTGTCTTGTTAAGATAGGTTCATCCTATTCCATCTCTGTACACAAGGAAAAAACATTTCTGATTGTTTTTTTCTCCAAAAGGGGAAACCTTTGTTACGAGATGGAATAGGAAACCTCTCTGGTGCTTATGCACATCTAAATTATTTTAGTAGATATATGGTAGGGCGGTGCGAGTGAAATATTTTAGGTGAAATATGGTAGGCAAAATGTGCTGCTCCATGAACAAGTCATGCACATATCATACGATGTATGCATGAGTGGTTTATGGAGATCTGTTTTTACAATACAGGGGGCCGCTATAAGGCTGAGTTCTATAAAATTTGCCTAAAAATCGCCAACCGCCAAATTGTGCCATATATGATTTTCATTCCCGTCACGTGTTGTGTGGGTGTTCGTTTTGACAGGAGTCATGGCATTGATTTATAGGACCGTTTCATCAATTTTTCCTATGGGAAATATACTATTTGAACGCAAATCCATTATCTACTCGATTTTTGCTATCTAGCTTCAATTGTGGACGGTATCTCCACCTCGCCACGATTTAAGCAAGGTAATATGAGTAGGCATGATTTTCCGGTAGTATTCATAGATATAAAAACCCTGAGAAAAACGAACACTTTAGCAGCAGGTCAAGTTGTAACGAGTATCTACAACATTGTGTCGGGAAAAAGAAAGTATATTGAAAGGTATGTTAAATCTATGTTTAGTATTATTTTTGTATGAACATGCTTGTAGGTTTTTGAGGGGTTTACTTCTAGTATACCCCAACTTTCTGAAGCCTATTCTGAATTCACTGTTGAGGCCTGTAGTGATTAGGCTACTAGCTTTGCCAGCTAGACGTCGCAGGATCGATCCCAGGCTTCTCCAGTAGTAGAATGAGTCTTTCTAAGTGAGGTCCTGTCTCATGCTGACCCTAGATGTTGGTGAGACGTAAAGTTTGGACACCCGCTCATTCTAGATTCATTTAGGCTTTTAGACCCCTTTTGGAGAATGTAATTAATAAACGCCGGGTCACTTGTTTGACCCATGACTTTTGACTAGCTGTTGTTAGAAAACCGTGGTTCCGTCCCAATTTGATATTAGGTGTAGAGGGGACGTAAACTTAAGACGGGTTTAACCATATCTTCATCATCAGGGCAAACTCTTACAAGAGCCTGTCGGGTTATCCGTGATGATGAACCGTAATGAATTTTATTTTACAAGCGTGTTCACGTTGATTAGAAATAATTTTTTTTCAGAAGAATTATAAGTTCATTTTGTAATGATGCCGTTATTGTCTGATAACTCAGTTTGTGCATGTATGTACATATAAAGAACGTGATGATGATAAGTGGGAGTATTTGGTCGCCACACGTCATAACGGCCTGAGTGGCGGGGATGACGTCAGCTGCGCCATCGGCGTCGCGAGGACGGTTGTGAC
Organism: Lucinisca nassula; assembly: GCA_963580285.1. Classification (NCBI taxonomy): domain Eukaryota; kingdom Metazoa; phylum Mollusca; class Bivalvia; order Lucinida; family Lucinidae; genus Lucinisca; species Lucinisca nassula. Next base: position 43,000,966 of record OY757016.1, read on the forward strand.
GGGGTGCCTACCAAATACAGAGAATTTACGGCAAACAGTGTTGGCCCTTATGAGACACTAACAAATGTTGTGGATTATAGATGAAAATCTTCTGTTTGTAGTTTCTATCTGTTGTAAATGTAATGAATTTGTGAATAGCTATATTTGTGAGCCGTGTCGCGGAGAAGGATATGAAAAAGAGATTGTTATGTTTCCTGTAATTGGCGGCTGACCAGGTAGCTCAAAGGCGTGGTCTGTTCAATTGCCTCTTACTTGTGATAATGTAGTGAGCACAAATTTGATGAGTATTATGCTCAGTAGTAGTGATCATTAATTGATTTCTGTAGTGCTCAGTAAGGAAACATGAACTTTGAGTATTATTGTGTCAAGCGCTGGGTGCTGATAATTTGATGCACAGTCAAGTTGAGTTCTGCTGTACGGTTATTTGTCGCATGCACTAATCAGCCTGTAAGTCTGGTCGGCGCATGCGCAATAACGGTATATGCATGAACATATTCTTACTTCTCCGGGAGGGGGGATCGTGATGTAGCATGTATGTTTTGTGACTTGTGTCTTAGTCCAGTTATCGTAATTTGCAGGCACAACAATGTGTGGTGACCTGCTGCTCCCTGCAATATAGCAGCAGGTACTGGTACGACGCTGGGGGGTTAGGGTCCAGCACGGGCGGACAGACCACCATAATCAGCTCATACCATTGTCCATTGTGAACAAATGTGAGACCATCCAAATGGAAGAGGTCAATTAAATAACCTGCAGGTGATTCTGACGAATCAGATAAGTGCGATCGCGTAATAATATAGATCAACCTGTGATCGGCAACAATGTCGATAGACTAGTTTACACTAGTTCACGAGAGGAAGATTCACGCGAGAGGAGAATTCACCCTAAGTTATAAACTGGCCAGTCGCGTCTTGAGTTGTTTCTTTTTTTGTTTTTGTTGTTGTTTTTGTTGTTTGCTTCTGTAGGTATTCACGTCACCCGTTCCGAGCACAGAACATTGTTTTGCCTTCGGAGCGGACGTCGTGAGTTGGCTACAGAAGCAACAAATTGTGATGTTTTGTGTTAGTAAGTGTTGTATATAGATACTGTAAATAGTTCATGTCATTCATCTAATATCTTTCTTGTGCCTTACCCCACAGCTGCCCGTACACCTGTCAGAGATCACGCTCGGTTGTCTTGTCAGCATGGGGGTTTGCGGGACGCCGTAAACCCACATGTAACAGAGTTCGACTTTTACGGTATGGGGCTCAAGGTTTATGTCGCTGTGGCTATTTTTAGAAAAACTTTGTCATCGCTCTAGCACTTTTATTTATTGATGAATTTTAATGTAACTTCACACAAATGTTGAGTCTGATAATATCTCGAGTGAATTTGACTTTCAGGATCCAGGGCTCAAGGTCAAGGTCACTGTGGCTGGTTTTAGAAAACTTTTGTTATCGCTGTACCCCTTCATTTATTGACGGATTTCAATGTTACTTAATATAAATGTCGAGTACGATGATATCTCATGCAAGTTCGACTTTCAGGGTCAAGGGCTCAAGGTCAAGCTCGCTTTTGCTATTTTTAGAAAAACTTGCTCATTGCACCAGCGCCAACATTTATTGATGAATTTTAAGATAGCTTCACACAAATGTTTGATATGTTGTTATCTCGAGTGAGTTCATCTCCCAGAATCCTTGACTCAAGTTCAGGGTCACTATGGCTATTTTTTAGAAAAACTTTGTCATCACTCTAGTGCCTACTTTTATTGATGGATTTTAATATAACTCCACACAAATCTTGGGTATGATAATATCTCAAGCAGCTTCGACATTCTGGGTCTGGGGCTGAAAGTCAAGGTCACTGTGGGTATTTTTAGAAAGCTTTAGTCCTTGCTAAAGCGGCTACATTTATTGATGGATCATTGCCTTCAATTCTAATTTTAATTTAATTTCACATTAATGTTGTGTATGATAATATCTCGAGTGAGTTTGTCTTTAACGGTCCTCGGCTTAAGGTCAAGGTCACCGTGACTAATTTTAGAAAAACTTGCTGTGGAGCATCGGGGTGACATGGAGATTCAGAAATGCTAAAACGATTCCGTATGGATATCCAAGACAGCCATCCTGGTGGCCAACTTGAAATTCTTCAATTGACATCTCCTTCCGTACCGAAAGTCGGATTTATCTGAAATATGATGGTTCGGAAATATTAAATGCATTTCATTCTGATGTCCAAGGTGACCCCCATGATAGCCGCCATGCCAACCACCTTGAAATTCTACAGACAACATCTCCTCCCAAATCAAATCAAATAAATGGGAGGCAATTGTGCGTCATGCTTCAGAATTGCTAATTTCATACTGTTCCGTCATCCAAAATAGCTGCCATTGTCTTAAAAATCTTCAAACCACATCAAGTCGGATTGAACCAAAACTTGGTGGAAGGCATTGTGGCGCATTGGTATTAAGACTTGTATGTACCATTCTATTCTGATATCCAAGATTGCCACGACTGTGGTCATTTTGAAAATCTTCATACAACATCTGCTCCGGAGTAGCCACTTATACTGAGTCGAAATTTGGTGGGAGGCATTTTGGTGACATAGCGATTCAGAATTGTTTAAATGGTTTCATTCCAAGATGGCGACCATCTTGAAATTCTTCAAAACACATGTATAGTAATCGCAGATAAGATTAGCGGTGCAGGGCAGCTCAGATGTTGTCAATATATTTCAAATGTGTTGAGTCCACAAGAAGATTCGGTAGCTTGTTGTAAGCAGTTATATACACGGAAGCTTTGTTTGTGTTGCGGTTGAATTCATGTAATCAGTAGACTTGGTTTACCTTTTTGTTGATAGAGTATTTCAAAGGCAGGTGCAACCAATAGCAAACGATAGCTTTGCCCTTCCAAATTATACACCCCCACTGTGCACCGACATCATCTCATTCTGAAGCCTTAATCGGATTGAGCTGTTCAGAAAATTATTCAGATGCATCAATGCATCAGTAGATTCAGAATAGATAAAGGCAAATATGATCTGTTGGACAAGATGGCCACCACGGCATAAATTACCATATCATCGTCGTCGGCCCCCGCCCATCGGGGCTTGAAGAAATAGATGGGCTGCATGATGCTTCCACACAGAGCTGAAACCGACTAGCATCGAGTACTGGTAAACCCCTAAGAGCATCTAAGCCTGCCCTGCCCAGGCAAAGCGGTGCGAGTCGGACCGTCCATGGTTATAAACTCTATCGGTTTCGTTGGGCAGCAGGGTTTGAGATGTCATTTCATCCATTGATATCACGTAAAAGTCCCACAAAATTGGAAGCGACATCTTCAAAATGCCCTTTACAGTGTTGATGGGGACGTTAAACCTCAAATCAAACAAACAAAACCATAACATCGTCAGCCTCATCCAGGTGAGCGATTTCTGGCCGACTTGGGCATCTAGTTAGACATTTGGTACAAGCTTCCATCCAGGAATAGCAACTTTTATGCAAGCATCCATATTTGACCGTGACCTAGATTTTATTGTTCGGTGACTTTGCACTCCCATCTTCACAGGAGCAACACAGTCTTTGCGGAATTCTTTTTAACCAAAAGTTTGTTTGATGACTTATTGTTACAGCTGCAAACAAAAATTGTGGATGCCCGATGAGGCGGACATAATGTAAACCCTTTTAAATCGATCTGTTCGGTAAACAAACTATTGATTTGAAGGGTCTTTATCGCACAGACTTCTAATGTAAACGGGGAAATCAAACTGGTGAAATATGGGGAGACATATTCTACCCAACACTTGTTATGAAGTGAAATGCAGCTATAAAAGTTGTTAGTGAAAACAAAGAATATATTGCAGAAAGAATATAGCAATGAAACCTAGTTTTACTAAACGCTCTTTTTAGACAGTCATATATATTTTGCACTGGCATTGGCGAATATTGTCCCGAGTTTGGATATCGAAGAGCACAATTTAGTTTATGCCCTTAGATATCCAAATTCGGTTTTTATATACTTATAAATATTTCTTGTCATTACGAGTTCTAACCTCAAAACATGCACTTTATCAGGCTATTTATTACATATCTATAATTATTTTGTGTCATAACCAGTAGTTTTAGCCTCAAATTATGCATTTTCTTAGATACGTACTTGGGTGACCTCCTTGCCATAGTAAGGTGTCAACAGATGCAATGTCAAGTAATAGTTCCTTGGAATGTATTATTTATGATCATTCATTATTTATAGCTATGTAATATAGTTTAGTGTGTTTTTGGTAGAGTTTGAGTTAGGTTCACTTGATGAAGATGGTTTAAAGCAAGTCATAAAACACATATACTGATGCGAGAAAGGATTTTTCATCAGTACTAAGTGCATATTACTATTTTTAGCACACCGGTCACGTAGTGACAAGGTGAGCTTTGGTGCTCACTTTTCGTCCACCATCCGTGCGTGCGTGCATTCGTCTGTAAACAATTCTTCAAACGACAACTCCTCCTATACCACTGATCGGATTTTGACCAAACTTCTGTTCTTGTATTGTAATGAAAGAGACTTCATGTTGTCGCTTTCCATTGATAACCAATCTGAAATTATTGAAGCTTTTAGCTCCACTGCTTGATATCTAATGATTTTTTAAATATTGATAATACATATTTCCATGGTTTGATCAGTCAGATTTAACCCCCCCCCCCCCCCCCAGAACTTCAGTTAAATAAAGCAAATTCTTCTGATACCGAGGCCCCGTTTTTGGATTTAAATCTATCTATTGTAGATGGGTTTGTTTCGTGCAAATGGGGAGTTCAAGCCTATAGTAAATTTCCATAGGGTTCTGCCCACACACAGATTTCCATGATATTGTGCATAATTAATGCCTGGTAAATGATTGTCCATTACTTAGCTATTTCACTCTCATACCTGTTTTCATTATAAATCTACAATTTTTGTTTATTTCCACTTTCGAAAATAGGGGTACCCTCAAACAAGTGTATATATACATAACAGCTTCTTACGTTTTGGAGTTATTTTGTTCTCAGGCATCTTTGTAGTCATTTGTGATTTTTTGTATCACATTTGCTATTGTTCAGTTGAAGTTCCATAGACCATGATCAATTTCATATGGAGCAAACCCCAGATTTCACAACCATAAAACCTTTTGGAGTATGTTTGACTTTTGATTTCACATTGTTGCAGTTCTTGTCATCCCATCATTTTAATATGAAAATTGCCCATGTATATGTAGAACATTTTGTTAATCTTTCTTGAAATTCTGAGACCGGTAACATACTGCATTTGAACATTGAATAGTAGTGGTCAGATTTTTTAATTTTTTTCAAACCATTTGTAGATATGGTATAACATTTTCAATCGAGAAATTGCTCACCAATATATATATACACATGAATATATGTATGTTTAAACCTTGATTGTGTACTATGAGCTTATTTAATCAGCATTTGTATCAGTTATGGTACCCTGGGGAACACCAAAAACACAATTCATTTTGAGCGCTCATTAACAATTCAATCAGATTTTAGTGAAAATATATTTCATTTTTAAAAGGCGTTTTTGCATTTAATGTAATCCTAAAGCCTGCTGAAGCTGATTATGACAAAGATTGTTGAAATGGCAATTAAAATGGATGGTTCTATCGCTTGACTCTCTGAACTGATGCAGTCTACTTAAAAAGTTTGAAAAGTGTGATTGTCATACCTGAATGGCACAGCTTGCTTGAATGGCCAAGAGTAATGATGTTTTATTATGGTTGAGCCAGGTATGTAATAATACCACAGACAATATTTTCTGATCTTTTGGCTCACTGTATACACAGATTACTGAAGACAAAATGGAAACACAATTGTGTTGGCTCTTTTGTCACTCTAACATTGCCCCCCCCCCCCCCCTCCGCAAAATCTGGACTAAAGCACGAACAAATGTCGACTGCTGTGTAAATCAGTGTCAGAAAGTTATATTCTTAAATATGATCTACTTAAATATTATCTATTTATATTCTTAAATATGATCCAGAAAGCAACCAGTTATTTTTTGAGTAACATGAATTAGTATTTTAGAGAGGACCAATCAGTTCAGCTTTCGAACTATTTTAGATGAAGAAAAGAGCAAACGGTATATTTGCTATCAGTATTATGAAAAATATAAAGCCAACTGCAGATTTTGGTTCAGAAATATGCTAATAGTACAACTAACAGCTGATATACGCCATTTGCAAAAAAAACAGATGAATACAGAGCTACAAAACTTAACACAGATGACAAATACTGCATACAGATGACTAAAAATGCGAATGGTATTACAACATCTAAATATAATATCAGCTATCAAACGCATTAGTTACAGCAACTTGCCTTACATCTATTTCATTTAGGGAAGTGTATACCAAATGCCAATTTTACAACTAGTTACAGTGTGACTAGCTCTGCATTTATTTTGAAGACTAAGACATTGTAGCGTACACTTTTGCAGATGTTATAATGAACCTTGAAACAATGCAGAAAATAGTTTTCATGATCTCACAAAACCTTTGGTGGGGAAGCGGAGTGTGAGTCTCTTTGACCAAGTGATGTAAGAAAAAAATATTCCAACACATGGACCGATCAATCATTAGAACAAATGGAAAAATCAGTCTATCCCTTCACACACAGTTAGCAATTTTTTGGCTGCTGTTTTATTTTAAGGAAGAGAATGACAACAGCAAACATAATTAAAGAAAAAAAGAGGACTATGCAAGTAATTTATTAAGCAGATTCAATACGTCATTGCGTATTACAGACATTAAGTGTCTTTTTATTGCGGGGTTTAAAAATATACAGAAAGACCAAATAAAACATGGTAAAAAGAGCCACCTTGTCTTATTCCTATTCTGTCATAATGTATTTTTTTTTTCAGGATTATCATTTTTGCAAAACTGTCAAAACTTACATTCATCATGAACAGTGCATGAATGCATTTTATTTTTTCTCTTTCAAATGTTTGGATTAAACTGGTATACTTTGCTAATGTATGTTCTCATTTACTTTTGAAAAGTCAAACTAAAACGCCTAAAACGGTGGCACCAAATGGTCATTAAAAACACAATAAAATACACTTTAAGGAAATCTTGTCCCCTTATATTGCAACTGATTTTAGCACAAAAATAGACCTGAACCCATATCTAGCAATCTAAAACAATGTTACCGGTTTCTGACTTTTCTGAAATCTGTTTGCTATATAAAGGATATATGTGGCCAATTTTATATGCAATATCTTGGGGTGACAAGATCAGTAACACATCTAACACTTATGATGAAAATCTCATTGTTTAAAAATTTTCATGAAAAGTAGAAGAAATTTTGGAAATAAATTTATCAGAAAAATTTAAAGACATAGACACATTTACATTTTTTGATTTAGATTAATCCTTATAGAGTTCTGTTGCCAATCAAAGCAACAAAATTTGAAAATAATCATACCTATTGATTTAAGACTGAAAAGTTCACAGGTGTGTATGGCCTGTACAGGGGACTACGCCAAGAAGCTCTCCTGAGACCTATAGTAATTTATCAAATAAAACAAAGGTATATATATAGTTGATATTCCTCAAGTAAACAACAATTGAAGTTTCAAGAAAATCTGTGCGGGGGCAGATTTGGAACTCCCCCTTTATGATAAACGCGATGACTTTGATTTTGAGATTGTAAATTTTCCTTTTTTGGATGGTGATGTTCCTCGTGGGCCATCCTATGGCGCTTATATTTCGCAATTAATTCGATTTGCTAGAGTGTGTAGTCATGTAACTGACTTCAACACTCGTAATAAATTATTAACGGCTAAACTTCTTAATCAGGGTTAACCATAAACTACGCAAAGCATTTTCAAAATTTTATAGATGCCATTCTGATTTAATTTCAAAATTTAATATTGGACTTAAATCTCTTCTGCAACAAGGTCTATCGGAACCCGAATTTTATGGTGACTTAGTATATAAATTCAGAAAACTATAAAACCGCAATGACTTCAGCACCCAATTTCGTAAAATCATTCTTCGATATAAAAAGATTGGGTACAGCATGGATGTTATACGACAGACTGCATGCATGGTAGTTAACCCAATCACGGTTGACAACTTTGCTTCCCTCTTTAATTGCACGTCGGTGGGTCAGGCCTCAGATTCTATGACGGTTGTTGGAACGGTTGTAAAGGCTTATTGAGAATTAGAGAGATCTTATTCAAGGTAATGTTGGTTGGTGCCTGATGCTCTGTCTCTGGTCTGGCCCATCGGAGTCTAACTGTTGGTTTTCTTTTGCTCCAGCATTTCAGTGGTTTCTTGCTGTCGAGTCCTCACCGTTGTCTCACCTCTGTGGTTCTTTGATTATTTGTGTTCACGGAGATGTTGCACTGATGAGTTAGGAGGCCTTAATGCGGGCTGAAGGAATTATTTGTCTAAACCGCGACGGAAGTAAGGGCGAGGACTGTGGCCACGTAAAATCGATTTAAGCCCCCAAGTGGAAATCTTTCCACTGACCGTTCAAAGGCGGTTCTACTGACCGTTCAAAGGCGGTTCTTCTGTGGTGGTTTTATGTTGTTGTTTGTTACTTACTGTGTGTATCACTTGTGTCTTTTTATTTTGGATGGCCATATGGCCATTTTTCGGGAAAGTAACTGTCCTTATGGCCTTCCTTTGTTTTGGTTTCCATTATGGTCTGGTCGCTTCATGTTTGTGTTTCTTTCTCTTTGGTGTATTTGATGGGTGGAGTAAGTTAATTGTATCGATTCCTGATCTTTGTTTTACTTCTACTTTTCACAGCAAAGATCCTTAAGTGGCCCCCTTTCAAAGTTGTTCAAATGGGTTCCGGTCCATTGAACAGCTAGGTCACAGGAGCTAAAATAGATTTTTTAAATGAAAACTTTAAAAATCTTCTCTGAAACTGCAAGGCCCAGGTCTTTGATATTTGAATGAAGCTTCATCTAGTAGACCTCAACCAAGATTGTTCAAATTATAGCCCTGGGGCCAAAAATGCCCCCGCGCTGTGGCCCGCCAGTTTTACATAGGCTTATATAGGGAAAACCTTTAAAAACCTTCTTGTCTAAAACCAGAAGGCCCAGGTGTTTTATATTTAGTGTGAAGCTTCACATAGTGAACTTCTATCAAGATTGTTCAAATTATAGCCCAGGGGCAAATTATGCTCCCTGCCCCGGGGTCCTTTGGTTTTACATAGGCTTATATAGTGAAAATCCTTAAAAAAATCGTCTTCTCTGAAACCGTAAGGCCCAGGTCTTTGATATTAGGTATGAAGGTTCATCTAGTAGATCTCAACCACGATTTTTCAAATTTTAGCCCTGTGCCGCAAATGCCTCCACCCCGCGGCCCTTTGGATTTACATTGACTTATATAGGAAAATTTTTTAAAAATCTTCTGAAACCACAAGGCCAATGTCTTTGATATTTGATGTGTTGCTTCATCTTGTGGACCTCTACCAAGATTATTCAAATTACAGCTCTTGGGGGCAAAAATGCGCCCGCCCGAGGGCCCTTTGGTTTGACATAAACTTATACAGGGAAAACATTAAAAAATCTTCTCTGAAACCGCAAGGCCCAGGTCTTTGATATTTGTGTGAAGTTTCATCTAGTGGACCTATATCAAGATTGTTCTAATTATAGCCATATGGCAAAAATGCCCTCGCATAAGGGCCTTTGGTTTTACATTGACTTATAGAGGGATTTTTTTTAAAAATCTTGTTCTCTGAAACTGTAAACCCCAGGTCTTTGAAATTTTGTGTGAAGCTTCATCTATCGGACCTCTATCAAGATTGTTCAAATTATAGCCCTCAGGCAAAAATACCCCCGCCTTGGGGCCATTTGGTTTTACATAGACTTATATTGGGAAAATTTAAAAATATTCTTTTCTGAAACCGCAAGGCCCAGGTTTTTGATATTTGATATGAAGCTTCATCTGGTAGACCTCTATCAAAATTATAGCCATAGGGTCAAAATGCCCCCGCCAATTTTAAAAATCTTCTTGTCTGAAACGAGAAGGCCAAGGTCTTTGATATTTAGTATGAAGCTTTATCTTGTGGATTTCTGCCAAGATTGATCAAATTATAGCCCTGGGGCCAAAAATGGCCGCGTCCCGGGGCCCGCAGGTTTTATATAGTCTTATATTAGGAAAACCTTTAAAAATCTTCTTGTCTGAAGTTAGAAGGCTCCGGTCTTTGATATAAGTTTGTATGAAGCTTCACCTTTTAGTCCACTACCAATATTATGCAAATTATAGCCCTGGGGCCAATAATGGGATCCTCGGGTCCCACTTGTTACCCTATTTAACAGTTGAGCGACCTGGTGCCATCATGACCCTCTTGTTGAATATGTGGAAGTTTATTCATTATGTATATTGATGCAAGATTGAAAGTAAAAGGTGCTCATAAAAACACATGATCAGACAGAATGCCACGATCTTATGTCAGGGGAAGAAGAAAGGAGCATAAGGACATGGAGGCACACAAAGAAAATAAAACATTACACACATGAACAAACAATTCCAAATCTAATGCACTTGCAAAAATAATGCAATGTCTGATTGGTTTGTTTGTTTGTTTGCATTGAGGGTTAACGTCTCCGATCGTTTTGCTTCTAATTTTGTGGGACTTTTACCCGACATTGAGATGGAATGACATCTCAAGCCCTGCCTCCCAAATAAAACCAAACGGCGGATATGCATTGGGCCGTCTGACTCACACCACTTTGCCTTGGCACTGTTCACTCCATATTTTCCAGTTCTGTGGTGTATTCCTTGCTTCCAAAGGATAACCCTTTCTAGAACATATTTTGTCCTTTTAAGCGGTTTACCAGTAGTCCTGTGTGGTCAGTTTCAGCTCTGCATGGTAGCACCATGCATCCCATCTCCAAGCCCCGATTGGTGGGGAACAAAGAATGTCTGATTGGACAACATCAAAAGTTTGCGACAGTTAACAAAATACTGTTGGAAACCCTACATCATTACGCAACATCACTTTTCTGTAGACATCACAAAAAAACCGCCCATCTAATTTTTAACCCCCCTTGAACCTGACTTTTATATAAAAAAAACCTGGGGTTTTACGGGGTATACATTATTTTTGTTGATTCTGATCCAAGACATAGGTTGTGGATACTCGTTAGAACCATGAGGCGGTGGTAAAGAGTATCCACAATCTATGTTTGCAGTATATATAAGCAACAAATCACTGTTTTGGAGATGTGAAAAATGGACTATGTCGCGCAACTGTGTTATCATAATGACTGTATTCAAAACTGTCCTTCTGGAAAGTTAATTGACGATTTTACGCTATAGATGTTTCCATTAGGGTCTAGTTGTCTCATGTTTGTGTTTCTTTTCCTTTGGTGTCTCTGATGGGAGCCGTGGGTTAATTGTATCGATTCCTGATCATTGCCTTGACTTCTATTTTACGGAAAAATCGTTGTACGTGAAAGGTTCGAATTAGCCATGGTCAATGAGCCATCAGTGTTTGAGGCATTGAAACCTTACTTTAGGCTGTGTGTACGTACTGATACATTGATTGAAATGATTTATTGATGTATTCATCTTTAAAAATTAAATCAGAAAAAAAAAATTTAGGTTGTTTATAAAAGTAATAAAAAGTGTTTGCAATTTAACAAATACGAGTAATTAATTACGTCATAAGAGCATGGCCCCCGCCCATAGGGGCTTGAAAAATATATGGGCTGCATGATGCTTCCACGCAGAGCTGAATCCGGCCCGCACACTAGTACTGGTAAACCGCTTAGAGGATCTAAGCCTGTCCAGGAACGGCGGTGCGAGGCGGACCGTCCATGCTAATAAACCCTATTGGTTTCTTTGGGCGACAGGGCTTGAGATGTCATTTCATCTCAATGTCGGGTAAAAGTCCCACAAAATTGGAAGCAACGTCTCCAAAATGACCTTTACAGTGTTGACGGGGACGTTAAACCTCAAATCAACCAACCAACGTCATAAGAGCAAGCTCGTGTAATAAATATATTTTGTATGTCTTAAAGCATAGACTGCGGCGGTTCTAATGAACACCAACAATCTATATTTGCGGCAGAAGTAAGAAACATATCAATAATATCCATCTGAAAAGGCGGTTCTAACGAGTACCCACAATATAGGATTTAGTTTAAAAACAGAATTTTGTTACAGGTAATCTCCCTGGAACCTCTTTATAATAATAATATCAAAAATAACAATATTCAACTTTATTTATAGAGGGTAACACATTTAGTAATAGAATTAATCTTCGTTGTGGCCCCCTTTTTCCTTGTAAAGTGTCTTGCTCAACATTACAACAAGACACCCATGTCACATAGTGCATTTTTCACATTTCCAAAATCGATACCTTTGTGATGAAAATCTGTGATATTTTTCTTATTACTGCTCAAAACACAGGTTGTGGGTGTTCGTTTGAACCGCCTCATCGAGCGGTTCTAACGAGTACCCACAATCTATATTTTAGAACAGAAATAAGAAGGTGGATCCAACAAGTAACTTTAACCTATGACCTCGGGCAGAAATAAGAAAAAATAATGTATACCTCAGTAAACCCCGTTTTTAAGTATATTAAGTGGGGTTTAGAGGGTCTGAATTTCACCGACTTGATAACGTGATGAAGGACGCACCATGATCGAATCGGCTATCTCTTGATCTACAATCCGATTTTTCTTGTCTTGTACCATGTATTAAACCAAAGGGGTAACCGATGATGTTAATAACAAGAATTCAGCGTCAGGTTATCTCCCTGGAACCACTTTATATGAACCAGGAACTGAGATGCACCAAACATTCAGTGCTAGGTTACCTCCCTTGAACCAATTTATACTTATTATTTCCAGTACATCACAAAAACAAACCCATATTATTCTGACCCTCTTGAATCCCAGTTTTATATAGTAAAACTGGGGTTTACAGGGGTAAACCTTATTTTTCTTTTTTCTACTCTTAAATATAGCTTGTGGGACAAAATCTATATATTTGAGCAAAAATAAGCTAAAGTTGTCGTTATTTTCGCCGGACAAAGATGAAAAATTGTAATATTTTTCTTATTTCTGCTCTAAATATAGATTGTGGGTACTCGTTAGAACCGCCTCATCGAGCGGTTCTAACGAGTACCCAAAATCTATATTTTAGAACAGAAATAAGAAAAATGAGGTTTACCACTGTAAACTCTAGTTTTACTATATAAAAGTGGTGTTCAGGGGGGGTCAAAATTATATAGGCGTGTTTTCGTGATGCTTTGCCAAATGTCGCGGGCAGTTTGGTAAAAATCGCCTTGCCAAATGTTGTAAGCAATTTTATGAATCGCCTCGGCGAGGTAATTCTTACAAATATCTGCAACATTTGTTTCTTTCGCGTGACACCATTGTCGTTAGACGTCACCATATGCAATGTTGCCTATAAATTCAAATGTTTTCAAGTAATTTAAGCTGTTAATGCAATGAAATAACCATGGACGATCGTTGCTCTTGCATAACTTACGATTCCGACAGCAAATTTTGATGAAAACCCCCAAAAGCTCCATATAAACTCCAAATAAACTCTTCAAATGCGACCGGCGAACAAACATGGCGGCCAGTTCAGAATGCTGTTTACAATGACGTTGTTACGCGGTAACCATCTGACGTCATCATCGACGTTCAGGGCGATAATGTAACGTCGCTCAACGAAAGGTAACAAAGCAAGGCCCGTCTTGTGATATCAATAACTCAAAATCCATGTTCAAACAGCACGCGAATTTCATGATTTGAACATGGTTTTTACTATTTGAGCACGGCTTTCGGTCCATTTGACAATGGCTTCAAACAGCCATGCGCATAGATATTTATGCAAGAACTGCCATTCTAATATGACGCAAACGTTTTCCAACTGAGCAACGTGATCAACGTAGTGCATGCAGAAGGACATGTATGATAACGCAATATGTTAACACGTACTTCTCACGACGTCGGCTACAAAAGGAACCATTCTGAAACAATGTACAAAATGTCGTGAAAAAGTTTTGTAGTCGAACAGATTTGTTATTTTGTTTAATGATTGGGAACATGGGATGACATTCCCCACTTGAAAGTGATATTTGCCCTCGCCTAACGCCCTCTCAGGTGCGAAATGTGACATGCTCGGGTAAAAACCGTATTCTGGCCAAGAAGCAAATTAACAGATAATATCAACTTTATTTTATAGCACATTTCTATTCTTTCAATATTTTCAGCTATATGTTAAAGATGATCATCATTTTAATTTTAATTATGATTATTACTGCGGTCATTATTATTATTATTATTATTTTAAGTAGTAGTAGTAGTAGTAGTAGTAGTAGTAGTAGTAGTAGTAGTGTGTTTATAAGATTCAAGGTAACTTTTAGCCTTCTTAAAGAGTTCCACCGGTGAGTCAGACCTCAGATTCTGTTATAGTTCCAGCGTAAAGGCTAACATAGAATTAAAATTTAACTTTATGTAATGTTGGTTGGTACCTGATGCTCTTGTCTCTGGCCGGATCCATCAGAGTCAAATGGAGATGTTAGGAAGCCTTCATGCGGACTGAGAAAAATAGTTGTCTAAATCTTGACGGAACTAAGGGCGAGCATTGCGGCCGCTAAAAATCGATTTTATCCCAGGTGAAATACTTTTCACTAACCTTTCGAAAGCGGTTCTTCTGTCGCGGTTTATTTATGTTATATTTTGTCTTTGAATGTAGGTTTCGCTTATATCGTTTTGTTTTGGATAGCCAATTGGCTATTTTGTAAAAAATAAACTTTCCTTTTGGCTTTCCGCTATTGATGTTTCCATTAGGATCTGGTTGTTTCGTGTTTTTTTCCCTTTGGTGTCTCTGATGGGAGGTTTGGATTAATTGTATCGATTCCTGGTCATTGCCTTCAGTTCTATTTTTTTTTTATCAAACATTTTCTTGGTGAATAGAATGACTCGTTGATCAGCTGTAATTATTAGTAGTTTCAGTTGAGCTTTAAAGGCAGTTCGAGGGGCACTTTTTTGTTCTACTTGTATCATTTGTTTCCTTCTCCTGATGATACGAAAATATTAATTTTGGTTTACTAGGTCAGGGTGAATGGTTTGTCCTGTTTATGCTTAACAAACATGTTTTTGGCCATCACACAAGTGTTATCTTGATACTTGTATCATTTACAAGTGAAAACAGTGCAGTCGAAATGAGTTAATGACGTAAAAACAAAGAGCTGCTATATTAAAAAGGATATATTTTTTAGGTATTTTAAACAATAGAGTGGATTTTAACAATTTTAAAGTGGAAAATGAGAACTGTTGAGTGATATTCGGTGATTATTTGTTGTCTTGATGGGACACATTTCCTTCATATTTAGGAAGAATTGTATTTTACAAAGTGTTTCGTAAGTTTTTTATTTGGTGCTTATTTCTTATCTTGATGGGACACATTTCCTTCATCTTGAGGAAGAATTTTATCTTTCAAAGTGTTTCACAAGTTTATTTAATATATATGTATTGTAATACTTTTGTTGTTCTATTTTGAATTACATTACTTGTTTGCGTCTAAAGTTTTGAGACAATTCAGTACTGACTCTTCCAGCTATAGTTTTAATACAACCTAATGTGGGTGTTTAACAGGCTTGGAAATAAGTTTCCACGATGAAAAATAAAAATAGATATTATTTTTAACAATTAAATCCATAAACTTTGTAAAAATTATCAATATTATTTTATGTTAAATTATGCATGGTAAATGTAGCCAAGAGGTAATGTGTTCTCTTTGTGCAGGATATCCCATTGGTCTAAACACAAGAGCTTAATGTTTGTCAAGTGGCTATCTACTTCAGTTTGTCAAATGAACATGCGACAGCTGTAGCTGGCTTTGTCTGGGTATAATGGTGTAGCAATTATCATTGTTCGGATGATGCTTAAGTGTAGTCGATCAAAGAGGGAAACTTCACTGACTCGGACTCGCCCGGCTCGTTTCCCATGGATGAGTCGACCTCTTTCTTGAGTCCCTAGCTATTTTCCTTATAAAACTTTTAAAGGATGATTTAAGGAGAATGTATTCTTATTGTATTTATGAAAATGCTATACGTAATCATTAGAATCGACTAGATGAGGCGTTACTAAGAGGACACAAATATATCTTTAACTATAAAATAACAAAAAGGTAACACCGATTATGCGGGAAACCCCTAAGGGAGTACATTGGCAGGCCCAGATCAGGACCTGCACTATTTGCTAACCGTGAGAATTTTCCATCAAACATAGAAAGAAGAATGAAAAAATAGGCCTGACCCCGCTTATATGACAAAAGGACTTGTCCAACGTATAGCAATGCATCACGTGAACAAGTCCGTGGTATGATGACCCCTCTATACCCGACTTTATATAGCGAAAACTGGGGTTTACGGGGCATACATTATTTTTCTTATTCTTGCCCAAAGACATAGGTTGTGGGAACTTGCTAGAACCGCCTCAATGAGGCGGTTCTAACGAGCACCTACAGCCTAAGTTTGCAGTATTTAGGGAAAAATATAACAGATTTTCATCAGCAAAATGGCCATTTTCAAGATGTGAAAAATGCACTATGTCGCACGGATGTGTTATTGTAATGGAAGAGTCCACCAGTAAGGCTGGCACGATTAATCAGACAATCGATTAATTCATTGATAATTTTCCCTAAAATGATTATCATTATTGAATTGCTAGTAATCGATTATTTGATAGGTACACTTTACTAACCAATGCTGTGTCCACAATACCTGGATAAGTGGCAAACAGTGCAGACCCTGCTGGGGCGCCGCATTCTGCGGCGTCAAAACTGGGTCTACACTGTTTGCTCAGGCCTGATTTTTCGAAAACATACAGTGAAGTATAACATGATAAGAGTCGTGCTCAGGCTGAGAGCCAGATAGGTAAACTTATGATAAAACCTTCAGTGATAACTAATCGATTTTCGATCGCAATGGCATCACTGATAATCGATTATCCTTTTTAAATCGATTAGCCAGCCCTATCCACCAATATCCAATGGGTAAAGATGCCTCCTGGCTTGGCACTATGATTTTTACGTTCATTTGCCTTAACTACCCATATCTCGAACAATGTTCATTGTCCCAAAGGTGTTCGAGCCGTTGAAGTTCGAATGTATATAGTTTATTGGTTTAGGAGAAATGTTTGTTAATGCATACCCCTTCCTTATGTCTATTTCTATTCTGTCATTCATCACGTTAACAAGTCCGTGAATTGAACACCCCTCTAAACCCCACTTTATAAAGGGAAAGTCTGGGTCTTACAGGGGGATACATTATTTTTATGCCCCCAACTTCGAAGAAGTTGTGGGGGCATATTGGTTTTGCCCTGTTCGTCCTTCCGTCCTTACGTCCGTCCCACTTTTTACTGCATAGCATAACTTTAGAACCATGGGTGCTAGGTTTTTGAAATTTCATATATGGATTCCTCATGAAAAAATAATTGACCCGTGTTTTTTTTCTCGTCAGGATTATGCCCCTTTTTTGAGTTATGCCCCTTTGCAAAAAATACTATGAAATCTTGTAAGCAAGATATCTCAAAAACTGTTTGAGCTATTGCCCTGAAACTTTACATGCTGGTTGGGGATGATGAGTAGATGAACTGATTAACTTTTGAAAAAAATCCGAAATTTTTTTCTTGAGTTATGGCCCTTTGAAATTTTTCGCGTTTTAAGTTTGTAAGCAAGATATCTAAAAAAACTATTTGAGGTTTTTCCCCGAAACTTCACAGACTTGTCGGGGATGATGAGTAGATGAACTGATCATGAAAAAATAATTGACCCGTGTTTTTTTTCTCGTCAGGATTATGCCCCTTTTTTGAGTTATGCCCCTTTGCAAAAAATACTATGAAATCTTGTAAGCAAGATATCTCAAAAACTGTTTGAGCTATTGCCCTGAAACTTTACATGCTGGTTGGGGATGATGAGTAGATGAACTGATTAACTTTTGAAAAAAATCCGAAATTTTTTTCTTGAGTTATGGCCCTTTGAAATTTTTCGCGTTTTAAGTTTGTAAGCAAGATATCTAAAAAAACTATTTGAGGTTTTTCCCCGAAATTTCACAGACTTGTCGGGGATGATGAGTAGATGAACTGATCAACTTTTGAAAAAAATCCGATTTTTTTTTCTTGAGTTATGGCCCTTAGATTTTTTTCGTGTTTTCAGCTTGTAAGCAAGATATCTCAATAATTGTTTGAGCGATTGCCCTGCAACTTTACAAGCTGGTTTGGGATGATGTGTAGATGAACTGATTAACTGTTGAAAAAAAATCCTATATTTTTTTCTTGAGTTATGGCCCTTTGAAATTTTTCGCGTTTTAAGTTTGTAAGCAAGATATCTCAAAAACTATATGAGGTTTTTCCCCAAACTTCACACACTGGTTGGGTATGATGAGTAGATGAACTGATTAACTTTTGAAAAAAATCAAATTTTTTTTTCTTGAGTTATGGCCCTTTGATTTTTTTCGTGTTTTCAGCTTGTAAGCAAGATATCTCAAAAATTGTTTGAGCTATTGCCCTGAAACTTTACAGGCTGGTTGGGGATGATGAGTAGATGAACTGATTAACTTTTGAAAAAAGTCCGAAATTTTTTTCTTGAGTTATGGCCCTTTGAAATTTTTCGCGTTTTGGCGTCCTTCCGTCTTTCCGTCCTTACGTCCGTCCCACTTTTTACTGCATAGCATAACTTTAGAACCATGGGTGCTAGGTTTTTGAAATTTCATATATGGATTCCTCATGAAAAAATAATTGACCCGTGTTTTTTTTCTCGTCAGGATTATGCCCCTTTTTTGAGTTATGCCCCTTTGCAAAAAATACTATGAAATCTTGTAAGCAAGATATCTCAAAAACTGTTTGAGCTATTGCCCTGAAACTTTACATGCTGGTTGGGGATGATGAGTAGATGAACTGATTAACTTTTGAAAAAAATCCGAAATTTTTTTCTTGAGTTATGGCCCTTTGAAATTTTTCGCGTTTTAAGTTTGTAAGCAAGATATCTAAAAAAACTATTTGAGGTTTTTCCCCGAAACTTCACAGACTTGTCGGGGATGATGAGTAGATGAACTGATCATGAAAAAATAATTGACCCGTGTTTTTTTTCTCGTCAGGATTATGCCCCTTTTTTGAGTTATGCCCCTTTGCAAAAAATACTACGAAATCTTGTAAGCAAGATATCTCAAAAACTGTTTGAGCTATTGCCCTGAAACTTTACATGCTGGTTGGGGATGATGAGTAGATGAACTGATTAACTTTTGAAAAAAATCCGAAATTTTTTTCTTGAGTTATGGCCCTTTGAAATTTTTCGCGTTTTAAGTTTGTAAGCAAGATATCTAAAAAAACTATTTGAGGTTTTTCCCCGAAATTTCACAGACTTGTCGGGGATGATGAGTAGATGAACTGATCAACTTTTGAAAAAAATCCGATTTTTTTTTCTTGAGTTATGGCCCTTAGATTTTTTTCGTGTTTTCAGCTTGTAAGCAAGATATCTCAATAATTGTTTGAGCGATTGCCCTGCAACTTTACAAGCTGGTTTGGGATGATGTGTAGATGAACTGATTAACTGTTGAAAAAAAATCCTATATTTTTTTCTTGAGTTATGGCCCTTTGAAATTTTTCGCGTTTTAAGTTTGTAAGCAAGATATCTCAAAAACTATATGAGGTTTTTCCCCAAAACTTCACACACTGGTTGGGTATGATGAGTAGATGAACTGATTAACTTTTGAAAAAAATCAAATTTTTTTTTCTTGAGTTATGGCCCTTTGATTTTTTTCGTGTTTTCAGCTTGTAAGCAAGATATCTCAAAAATTGTTTGAGCTATTGCCCTGAAACTTTACAGGCTGGTTGGGGATGATGAGTAGATGAACTGATTAACTTTTGAAAAAAGTCCGAAATTTTTTTCTTGAGTTATGGCCCTTTGAAATTTTTCGCGTTTTGGCGTCCTTCCGTCTTTCCGTCCTTACGTCCGTCCCACTTTTTACTGCATAGCATAACTTTAGAACCATGGGTGCTAGGTTTTTGAAATTTCATATATGGATTCCTCATGAAAAAATAATTGACCCGTGTTTTTTTTCTCGTCAGGATTATGCCCCTTTTTTGAGTTATGCCCCTTTGCAAAAAATACTATGAAATCTTGTAAGCAAGATATCTCAAAAACTGTTTGAGCTATTGCCCTGAAACTTTACATGCTGGTTGGGGATGATGAGTAGATGAACTGATTAACTTTTGAAAACAATCCGAAATTTTTTTCTTGAGTTATGGCCCTTTGAAATTTTTCGCGTTTTAAGTTTGTAAGCAAGATATCTAAAAAACTATTTGAGGTTTTTCCCCGAAACTTCACAGACTTGTCGGGGATGAAGAGTAGATGAACTGATCAACTTTTGAAAAAAATCCGATTTTTTTTCTTGAGTTATGGCCCTTAGATTTTTTTCGTGTTTTCAGCTTGTAAGCAAGATATCTCAATAATTGTTTGAGCGATTGCCCTGCAACTTTACAAGCTGGTTTGGGATGATGTGTAGATGAACCCTGTACCAAAATTGCTAAAATCGTTCCGCTCCGCTGATTAAAATGGCCACCAGAGCTAAAAATAGAAAAACCTTTAAATGATATCTCCTTCTAGCCCATTAGTTCAATTTGAAAATTATTTCACAGAAATGTTCCTAAGGTGACCCTGTACCAAAATTGCTTAAATCGTTTCAGCTAATTAAAATGGCCGCCAGACCTAAAAATAGAAAAACCATTAAACGACATCTCCTCCTAGCCTATTAGCCCGATTTCAAAATAATTTCACAGAAATGTTCCTTGGGTGACCCTCTACCAAAAATGCTAAAATGGTTCTGAACTGCCTGCCAGAGCTAAAAATAGAAAAATCTTTAAACAACATCTCCTCCTAACCCATTGGCCCTATTTGAAAATAGTTTCACAGAAATGTTTCCTGAGGGACCCCCTACCAAAGTTGCTAAAATGGTTATGCTCCGCTAACTAAAATGGCCACGAGAGCCTTTACACAACATCTCCTCCTAGCCAATTAGCCTGATTTCAAAATATTTTCACAGAAATGTTGCTTTGGTGACCCTCAACCAAAATTGCTAAAATGGTTCCGCTCCACTAAACAAAATGGTCACCAGAGCTTAAAATAGAAAAACCTTTAAACAACATCTCCTCCTAACCCATTGGCCCCTATTTTAAAATAATTTCACAGAAATGTTCCTAAGGTGACCCTGTACCAAAATTGCTAAAATGGTTCCTCTCAGCTGCAACTTTTTGATTTTCTAACACTGAGGCAACAAAAAATAATGTTCAAATCATCCAGATCCCCAGACCCAGATCAACATTACGCCCAGATATAGTTAAAACCCTCACAAATCATTTTCACTAGAACCACTGGGCTTATTGTCTTGAAACTTGGCATGTGACATTCGGTAATAAAGTACTACCAAATTTGCAAGATCGATGACCTTGGTTGACCTTGAGCTACTTCAAGCAAGGGTAAAATTATGTTCCCTTGCCATTTCAGTGACAAAAAGGTAAACAAACACATTTTGTTAAAATATCCTGGTGCAAGTCATGAGATTAGATATAAAATGAATGTCAATGAATACTAAATGTCAAGGTCTTTTGGGCATTTAACCAAGGATAACTTGCATTCGAGGCCCATTGACTTGAAAATGAACTGCTTGAAAAATAGATAACGCTGCATAATGCTTTCCTGCAGAGCTGAAACCAATGACTACTGGTAAGCCTCTTAGAGGTTCTAAGCCTATTGACAAAGAGTGTTTTACACGAGAATGTACATGCGTATAAACCCTATTGGTTTTGTTGGAAAAAAAAATGTGAGATGTCATTTCATTTCGGATATCAGGTAAACATCCCAGAAATTTTAAAACATCTCCAAAATGGCCTATACAGTATATAACCACAAATCAATTATATAAAAAAATGTGTCTGTTTCAATTAAATTTTATACGCAGCCTATGACTGGTGGACTAAAGTTTGAGTGGTAATGGCCACATGACTAACCTGATCACCTTGCCTAAATATGGTAAAAGCGTTATAAAAAAAAATTACCACAACCACTGGACCAGTTGTCTTGAAACTTCATGATTTCATCACATGATTGATTACTACAAAATACAAAAAATGGTGATAGTTTATTAAATTGAATTAGAATTATGCTTCTTACTGATGTAAAAAAATTTCATCAGCCTAAATTTCTTATGTCAGAACCAATTAATGGAGTTTTGCATATGTTTCAATATTGGCAAGTTCTAAATTCTAATTCTTAAATGTTGATTTTAATTTTCGTGCATATATTTTATAACAGAGATAAGTATAAGAAAAGTTATCACCCTTCATTTTCATATAAATATTATGTTTCAAAGACTGACAAAGCCTCCTTGTAATTTTCTTGTGAGTGAGCTTTCAAGCGAAATTTGTACACGTGCAAGCTTCATTATTCCTGCAATCAAAATATTTCCAGTCTCTAGATGTTGGGAGAACACTATCTATGGGATAGATATCAATTCCAAAGCCATTACATACCACACTAAAATCATTTACAATGCAAAGTGACGAAAGTTCGAAAAGCTCATGGTGTTTCGAGAGGAGAGAAAGAACCCAATCACAGTGAAACTGTCCTCCACATGCAAGGGTTCGATTCCAAATGCAGATGAGATCCTGCAACGCATTTCTGAAGGAGAACTCATTGCTCCATATCCACTATACTACGGTTTAGGATTTGATTCAACGATGACCACATACAAATTTGGACCCATAGTTCATGAACAGTATCTTAGAGCATTACAGTTACATGAAAAACACTGGATAAAAGATGCAAGGTATTATGCTTCTTTGTTTTTCGCGGAAGAATAGTTTGTGGAACTTAATGCATGCTTGCTTAAGACAGGTTGCTCTCTTAATAAAGGTGGCCACTAAGACAAGTTTGACTGTATCTCTAAAACTGTATGAGCTATTATCCTGTAACTTAAAAAACTAGTAGGGGGTGATAAATAAACGACCTGATTAACTACAGCTTTTCTTGTGTAATTTCAGCATTACAGCCACATAAAAACAAGATATCTCAATTACTGTTAGGGACAAGCAGTGTTAGGGTCAAGCAGTTGGGGGCATTGTGTTTCATAAACACTGGCTCTAGTTCTTGTTTGAGCTTCGAAACATAGGTTGTGGATACTCATTAGAACCGCCTGAATGAGGCGGTTCTAGCAAGCCGCCACAACCATAGTTGTGATAATAAATAAGAAAAATATGACATTTTTTTTCATCAGAAAAGTAACCATTTTGGAGAAACGAGTGAAAGAATGCTGTATGTCACACGGGTATGTTTCCGTATTGTCTTGTTTCGATTTTTTTTTTCTGAAAAAACACGACACAAAACGACTCCAAGAGGGTCAGTGTCATTTTTGTCGCACCTGCTTATAGCAGGGTGCGACATTGGCGTCCGAATTTCCGTCCGTGCGTACGTCCGTTCGTCCGTCCGTCTGTTAACATTTACGTCGAAGTTCGACATTTACGTAAAAGTTTTTATTTTACAAACCTCAGCTACCATCAAACCTAACAAGAAACATCTCATAGACCTTCTCACTTTGTAAGCACCTTGACCTGGTGATTTTGACCTATATTTTGCGCTCCATTGACTTTGACCATTACGTCGAAGTTCGACATTTACAACAAAGTTTTTATTTACAGACCTCAGCTACCATCAAAACTTACTTGAAACATCTCATAGACCTCACTTTGTAAGCACCTTGACCTGGTGCTTTTGACCTATATTTTGCGCTCCAGTGACTTTGACCATTACGTCGAAGTTCGACATTTACGTCAAAGTTCGACATTTACGTCAAAGTTTTTTATTTTACAAACCTCAGCTACCATCAAACCTTACATGAAACATCTCATAGACCTTCTCACTTTGTAAGCACCTTGACCTGGTGAATTTGACCTATATTTTGCGCTCCAGTGACTTTTACCATTACGTCGAAGTTCGACATTTACGTCGAAGTTTGAATTGTTTTCAACTATAAGACTAAACAACCATCAAACCTTTCATGAAACATCACCCTGAGCTCCTGACTAGGCAAGCACCTTGACCCGGTGACCTTGACCTATATTTTACGCTTCAGTGAGTTTGACACAAATTACGTCAATGTTCCAGATCTTCTCAAATAAAAGGCCTACACCAAATAAATCTTTAATAGTGTTTCTCCTATATGTAGTGACTCTGCAGGTACCTTGACATGGTGACCATGACCTATATTTTACGCTCCACTGACTTTGACACATTTTACGTCGAAGTTCCAGATCTCCTCAAATAAAAAGCCCACAACCATCTAATCTTGCACAGTGCTTCTCCTAGATGTACTGACTCTGCAGGTACCTTGACCATTTGACCTTGACCTATATTTCACGCTCCAGCGACTTTGTCAAATTTTTATGTCGAAGTTCCAGATCTCTGCCTGCAAATAAAAGGCCTACAGCCATCAAAGCTTGCAGAATGCTGCTCCTGGATGTACTGATTCTGCAGGTACCTTGACCTGGTGACATTGACCTATATTTTACGCTCCATTGACTTTGACACAATTTGCGTCAATGTTCCAGATCTTCTCAAATAAAAGGCCTGCAACCACCAAATCTTGCATAGTGGTTCTCCTAGATGTACTGACTATGCAGGTACCTTGACTTGGTGACCTTGACCTATTTTTTGCACTCCATTGGCTTTAACACATTTTAGGTCGACATTCCATATCTTCTTAACTATAAGGCGTACAATAATAAACCCTATTGGTTTCATTGGGCGACAGGGCTTGAGATGTCATTTCATCTCAATGTCGGGTAAAAGTCCCACAAAATTGGAAGCAACGTCTCCAAAATGACCTTAACAGTGTTGACGGGGACGTTAAACCTCAAATCAAACAAACAAACAATAAGGCGTACAACCACCAAACCTTGCATAGTGCTTCTCCTACATTTACTTACTCTGTGGGTACCTTGACCTGGTGACCTTAACCTATATTATACACTCCAACGACTTTTACGTCAATGTTCAATATGTCCTAAAATAAATGGCCTACAGCCACCAAACGTTGCATAGTACTTCTCCTCATTGTACTGATTTGGCACGTACCTTGACCTGGTGACCATGGCCTATATTTTGGTCCAGTGACCTTGACACATTTTACATCAACTATCAACTGTTATGAAATGTACTTAATTAATAACAACATTCTGATTGTAGCTTCTATGACTTTTGCCCCCAGCAGGTGCGACGCCGCCTTCTGTGGAATTCTTGTTGAAAATTCTGCTGAGAATTGTGATGACTTTTTCACACATTTCTTTATAAATTTTGGGATGTAACTTAAAGGTGATGATCATAACTGAATATACATTATTAAGTCAGTTCAATGAATTAAATCTCTTGCCATGACTAAAGAACTATTTTGTTTCATTTGTAATGTTCTTATTCTTTACTGTTCTGTTGGTCCGTTCGTCCGTGCGTCCGTCCGTTCGTCCGTCTGTTAACATTTACGTCGAAGTTCGACATTTACGTCAAAGTTTTTATTTTACAAACCTCAGCTACCATCAAACCTTACATGAAACATCTCATAGACCTTCTCACTTTGTAAACACCTTGACCTGGTGACTTTGACCTATATTTTGCGCTCCAGTGACATTGACCATTACGTCGAAGTTCGACTTTTACGTCGAAGTTCGACATTTACGTCAAAGTTTTTATTTTACAAATCTCAGCTACCATCAAACCTTACATGAAACATCTCATAGACCTTCTCACTTTGTAAGCACCTTGACCTGGTGAATTTGACCTATATTTTGCGCTCCAGTGGATTTTACCATTACGTCGAATGTAGACATTTACGTTGAAGTTTGTATTGTAATCAACTATAAGACTAAACAACCATCAAACCTTTCATAAAACATCACCCTGAGCTCCTGACTAGACAAGCACCTTGACCCGGTGACCTTGACCTATATTTTACGCTTCAGTGAGTTTGACACAAATTACGTCAATGGTCCAGATCTTCTCAAATAAAAGGCCTACAACAATAAAATCTTGAATAGTGTTTCTCCTAGATGTATGATGACCTTGACCTATATTTTATGCTCCACCGACTTTGACCCATTTGATGTCGAAGTTCCAGATCTCCTCAAATAAAAGGCCCACTACCATCTAATATTGCATAGTGCTTCTCCTAGATGTACTGGCTCTGCGGGTACCTTGACCCTGTAACATTGACCTATATTTTACGCTCCAGTGACTTTGACAAATTTTTATGTCGAAGTTCAAGATCTCTGCAAACAAAAAGCATAAAACCATCAAATCTTGCATAGTGCTGCTCCTGGATGTACTGATTCTGCAGGTACTTTGACCTGGTGACCTTGACCTATATTTTACACTCCATTGACTTTGACACAATTTGCACCAATGTTCCAGATCTTCTCAAATAAAAGGCCTGCAACCACCAAATCTTGCATAGTGGTTCTCCTAGATGTACTGAGTATGCGGGTACCTTGACTTGGTGACCTTGACCTATTTTTTGCACTCCATTGACTTTAACACATTTTAGGTCGACATTCCATATCTTCTTAACTATAAGGCCTACAACAACCCAACCTTGCATAGTGCTTCTCCTACATTTACTTACTCTGTGGGTACCTTGACCTGGTGACCTTAACCTATATTATGCACTCCAGCGACTGTTACGTCAATGTTCAATATGTCCTAAAATAAAAGGCCTACAGTCACCAAACTTTGCATAGTACTTCTCCTCATTGCACTGATTTGGCACGTATCTTGACCTGGTGACCATGGCCTATATATTTTGGTCCAATGACTTTGACACATTTTACATCAGCTATCAACTGCTATGAAATTTACTTAATTAATAACAACATTCTGATTGTGACTTCTATGACTTTTGCCCCCAGCAGGTGCGACGCCGCCTTCTGCGAAATTCTTGTTCCATTAAGGTTGGCATGTTATATGGGGCAAAATACAAAAGGACATACGAAGAGGGCAAACCGAAATTTAAAGAATACAGAGGACCCGCGTTATAAAGACAGTATTTGTTCCCCATTATTGTGTTATTATCATGAATTTACCGTTATAAAGAATCCCAGTTAGGAGTATGATAAAAGGTCTTTTCTACATGATTACGCCAAGAAACAGACGATATAGATATTTGTTAGAATCGCCTCACAGGCGATTCTAACAAATATATATAACTTTTGTTTCTTGGGAGTATTAAATTACAAGAGTCTTTCATGACTATTGATTCGATTTAGGCAATCCGAGTGAAGTCGACGCCGCTCGGAATCGAGGCTAAGCCTTGAGCTAGGAATTCATTCCATTGAAATTGTCGTTATAACGAGTTTTGCCGTTACAAAGAATGTCGGTATAAAGCGGGCTGACTGTATTTACAATAGGAGAAACCTCCACTTACCCTTACCCGTTCTTTACTTGGAAACTGACATTGTCTGGACATGGTGACCATTTTATAACGAAGTATGTGGGTGTAATAATCAAAGTACCGACAGTACTGAGGAAAATTGATTTATGAGGAAGAATTACCATGATAAAAATGTCAGAGTAGATCAAGCAGTTCTCTAGATATATTGTTGACAAGGTCCCAGAGGTTTAAATAATTCGACGAAGAAGAAAAAAGGGAAGAAAGAAAGATAAACGTGACTGCTCATTTTTTTCATGGTAAAATAAATTTCAAAATTAGCTCAGTACATTCTGTGCATTTTCCATCTGCTAAAATCTTACAGAAAGGTTCCCCTAGCGGACACATGACGTCTTAGCAACGTCGTAATCATACGTTGTGCGGCAGCTGGGAGCGATGCTCCGTCGGGCGTGGGAACTTGAAAAGGAAAATAACTTCAGGAAAAAAAAGGTAATTTTCAATCCATTTGATTTAAACATGATAACCCTTATTAGACGCCGCGATTAGCGAGCTCCGACTGACTGATTCGTCTTACCAAAAGCGAATAAAAATACATTTATTCTATTGAAGCTTACAGGTCCTAAAAATGCCAATTGTTCGAATAATGGGACAATCCGAAACAGTTAAGACTAACCAGAGGCCACAGAATGTGGCGACTGATCGATGTCTTCACTTGCTTAAAGTATGGAACTCACAGCTTATAGAATAAACGTGGCAATTAGAGCTCTCGAAAGCGGTTGAATAACTGTGTTCGATGTCGGTCATTAAATGTTTGTTGAGTTGTCACTGATAATCAAACGCTTTAACCTTTAACTGTAGACCGGTGCAGACCCCAAGGTGGAATACATTGTACCTATGCAACCCATGTAGCTCCAGATAAGACGGCACGTAGCGAGCAGTCTCACCAGAATCTACATGTACACTGTTTGCCATCATATCAATGAACTAATCAGAAATCCATTTCTGTAAGAATATGTTTAAAGCTAAATGAGTCCTGTTCAGAAATTCGGGGATGAAAGAGTAAAATCTCAAACCAGTTATATAAATATCATCGGAAAGCGCGTAGGAAAATAGTTCCGGAGTATTGTTATCGTTTCAGAACTCGTCTTTCTCTGCCAGTTTATTTGTAAAATATAATTAGCATGTAGATTATTTAGAACCGCCCCGAAGTTCCATGATCATCGTAGGACTGCCATGTTTGGTCTTAAGGACTATTATTATAAAGTGTATGTTCGAAGAGGCGGAAGCAGTGTGGTTGGGTCCAGTACCGGAAATAGCATTGCGTTGATATAGAAACTTGATACAAATATCAACTTTCAAAAATTATAGTTTCACTGCTTTGCCAGTCCGGTTATTTACAAAATTATTTGCATTGAACACATGTATTGAACAGTTTCAGCGAACGCATAACATCCGGCCTGGTCTTTCAATTCACCAAATGGTCGAAAACTGGGCTACTTCTGAGTCAGCAAGCTTGGCAGTCATTTGATAATTTTATTGCACCTGTAAATGGAAGCGACATTTGAATGGATAACGTCAAAATTTGCGCAATACTCGTGTATTGTCGGAAACCTGACATCATCATGTATCGTCACTTTTCATTCCATGGCATTTGGTTTCACATAGCTTATAGTTTTGAGTTTTTTTTTTGTTTTTTTTTTTTGCCAACTGTTTTTTTTTTTTTTTTTTTTTTTGGAAGGGTGGGGGGGGGGCGCAAAACTACGAACCTAGCAAAAGAATAAGAGCATTTGAATGGTGACGCCTGCATCGAAAATTGTCAAAAATCGGATTTAGCGGTCGCAAATTACGTTTTACGGTTTTTATGACGCGTCGCAGTACATCGTTTTCGATCGTAAAGCCGCCATTTCCCATCCCCCCGCCCGAAAGAAATGACCGTTTTGAATATGGTTATCCTCCGTTGTTAAAAATGTTTATTTCATACAATGCTTGGCAGTTAGTAAGGCGAATAAGTGTTTAGCCATAGGTAAGCTGATCTTTTTATCAGTATCTAAACTGACACATTTAAGTCAGTGTTCATGAAGCCTTCTCACATGATTAGCTCTCAATATGTTCTCCGATGGGCGAGACAATGTTTTTCTCTGACTACGCTACAGCAGGGTTTGACAGTGTAGCTTGACGTAACTCGACACTTGTGGATAATTATCAGCTTCGCTCAGAGGTATACATCGGTACAGACATTCTATAGTCTTAAACACATTAGTTTTTATGTATCTTTCAAGCGTGTACTTCTTGATTGTAAAATGTTTTTGAAACTTGAAGTAATACCTCCTTCGCATGCTCCTGATTTGAAAATTTATGACAGGGGACAGTCTGAACAATATACATTAAACAAAGATAGGTATTGTTCTTATGGTAAATTGATATTAATTATATTTAGTTAATTGTCGAAAGGAATTCTAGTATCTGAAGGAGAGATATACATTTACATAAGAGTTTAATTTGATATCTCTGCATTCATCATTAACGATGACATGAAGTTTTACATGATATTCAATGCCAAATTGCTGTTTGTAGGACTTCATATCTGATTTTGAATTCCCAGATACAGGTCTTATCTTTTCCATGTGCTATATGATATTTCATTATTAAATCTTTATTAAGATACTGTGTGATACTGAGTACAATTTGATAGTATTGCGGCACATACTTTGATAGTTGTTACTGTTTATTTGATTCCAAACGCGATAGTTTTCGAGCCTGAAATCGTGGATGCATACGCATCCTTAATATCTGTAATTCTTATGACCTTATAGCTGATGCACCTTGAAACATATGGACTCTTATTAATGAAACCAAGATTTCTAGTTTGTCTGTAATGTTTTCTTTGTTTTAAGGCAACCTGTTGTAGCTTTAATTTCTTTGTGTTTTCTGTATTTTAAAGTGCGTGTGTGTTTGAGTGTACATCCCACCATCAACTAAGATTTTATGGTGACAAGGCCTCTGTTTAAAAAAAGCCCGAAAGACCAGAATCGATCCGTGGTTTATGAGATGTTGATTCCAAGTTAAAATGGGCAAATGAGCCGGGGCACAGCATTTCCAAAAATTTACGTATGCGCCCGGCTCAGCCTGCGCATCCATATAGTCTGACCAGAGACTTCTCTTGCTGCATGATAGAGCATTGGGCCGTTAGCTATCCTTTTAAAGCACAGCGAAGACTCGGATCAGACTGTATCTATGGGCAAAAGCTAAAAGGTTGCAACACATAAAAGAACGAAAATCGGAGACTCGGTTTTATTGAGTCGCCATACTCTTTTTTGATTAATTATGTCTCCCCCGAAAATTTTTTTTTCGGAGAGACATATTGTTTTTCCCCCGGGCGTCTGTCTGTCCGTCTGTCACATTTTCGTGTCCGCTCTGTAACTTGAAAACCGTTAGAGCTATCGTCACGAAACTTCGTATAAATATTAATCAGCATTAGACGACGTGCAGTGCGCAAGAACCATAACTCTCGCATTTATACTTTTTGAATTATCTCCCTTGGAAGTTTGTTGGTATGTATATATGTATGGGCAAATCGTGTCCGGTCAATAACTTTCTTATCTTTTGATGGATTTTAAAATTACTCGGCAGAAATATTAACAACCATAAGACAATGTGTGGTGCGCATGCGGCAGGTCGGTACCTCAAAGGTCAAGGTCATACTTAGAGGTCAAAGGTCAAAAAAGGGGCCTTTTTTCGTATTTGGTCAATAACTTTCTTATTTTGAGATGGATTTTAAAATTACTTGGCATAATTATTAACAACCATTAGACGATGTGTGGTGCGCATGAGGCAGGTCGGTTCCTCAAAGGTCAAGGTCATACTTAGAGGTCAAAGGTCAAAAAGGGGCCTTTTTTTCGTATTTGGTCAATAACTTTCTAATTTTGAGATGGATTTTAAAATTACTTTGCATAATTATTAACAATCATGAGACGATGTGTGATGCACATGAGGCAGGTCGGTACCTCAAAGGTCAAGGTCATACTTAGAGGTCAAAGGTCAAAAAGTGGGCCTTTTTTCGTATTTGGTCAATAACTTTCTTATTTTGAGATGGATTTTGAAATCACATGGCAGAAATGTGAACCAATATAAGGTGATGTGTTGCGCGCATGACCCAGGTTGTTACCTCAAAGGTCAATGTCATACTTAGAGGTCAAAGGTAAAAAGGGGCCTTTTTTCGGGTTTTGTCAATAACTTGCCTATTTTTAAATAGAATTTGAAGTTACTTGGCAAACATATTAACTATCATGGGACGATGTGTTGCATGCATGATTCAGTTTGGTACCTAAAATGTCAAGGTCATACATAGAGGTCAAAGGTAAAAAAGGGGCCTTTTTTCGTGTTTGGTCAATAACTTTCTTATTTTTAGATGGATTTTGAAATTGCTAGGCAGAAATTTTAACCACCATGATATGATGTATTGCACGCATGACCCAGTTTAATACCTGAAAGGTCAAGGTCATACATAGAGGTTAAAGGTAAAAAAGGGCCTTTTTGTGTTCTGTCAATAACTTTCTTATTATGCCCCCAACTTTGAAAAAGTTTGAGGGGCATATTGGTTCTGGTTCGTTCGTCCGTTCGTCCGTCCATTACGCTTTTGATGCATAGCATAACTAAAGAACCGTGTATGCTAGGGTTTTGAAATTTCATATATGGATTCCTCATGGAAAATTAGCTGACACGTATTTTTTTTCTCGTCCGGATTATGCCCTCTTCAAGAGTTATTACCCTTTGAATTTTTTTTTTTTTAATAAAATCTTGTCAGCAAGATATCTCAAAAACTATTGGAGCTAGAGCCTTGAAAGTTAATGATTATATTGATGGTGCTGAGTAGATGAACTGATTAACTTTTGACAAAATTCCGAAAAATACTTTGTGAGTTATGGCCCTTTGTCATTTTGGTAATTTGTGCCCATTGTAATGTATGCTTAAAGTGATGCATAGCATAACTTTAGAACCATGTATGCTAGGGTTTTGAAATTTCATATATGGATTCCTCATGGAAAATTAGCTGAAGCGTATTTTTTTTCTCGTCCGGAATATGCCCCTTTCAAGAGTTATTGCCCTTTGTGAAATTTTTTTAATAAAATCTTGTCAGCAAGATATCTCAAAAACTATTGGAGCTAGAGCCTTGAAAGTTTGTGAATAGATTGTTGGTGATGAGTAGATGAACTGATTAACTTATGACAAAATTCCGAAAAATACTTTGTGAGTTATGGTCCTTTGTCAATTTGGTAATTTGTGCCCATTGTAATGTATGCTAAAAGTGATGCATAGCATAACTTTAGAACGGTGTTTGCTATAATTTTGAAATTTCATATATGCATTTCTGATGGAAAATAAGCTGACGCGTATTTTTTTCTCGTCAGGATTATGCCCCTTTCAAGAGTTATTGCCCTTTGAATTTTTTTAATAAAATCTTGTCAGCAAGATATCTAAAAAACATTTGGAGCTAGAGGCTTGAAAGTTGGTGAATATATTGGTGGTGATGAGTAGATGAACTGATTAACTTTTGACAAAATTCCAAAAAATACTTTGTGAGTTATGGCCCTTTGTCATTTTGGTAATTTGTGCCCATTGTAATGTATGCTAAAAGTGATGCATAGCATAACTTTAGAACCGTGTTTGCTAGGGTTTTGAAATTTCATATATGGGTTCCTCATGAAAAATTAGCTGACGCGTATTTTTTTTCTCGTCCGGATTATGCCCCTTTCAAGAGTTATTGCCCTTTGAAATTTGTTTAATAAAATCTTGTCAGCAAAATATCTCAAACACTATTGGAGCTAGAGCCTTGAAAGTTGTTGAGTATATTGTTGGTGATGAGTATATGAACTGATTAACTTTTGACAAAATTCCGAAAAATACTTTGCGAGTTATGGCCCTTTGTCATTTTGGTAATTTGTGCCCATTGTAATGAATCCTAAAAGTGATGCAAAGCATAACTTTAGAACTGTGTATGCTATGGTTTTGAAATTTCATATATGCATTCCTAATGGAAAATAAGCTGACACATATTTTTTCTCATCCGGATTATGCCCCTTTCAAGAGCTATTGCCCTTTGAATTTTTTTTAATAAAATCTTGTCAGCAAGATATCTCAAAAACTGTTGGAGCTAGAGGCTTGAAAGTTGGACCATGAGTCATGTGCAAGACCAAGGTCCATACCTCCAATGTCAAGGTCATACCTAGAGGTCAAAGGTAAAAAAAGGGACAGTCAATAACTTCCTTATTCTTTGATGGATTATGAAATTACTTGGCAGAAATGTTAACCATCATGAGACGATGTGTTGTATCGCAAAGGTCAAGGCCATACTTGGAGGTCAAAGGTAAAAAAGTGCTTTTTTTGTTTACGGCCAATAACTTTTTTATTTTTCTATGAACATTTTTAAAGTTACTATGCAGAAATGTTCATCTTCATTAGATGATGTGTTGCACACAAGACCCAGCTCAATACCTCCAATGTCAAGGTTATACTTAATTAGCAGTCAAAAACGGGGGAGACATCTGTGTTTTTGTAGAAAAACAAATTCTAGTTGCAATTATTTAAATTGGCAAATTAAATGACAATGTAGATCCAGATCAGATGGCTTCTTCATAAGTTATCTGACCTTGATCTACACTGTTTGCAAAGGTAGGTATTCATCACGTAAACAAGTCCGTGAAATGAACACCCCCTAAACCTCATTTTATATAGGGAAAACTGGGGTTACGAGGGGTATGCATTATGTTTTTTTTATTTTTGCTCCAAGACAGGTTGTGGGTACTCGTTAGAACCGTCTCATTGAGGCGATTCTAACGAGCAACCTATGTTTGTAGTTTAAATAAGATAAAATATCAAGGATTTTCATCAATGGTCATTTTAGAAACGTGAAAAAATGCACTGTATCGCACGAGTGCGTTATCGTTATGCGTCGTGTTCAACAGGGAAGCGACGTCTCCAAAATGACCTTTACAGTGTTGACGGGGACGTTAAACCTCAAATCAAGCAAACAAAGGAATTAGGCGAGCTTGCATTTGCCCACAATCTATGTTATGAGCAAGAAAAATTAACAGTGTATACCCATGTAAACCGCAGTCGTTTTCGATGTAAAGTTTGGCTTACTAGGGAACTCATCTCACGGACTTTGCATTTATTTGTGACTAAGTTCCTATACGGAGCAGTGAGGGAAGTTAAGGGATAATGTTCCTTATTGCTTGTTAGAAACCTTTATTACAAAAACACGCCTATTCAAATATATTGAAAATTTTACCACCAAAAAAAAAAAGAAAAAAGAAAAACTTTTCAGATAAAAAAATCTGATATTTTTTATATTTCTGCTCAAAACATTGGCTGTTGGTGGTTCTAATGCGTTCTTGCATTCTATGTTTTTGAGCAGAAATACGAAATAATGTATATCCCTGTAAACCCGAGTTTTACTATATAAAATAGGCGTGTTTTCGTTATGTGTTGTTTACAGTTCTTTGGATACCCTGACCGATTTTTATTTATTTATTTATTTACATTAATGTGGGGTTTAAGGGGGTCAAAATAATTTTGGCGTGTTTTCGTTATGTATTGTTTACAGTTATTTGAATGACCTAATCGTTTTTGATTTTTTTATTTATTTATTTATTTATTTATTTGTTTATTTATTTATAATAACAATATCTCTTATTTTGGTGAACTTACTTACATCATAAATGTATATATTTTCAGTACAATACAAATACGTGTAGCTCATAAGATCTGATCCTGAAAACATGTAAATGTCACATTAAGTGCGGTTTGCATAGGCATATAATGCAAATACAAAAACGAGTTAAGTCAACAGTAAACTACAACACGTCCGAAACGAAGGGAAAGAACATATTCCTTTAGGATAACGCCTCTATGCCGGATAATGTTGTCCTTCAAAATGATGCTTTTTTCTGATGAAAATCTGACATTCTTAATTTTGCTTCAAAAATAGATTGTCGGAGCTCGTTTGAACTACCTCAGTGAGAACCAACAACCTATGTTTGAGAAAAAAATAATTATAGTGATGTATACCATTGTAAAACCATATATATTAGCTGTGATTTTGAAGGGTATGGATTTCAAGGGAATTTTAACATGTTGAATTCATATTCAAAACAAAAATTACGGGTGGCCTGTAGGAAACGTTGGTTTACAGAAAATCTTAAGATTGAAAGAAGGCATGGGCCTGTTAGTATCTGATTCTAAAGCCCTTTATCTGATTTTACATTTCTCACTTTTATGCATAAATTTAACAGGCGATAATTTATTTCTGTTTGGCGTGATAGCTTGAACAGGTTATATATTCAGTAAAATGTCAGTTTATAAACAATGACGCCTTTGAAGAATACTTAATGTGCTGATGAGTTAATTATAATGTTTAGCTATCTACAGTAGTTGAGACTAACGCTATATTTCGAGTTCATTTTACCCACATGTTTTAGGAATAATAATAATAATAAAAAAAAAAAACAGAAGGAAAACGTATCAAAAATGTCAGACATTACTCCAACCACAGCCATTCACCTATGATTATAAAGGACGGGGTAAAAATAAAAAAAAACGAGGGATTGAAACATCGGGTTCCCTTCCTCGTGATCATGTGCACGAAACAACAAAGACCTCGCTCCCCCGATTAGCCTTGCATTTACGGAGCACAGGTGTAACCAGTGACTGTATTATCACCTATTTACACGAGATCATTCTCGAATTGGCCAAGACAGTCAGAAAGGTAATTAATGAAAATATTGAATAACAAAGAACTTAGTTTCTTGCACACCAGACAAGGAAATCTGCGATTTTACCCTGTTATAGAAATTTATGTTCTGACCCTGGTGTTCCGACCCCAAATCGAATATGATCGCGTGTTTGATAAATGCACTGGTTAATGACGACCTTGTGTGCGCCGTCGTTAAGGTTGACGTCATGCACGGTCCGTGACGTC
Organism: Lucinisca nassula; assembly: GCA_963580285.1. Taxonomy (NCBI): domain Eukaryota; kingdom Metazoa; phylum Mollusca; class Bivalvia; order Lucinida; family Lucinidae; genus Lucinisca; species Lucinisca nassula. The sequence continues at coordinate 43,037,379 of OY757016.1, forward strand.
ACTTTACATTCCTGCAGTGTCAACACAATATGGCGGACGTTGGTAACCGAAGTGACTGCAGCATTGAAATTCCGCGCTAAGAAATGGAAGGTATGCAAGAAAAAGAATCGAATATGGATGTGAGGCGTGGATAGAAAAATCCGTCCCTCGGCAAGCCTCGTGATGCCGGACAGTGACCCTTGGGACAGATTTTTCTATCCACCCCTCTCACCCATATAAGATTCTTATAATACAACCCTGGTTCACCCCTGCATTTCAAGCAACTGAATCAGTCAATCCAGATGAGAGCTTCACAGAGTATTTTACTGTGGAATACATACTTTCGATTATTTCGTGCCTTTTACCATTTATTCCATATTTTTGCATCTTATCAAAAAATAGCACTTTTCCACACAGTATCAAAAGCTTTACGCAAGTCTACAAAACAAGCATATATACTAATATGTAACTATAATAGATTTTAGGGTAAAAATATGATCGATTGTTCTGTAGACTTATAAATTCCAATCTGACTACCATTTAAAATGCTATGATCACCAATAAACTTATCCATTCCATTATAAAGAATTCTTGAAAATATCTTACTTAAACAGTTCAGGTCAGTTTCATTTCCTACTTTGAACAGAGGCTTATTGCTACTTTTAGTCAACTTAGTTGGGTAGACACCAGAATCATAGATACGATTAAATAATTTACATATGCATTGCAATATATTTGTACAAAATTTCATCATTTCATTACAAATGCAGTCAAAACCTACACTAGTAGAATTTTTCAAAGCAGGGATTGCGTTAGTAACCTCCGTAAGCGTAATTAGTATGAATGATATTTCAAGTATTAATTTGTTTTTAAATAAATTGACATATATAATATTTTATGTTTGAAAGGCTTATTACAGCTTCGTATTGTCGAGTTATTTGTTGAGCGAGTCAAGGGTTAAGGCAGAGGCAAGTGTGATGGCGGTCAAATGAGGTAATCGGGCGGGAAATTAAGGATTGGCTTTACCTGGAAAAACGTGCTCTCTGTTCTTTCTTTGCAGGTGGTGACTGTGTCATGTCGAAAAGCAGGAGCGCAAGGCAGAATACGCATTGTTGATGGCATTCCAGTTTATTAGACTCGCTGTTCTGTTAGAGACGGATTAGAACAATGCGTTCAGGGGGCACTACAATACTAATGATTAGAACAATTATATGCTTTAACACATCGACTTACATGTATCTGAAGTGGTGAAAATATGTCTTGGTATTGGTTGGTCATGATCATTTTCATTGTTTACCATTGAAACAGATTTATTAGGTGAATGTTTGGCAGCTATTTCAAAGCTTTGTTGATGTCCTGGCTACTCTTAAACGAAATAGTGTGTTCCTTAGGAGCAGATTCTTTTCTTTGAGAGTTAATACCCTTTTAGGAGTGGCTTGGTGTACTGGAAAACAAACAAGGGAAGGACCCTTAATTGTAGGTACCACATTGTCCTTAGATATGGATAAACTATGAAAACATTAACTCAGTTGTGAAACTTGCCGAAAATATGCCTTGTGCTTCCTTCCATTCACCTTCATCTGTTCTTGATTTTTTTGTGACGATTAATATTTGTTGCGAACGTCTTTACTCACAGTTTTTGCTAAGATTTGACTTAGACAATATTTTATGACAGAGATTAGACGACTTTCCTTTGCTCCAGCATGTCTGTGGTTTCTTGCTGTCGAGTTCTCACCGTTGTTTCATCTCTGTGGTTGTTTGATTATTTGTGTTCACGGAAATGTTGCACTGATGAGTTAGGAGGCCTTCATGCGGACTGAACAAATTATTTGTCTACATCGCGATGGGAGTAAGGGCGAGGATTGTGGCCACGTAAAATCCCCCCCCCCTGTGGAATTCGTTTCCGCTGACGTTCCAAGACGGTTCTTCTGTCGCGGTTTATTTTTGTTATGGTTTGTCTTTGGGTGTTTGTGTCGCTTAAGTTATTTTATTTTTGATAGCCTATTGGCCATTTTGTGGGAAAGTAACTGTCCTTTTGGCTTTCCGCTGTTGGTGTTTCCATTAGGGTCTGTTGTTTCATGTTTTTGTGTCTTTCCCTTTGGTGTCTCTGATGGGAGCTGTGGGTTAATTGTATCGATTCCTGATCATTGCCTCCACTGACATTTTTCATTTTATAATTCAGCAATTATTTTATGTAAATGTAGCATCATAGCAACAGATAAGGTGGGTATTTGGTGATAATTGAAGGATAATTTTCTTATTTCTTCATCAAATAAGTTCTGAAGTGAGATCCTTTGGAAGCAAAGAATACACCAAAATAAACGAAAATAGCAGACTCGGTTTTATTGAGTCTGTTCATGACCGGTACTGAATAGTGCAACACCGGCCACGCCCTCTAGCACCGGCTTAAGCAGAACTCTATTATCAAAATGATTTAAAATGAACTCAATGATCCCAAAGGACCAGAAAATATAATCTGCACTATGATGATGTACGGGGAGACATTTTACGGCCGCCACACGGCACAACACCAGCTGCAGCGAAGATAAATAAGTTCTGAAGTGAGATCCTTTGGAAGCAAAGAATACACCAAAACCTGTGTTGTGGGTGTTCCTTAGAGGGGATTCTTATGGATACGATTATAGATAAAAGTATGATGTGGGTATTTATGAGAACCGCCTCGCCGATAAATACCAACATCATTGGAAAATTGACCAAAAAAAAATTTTTATTATAGCCAAATACCCACCTTATCAGTTTCTATTATTCAAATTAAGTTTTACTGGGACACTCATACAGAATCTTACGATATATAGTACACCAAGATTTTCGTGGTCAGTTCAATGCCAAATTAAACTGATCTTTGCACATGTCATATATATGGAAGCTGTTCAAAATGTGAACAGTGAAAGCCTATCAAATAGCACAAGTCAACGGGATAGTCCTTCCGCTGATTCAAGAATGGCATACTCGCTCGGGTCACGTGTGAGACGCCAAGTTCTGCAACGGAAGGTCAGGTGGTTTTTCTCCGGGTACTCCGGTTTTCGCCCACCTATGATTAACGATCGGCTCGATATGAGTGAAATAATCTTGAAAGGGCCGTAAAACCCAAACCAAAAAAAAATAAAAAAAATTCAAGAATGGCATTTGTCAGTTTCTGGAATGAATGAAAAGAATGTGCATCGTACTGGTTAACCACTTACGTATAATAAAAATCAAAAATAAGCCTGCATAGGAACAGTGTGGACAGGAAGACTGACCAGCTCAGAAATGACCCAAATAGTGTTGAATGGGTCGTAAAACTCAAATTCAAACAAACAAATCAACGGAAAATAACTTCACAGATCAGATGTGCTCCATGTGGCCCTCTTTTCCTGGGTTGGAACCAGTACTAAGCAATGTGGATTAAGTCTCTTGCTCAAGGAAACACTCTTGGCGCTTGCGAGGATCGAAACGGGTACCTCTCGATCTCAAATTCGACGCTTTACCACTGCACCACAGTGCTCCAGTATTGGAGTTTAACGGCCCAGTCAAACTATTTTAGGTCATTATTGAGCAGGTCAGTTTGGCTATCCACACTTTTGCTGGGCAGCCGTATACGTAAACTTTTGTCCAGTACAGTGCACATTATTTCGCCAGAAACTGCCAACTGCCCTTCTTGAATCAGCGGAAGGGAGAGAAAACAAATTTGAATGGTGGTCAACAGCATTTTGGCTGTACCCGGTCTTGGTGAAAACCTTTTTTTATATAACAAAGTATTCAACGATCATCCACAAGAATGTGAATGAATTACCTAATATGTAGCATACAGTGATACTTCAAAGGCTATAACATCTTTGGGACCATGAAAACTTTTTCAGATAGGTGTAGTTTGATCCACTGAAAGATTTTCAAAGAGTAGTGTCGGGATGTATAATGCGTCAATAAAATGAACGGTATGCTGCGTGTACTTATTAGAATCGCCTCATCGAGGCGATTCTAATGAGTTCACGCAGCATACCTCTTCATGACAAAATGTTTTTGCTAAATAACCCATATTTTCTATCAGGGGCTAAAGGGAGAATACCTAGGGAACATAGAACGATATCGACTGAGCCATTGTAAATGAACCATCGGTGTGCCATTGAAGTTTCACTGGTTATAGTATTTTAACTAAAATTTGATATACATTTCTATGTCACATTATACATTTGAAAGCATTTGTATCAGGATTTTACCGTAGATTCTGATTCTTTCATTGTTGTCCAACGTTTCTGATGCTCTGTCTCTGGTCGGGCCCATCGGAGTCTAACTGTTGGTTTTCTTTTGCTCCAGCATTTCAGTGTTTTTTTTGCTGTCGAGTCCTCACCGTTGTCTCACCTCTGTGGTTCTTTGATTATTTGTGTTCACGGAGATGTTGCACTGATGAGTTAGGAGGTCTTCATGCGGACTGAACAAATTATTTGTCTAAATCGCGACGGAAGTAAGGGCGAGGATTGTGGCCACGTAAAATAGATTTAAGCCCCCCAGTGGCATTTTTTCCACTGACCGTTCCAAGGCGGTTCTTCTGTGGCGGTTTATTTATGTTGTTGTTTGTTACTACTCACTGTTTGTATCACTTGTGTCTTTTTATTTTGGATGGCCATTTGGCCATTTTGTGGGAAAGTAACTGTCCTTATGGCCATTCTTTGTTTAGGTTTCTATTATGGTCTGGTCGCTTAATGTTTGTGTTTCTTACCCTTTGGTGTCTTTGATGGGTGGATTAAGTTAATTGTTTCGATTCCTGATCTTTGTTTTACTTCTGCTTTGTTGGTATGTTTTAATAAGAATTGAGAGTTGTTTATAATCAAAAGTCAGAAAGGTCGGGGCCTACTGATAGCCACATTATCCAAGTGTGTGGTCTGTTTAACCTTTGCTTTTAACCCTTGTCCTGCTGAATATTCATATAGGCCACACCCACTACCGATTATCAACCAATCGGATTACTTGATGCAAATTATTGCAACAAATTCATAAACTGAATGGCAAACAATGTAGATGCTGATCAGATGGCTTCTTCAGAAGCCATCTTATCTGGATCTTCATTGTTTGAAAGATAAGATATATCCGGGATCAGCAGGACAAGGGTAAACATTTTTTCTAATTCTGCGTCGGTATTTGCGGGCAACATACCTGCTATATCACGAAAACACGCCTATATAAATTTGACCCCCTTAAACCCCATTTTATATAGTAAAACCGGGGTGTTGCAGGGGTATACATTATTTTTCTTATTTCTGCTCAAAAACATACATGGTGGGTGCTCGTTAGACCCGCCTCGCTGAGGTGGTTCTAACGAGTATCCACAATCTATGTTATGAGCAGTAATAAGAAAAATATCACATTTTTTCATCTGAAAAAAAAAATCATTTTTCAGTGGTAAAATTTACGATGTATTTGTATAGGCGTGTCTTATTATCATTATGTGAAACCTTGTTGAGCCTGCACTCCGGTAGACATGTAATGGGATTAACCCGTATAGGCGCATATAATATTCCACCCATAGCTTAGAACAAGTCTGTTTCCGATTCTAGTGCTGTCATTCTTTTTACTTGCTGTGAGATTTGTACACAAAAATGACTTTAAGCAAATAAGCTTGATGTAAGATATATATTTTTATTTTTGCATTTACTCTGTGATTGACTCACACGTTTTTGGCCATATATTTCATTTACATATTTCTTTCCTTGTTAGAAACTGTAATAAAGAATAAAGAACAAAGATGGTTCATTTTTGTCATTATTACCACATTTCATTCAAGTCATCCTATACCTTCATACATTCAGTACAAGGCAAAGCAATTTTGTGAGAATAATTTATCAAATTAAGAATTGGGAAAGCCAGCTTACCTAAATTTACTGCACCAAGGCTGAGTATTCGGATGCTGTATTGCGATGGGATTTCTTTTCAGATCGAATTTACATCATCTGTTCGTCCGTGAGGACTAAAAGTCTCCTCGTACACCGAGTGCTGGTGTTCCTTTTTTTAGCTCACCTGTCACGTAGTGACAAGGTGAGCTTTTGTGATCACTTTTTGTCCGTCGTGCGTCCGTGCGTGCGTGCGTCCGTGCGTCCGTAAACAGTTTCAAATAAGTATATCTCTAATACCCCATGGTCAATCTTGATCAAATTACATGAGAAGCATCAACAGGTAGGGGGAAAGGCTGCATAAGGTTTTTGGGCTGATCAGATTGGAATTCTGGTTGCCATGGCAACATATAGCTCCCATAGACTTACAATGGGAAAAAATTAAAATATCTTCTTCTCTGAAACCACAGGGCCCAGATATTTAGCATGTATTAACGGCCAGTGGTCACCTACATAATTCCTGCCATTCATGCCCCTGGGGTCCAAATTGGCCACGCCCCGGGGCCCCTTCGCTCCCATAGACTCATAATGGAACAAAAGCTTCAAAAATCTTCTTCTCGGAAACCACAGGGCCCAGAGCTTAGATATTTAGCATGTAGCAATGGCAAGTGGTCACCTACATAATTCCTGCCAATCATGCCCCTGAGGTCCAAACGGGCCACGCCCCGGGCCCTTTAGCTCCTATAAGCTCATAATGGAAAACAACTTCAAAAATCTTCTTCTCTGAAACCACAGGGCCCAGAGCTGAGATATTTGGCATGTAGCAACGGAAAGTGGTCACCTACATAATTCCTGCCAATCATGCCCCTGGGGTCCAAATTGGCCACACCCCAGGGCCCCTTAGCTCCCAAAGACTCATAATGAAAAAAAAGCTTCAAAAATCTTCTTCTCTGAAACCACAGGGCACAGAGCTTAGATATTTAGCATGTAGCAATGGGCAGTGGTCACCTATATAATTCCTGCCAATCATGCCCCTGGGTTCCAAATGGGCGACGCCCCGGGGCCCCTTCGCTCCCATAGACTCATAATGGAACAAAAAGCTTCAAAAATCTTCTTCTCGGAAACCACAGGGCCCAGAGCTTAGATAATTAGCAGGTAGCAATGGCAAGTGGTCACCTATATAATTCCTGCCAATCTTGCCCATGGGGTCAAAACGGGCCACGCCCCGGGGCCCTTTAGCTCCCATAGACTCTTAATGGAAAAAAGCTTCAAAAATATTCTTCTCTGAAACCACAGGGCCCAGAGCTGAGGTATTTGGCATGTAGCAACGACAAGTGGTCACCTACATAAATCCTGCCAATCATGCCCCTAGGGTCCAAATGGGCCACGCCTTGGGGCCCCTTAGCTCACATAGACTCATAATGGAAAAAAAGCTTCAAAAATCTTCTTCTCTGAAACCACAGGGCCCAGAGCTTAGATATTTACCATGTAGCAATGACAAGTCGTCACCTACATAAATCCTGCCATTCATGCCCCTGGGGTCCAAATGGGCTACACCCTGGGACCCCTTAGCTCCCATAGACTCATAATGGAAAAAAAACTTCAAAAATCTTCTTCTCAGAAACCACAGGGCCCAGAGCTTAGATATTTAGCATGTAGCAAGGGCAAGTGGTCACCTACATAATTCCTGCCAATCATGCCCCTGGGGTCCAAACGGGCCACGCCCCGGGGCCCTTTAGCCCTTATAGACTCATAATGGAAAAAAGCTTCAAAAATCTTTTTCTCTGAATCCACGGGGCCCAGAGCTGAGATATTTGGCATGTAGAAACAGCAAGTGGTCACCTACATAATTCCTGCCAATCATGCCCCTGGGGTCCAAATTAGCCACGCCCCGGGGCCCCTTAGCTCCCAAAGACGCATAATGGAAAAAAAGCTTCAAAAATCTTCTTCTCTGAAACCACAGGGCCCAGAGCTTAGATATTAAGCATGTAGCAATGGCCAGTGGTCACCTACATAATTCCTGCCAATCATGCCCCTGGGTTCCAAATGGGCGACGCCCCGGGGCCCCTTTGCTCCCATAGACTCATAATGGATATAAAAGCTTCAAAAATCTTCTTCTCGGAAATCACAGGGCCCAGAGCTAAGATATTTTGCATGTAGCAATGGCAAATGGTCACCTACATAATTCCTGCCAATCATGCCCCTGTGGTCCAAAAGGGCCACCCCACCCCCACCCCCCCCCCCCCCGGCCCTTTAGCTCATATAGACTCATAATGGAAAAAAAGCTTCAAAAATCTTCTTCTCTGAAACCACCGGGCCCAGAGCTTAGGTATTTGGCATGTAGCAACGGCAAGTGGTCACCTACATAAATCCTTCCAATCATGCCCCTAGGGTCCAAATGGGCCACGCCCCGGGGCCCCTTAGCTCACATAGACTAATAATTGAAAAAAAAGGCTTCATAAATCTTCTTCTCTGAAACCACAGGGCCCAGAGTTTAGATATTTAGCATGTACCAACGGCAAGTGGTCACCAACATAATTCCTGCCAATCATGCCCCTTGGGTCCAAATGGGCCACGCGCCGGGGCCCCTTTGCTCCCATAGACTCATATTTGAAAAAAGCTTAAAAAATCTTCTTCTCTGAAACCACAGCACCCAGAGCTTAGATATTTAGCTTGTAGCAACAGCAAGTGGTCACCTACATAATTCCTGCCAATCATGCCCCTGGGGTCCAAAAGGGCCACGCCCCAGGGCCCCTTAGCTCCTATAGGCTCATAATGGAAAAAAGCTTCAAAAATCTTCTTCTCTGAAACCACAGGGCCCAGAGCTTAGATATTTACCATGTAGCAATGACAAGTCGTCACCTACATAAATCCTGCCAATCATGCCCCTGGGGTCCAAATGGGCCACACCCTGGGACCCCATTAGCTCCCATAGACTCATAATGGAAAAAAAACTTCAAAAATCTTCTTCTCTGAAACCACAGGGCCCAGAGCTTAGATATTTAGCATGTAGCAAAGGCAAGTGGTCACCTACATATTTCCTGCTAATCATGCCCCTAGGGTCCAAATGGGCCACGCCCCGGGGCCCTAAGCTTTCATAGACTCTTAATGGAAAAAAGCTTCAAAAATCTTCTTCTCAGAAACTGTGAAGCACAGAACTTTGATATTTAGTATCTAGCAACATAAAATAGCCATCTACATAAATCCTGTTAACCCTGCCCCTGGGATCAAAATTGGCCACGCCCGAGCTCATCACCTCCAATAGACTTATAATGGAAAAAAATAAAAAATCTTCTTCTATGAAACCATAAGGCCCAGAGCTTAAATTTTTAGTATGTAGCAATGTCAAGTGGCCACCTACATAAATCCTGCCAGTTATGCCCCTGGGATCCAAATTGGCCCCACCCCAGGGTTCTTTAGCTTCCATATACTTACAATTGGAGAAACTTCAAAAATCTTCTTCTCTGAAACCACAGTGCCCTTATAATGAAAAAAAAAAAGAAAAAAAAAGAAAAAAAAAACTTAAAATGGGGAAAAAAATCTTCAAAAATCTTCTTCTCTGAAACCATAAGTCCCAGAGCTTAGGTATTTAGCATGTAGCAATGTCGAGTGGTCGCCTACATGAATCCTGCCAATCATGCCCCTGGGGTCCAAATCCTGTGGCCCCTTAACTCCAACAAACTTATAATGGAAAAAGCTTCAAACATCTTCTTTGAAACCATGAAGTACAGACCTTAGATATTTAGTATATAGCAACACAAAATGGTCGCCTACATACACCTGCCAACCGTGCCCTTTGGGTCAACATTGGCCAAGCCCCAGGGCTCATTAGCTTATATAGACTAATACTGGAAAAAACTTAAAAAAATTTTTTTCTCCAAAACCATAAGGCACAGATTTTGTTTGATTTGAGGTTTTACATCCCCGACAACACTGTATAGGTCATTTTGGAGATGTCTCTTCCAATTTTGTGGGACTTTTACCAGACATTGAGATGAAATTACATCTCAAGCCCTGTCGCCCAATGAAACCAGTAGGGTTTGTAAGCATGGACACCGCTTTGCCTGCGCTTAGATATTTAGTATGTAGCAATGTCAAGTGGTTTCCTACACTAATGATTTTCTTGTACACAGGTGAGCGATATAGGGCCATTGGGCCCTCTTGTTTCTCATTTTCTCGTCCATTTACTTTCTTAATTTGTACTTGTCTTCAGTTTGTTGGTGCGCAGGTCCGAATGTCCGTTACTACGTATTACATATTATATTATAAGTAATGCTTGTAGCATAATTCATACATGTTATGACGTGATGATGCACAATTTTCATATTAATCCAGTCATAACTGAAAGCTATGCGCTCCTCTTCAATTGGTTGACGTTGTCTGTGACCCGACAGCCCAAACCTAACTATTAAAAACTATTATAGGAATTATTTATCATTTTGTGTGGATTCTATCGATGTGTAAACTCAGCGAATCACCCTGAAGGGCTTTATGCTGAGTTTGTGAGTGATTCGCCCATCGATAAATAAACAGAAATGAAGGCAATGATCAGGAATCGATACAATTAACCCACACCACCAGATACACCAAAGGGAAAGAAACGTAAACATGAAATAACTACACCATAATGGTAACATCATGAATGGGAAGCCAAAAGGACGGTTACGTTTCCACAAAATGGCCAATTGGCTATCATATTCAAAAAGATATAAGCGATACACACATTCAAAGACAAACTATATGTATAACAAAGCTAAACCGCGACAGATGAACCGCCCAGAACGGTCAGTAAAAGTATTTCACGGGGGCTGGGGTTGGGTCGCGGGTGGGGCTGGTTAAATCGATTTTACGCGGCCGTAATCCTCCCCCTTCAGTCGCGATTTAGATAAACAATTTGTTCAGTCCGCATGAAGGCTTCTTTTCCCATCAGTGCAACACCTCTGAGAACAGAAAATTCAAACAACCACAGAGATGAAACAACGATAAGGACTCGACAGAAAGAAATAACTGAAATGCTGGATCAAAAGAAAACAACAGTTTGTTTATACTAATTTGTAAGTGCTTTCGCGTATTTCATTGGTTTTATCTGAGCCAGCGAGTATCTTATTGACCTGACCTTTTATTTTAGGAGCCAGCGAATATCTCAGTGATATGAACCTTTATTATATGAGCCACCTAGAATCTCATTCACCTGAACCTTTTTTAATATGAGCCAGCGTGTATTTCATTGACCTGAACCTTTGTTATATATTAATCAGCGAGTATCTCACTGAGCTAGCTGAACCTTCATTTTATGAGCCAGAGAGTATCTCATTGACCTAAGAGCCAGCGATTATCTCATTCCCCTAAACATTGGTATATGAATCAGAGAGTATTCCATTGACCTAACGTTTTGTCTTATGAGAGCGCGAGTATCTCATTGTCCTTAAGTTTTGTTTTATGAACCAGCGAGTATCCTATTAACCTGAACCTTTGTTTCTTGAATCAGCGTGTGCGAATATCTCATTCATCTGAACCTTTTTGTATGAGCAAGCGAGTATCTCATTGACCTAAACCTTTATTAGATGAGCAAGCGGGTATCCAATTCACATGAAACTTTATTATGTTAGCCAGCGAGTATCTCATTTACTCGAACCTTTGTTTTAAGAGCAAGCGAGTATCTCATTGACCTGAACCTTTGTTATATCAATCAGCGAGTACGAGTATCCCAATGACCTGAACGTTGGTCTTAAGAGCCAGCGAGTATCTAATTTGACCTATGTGTTATATGAGCGAGCGAGTATCTCAATGACTCGAACCTTCTTATTTGAGCTAGAGAGTACCTCATTCACTTGAACCTTTTTGATAAGAGCCGGCGAGTATATCTCAATGACCTGAAATTTTGCCTTTTAAGCAAGTGATTATCTCATTGACCTGAACCTTTGTTTTTAAGGCCGGTGAATATCTCACTGACCTGAACGTTTGTCTGATGAGCCAGCCAGTATCTCATTGACCTTAACGATCGTTATATGAGCCAGCGAGTATCTCATTGACCGGAACCTTTATTATATGAGCTAGCGAGTATTTCATTGACCTCATTCTTTCTTATAAGAGCCAGCGAGTATTTCATTGACCTGAAACTTTATTATGTGTGCCAACGAGTTTCTCATTGACCGGAAACTTTAATATATGAGCCAGTGAGTATCTCATTGGCATGAACCTTTATTATATGTAACAACGGGTCTCTTATTGAACAGAACCTTTATTATATGAGCCAGCGGGAATCTCATTGATCTGAACCTTTGTTTTATGAGCTAGCGAATGACAAAACCTTCAGTTATTCCTTGTCATCGGTCAGTATGTGCGTAGGTGCAGTCAGATGAAAGTCTTCGCTCCCATCACGATAACAAGTTCGTGTAATGAACACCCTCTACACCCAACCTTATATTCAGAATTCCTTGGTTTACGGGGATATACATTAGTCTTCCTATTTCTAGTCATGTAATTACTGGCAATTTGAAAATTATTCCTGATTCTAGGATAAGGAATATAATTTCTAAAGGACCGAAATATAGGTTTCCTTCTAAAATTGATTTCAGTAAATGTAAAGATGAAATCGCTGCTGCCTTGAACGAATTTGGTAATCGATGGTGTAAGCGAGAGTATGTTGAGCATAAAGCCCTTAAGGACTGGAAACTTAGCATTTTAAAACTAGTGAATAAACGCATTTCTTTTTATTCTCTAAATACTTACTTATTACCTCCTAAGCCTAAGACGTCTTTACGTCATCTTAAACTAGGTATTCAAGAATTTAATAAGAAGTTTGTTTTGGCCCCTGCAGACATGGCCGCTAACAACGTCGTCGTTGTGTGACGGCTCCACTATGTTAACACGCTTAAGCAGGAGCTTGGTGGTACTAAGGCCTGTGAACTTCAGCCTTTAGCTGAAGACAGAGCTATAGTAGATGAACATATTTGTCATTCAGCCACCAAGTTGTCTGTGTGTGTTACAGAAGGCCAAGACGAATTTTATGGTGACTTAGTATATAAATTCAGAAACAGATATAACCGCAATGACTTCAGCACCCAATTTCGTAAAATCATTCTTCGATATAAAAAGATCCGGTACAACATGGATGTTATACGACAGACTGCATGCATGGTAGTTAACCAAATCACGGTTGGCAACTTTGCTTCCCTCTTTAATTGCACGCCGGTGGGTCAGGCCTCAGATTCTATGACGGTTCCAACGTAAAGGCTTATTGAGAATTAGAGAGATCTAATTCAAGGTAATGTTGGCTGGTGCCTGATGCTCTGTTTCTGGTTGGGCCCATCGGAGTCTAATTGTTGGTTTTCTTTTGCTCCAGCATTTCAGTGTTTTTTTTTTGCTGTCGAGTCCTTACCGTTGTCTCACCTCTGCGGTTCTTTGATTATTTGTGTTCACGGAGATGTTGCACTGATGAGTTAGGAGGTCTTCATGCGGACTGAACAAATTATTTGTCTAAATCGCGACGGAAGTAAGGGCGAGGATTGTGGCAACGTTAAATCGATTTAAGCCCCCACCCCCCACCCCAGTGGAATTCTTTCCACTGACCATTCCAAGGCGGTTCTTCTGTGGCGGTTTATTTATGTTGTTGTTTGTTACTTTGTTTAGGTTTCCATTATGGTCTGGTCGCTTCATGTTTGTGTTTCTTTCCCTTTGGTGTCTCTGATGAGTGGAGTAAATTAATTGTATCGATTCCTGATATTTGTTTTACTTCTACTTTATTAGAAAATAACCGTTTAGGAGATATGAAAGATTGCACTAAGTCACACGGTCGTGTTATCGCAATTGATGCACGCACCTTCTACGGCCTCTGGAATGTCAAAAGAATTATAAACGATGACTTGACAAACTGGGTAGTTGTATAGGCTGATCTATGCCTTCGCAAATTGCACAAGTTTCATGTAGGTCATGAGGCATACTGCATTTTTTTTTCATATATCAAAAAACGATCATTTTTGTGATGAAAATGTGTGATATTTTTTTTTATTTTAACTCTTAACATAGGTTGACGGTGCTCGTCAGAACCGCCTCACTGAGGCGGATCTAACGAGTACGCACAACCTTCGTCTCGGAGCAGAAGTGAAGAAAATAATGTATACCCCTATGCACCCCATCTTTGACGATATAAAGTGGGGTTTAGATGGGTATTCATTGCACTGGTTTGTTTACATGATGTTTTGATACGCGTTAGCTCATTATTAGTGGGTTCCCTCGGTCTGGATTACAGCGTTTTGGTGTTTTGCAAAGGTACCGTGCATCTTGCGTTACTGGTGCGTCCAACTAATATTGACTTCTAGTTGAACAAGGCCTGCTGTCGTTGCAGCAGGTAAGGGTAGATGGGGGTGGCTGGGCGTTATTTCTTCTATTTCTATACTTCCTGTCAATTTCCTTTTGGTCGTGGGATCGATCCCGGGCTTCTCCAGACTTTCGGATGAATCTTTAAACCGAGGTCCCGTCTCCGTTTAACCTTAGCTGTTGGTGGGACGTAAAACTCAAACACCTTTATAATTCTCTATCTCTTTTCTCCCTGACACAAAATGACTCACAAAAGTTGACATATCACAACACAATCAATAAATCAATGCATAGACCTATATGTAATCTTCGCTTCACTGATTGGGTGTGTTGTTTCGATACGAACCAAAACCGCACATATTCTAAAAATAGAAACTGTAAGAATCCGCATGTGATGCTGATTCGCTCCCCTACTTACCTGTCTTACCTGTTGAAAACAGGTCGTCCATATTTGACTTAGAATTCATTTATTCTCCAGTGTGTGTGCCTGAGTGTGTTAGGGGATTGGGATGTGGGGGGTCTCTTACACCAAAGGTGTTCGAACCTGTAAGTTTCACTGTTACAGTATTCACTGTCTAACCAGTCAGAAGTGGTTATTGCACTTGCTTGCCTATCATGCTAGAGGCCCCGGTAGCGGTACTAAAATCGCGGTGTCCGAACATGCTCCACTGGCATAATTTGTAGGGATAGATGCCACAAAGTGCGCCGTCCTTCGGATCGGGACGTTAACTGGAGGCCCACTGTGGAGAGAGAACCATCCTCTGTGCAGGTAAAAGATCCCTAGCGTAGATTACTGTGTAGGCTTTCAAGTGTATGTAATTTACACCTGTACGTAATCCTCTTTAGGGTGTGTTGCAGTATATGTAGAAAGAAAGAAACTCATAAAATATCATCAAAATGAGGAAGAAACACTTCGCTAATAAAATCAAACATTTTATACGGGCTAAATTATCATTTTACCGAGATCCAGTCTGCTTACCTTTCTGTTAGACTCATTGATGGCTTTCCCCCAACACTCACACTCCATACCATCCCGGGATTTATAATTTGCCATCAGATGAAGGCTGTGCCCTGGAACATTTCGCTTAGCCGTTTAATTCATTGAGCAGTATATACTTAGTCAAAAAAGTAACTGTACCAACTTCCGAATAAATTCTAGTAGCTATCCGCTAAAGATGGCTGTAACATGCGAATCGGATGTTTAGCTACAAAACGCATAAACTAGCATTTGCTCATACTATTCTGCTCGAGAGCCTGTCTTGCAACATGTGCCTAGAAAGGTTTTGCAAGTAATTTGGCATTGCGCATGCGCATATGATCTTTTTGTGTCTGAAATGGAAGATATTCATTGAACATCGAAACTCACATCTCATGATCTTGCTTTAATATGTAAAATTTCTCAGATTATCTCTCTTTCAAATGAAAATATAGCACTTTTCAAACTGTTCTTATATCTATACATGTCATTCAATTTTTGCGATTGTTTTTTAAGCGCTTTGTTGCCACTATTGCTGTTAACAATGATGGAAAATAATGTAAAAAATTCTTGTAGCATGTAACGCTACCAATTGTGATTTTCTATGGAGTTTCAATTGAAAGCTGCATTTTGCACACAACTTCAAAGAATCGGAGGCATATACGTGATCGCATGTTTCTCTTAGCTTTTTTAATGATTTATTATGCGAAAATGTCACAGTGACCCCTTGGGTGTTGAAAACAATCGCACAGGATGGCGAGTTTACATAAACAAAAACTGCTTGGGACTTTGCATGAAAAATGGAGTCCTCTAACCAAAACAAGACAAATTTTGTGTATGTTTCATTTGTAGTAACCATGGTAACAGAAGCAATTTTAGGTATAGGAAGTTTTTAGAATGTGTATGTATCATGTATCTCCTTGCTGCTATGACTGTGCTCTTCAACAGACGAACATCCTCCCACACTCCATACACCATTCCAGGATTTATACTTTGCCATAAGGTGAAGGCTGTGCGCTGGAACATTTCGCTTAGCTGTTTGATTCATTGAGCAATAAACATCATGTATATCAAACCAGCCAGCGCATGAAAGAACCTACATTAAGACCAGAGCGACCAACAGAGACTTAAGATAAACCTGAACATTCACCCATGTGACCAGAGTTTTCGTTTATCACTCAAGATGTACAGGGCTCATGCGATCAGCAAAAACTTGATGAGAGTGGTCTGAGTCTTCGCTGATCGCACAAGCTTTATTGTAGACTTTGCCGTACGCTGGCTCAAAATAATGTTATCAGGCTAAGATTTAAAGCTGAGTTCTCAAAGTTCTGAAAAAGATATAAAAATATAATTCAGAATCAGCCTAACATAAACCATTTCAAACATACATCGCATGAGCCGACGTTTGGTCTACCAAAACAAGATAACAATCCCATAGAAAACAAATTTTGAACAACCGACAGCCATAACTCAAAATCTGTGATGTATATTGCGCAAATGATGACATAATACCGCAAAGATTTGTGGGAGATCGTAGATGATAGCAGTATATCAAGAATTAAGTAGTAATTTGAGACAGTGTTTAAAATTCTAAGAAATTCTTACGGGCTCCTGAAAATATTTTACCTACATTAGTTGATTATTTATTGTCGGGTGTCACCTTAATTTAGATCCGAAACATACTGTTATTTATGGAAGTGGTGCGTCTAACTGGTATTGGCTTACAGTTGCGTGAGGCCTGCTTATGCTATCCTTGCTGCAGGTAAGGATAGGTTTTTTTATTTAAGCATTTATTCTGTTTCTTCACCTTCCATTATGAAAATACACCTGTGCGACATGCTTGTAGTGAGTTTTCCTGTCCAAATTGTTTGATATTTCTATTATATTTGGGTTAAACATAGATTTTCGCCTTGTTTACGGTGATCCCACTTTCCACCATATGAAGTTTGGTTTACAGGGATATTCATTTCACGAAATTTTTAACGTAATAATTACTATTCATCTTGTGCCAAATTTATTGACTGTGACACATACATTTATGACCTTTTGCAACGGTTTCGGTGCGAGAAAGTGACGTTCCACCGTCTAACGTCTCTCGGCACGCTCTTCCGTCCCGTGATTTGTTGCATAAAAAACCCGGTGCCTATATAGCTGATCTGAGTCTTCGCTGATAGCACAAGCTATATTGTAGACTTTGCCGTGCGCTGGTTCAAAAAATTTTTATCAGGCTAGGATTTAAAGCTGAGCTCTCAAAGTTCTGGAAAAGATATAAAAATATAATGTAAGAATTACCATTACGATAACACATCCTAGCGACAAATTAGGGGATAACTGTATTGAAAATTGTCATTTGGGAGGGTAAATCGGCGGTTTTACGATCGGAAATTTCGTTTTACGGCATCGCCCTAAAACGGAATTCGCGACCATAAAACCGATGATTTACCTCCCCAAATGACAATTTTCAATACGGATATCCCCATTCTAATGCTCTTAATCTGTTGTTTTGTTGAAAATTGTACTATTTTGCTCAAAGCGACAGGCTCTGTGAGCTGCGTAAAACCAAATGCCAGCCAATGAGAAGAGACGTTACATGTTGACGTCGGGTTTCCGACAGTATATAGCAGAATATACTATCCCAAATTTTTGACATTATCCAATCAAACGTCAATGCATTGGAAGTGCATTTTGTTTTCATACAGTAGTTCCAAAACGATTGACCCTCCCACCCCCCATCCCCCCTCCGCCATTCGGTGCTTAGAGAAAGGGATTGGGCTGCGTAATGCTTCCACACAGAGCTTAAACCAACCGCACACGAATACTGGTAAACCGCTTAGGAGGTCTTAGCCTGCCCAGGCAAAATGATGCGAACTGGACTTCCATGCATATAAACCCTATAGGTTTCATCGGGCAGCAAGGCTTGAGTTGTTATTACATCTCAAGGTCGGGTAAAAGTCCCACAAAATTGGAAACAGCGTCTCCAAAATGACATAAATAGTGTTGACGGGGACGTTAAACCTCAAAACAAACAAACATAATTTCAAAAAGGTTAATTTTCTAATATTTACATTTCCAGTGTAAAGTCTAATGTAAACCTATAGAAAACAATTGCGTTCATACTTCCATGAACGCATCGAATCACATGATTTTCAGTGACGTTAAGTGACGTCATTCTAAACCATTGTTCTCTACGGGCGTCGATGACGTAAACGCTGTTCCGCTCTTTGTAGAAAAACAGCGTGTAAATGTTTTTTCAGCTTTAAAAGTTTGCCATACAAGCAATTTTTTCGCCCAGTGATGAGGGGCAAATAATGCAAATATAAAAAATAAACTTAATTTTTCTGCTTTTAATGAAAGTATGAACGACAGTGGGTCGCTAGCAAAGTTTACATGAACCCTTCGGGGTTCATTTACTTTGCACGCGACCCACTGCGTTCATACTTCCATGAACTGCAGAAAAATAAATTTCATTTCTTAAATGAAAATGTGTGTGTGTTTTTTTGTTGTTTTTTTTTTCTTGTTTATACCACAAAAAAGATAACGAGAACCGCCTCATTGAGAAGGTTCCAACGAGTACCTTCAACTATATCTTTGAGCAGAAATGAAAACAGATGATGTATACTTCTGTAAACCCCATTTTTCTATCTAAAGTGGCGGGCCCCGCCCATCGGGGCTTGAAGAAATATATGGACTGCATGATGCCTCCACGCGGAGCTGAATCCGGCCCGCACACTAGTACTGGTAAACCGCTTAGAGGATCTAAGCTTGTCCAGGAACGGTGGTGCGATGCGGACCGCCCATGCTAATAAACCCTATTGGTTTAATGGGCGACAGGGCATGAGATGTCATTTCATCTCAATGTCGGGTAAAAGTCCCACAAAATTGGAAGCAACGTCTCCAAAATGATCTTTACAGTGTTGACGGGGACGTTAAACCTCAAATCAAACAAAACAAACTATCTAAAGTGGGATTTCCATCGGTGTTCATTACACGAACTTGATAACATAATGATTTGACGTGATGTACGAGGGTGAGTCAATAAAAAAACAGCCTTGCTTATTTCTGGGTGAGATCGATCTCTTCTTTTTCGATGTAATTGGTCCTCTAGAATGATACACTTGGACCAACGCTGTTCCAGTGCCAACAGCCCAGAACTGAAGAAGCCAGGGTCCCTGTCTCGGACCCACTCATCAACCGCTACCACAACTTCTTCGCTGGACCGGAAATTTACGTCCACGTATATCGTAATAGGAAAATGTCACTAGGAGCTAAGTCCGGAGAATAGGCGGGGTGCGGTATTAGCTCGTACCCATTCCGCTCAAAAGCAGCAATTGCAATTTTGCAAGTGTGGACTCTTGCATTGTCCTGTCGTAGCAGAATCCCTTTGGAGGGTTTACCTCGGCGTTTTTCACGGATCGCAGTTCTCAGTTGGTCGAGCAAATTTGCATAATACGCACCTGTTATTGTACTATACTTTGCTAGGAAGTCCGGCATAATAACGCCTTGTGCGTCCAAAGTACAGTTGTCATCACCTTACCAGCAGAGAGTTACGTTTTGAACTTCCTTTGCCTCGGAGACCCCGGCCGTACCCACTGGCATCTTTGAGTTTTATTCTCTGGCTTATAACAATGGACCCAGGTCTCATCTACAGTCACCAGACGTGAAAGAAAATCATCTTCCTTTGACCCAAACCGCTTCAACAATGCGTTGCATACTGATACTCTGGTTGCCATTGGATTTTGGGACCCAACGCATACCCAAGCGATCATGTAAAATTGTTGAAACGGTACCATGTTAAATGTGTAATGCATTCGCTATTTCTTCCACCTTAATTCGCCAATCAGAGTACACAAGATCCCGTACTTTGTTACACATATCTTCATCCGTGGAATCTGATGGGCGTCCAGACTTGTTTTCGTCTTGGTTTAAACAGTATTTATTTTAAACTATTCACATATACAGAACACAATATTACATGGTATAGGATCTGATAAAAAGCTCTGAGCTTATATAAATCATCTCCCATAACAGTGATGACAATAGTACTGTGTGAATGATGAGAACCAGATAAGCTGGATAACACATTTCGTCTTGTTGAGACGTCCTACCGCGTTTGTATTCCCCAACCTAGAATTTAACCGGTGCATACGATGGTGGAGAAGACCTTTAAACATTGGTTAACTCGCAATGTATTTCCTGACCTGTTTTCTTATTGACTTGCCTCGTATCAATATTTTTTTCTGAGGCTGCCGATTGGATACGATAAAGAAAAGTCTATCTATCTATCTATCTATCTTCTGATACTGCGTCGGTCTTATTTGACCATTACCGCAGGTGTATATTACATACACTCCAGGTTTTGCAGGATGAAAGCCCACACAGTAATCATGTAATTACGGTAGGGATCTTTAACCTGCACAGGGGATGGTTCTCCCTGCACAGGGGGCCTCCAGTTAACGTCCCGATCCGAAGGACGGTGCACTTTATCACATTCATCCCTGCAAATGATGCCAATGGAGCGTGTTCGGACACCGAAATTTTATCGCCGCCGCGGGGATCGAACCCTGGACCTCTAGAATCAGAGGCAAGTGCACTAACCACTGAGCTATCACGCTCCACTTATGTCTTTCAATCGCTTATGATTATCAGTGATTAAATACTGTAAGAACTCGGAATCCTATTAAAGGAAACCTTAACATATGAGTAAATTAAGTCCCTTCTCCTTTGCGTTTGAAGCTTTTCTTGAATGCGGAACAGACGTCATTGTTGACAACGGTTTGAACTAGCCGTCATGTTGGTTTTGCGGTTTATGTAGAGTTTTTGGGCGTTTTAGTCACAATTTTCTGTTGGAATCGTAAGTTCAAGCAAGAATAACAATCATCCATGGTTATCTCGTTGCGATAACATTTGTCGGGTCCGTCGGAAGATATTTGATCACCAGACCTAGCCCGTGTTCAAACAGCTTCCTCGGGACCCGGCCCAAACCGGTCTCCGACCCACTCCTGAACTGCCACCACAACTTCTTCTTTTCCCTGGTTAGATGCCACTTTTGGGACTGTTCAAAAGTGGTCTTAAAGACCACTTTTTAAGACCACTTTTGAACAGTCCCAAGGGTGGTCTTAATATAGGAATATTTTATTGTATCATACAATTTTATCAGAAAAATAACAGTTTTGGAGATATGAAAGAATGCACTACTTTCGCAATGAGAAAAAAGAGAAAAATATCTCAAATCTTAGTTTGGAAAAAATATCTAATTCTAGAAACATAAAAACACTCAGGAGCTCATGGTTTTGCCACATAAAACAATCAAAGCACTAAGAGTACTTCCTGAGTGTAGATTGGAAAACTGGGCCTGAACGGGGACTTAGACTGTTTTGTTTAACCCTTAAAATTCTTAAGCAAACCGTGTAAACCCTGATCAGACGCTGCTATTTTCGGCGTCTAACCCAAAATTTCTGTACTGTTAGCAAACAGTGTAGACCCTGATCAGACGCCGCGTTCTGCGGCATCTGATCTGGATCTACATTGTTTGCCAAGCCCAACCCATGATTCCAGTCAGACCTCACATGCAACACGCTGATCTGACAGCTATAAAATTAACGCTTCTATTTTCTATATATAAGTTAAATGAATTTCCTGCATCAATGTGAACTGCAGTACTAATAGAAGTTTTTTTCTTATAACTTTGGGTCGATTGATAAACAATCGACTCAAAATGGTGTATTACTGTGTAATGAGATGTCGGTTATTACAAGATATTTGTCATTATGAAAAGATGCCTATACAAATCAATTGTAACCTTTATCGCCGAATAAATGAAAATTTTAATATGAAAAAAATGTGATATTTTTCTTATTTCTGCTCAAAATATAGATTGTGGGTACTCGTTAGAACCGCATCATCGAGTCGGTTCCAACGACTACCCACAATCTATAGTTTAGATCAGAAATAAGGAAAATAATGTTAACCCCTTTAAACCCCAGTCTTACTATATAAAAGTGGGTTCAAGGGGGTCAGAATTATATAAGCCCGTTTTCGTGATGGAGATGACGGTTTTTACATTCCCCAGCTCTACTAGTATGGGCGAAAATTAATAAATAAACAAAAACAACAACAACGGCAACAAAACAAAAATTGTCTTTATTACTCAAGAGTGAGCATAGGACTGAACTAATTATCTCCATAAAGCACGGCACACTGGAAGTTTGTTGTCGTTTGATCAATCTCCGCAGACATTTGATAAGATTTGATATAGAGAAAGATTTCTTATCGCTACAAACACAGACTCCAATCTGATATTCATCATAAAGCCGCGCAAAATCAACATATAATAATAAATCATTCTTGTGTGATAGTTCTTAATGGATTTTGCTAAACAATTACTGCAGAAGTCTAAAAAACTATGAGAATTCTGAAAACCAATGAGAGTTGCACGATAGTTACAATGCATAAAGAGGGACATGAAGAAATAGATGGGCTGCATGATGCTTCAAAGCAGAGCTGAAACCGACCCCACATGAGTACTGGTAAACCGCTTAGAGGATCTAAGCCTGCCCAATGCGTATAAACCCTATTGGTTCCATCGGCCGGCAGGATTTTAGATGTCATTTCATCACAATGTCAGGTAAAAGTAAAAAAAAAAAATGGAAGCAACGTCTCCATGACCTATAAAGTGTTGACGGGACGTTAAACCTCAAATCAAACAAACAAACAAAAACAATGCACAAAGAAAGGTACCTGGAATGAAAGATTAAGATAGCGTATTTATTTGATGTATACAAAGACAAACTTTTCACAACAATACACGGGATTAACTGTAGGTATACATTATGACGTTGATCCAAGAACAGCTCGTTCTAACTAGGGCATGCACAAACAAACCGCCTACGTACTAGTGACAGTCAGCCTTGTTGCCTAGCGAACAGTGAAGGCCTAGATCATCAAAGCAGAAATGAAGACAATGACAAGCAGTCGATACTATAACCTTACACCATCCATCGAAGACACCAAAGGGAAAGAAGCACAAAATCGTAGTAAGCTACTGTGTGGGAGATGAGCAATGAACTGGCGAAGGGATTATGTTTACAACCCTTTCAAGATTATTTCACTCATATCGAGCCGATCGTTAATCAGAGGTGGGCGAAAACCGGGGTACCCGGAGAAAAAACACCTGGCCTTCCATTGCAGAACTTGGCGTCTTACATGTGACCCGAGCGAGGCTCGAACCCACAGCGGTGAGAGACCTAATGATAAAGAGTCAGCGCTTTTATCCACTAGGCCACGGAGGCCCGTTTGACGAAGGGATTAAGAACCTCTGTGAGGTAATTAAGACTAAGACAATAAAACTGTAACGAATTCTTTATCCGTCGGACAATTTCTCACAACTGCAGATATTGAGATATTTTGGGATAATTTTCGTATTTTATCTTAAAAATGTATGTTGTTTACTTATTAGAACCTCCTCGCTGAGGCGATTCTAAAGAGTACACAGGACATGGTTTTATATGGAAGAAAATCGAAAGGAAATCCATATTATCATTAGGTTCACAAGTTCGTGCAATGAACACCTCTCTAAATCCCAGTTTATAAAGAAGAAAAACTGAGGTTTACAGCGGTATGCATTATATTTATTATTTCTGCTCCAAGTCATAGGTTTTGGGTACCCACAACCTATATTTGGAGTTTGTTTGTTTGATTTGAGGTTTAACGTCCCCGTCAACACTATATAGGTCATTTTGGAGACATTGCTTCCAATTTTGTGGGACTTTTACCCGACATTGAGATGAAATGACATCTCAAGCCCTGTCGTCCAATAAAACCAATAGTGTTTATAAGCACGGTTGGTCCGACTAGCACCGCTTTGCCTGGGCAGGCTTAGATCCTCTAAGCGGTTTACCAATTCTCGTGTGTGGTCGGACTCAGCTCTGTGTGGAAGCATCATGCAGCCAATCTATTTCTTCAAGCCCCTATGGGCGGGGCGGATATACAAATTGGAAAAAATATCGCAAATTTTCATAGAAATATTACCGTTTTTGACACATGAAAGAGATCACTGTCACACTGGTGTGTTACCGTAATGACCTCCTGACCTGGTGGTTCATTAACCTTCAGTAGCTCGGACTACCCCTTTCTCGAAGACATTTTTAACCTGAGTGAACTGTATCCCGTCCAATATGTTTTATTATTACCCAACCTACTATATAATAAGTTATTAAGCATTTTCGACTATCTAACACCTTTTCGCATGAAATCGGATTGAACCGGTTTTCAGAGAACTATCACACGGAGCACTGAACTATTGCCCGGTGCAGATAGTTTTAACTATCTCATGGTCACGTGATCACCTAGCAACTTGTGATCAAAATAACTCTTTATACGAGTTGGGTAATAAAACAACTATTTCATACCTTTTTGGGCGACAGTCAAAATTATTACCCAACCTACTATATAAGAAGTTATTAAGCATTTTCGACTATCTAACACCTTTTCGCATGAAATCGGATTGAACCGGTTTTGCAGAGAACTATCACACGGAGCACTGAACTATTGCCCGGTGCAGATAGTTTTAACTATCTCATGGTCACGTGATCACCTAGCAACTTGTTGAACGACCCTTGACCAATGCATATATTTTGTTTCAACTTGACAAGTAGTAATTGCTTATTGTGATCAAAATAACTCTTTATACGAGTTGGGTAATAAAACAACTATTTCATACCTTTTTGGGCGACAGTCAAAACTATCAGCCCCTCGGTGCTGTGGAGCACCTGATGAACTATCGCCCTCGGCCTTCGGCCTCGGGCGATAGTTCATCAGGTGTTCCACAGCACCGAGGGGCTGATAGTTTTGACTGTCGCCCAAAAAGGTATGAAATAGTTGTATACTATCAGCCCCTCGGTGCTGTGGAGCACCTGATGAACTATCGCTCGAGGCCGAAGGCCTCGGGCGATAGTTCATCAGGTGCTCCACAGCACCGAGGGGCTGATAGTTTTGACTGTCGCCCAAAAAGGTATGAAATAGTTGTATACTATTGACCGGTCATTGGTCTATGTTATATATGCATTTTTGGAATCCATCTTTGAACCTTGGTATATCCAAAACAGTGTTATAAAGACACAGTTAATGCGTTATTTAAAATTATTTGTTGTGTTTACATACTAATGATTGAAAAGTGTTGTTGGTTGTGTTGTTGATGTTTTTGTTGTTGTTTTTTCTAGACTTGAAAGTATCGAATCTCTAAAAAAAACTACTGTTCATTGATCTCTTTTACAGACGTATTGGGTAATAAAACATTTATTTCATGGCAGTTTGGAGTAAAGTCAAAACTATTGCCCCGAGGTACTGTGGGCGTCCTGGTGCACTTTTGCCCTCGGCTTTCGGCCTCGGACAATAGTGCATTAGGTCGTTCACAGCACCTCGGGGCAATAGTTTTGACTTTACTCCAAACTGCCATGAAATAACTGTACACTTTACTCCAAGCTGTCATGAAATAACTGTTTTATTACCCAATGCATCGAATACACTCTATAATAGACTAATGAACAGTTTATTTAAAAGAGATTGGTATGATATTTTCAGATCCAGAAAAACACCACTTTTCAATTATTATTATAACTTTAATAGTATGTTGCCGATTTTCAGCGTGTTAGAATCGAAATAGATCAGCTCTAGTCTGTGATTTGATGAGTAATAAATCACAGTTTGTCGGTTAGTTGTAAATAGACAAATCACGCGCGCTCCGCGTTTGTGATTTCATCTACTTTACAACTGACCTCCAAACTCCAAACTTTATCACTCTGAAAACCACAGCTGGAGCTGACCTATTTCTTAAACAAAATTACATGAAAACCACATATGACAAATAGAATCTTCCAAGTTGCTTTGGACGGACTCATTTCAATACAAGGATATCTGGTTTGTTTTATTTGTTGTAAATTTTACGAGAATTCTTGTTATGGTAGTGTCTAATATAGGTGGTGTACGGTTTGTTTGTATTGTTGCAAGTAACTTGTTAATGATCGTGCTGAGCCTGCCTTAGATGGACCAGTCTTACAGGCGACTTTGGTCGAGGTTTTGGAGATGGATCGAAGATTTTTGCAGTGAATGCAGTGATCACAGTTTTTAGCATTTTTTTTGCCTGTTATCAGGGATACTAGGTATAGCTTAGACGTACATTTGACATACCCTTAGATGTCAGGGGTGAATATAATATAAAATTAACAAATCAAAATCACCAACTTTCTCTTCTCCCAGGAGATTGTGCATGTACAGACAGTGCTGTATATACGGGATCTAATACGAGTGGTCATTGTCGCGCCTGTTATTAGCATGGCGCGATATAGGCGTCCAGTTTTCCGTTCGTCAAACCGTCAACATTTGCGACCACCCTTGCGTTCACCCAATTGTTCAAGTTTATTTCTCAATAACTACTACAGGTTCATTAGCAATACTTGATACAAACTTGTATCTAGTGATGGCAAGTTTAATGCATACATCCATAGTTGACCTTGACCTACATGTACTTTTAATGGCTCACTGACCTTGTAAAAAATTGCGACCTAGCGTTCACCCAAATGTTCAAGTTTATATCTCAAGAACTGTTAGTTCTTCATTAATGTTACTTGGCACAAACTTGTTTCTAGGCAAGCATCCATATTTGACCTTGACGACCTTGACCTACATTTCTTCCACGCAGAGCTGAAACCGACCCGCAGAGCTGAAACCACTTACTCGAGTACAGGATCTAAGCCTGCCCAGGCAAAGCGGTGCGAGAGTCGGACCGTCCATGCTTATAAACCCTATTGGTTTCATTGGGCGGCAGGGCATGAGATGTCAATTCATCTCAATGTCGGGTAAAAGTCCTACAGAATTGGAAACAACGTCTCCAAAATGACCTTTACAGTGTTGACGGGAACGTTAAACCTCAAATCAAACAAAACACAATTTATAAACGAGCATGTGCAATTTCACGTGTGGTCATACTACTTGCCCACGAGATAAAACAATGCTTCATCCCTAAAGATTTCTGAGGTCAACTCTTCTTACGCTTTGAGAACGAAGCCCTCTGTTAAACCTTTTAAGAAAGCTTGGAATATGTTTCGAAAAACTGCATCTTTCATCGGAGTGTTAATGAGACAGCCATGTAAACGGTTGAGAGGTAAAATCAGATCCCGCGTCATGTTACCAGGAGAATTGACAGCCTATCTAGCATGAAGAAGAGATAAAGCAGTAGCGTGATAGACCGCTCAATCACGACCTTCCCTTATTCAATTTACGCATCCTTTCAGATTACTGGTTTTGTTTGTTTGATTTGAGGTTTAACGTCCCCACCAACACTATTTAGGTCATTTTGGAGACGTTGCTTCCAATTTTGTGAGACTTTTACCCGACATTGAGATGAAATGACATCTCACTCCCTGCCGCCCAATGAAACCAATAGGGTTTATAAGCATGGGCAGGCCGACTCGCAGCAGTTTTCCTGGGCAGGCTTAGACCTTCTAAACGGATTACCAGTACTAATGTGCGGTCGGTATCAGCTCTGCGTGGAAGCATAATACAGCCCATATATTTCTTCAAGCCCCGATGGGCGGGGGCCATTCAGATTACTGGTACTTTCAAGGGCACGGTTACACATTACGAAAACAACGCCTATACATTTATACAGTGTAAATTTTTCCCCGGCCAAAAAAAAGAAGAAAATTTTAAGATGAAATTGTGATATTTTTCTTATTTCTATTAAAAATATAGATTGTGGGTACACGTTAGAACGAGTACCCACATTCTATATTTAAGAGCAGAAATAAGGGAAATAAGGTTTACCCCTGTAAACCCTAGTTTTTCTATATAAAAGTGGGATTTAAGTGGGTCAAAATTATATAGGCGTTTTTTTTTTTTGTTTGTTTTTTTTTTTTTTGTGATGCATGGCACTTTTTCAACGGATTTTTGGGTTTGTTTCTTCACAAGGGACACCACTTTTGGGACCTCATGTTCGCTATTCTATAATTTCAGATCCCCTCTGACAAAGGGGTCTACTCATCAAGGAAAGATACTTCTCTTGGAGGGAAATAGGAACACCTGGCAGTTTTTCCGCCATTATTCAAATGGAGACAACTTTCGGAACTTGCTGAGCCCTGTCTCACCGAAAAAGGGGTCAACTCTTAAAGTCCAGCTTTAAGCAAACGGCAATAACCCTGATCAGACGTCGCAGAACCGCCGCGTTCTACGGCGTCTGATCTGGGCCCACACCGTTTTCCAAGCCAAACCAACTTTGAGAGAAAACCCTCTTACGCAACACTATGACACAGCGGCTTGGCCCCCGCCCATCGGGGCTTAGAAAAATAGATGGGCTGCACGATGCTTCCTCGCAGAGCTGAAACCGACCCGTCACACGAGTACTGGTAAACCGCGAAGAGGATCTAAGCCTGCCCAGGCAAAGCGGTGCGAGTCGGACAGTCCATGCTTATAAACCCTATTGGTTTCATTGGGCGACAAGGCTTGAGATGTCATTTCATCTCAATGTCGGGTAAAAGTCCCGCAAAATTGGAAGCAGCTTCTTCAAACTGACCTAAACAGTGTTGACGGGGATTTTAAACCTCAGATCAAACAAACAAACAAAAGGCACAGCGGCTATTTTTCTATAAATAACCGTTACATATTTAACTTCACTACAGCTGGTGTGTGGGAATGTGTGGCGGCGGTAAAACGTCTCCCTGCCCTACATCATAGTGTAGATTATATTTTCTTGTCCTTTGGGATCATTGATTCCATTGTGGAGTTTTGAAAATATCTGAGGGTCACTGATGAGGCCTAATTGGCCGAAACTAGCTAGTCTGGCCCAGAAAACATGCACACTCCATATTTTTCAGTTCTATGGTGTATTCCTTGCTTCCAAAGGATAACCCTTTTATAGAACATTTTTGACAAGCCAGTGACAGTCAAGTGCACTTTAGCTCTGAAGAACTTTTATTCTTAGTAACTCTGGGTCGATTGACATGGGTCGAATCGACCCCAAAAATGAAGAACATTTCTGTACCATATTCACTGAGGCACGCAAGAACATGTCAGACTTCATCCACTTATTAATGTATATTTTCCTTACTTCGTGGGGCATCATTATCCGTATCTCGAACTTTATTTCTAAGATGTGTCAGATGATATGGAAATGTAGATACATATCTCACAGAATTATCTGATTGCGCAAGAATTAAAAAGTTCTTGCGCTCGAGATACGTCAGATTAAGAATATATCGCAAACAGAGAAAGCGTATAAATTTTAGAAAGGAAAATTTCATTTTCATTTTCATTGAATTCTCTCGTATTTGATTTGTTGCCACGACTGTTTTCTCAGTTCGCCCCCGCCCATCGGGACTTGGAGAAATAGATTGGGCTGCATGGTGCTTCCACACAGCATCACGAAATCACGCCTATATTATTATGACCCTCCGTGAAACCCACTTTTACATAACTGGGGTTTACAGGGGTAAACCTATTTTTTCTTATTTCTGCTCCAAAATATAGATTGTGGGTACTCGTTAGAACTGCCTCGATGAGGCGGTTCAAACGAGTACTCACAACCTATAGTTTGAACAGAAATAAGAAAAAAATCACAATTTTACAGCAAAAATTTTCGTGTGTTTTTCTCGGCGGTAAATTTTACAGTGTATTCATATAGGCGTGTTTTCGTAATGGAGCTGAAGCTGACCACACATTATCACTGGTAAACCGCTAAGAAGGACTAAGTCTGCCCAGGCAAAGTGGTGTGAGTCAGCCCGCCCAGTGCATATAAGAAATAGAAGT
Source organism: Lucinisca nassula (assembly GCA_963580285.1). Taxonomy (NCBI): domain Eukaryota; kingdom Metazoa; phylum Mollusca; class Bivalvia; order Lucinida; family Lucinidae; genus Lucinisca; species Lucinisca nassula. The sequence continues at coordinate 43,067,274 of OY757016.1, forward strand.
GAATGCAATGATCAGGAATCGATATAAGCCTTTTGGTTTCATTCGGCGGCAGGGCTTGACTCAATGTCGGGTAAAAGTCCCCCAAAACTGGAAGCAGCATCTCCAAAATGACCTAAATAGTGTTGACGGGGAAGTTTAACCTCAGTGCAATGCAATCAATGTTGCTCCGTCGAATGCGCGCCTGGTTGGTGATCAGGAGGTCACGGGTTCGATACCCGCCGGATTTCCAACTTACTTTCGTGGAGGATCACCAACGGACTTCTGCACGGCCATTCTCTCAATTACGATTGGTTAGAGTTTAACGGCCCACCTTTTCCTGGGCAAGCTTGCACGTAAGCGGTTAACCAGTACAGTGCACATTCTTTCGTCAGAAGCTGACAACTGCCCTTCTTGAATCAGCGGAAGGGAGAGAATGACCATAGAAAAGATTTCATGATCAATCTCCACGCATGAATGTTACCGACCCCGGCAGGTCTCGAACCCGCGTCCTCCCGATCACTGATCAGACGCGCATCCGACCTCTCCATCACGATAACACCATGCGAAATGGTAAACAAAATCATATCTCCAAAATGGCTACTTTTCTGAAAAAAAAATCGGTGATATTTTTCTTATTTATTCAGCAAACATAGGTTGTGGGTGCTCGTTAGAACCGCCTCATTGGGACGGTTCTAACGAGTATCCACACCATATGTCTTTTGGCAGAAATAAGAAAAACAGAGAATAACCCCATAAACCCCAGTTTTCTCTAGATAAAGTGGGGTTTAGGAGATTTCTTCACGTGGTGCCTCCTGCTGAATCAAAAAGGGCAGTAAGCAGTTTCTGTCGTAAGAATATGCACTGTACTGGTAGTTACATGTTCATGAATAGGCAAGCGCTGGGGAGGCTGACATGCTCTGTATGACATATTTAGTGTTGACTGGGCCGTCAAATTTCAAACAAACGAAGAACATATTGATTGGGTCGTTCAACTAACAAACAAGCAAACAAGAAAATCAGTTGTCATTACGATACAACACCCTTGTATAATTGTGCATTCTTTCATTGCTCCAAAATGACTACTTTTTCGATGAAAATCAGTGATGTTTTTTTATCATTTTTACTGCAGACATAGGTTATGGGTGCTCGTTAGAACCGCCTCATTGAGGCGGTTCTAACGAGTACCCATAACCCATTTCCTGGAGCAGAAATAAGGCAAATAATATATACCCATATAAACCCCAGTTTTTCCATGTAAATAGAGGTTTAGAGGGTTATTCGTTTCACGTTCTTGTTTAGATGTATGTGGAGATACGGAAAATATCTCAAGGGACTAAAAACGAGCTCGACTTCGCCCAGGTAAACGAGCCATCCGTGTCCGAACCACTGGCATTTAGCTGTAGATAAATTTTGTTTGTTTTGTTTGATTTTAGGTTTAACGTCCCTGTCAACATTGTATAGGTCATTTTAGAGACGTTGCTTCCCATTTTGCGGGACTTTTACCCGACATTGAGATGGAATGACATCTCAAGCTCTATCGCCCAAGGAAACCAATAGTGTTTATAAGCATGGACGGTCCTACTCAAACAGCTTTACCTGGGCAGGCTTAGATCCTCTAAGCGGTTTAACAGTGCTCGTGTGCGGTCGGTTTCAGCTCTGCGTGGAAGCATCATGCAGCCCATCTATTTCTTCAAGCCCCAATTTGCGGGTAGATAAATGACATATACGGTGACTAAATACGGTTTAAACCAACACTGTCTGTTTTCTCCGTTTTTATCGTTAATTTAGATGTAAATAGTTGTTTTCACTCCATCTCTAAGGATTGCAGCATGATAAGATTTGATATGGAAATTGAGTTCTTATCTCTAAAAATCACACATGAATCCGATTTGATTAATGGAAAAAAGTCCAAGAAAATCAATATGTTACTAAACATCAACAAGGGGTATTTAGGGGAAATGGGCGCCAGGTTAACAAGCAAAGTATACATTATATTCTATAGACACATTCAAAACAGATTGTGGGTACTCGTTAGAACCGCCTCACTGAGACGGTTCTAAAGAGCACTCACAATCTGTCTCAGAAATGAGAATTAATGCACTGCCAGCACTGATTGGTCGATTGTCGCTGAGCGTAGGCTGTGAAAAAAGTCCTGAACTGAGACTGGTCTAACCCTTTAAGCAAACAGTCTAGACCCAGATCAGAATGGGTCTACCCAAAAACTGCGATTTTCATCAGTAAATCCCTTCCACAGAGCCGCTATCATCGCAATAGTAAGCGGATGTGTAAACCTGACTTTATAGAGGGTAAAAGTGGGATTACAGAGCTATAAAAGAGTTCCCTTATTTCGGCTCAGAGATTGTGGGTACTAGTTAGAACCAGAACCAGGATATATGTTTGAAGCAGTAACTGTGTATATGATAAGGACACTGGAGTGCTGGGCACAGAGATTTATCTTTAAATCGAGGACTGGGCTCGTGCTCGGCTTGGGCTCGATTGGAAATATGTTTATATAAGGTGTGTTTTAAGAGTGAATTGGTTAAACCGTTTATACATTGGGTCCAAAAAAGAACATTGGCGAGCAGTGAAGGCGCCTGATCAGGACCTGCACTGTTTGCTTAAAGTCCAGGACCTGTTTGACCACATTACGATAACATACCCGTGGTACACAGTGGAGCCTTCAATGTCTCTAAAATGGCTACTTTTCTGATGAAACTCATGATATTGTTCTTATTGATACTCTAAACCAAGGCTGTAGGTGCTCGTACACTGACGTCATAAAACGCCGCGTTAGTGTCGGTATCAAAATATGTCGACAATCGGCGTGACTGTATTAAAAATATCCACTCTCAAAAATAAAAGGCATGCAAGAAAAAGATTCTTACATGGATGTGAGGGGTAGATAGAAAAATCCGTCCCTCGGCAAGCCTCGTGAAGCCGAACAGTGATCCTCAGAACGGATTTTTCTATCCATCCCTCATACCCATGTCAGATTCTTGTATAAGAGTTAAAAGTGCAACACAGTGTGTGCATTTACTCACAAAACGTTGATACATTCACATAAAGAAGCTTCATACGCCATTGCACTATAAGAAAATATGCATTTTTTCGGACAAACGCCGAAAAAATATGGATAGAAAATAACAATATTTACCGTGATTTTAGGCGACAAACGCCGCTACATAATGTACATACATGTATGCATGTCATCACGATATCAAGTTCGTATTAAGAGCACCCCTCTCAACCGCACTTTATATGGAGAAAATAAGGGGATTATGGGGGCATTCATTTTTTTCCTTATTTCTGCTCCAAGACATAGGTTGTGGGTACTCCTCAGAACCGCCTCTATGAGGCGGTTCTAACGCGTACCCTCAAACTATGTTTTGAGTAAAAAAAAAATCACACCTTTTTTTTTTAGAAAAAAATGTGCGTTTTTGACACAAGGAAGAAATGCACAATGTCACACAGATGTGTTATCGTAATATCATGTTATTTCATAATAAAAATTTGTATTCAATGTCAAGCCCGCTAAAGTTAAAATTAGAAAACGGCAAATACGCTCGCATTTAATGATTTCTCAACTTCAAAGGCTTTGGTGAATGTACATTATGATTACACACAAGTATAAAAATCCTTCTTAGCCCAAAAAGTGCAGTGATTGCACTGTTTTTGTCATTACCAAATCACGCCTAATGTAACTTTGACCCCCCCCCCCCCTACACACACACACACACACTTAAATCCTACTTTTTAATAGTAAATTTGTTTGATTTGATGTTTAACGCCATCGTCAAAAATATATAGGTCATTCTGGAGACGTTGCTTCCAATTTTGTGGGACTTTTACCCGATGAAATGACTTCTCAAGCCCTGTCGCCCAAGGAAGCCAATAGGGTTTATAAGCTTGCACCGCTTTGCCTGAGCAGGCTTAGATCCTCTAAGCGGTTTACCAGTACTCGTGTGCGGTCGGATTCAGCTCTGTGTGGAAGCATCATGCAGCCCATTTATTTCTTCAAACCCCGATGGTAAACAGTAAAACTGGGGTTTACAGAGGGATATATTATTTTTATTATTATTTCTGCTCTAAAACAAGTACCAACAGTCTAAGTTTTGAGCAGAAATACGAAATATATGTATGATATATCATTTTTTTGTTTTTTTGTGTTTTTTTTTTTTTTTTTCTTTTTTTTTTTCTTGGTGGTAAAATTTTCAATACACGAGGGACGTTCATTTAATTGTGTCACTAATGGCCCGCCATACCAAATGAAATTGGCCTAGTGGTTTCAGAGAAATTGTATTTTGAAACGCCAATGGACCTGCAATATAACCTTGACCTTAAGCATTCAAAGGCATTCATGTTGTTCCTATTCTCATGTCACAGACCACAATATTTTTCGGGGAAAAAATAGGGTCATCATTTTTGCAAACTTGGCAGGACTCAGTCATTTGATGCTACATACCAAGTTTCAAGAGAATCTGGGGTTCTGAAGAAGATTTTTAAGGGTTTTTTTCCCATATTTGGCATGATGGACATCTGGCCATGTGACCTGGACCATTCTTGCAAATTTTCCTTTCCTCATTACCAAGAGGCTTCATATGAAATTTAATTGAAATTGTTCCAGTGGTTTAGCGAAGAAGACATTTGAAAATGGTGGACGGAGGATGACGGGCGGACGACGGAGGCCTATCATCCTATAAGCTCCCCCGGATCCTTTTGCTCAGGAGAGCTAAAAACTTTGGAATTTAATCAAAATTCTTCCAGCACTGGTGGGTAAATGGTTCTGAACGGAGAGTTAGACTCATTTGTTGTTACCCTTAAATTTCTGTACTTAAAGCATTCTTTGGTGTTTAATCTGGGTCTACACCATTTGCCAAACCAAACACAGACCAGATCAGTATCCAAGCAGCGAACACCAGATCGAGTCCACTCGTAGCTCTCTTTACGCAAGACTCTGACCTTGCAATAAGAATAGCGTGGCTATAAATAACCGTTATCTAGATGGCGTACAAATCAGTGAAAATCACGTAGACATCAGTATCGCAAAGCTACTGTGCTTAGTAATTTGTGGGCGATTTACAAACAATCGACAAAAAAAACCACGAAATGGGAACTATTCTATTTTAAGAACTACCAGATCTGTCTCAATTCAGAAAAAAATGTGAAATATAATAGTCTAGCGAAATGATACATTGGGTTATTCATCACAGATCTACATATATTCAGTCTTTTTGACAAGTATTCGTCGGAGGGCATCAAAAGCATCTAACATATAAGACTTATGATTGAACAAACTCAATGATTCTTGAAAACGGTAAAGCCAGGCTAGATTACAGCTATTTGAAGCTCTTTGGGCCTCGCGGTGAGAAAACCTATTTTGGTCAGTTGCGAACAACAAAGGTGCTAACCTGCCTGCGCATGCGCACAGGCTGGTCAGCACCTTTGTGTTCGCTTCTCGAATATTGCAATTTATTTGTTTTGTTTGTTTGATTTGAGGTTTAACGTCCCCGTCAAGACTGTATAGGTCGTTTTGGAGGCGTTGTTTCCAATTTTGTGGGACTTTTACCCGACATTGAGATGAAATGACTGATACAACGCATAATGTAGTAATGTAGTAATTTCTTCATTTTGATTTTTTTTTACTACATTATGCGTTGGCATAGTCGACGCGAAATGAAGTAAAAAAATTATTTCATTTCGCGTTGATATGCACCATATCGACGCATAATGAAGTAATGATGGTAGAACATAGCTGTCTTCGAAAAGACTTAGAAAGCAATACAGTTAAATTCCTACAATTTAGACCACATTTGAGACGGTTCAAAAGTGGTCTTTAAGACCACAGTTGAACAGTCCAAAAGACGGTCTTCCACAAAAGCACACTGAAGGTCAAAATCACAAAGAAAATGTAGCTTTAACCTTCCAAATATGCTTTAAAAACAAAATTTGTATTAATTTTAGGTGGTCTTAATAGTGGAATTTCATTGTATTTGATTAAGCCAGTAGAATTAAATCTCAATGTCGGGTAAAAGTCCCATGAAATTGGAAGCAACGTCTCCAAAATGACCTAAATAGTGTTGACGGGGACGTTAAACCTCAAATCAAACAAATCAAACAAAAGACAGACAGGCAGACAGACAGACAGACAGACAGACAGACAGACAGACAGAATGGACAAAAACTATATACCCCCTTGCATACTTCGTATGCCGGGGGTATAACTAGATGGGCTGCACGATGCTTCCACGCAGAGCTGATACCGCCCGTACATGAGTCCTCGTAATCTGCTTAGAAGGTCTAAGCCTGTCCAGGAAAACTGCTGCGAGTCGGCCCATCCATGCATATAAACCCTATTGCTTTTAATTGGACGGCAGCGATTGAGATGTCATTTCATCTCAATATCGGGTAAAAGTCCCATAAAATTTGAAGCAATGTCTCCAAAATGACCTAAATAGTCTTGACGGGAACGTTAAACCTCAAATCAAACAAACAAACTGTTGACGCATAATGAAGTAAAATTAAGTATGCCACCCATCGCCGCAAAATGAAATAATTCTTTAAACCTGTTAGTATCGACGCATAATGAAGTAAAAACGACATTTTATTTCATTTCGCGTCGACTATGCCAACGCATAATGTAGTAAAAATTTCAAAATGAAGAAATTACTACATTACTACATTATGCGTTGTAACAAATGACATCTCAAGCCCTGCCGCCCCATGAAACCAATAGGGTTTATAAGCAGGGACGATCCGACTCCCAACGCTTTGCCTCCTCTAAGCGGTTAACTAGTACCCGTGTGCGGTCGGTTTCAGCTCTGCTTGGAAGCATCATGCAGTCAATATATTTCTTCAAGCCCTGCTGGGCGGGGTCTATTGCAGTTTACTTAAGAAGTAAATCAGTTATAGCTGTGATTTGATGTGAATTTCAACGTCTCCAAAATGACCTATACAGTGTTGACGGGGACGTTGAACCGCAAATCAAACAAACAAACGACACGTTATCCCTGTGGGCCATTGTGTGTAGTCTCCCGGAGAAAGGGGGAAAAAGATATTGAAGAAACAGTAGATGAGATGAAAGAGAGGGACGGCATAGAAAGAGGAAAACTAATAATAGTGTAGAAACAGAAGAAATAACAACATTCCCCCCCTACCTGGCCTTGCCCAACTGTAAGCCAATATCAGATGGACGACACCTTCACCTTACCCAACTGAGTGAGCACGGATATTGATTTTAGTGTTCGCTGAGCGCATGCGCACTCAAAGATCACTTTTCGTAGGGTGCGGCCCATTTGAAGACAAGTCCTATCACAGGTCATCTCATAGAATCTCGCTTTATCTCGCAGAAATGATTAAAGAACGTTCTGAAATGAAGAGTCAAAGGTTGGTAAAGCTCGGCAAAGTATCGCTATTTTCAAATCATCCTTCTTCATCCTATTGTCACATTCCCAGTGATGTGAGACGAAGATAAGAAAAACGTCAATTTTTGTCCTGGACAACACCAGACTAAGTTTAGGCGGCATACCATAATCAGAGATCTGGTGGGTCGATTTTCTTTGAGTGTTTGCTGAAAAAAAACGACATCCTGTTACTGGATCCGCGTTGCGGAGTCTGATCTAGATCTTTACTTTGTCAGTGTTCCTTTTTGTCCAATATTCTAACACAGCGCCTATATAGGCAATGGAAAGGAACTGTGTTATATTATGTATGGTGGAGATAGAACGTCTCCCCGAACTTCATCATAGTGCGGTTTATTACCGTTGGGATCACTGAGCCCATTTTGGTGTGCCAGAAAATGCAATGTTAAAATCTGAAGAAATGTTACACCGAGAAAGGTGGCAGCTCGGCTGCCACCTTTCTTGGTGCAGCATTTCCCCTCTGTTTTGAGGGCATGCTTGCACCGATAACTAGGTGCATGTCAGGGAGCCTCATATTTGGTGCAAGAAATCGCCATTATACTCGAGACAAGATAATAATATCATACGTGTTGGTGTAGTTTTTCAATTAAAATTACATAAGCACCGATGAAGTGCTCCCTACAAAAGACACGCGTGAACATTGGATACTGCGCAGGTTCGCCTCTTAGAATAACGAGCTCGCGTATGATTGGATATCATCAAAATTTTACGATGTTCTGCCGGAAACCCGAATTCATCATGTAACGTCGACTTATTGACAGCCATTCGGTTTCACTATAACTTTTTATGCCGCCCCGCATATCGGGGCTTGAAGAAATATATGGGCTGCATAACGCTTCCACGCAGAGCTGAAACCGACCCGCACACGAGTACTGGTAAACCGCTTAGAGAATCTAAGCCTGCCCAGGCAAAGCAGTGCGAGTCGGCCCGTCCATGCTTATAAACCCTACTGGTTTCATTTGGCGGCAGGGCTTAAGACGTCATTTCATCTCAGTGTCGGGTAAAAGTCCCACAAAATTGGAAGCAACGTCTCCAAAATGACCTTTACAGTGTTGACGGGGACGTTAAACCTCAAATCAAACAAATAAACAGATAACTTTTATGCCCAAAATTGAGTTCGATACAGCTATTGTAAACGAGCCATCAAAATTTCACTGTATAGGCAAAGTAAATGAATACGCGCATTTGAATGCGGTTACGAGATTGTCATTTATGGGGTGGAGTAGGGGGGGGGGGGGGGGCAGGTTGTCGTCACAGCACGTCACGTGACGTCACTTAACAGCACTGTAGTATCATCACACTCTGGCGGACGTCGGCAAACGAAGTGACTGCAGAATTAAAAACCCACGCTCAGAAATGGAAGGTATGCAAGAAAAAGAATCCTACATTGGTGTGATGAGTGGATAGAAAAATACGTCCCTCGGGATCACTGTCCGGCATCACTCGGCAAGCCTCGTGATGCCGGACAGTGACCCTCGGGACGGATTTTTCCATCCACCCCTCACACCCATGTAAGATTCTTATATTCCGACCCGTAAATTCGACGAGTTGCCTTCCAAAATGACACTGTAGGAGACAGTTTTCGCTTAAATGATACAATAACTCAATATTTACAGTATGCAGCCAGCATCAAAGACATCCCATATAAAAAAGCAAGAAAAACGTTCTGAATATTGGATGGTGGAATATTGAAAAGGCAGCATAACGATCGCTAGGCGAGATCACATCAAGATAAGCGGGTGTTCAATTTACTAAGATAAACTGCGCATTTGCCAAAACTTTCATTTGATGTGTTCTTGCGAATGTTGACGAGAAACGGATTTTCCCAAGAGATTTTCATGGGCATTTTCTATCGCAATCTCTGTATAATGGTTTGATTCGTTGATTATAAAATTGTCGTACTTACCCTTCACATTCTCAGTCTATTTACAGAAAAAAGAATCAGCCAACTGTAGGGACATAATGTTTTTCATACTTCAGTGGATGTATTGACTCACTTGACGTCATATGATCACCAGTAGTCCAAAACGTCATTTTTGACGATCCCTTTCTTTTTTTTTTTTTTTTTTTTCTAAAATGCACATATCAATATTCCCTACCCTCACTTGTAATATTCTTATTTGTGAGCGGCAAACAATAACACAAAACACTTTCAAAAGAATTGCCGATAAAAGCAAGCACCTCACGTGGGCAAAACGATTCACCGCAGCATTTACCGATGCCTCGGTAGAATGGAAAGCTTTCTCCAACAGCAACAGTTAGTTATACGTAGAAAACAATGCTTATGCCCGCATTTAGGCTGTGCATAAGTTCATATTACTTCAATGAACGTCGAGAAATTACCTTCAGCTCTTAAAGGAAAAACTTTCAAGAACCTATCTTATTGACATGATAATTTAACTATAATTTTATTCCGATGTACATTTCAACCGGGCTGCAAAACCTCTGGCGAGTCTGCGCGTATGCGCAGGCTCACCAGAGCCTTTTGCTGCTCACATATATGTAATGGAAACATTGAGTTAGCATCATGCAAAAAGGTATGCCTCTGATTCTATTAGTTAGCCGCGCATGCGCGATTGAAGAACATAAATCAGGTGGTTCTCATGTTTCTTATTTTAACAAGTTTTAAAAATTCCCTTGACTTAAGAAATAGCTGAGCTCTTACTGTGATTTCTTGAGTAATAAATCACAATTTTAGGTCAGTTGTAAAGTAGATCAAATCACGTGCGCGTAGCGCGTGACTTGTCTTTTTACAACTGACCTACAAACTGTGATTTATAACCGAACAACTCACAGACTAGAGCTGGTATATTTCGATTCTAACACCCAAAACTCGTAATAATGTTGTTGTTACAACCTTTCGCTATGGTTAGTAGAAATTCCGCAAAAAATATTGACTGTAGCACATGCATTTGTATGTATATCATTTTGTGACGCTTCGGTGCGAGAAAGCGACGTTACACCGTCAGCCGTCAAGGAATCAGTGAGTGACGTCATAAATCTGCAGCTTTTAATGACGTCGTTCGGCACGCCTTTCCGCCCCATGATTTGTTGCATAATTGCTTACAGATACATGTATGTAGTGAGTACCTTGAGGTAATGTTTCACAAGAAGACACGGCTCTAGCACTTCTAGCTGGTTGCGCGAGCATTTGAAGAACAAATGGTAGAACGCTAATCGTCGTTTTCTCATGTACCTGCTGTATACCACAGGCTCAGCAATGTCCCTTGAGCGAATGCTACTAAAAACGCTCAGTAATCTGTTCTCGACCGAAGCCCATATGTCTCAGAAAGTACTGCATTTTACCTAGGGTATTTATTGAATATATTGATGTACTCTGAGTAACATAAGAAAAGAAAATAGACGTAGATCATACAGTTTTAGACGAGCTAATATGTGTCATTCAACCAGCAAACAATAAAAGTCCCATTTTCAGCCCCATTTTACTTTTCAAAAGTTGCAAATTTTGGGACTGTTCAAATGGGGTCTTTAAGACCCCATTTGAACAGTTCCAAAGATGGTTTCTTACTACTGGACACTGGTTGAAGAGAAAAATAACACAAATTATGCTTTTAAAAGCAGAATACGTTATAATTTTAGCTGGCCTAAATAGCGGAATTTATATTCATCAGAACTTTTAGGTGATTCAATTTTAGAACAATTACGTACATTCTGTAGGGGTATGAGTTACAAATATGTCCTTATTTAAGAGTATTTACGGAGGAGGCAATGATGTCAAACCCGTAGCAAGAATCGTATCTCATTATTCATGGCAAGAATGCAAGTTGACGGGTGAAAATTCTGATAAAATTGCCAGATGAAATGCAGCATGTCAGAATGCTTTATATATGGTAATTGAGTGTAACTTTCCTTTTAGGGTAATCGAATTATTTGTAAACAAGTTGAAAAATATCAATATTGCTGTAATAGAGGGTTTTGCGAGATATTTTTTACAAGGATAATATACCGATGTGGGATAAAGTTATCTTTCCATAAGAATACCACAGCGATGTGGGATAAAGTTATCTTTTCATGATGATAACACCGATGTGAGATAAATCATCTTTTCAAAATGGTAACACTGGTGTGGAATAAAACGTCGATGTGGGATAAAGTTATCTTTATTTAATTATAACACATCCATGTAAGATAGAGTGTTCGTGATTTCGTAATGTCTGATGCTTTCATTTCACTAAATGAAATATGTTTTCAACACATTCGATGTAATATTAATATTTATCGAAAAAAAAGTAAATTTTCTTTTTATTAGAACGAAATACAAACCAAAAAAGTAGTTCGGGCTGCTATTGTGAAAATAACATCGCCATGTTATGTTTCACACTGAAAGTATCATATATGTCAAAATATCATTTTGATTTGTTTCGGATTTAGTAAGTGTTTGAGCTTTACGTCCCACCAACAGCTAAGGTCATACGGAGACTCATCCGAAAGTCTGAAGAAGCTCGGGATCGATCCTGCGATGATTTGTTTCGGAAATGCATTAAATAAATTACATGAACTTCTTGTTGTTTACTGAACAGGATCACGGATCCGAGACAAGATGGACCGTTTAAAAGATACTCCGTGAAGGAAACAACACCGTGTGAAAAGGTCCACTTTTTAAAAAGGATTTAAAAAGGATTTTTTTCTTTAGCAACAAATTCTTCATTCTTCGAGTTCACATTCCCTTTTTACAAGGGGGTGGGGGATAATTTTTGAGAATGGGATTTTTATTCGAAAGATAGACTTGGTTCTGTTGCTGTGCAGGAAAATTTTGTCTCTCTCATGGACGGAAATAATTTTGTCGGTTGGTGCCTGATGCTCTGACTCTGGCCGGGCCCCGGGCACTGGAATCCAACTGCTGATTTTTCTTCGCTCCAGTATTTCAGTTAATCCAGGCGGTCAGCATTTGTGGTTAATTATTGTTAGTGTTATTCTTTTGTACTGCTAATATCGTTTTATTTTGGATAGCCGTTTGGCCATTTTGTGGGATTTTGGATTCCGCTTGTGGTATTTTAACCCTTATCTTGCTGTTCACAACAACCCATATCTTTGCAAACTGTGTAGATCCAGATCAGATGGCTTCTGAAGAATATAGAAAATAATGGGTCACGAGCAAAGTGAGAGTGAAGGTCAACCCAAACTCATCATTTGAATAAATTACAACTTGATAGGCCAGAGTCCCCAACGCTACATTCATAGTTTCAAGGTAAGTGGCCAACTCGTTCCAGTGAAAACGATTTTTGAAGATTGTCTACCATATATGGTCATGATGGCTACTTGGCCATGTGTCCTAGACCTCACAAACTTTGTTCCTAACCTGTTGTTATTCATACGTCAATGAGCGTTAAATGAATAACCTTTATTAGACTTATGTAAATTTACATTATTTTCAACCTTCATTCATTATGTGACGAAAGATTCTGGTTTGAGGGTTAAAATTGAAAGAAATAAAATGCACACAGTTTTCCTATCTACAGCGGAAGAGCCTCGTTGATGTCATAATGCCCAATCATATTTGAAAGAACCTTGGTTTATTTTGACGTCACTGAATGATCATGTGACGTAGCGTGACTCAATGTATTCATTGAGCTACGAGCAACATTGCTTCCCAATAGCTTACTATAGGCTTTTCTGTAAATGCACTGAGAATGTAGTAAGGAAGACATGTCCATGTGAAATAATGGCGTCTAACTTGGTGTCAGAAATTACAAATATTAAGTATAAATTGTAATATCCTTCTTATTTTTTCTTTCAACATAGATTGTGGTACTCGTTAGAACCGCCTCAATGAGGCGGTTCTAACGAGTACCCACAATCTGTTTTTGAGCAAACATTAGGCAGATGATGTATATTTCCCGTAAACCAAATTTGTCTCGCTATAAAGTGGGATTTAGACCGGTCTTCGGACTTGTTATCGTGATGAAAGCCCAAATGTGTGGGTTTACAAGGATAGTTATTGTGCTGTTTTGTCTTTATTCAAATTATGAAAAGTAGAAGTAAAACAAAGATCAGGAATTGATACAATTAACTTACTCCACCCATAAAAGACACCAAAGGGAAAGAAATACAAACATTAAGCGACCAGACCATAATGGAAACCTAAACAAAGGAAGGCCATATGGACAGTTACTTTCCCACAAAATAACCCATTCATAACCCGTTTGCATCACATAAACAAGTCCGTGTAATGGCCACACCTCTAAACTCGCTTTATATATAAATAAGTCGGATTTACAGGACTATACATTATTTTATTTCTTTTCTAAAATACACATAGACTGTGGGTACTTGTTTGAACCGTCTCAGTGGAGCCGTTCTAGCAAGTACCCGCAATCTTTCACAACCTTAACAAAATACAAATAATAATAATGGTCTTATTGTGTAGTATTTTCCTGAAAAATATTATATGTCTATTGTTGTACATGTTCTATGTCTGTAGTAACCTCATATTGTGTTATAAAGTGTAATAAAGATTATGTTCTGTTCTGTTCTGTTAACAAGTCCGTGAAATAATATTATAATAATAATCGGCCATCCCCTATCAATGATGATGCTATCAACAAGTAGAAGTAAAACAAAGATCAGGAATTGATACAATTAACTTACTCCACCCATAAAAGACACCAAAGGGAAAGAAATACAAACATTAAGCGACCAGACCATAATGGAAACCTAAACAAAGGAAGGCCATAAGGACAGTTACTTTCCCACAAAATGGCCATATGGCCATCCAAAATTAAAAGACACAAGTGATACACACAGTAAGTAACAAACAACAACATAAATAAATCGCCACAGAAGAGCCGCCTTGGAACGGTCAGTGGAAGATTTCCACTGGGGGGCTTAAATCGATTTTACGTGGCCACAATCCTCGCCCTTACTTCCGTCGCGATTTAGACAAATAATTTGTTCAGTCCGCATGACGGCCTCCTAACTCATCAGTGCAACATCTCCGTGAACACAAAAATCAAAGAACCACAGAGGTGAGACAACGGTGAGGAATCTCTTCTACCTTTACTGAAACAGTGAAAACAATAAAACTTCTGACATCTGGAAAGGCTCCCGGATCGGATGCAATACCCCTTGACGGGGACATTAAACCTCAAATCAAATAAACAAAATAAAATGTATTGTCAATTGCTGGGACGGTCCATGCAAGAGTTCTGCTTAACCGACGGAATGAACACATTGAGCAGTCAGAGCTTATTCCAGAAGGCCAGTGTGGGTTTAGAAAAAAAAACTGAGGAACAATTATCCTGATCTTCACAGCAAGACAGCTTCAAGAGAAATCCCAGGAACAGAACATGACCTTTACAATACCTATGTCCACCTTACCAAAGCATTTGACACAGTCAGTCGACAGGGTCTTGGAAAATCATGGTGAAGTTTGGATGTCCAACCAAGTTCATAGCAATAGTGAGGCAGTTCCACGATGGTGTGCTTGCATGGACCCAAAATGATGGCGAGTTTTCAGATCCATTCCCTGTGACAAACGGAGTTAAACTAGGCTGTGTGCTAGCCCTTACACTGTTCAGCATGATGTTCTCCATGCTCACCGATGCTTTCCAGGATTGTGACAATGCTATACCTATTAGGGCATCGCTTTGATGGGAAGCTTTTCTATTTCAGAAGGTTGCATGCCAAATCCAAGGTGCAGAGAGAGGTGCTAGATGAGTTTCTCTTCGCTGAGGCCTAAAATAGATATGTTTCCTCTAACATACCGAAAACAATTAGTGTCGGGAGGTGGATTAAACTTTTTTTTTCAACTTTTTATTTAATGGAAAAAGAGCAAAAATCTTTAAAAGGGCTTAATTCCAGCCATATTACCAGTAAACATTCAAATATTGAGGTTTAGAGCATCAAGGAAGCAAAAGAACAGGATTTTAAGTATTAGTTTTGCTGTATTGACAATTTTATGATATTTTATCAAAAGTGCTAGAAAATATTAAGGTCGGTTGGTAAGATTTTTTTTTGATTTTTTTTACTGGATGGCCATAAAAATTGTAGGGCCGGCACAAAAAAAAATCAGAGTCGGTCGGGTTAGCGGAAACACAGCTATTTTTAGGTCTGATGACATGGCAACAGAAGAGAAGAAGAAAAAAGGTAAAGATCAAGTATCTGACTCCTGTGATCACAACCAGCATCAAAAAGACTGAGGTAGTCTATCAGCCAGCACATAGAAAGCCTTACAAAGAGTACAACATCAAAGATTGCAAGTGGTAGACAAGTTCACCTACCTTTGGAGCACGCTGTCACGAGTCGTGCACATTGATGATGAAGTCAATGCCAGGATTGCCAATGCTAGTGCAGCATTTGGCCTACTACGTGGTAATGTCCGGGCTTGACACAAAATTAAAAGTCTACAGAGCTGTAGTGCTGCCAACACTATTGTACGCGGGTGAAACATGGTCACTTTACCAATGGCACGCCAAAAGACTGAATCACTTCCATACAAGCTGTCTTAGAAAACTCTTAAAGTTTAAGTGGCAAGGCAGGGTTCCAGACACGGAAGTCCTGAAGAGGGCAAGGATGCAAAGTGTACAGACTAGCACAGTTAAGATGGACATGCCATGCTACCAGAATGCCCGAAGAACGTTTGCCAAAGAAAATTCTCCATAAAGAACATGGAGAACTAGAAATGGGCAAACTCTCTCATGGCGGCCAGTAGAAGCATTACAAGGACAACAGCAAAGCCTCCCTCAAGAAGTTTAAAATTCTAACATGATAGCATTCATAATATATTCATGTACGCTTGCCTTGCGTTTATTTTATGATGTTCCGGTCCGCATTTATTCGTCATGATTTCTTTCATGTAAGTTTGCAAATTTGTTTAGTTAAAACGTATATTTATTGGTATAATCTGCACAAAAATATAATAAATTAAATTATCATATATTGTCGTTGATAAGCAGTGGGTAAGTCGTGTAATAAAAATCATATGACCACACGTGTGTTAACACTTTGGCGGGATTAAGTAACGTCATGACGATGTCCATGACAACCATGCATTTTTGTGTAGAAAATAGTCAAATTTAAAGGCGATAAAATCCACTTTAAAGTGGTCATATGTTAAACAGAATCTTACACTCGTGGTCATTTCATATGAAATTTATGAAACTCGCAAAAGGCTCGTTTCATAAATTTCATATGAAATGACCACTCGTGTAAGATCCTGTATATCTATTGGCCCCCGCCCATAGGGGCTTGAAGAAATATATGGGCTGCATGATGCTTCCACGCAGAGCTGAATCCGGCCCGCACACTAGTACTGGTAAACCACTTAGAGGATCTAAGCCTGTCCAGGAACCGCCGTGCGAGGCGGGCCGTCCATGCTAATAAACCCTATTGGTTTCATTGTGCGACAGGGTTTGAGATGTCATTTCATCTCAATGTCGGGTAAAAGTCCCACAAAATTGGAAGCAATGTCTCCACAATGACCTTTACAGTGTTGACGGGGTCGTTAAACCTCAAATCAATCAAACAAAAACCTGTATATCTATAATTCTAACACAGCGCGCCTGTATAGGCAATTGAAAATAACTGTGTTTTATTCTACAACAAATCACGGCAAGGAAGAGCGTGACGAGTGACATCATTAATTTATGACGTCAGTAGTCGATTTCCTTGACGTTAGACGATGTAACGTCATTTTCTCGCATCGAAAACGTTAGAAAAGAATATAAATGCATGTGTTTCAGTCGATAATGTTAGCGGGATTTCTTCCAACAGTGGCGAAAAGTTGTGTGGTTTTGAAGGAAACAACAGCATTATTGCCGATTTTCAGCCTATTAGAATCGAAATAGATCAGTTCTAGTTTGTGATTTGTTGAGCAATAAATCACAGTTTGTCGGTCAGTTGTAAGTAGACAAATCACGTGCGCTACGCGCTCGTGATTTGATCTACTTTACAACTGACCTCCAAACTGTACTTTATTACTCAACAAATCACAGTTAGAGCTGATCTATTTCTTAAGTAAAATATGATTCAATGGGAGTCAGAAGATAGGAAATTGCATATGAAAGCCTTTCTTTGTTTGTGTAAACAAATTCCAGGAGACGTGAAAAGATATCTGTATCATATCGCAAGACACAAAAATTGATGTATTCTTCTGTTACATTATTTGTTTTCATACATTAAATTTATATAGTTTGAAAAATGTCATTATTCGTCAGTTACATGTATGTCACTTATTACATTACTTATTATCCGATGTGTTATATGTATTTATCATATGTCGTCGCGTCTGAGAATGTAATAACGCCACGTTATAAATTCGATAATCCAATAGTGGATTATATATGCAAATTAGATGCGCCCAGTAACGTTGCATGTACGGCGTCATTAACAACGTCACGTATACATATGGCGGAATATTGACGGTTTCTTAAAAAAATCATGATTAAAATATGTTTTAAATCTCATATGATAAAACATCAGAAAGGCCTCTGTGTTACTAAATTAGGTATAGTTACGCCTTAATGATAAATAGAATCTTGCATTCGTGCTCATTTATTATTGAATTTATCAAACTCGTTGAGGAAAATGGATAAATTTCTCGGCAAGGCCTCGCATTTTAACACTTTTCCACAACTCGTTTAACATGAGCACGCATGTAAGATCCTCTGTTTCGCATACATTGAATAAACAGACAATGACTTTGGTTATTCGGTTCATCACGTTACCAACTCCATGTCAAGAATGTCCTTATAACACATTAAGCGGCATGAAGAGAAAAAAAGTGTTTTCAAAAGCATTATTGCCTTTAACTTGTGCGGCCCCCGCCCATCGGGGCTTGAAGAAATATATATAGATTGCATGATGCTTCCATGAAGAGCTGAAACCGACCCGCACACGAGTACTGGTAAACCGCTTAGAGGATCTAAGCCTGCCTGGGCAAAGCGGTGCGAGGCGGCCCGTCCATGCTTATTAATCATATTGGTTTCATTGGGCGGCAGGGCTTGAGATACCATTTCATCTCAATGTTGGGTAAAAGTCCCACAAAATTGAAAGCGACGTCTCAAAAATGACATTTACAGTGTTGACGGGGACGTTAAATCTCGAATCAATCAACCTTTAACTTGTGCTCAAAACATTGTGTTACTCATTAGAACCGATGTGGTTCTAACGGGTATTTGGTAGAAATAAGAAAAATAGAAGTGAAGGCAATAGCCAGGAATCGATACAATTAACCCACAGCTCCCATCAGAGACACCAAAGGGAAAGAAACACAAACATGAAATAACTAGACCCTAATGGAAACACCAATAGCGGAAAGGCAAAAGGACAGTCACTTTCCCACAAAATGGCCAATTGACTATCCAAAACCAAACCAATTAAGCGATACACACACTCAAAGACAAACCATAACAAAAATAAACCGCGACAGAAGAACCGCATTGGAACGGTCAGTGATGTGAATTCCACTAGGGGGGGGGGGGGGACTTAAATCGATTTTACGCGGTCACAATCCTCGTTCTTACTTCCGTCGCGATTTAGACAAATAATTCGTTCAGTCCGCATGAAGGCCACCTAACTGACAAGTGAATAAAAATTTACAAAGAAGAGCCCTAAAACGGCACCTAGGTGCCATTGGTAGGCTGTAATCTTTGATTGTGGCTTTTCCTGGGTAGCTGTTTCTCATAACGAAAACACATCTATACTAATGCATTGTAAATTTTACCGCGAAAAAAAATGAATTTTCAGATGAAAAATTGTGATATTTTTCTTATTTCAGCTCCAAATATAGAATGTAGGTACACGTTAGAACCGCCTCGTGGAGGCGGTTCTAACGAGTACCCACAATCTATATTTTAGAGCAGAAATAAGAAAAAATAAGGTTTACCCCTGTAAACTCCAGTTTTAATATATAAAAGTGGGGTTCAAGGGTGCCAAAATTGTATAGGCGTGTTTTCGTGATGGTATTGTTTTTTGATATCACGAGGATGGTACTAATGTGGTCTTTGAATAATTTATGTGCCACTTTGCCATAATTATGTATGGAAACGAACATACTTTATGGATCTATAACACTTCAGGGAAATTTATTTGTCATTTATTTGCTGGGGAGACGAATATTCAGGAACGTGTGTGTCCCATTCCAGTAAATCAAGCTTTGAATAAGATTACTCTTCACATATTGACAACTTCACCACTGCGCCGCGCCGTTCGAACATATATCGTGTGACAATGCCACCCAGTGAAGACCCTTAACAGTCTGCGCTTCGGGGCAATATGGTCAGTGGTGTCTCTGATTGTTCTTTGTATGGTATAGAATCCAGTATTTCACCAACCAGATTTCGATGGCTCAAACATGACTGTGCATGCGCGCAATACTATACATTTCTTCACTGGGAACACGTCATAAGGCATGCGACACAACTTAAGTAAATTTTGTCATTTCAGCCACTGATGCTATGAGATTGTCGTTTTTCAGTGTCACAGACAAAGGCAAAACAAAGCAGAGAATGCATGTTTCTTCACTTTGGAGTGCAGTATTTGTATAATTGTCTAAGTTAATCACCTTCTTTTCTTCTTTATTTTTATCACAGTATCCAGCGTCTTTATTAACCTCTTATAATATAAACGAAGCAATAAACAAACGCACGGACCACGTGACCATCACGTGGCTTTAAATCTAATATCCGTTTTGCATTAAACGAGAAGTTGGTAAAGAAAATTTTGCCGTTAAGTTGGATTTGCTGAAGTGTTATTTCTTTTGTGAATGTTAAATGTGTAATCGAGTGTGGAGCATGACATGTTTAAAATATGAAAGATGAATTGGTGCTATGACCTAGGCACGAGACGGTCATCCTGCTCGTGCTGCGCATTGTAATGGATGCATAATATGTCAACCTCATGAAGATGCAGCGACTAAGGATTAGAAGCACACAGAGCTGGAAGATGCAGATCCTTTAACAATCGGCGAAGCTTGTTAACAGCGCATTAACCCTTTTATTAAATAGATTTAAATCACATTGAAAACCAAGATATTTCGACATCTTGACGTCTAATAAAAGACCATGCGTCGAAGTAGTTAACCCAACAGGCAATGATACTAAACTAAAACTAAACAAATCAATAAACTTTTAAACGATTCTACTTTGGACTTACTGAAGAAAAATAAACCATGAACTTGTTGTGTTTATTCCCTTTTTCATCACATAAGACGTCAACCACGACAGTTGTCACCTCATTTGTCGTCTGCCGGTTACTTCAAAAATCATTTTTTGCAAACAGTGTGGACCCAGATCAGACTGCATGCTCCTCTAGGAGCAGTCTGATCTGGTTCCAGGCTATTTCCAAAAATATTCGTAGAGAGTTTGCCAAAAACAATCGGCAGACGACATAAGCAGACGACATTTTCAGATGTAGTTTTTCTCGGCGTCTTAAGGGTTAATTTAAAAATATTTTGTTGACCTTTTTCAGTAATCCTTTTTCAGCATTCAGTTGAGTGAAAGTAAAACAAGCATTTTCAATGAGCAAAAATTGATTTTTTTCTGAGGAAATAAACATTGAAAACCAAATTTTCTGAATAGATAGCGCTTATCAGAAAAGATGGCTATAACGTCACCAATAACTGTACAGGTAAACTCATGGGTACAGGTTCTGTTTACGCACATCGAAATTATGGTTTTAATGGGGAAAATGATAATATAAAAAAAAAAAACATTTTTCTCGTTCCTACTGTGACCTATCAGTGACATCAAAAATATATTTTCGAAAATTAGAATAATTAAATTGCAGTTTGTTTTTTAGCCTTTAACAAGCACGGATGTCATCACTAACGCCCTGCTACGATAACATTACGATTACGAAAACACGCCTATACAAATACATTGTAAATTTTACCTCCAAAAAAAAAATGCAAATTTAAGATGAAAAATTTTGATATTTTTCTTATTCCTGCTCAAAATATAGATTTAAGATGAAAAAATGTGATATATTTTCTTATTTCTGCTCAAAATATAGATTGTGGGTACACGTTTGAACCGCCTCATCGAGGCGGTTCTAACGAGTACCCACAATCTATATTTTAGAGCAATAATGAGAGCAACAATAAGAAAAAATAAGGTTTACCCCTGTAAACTCGAGTTTTACTATACAAAAATTGGGTTCAAAGGAGTCAAAATTATATAGGCGTGTTTCCATGATGATACTCATAATTTAAAATAGAACATGCCCTGGGGTAGCCTCTCTGTGCTATAAGCGACCGGTTACCTTACAAACTAGCATCAGTCAGAACATGCCCTTTTCGTTTTCCATTTTTTATCAAGTTATATATCAATATATCAACTATTTATTTATTTATTTATTTATTTATTTATTTATTCAAATGTGGACGAAGATTTTCATTTAGAACTTACTCCCGACGGCCACCACGTCTGAAAAAAATAAAATTTTAATTAATTATTATTCTTTAATTATCGCACTGTTTCGTTAATACTTTTTCAAACGTATCTTCAGTCATTCTATTTTTCATTCAAACAAATCTTGAATTTTCGAAACTTTATTTATATCAAGCTTAATTATAAATAAAAACATTAACCCATAAACTGATAAATGCCAATTGTTTCAATACTGGGACATTATAGATTAGAGGCCACAGAATGTTGATCGGTGTCTTCACTATTTTCTAAAGTACGGTACACAGCTTGCAACACGTGTTTTGTAATTAGAGCTCTCGAAAATAGGCGAATTGTAGATCAGTATAGGGTTGTTTAGTTGGTCACTGATAAGCTAACCCCTTTAACCCTGTAGACCGATGCAGACGCCGAGGTAGAAATACACTGTATCTATGTAAACCTAGCAGATCCTGATAAGACGGCACGTAGCTAGAATGTCTCGCCAGAATCTACATGCACACCGTTTGTTTTCATGTCAGTGAACTAATCAGAAATCCCTTTCTACAAGAATATATTTGAAGCGAGAAGAGTCCTGTTTAGAAACTCAGGAAAGAAAGAGTAAAACATAAATATCATCGGAAAGCGCGTAGGAAAATAGTCCCAGAGTACTGTTTTCTTTTCAGAATTCGTCTTTCTGTGCCAATTTACATTCAATCCGTATAAAGTCTCGAAAACTGAACTATTTTGAAAGACGTTCCATGCCTGCAAATTTAATTTTCAAGAGTTCCTTTGGACTATTTTATGCAGCGAACGAACAGCGGAAGTGGAGTAACGCGGTTCAGTACCGGAAGTAGAAATGTAATGACATAGAATCTTGATTTTAAAAATCAGCTTTCAAAAAACACGACACATATTTCTTTTCTTTTTGTCACTGCCTACAGATATGAAAAATAACAGACCTACAAGCAAAACATAATGTCATGTTAATAATCTCGTAATTTCGTTTTGGCACAGTTACAGGTCCGAGGTCTGCTTATTTGCTCGAGGCCGAATGCCGAGGCCATTACAGCTGACGGAGGACCTGTAACTGAGACAATACGAAATTTCTTGATTAATGACAATTTTATTAATTGACACAATTAAAAAAAACAAAACATGGTTATTGATTTTTGACCTCACTTGACCTCAGGTACATATTGGTTAACCCGGTGGCACATGTAGTGTTTGTACATAATTTTGCATGTAAATGATTGAATTAAATACTGTTTGAAACAAAGGGGTATGCATTAAGATAACACACCCGCGCGCTTAAATGACGTCTTATCTTATCTCTAGAACAAACATTTTTCAGTTTCTTATCTCTAGTCCAAATATAGTTTGTGAGTATTCGTTCGAACCGAGAACCCACAATCTATGTTTTTGAGCAAACATAAGGAAAATAACGAATACCCCTGTAAACCCCATTCCGTAGAAAGTGAAGTTTAGAGGGGTCTTTACATCACGAAAACACGCCTATATAATTTTGACCCCCTTCAACCCAACTTTTATATAGTAAAACTGGGGTTTACAGGGGTAAACATTATTTTTCTTATTTCTGCTCAAAAATATAGATTGTGGGTGCTCGTTAGAACCGCCTCGACGAGGCGGTTCTAACGAGTACCAACAATCTATATTTTGAGCAGGAATAAGAAAAAATATCGCAATTTTTCATCTAAAAATTTTCGTTTTTTCCGCGGTAAAATTTACAGTGTATTTGTATAGGCGTGTTTTCGTAATGATTTCACGGGCTTGTCTCTGGTGGGAGGTGGAAGTTAAGTGTATCGATTCTACTTCTATTTTGTTAACCTGAAGTATTACTTTCGTAACATGCAATGCTGTTGAAACACATGGAGTGTGGGTTCTCGTTGAGGCGGTTCGTAGGTTGGCTTTTCTCGATAAACGTTTCCTTATTGACAAGTTAAATGGTATACATCTTGATGACATGAGACCAAACGTTCCATGCCAGGCTTTTAAGTCCATGTCAGTTTCAGTGTCTCCGCCTGTCGTGCTGTAAACAGCAGAAAGCTTGTTTTCCAGATTCGTTAAGTTAAGAAGTACATATCTTGACGACATGAGACCAAACGTTCCACGTCTATGCCCTGCTTTTAAGTTCAAGTCAGTTTCATTGCCTTCGCCTGTCGCGCTGTAAACAACAGAAAGCTTGTTTTCCAGATTTGTTTCATCTACAATCCCATAAAATCTTAGATTATTCTGCGTGATATTGTTATTAGCTGTACTGGCGCTTCTGATGACAAAACCATTGTTGAAGATGTTTTTTCATCATCGTGAATAAATTTCCAGACAAGATGTAATCCAACATCTTATCATCCATCTAAACTTATCCAAGAAGAACGATAGAGCCAAGTGTGACCTCTAATTTGTTCCTTTGGGAAGTTTGAGTTATGGTAAAAAATAGATGACAAGAATGATCAAAATGATTAATATCATTTAATTTGCAATTCTTGTGTTTGATACAAATTAATTACTTATTTTAGCAGTCTGCACAACACATCAGAATAACTTGAGCATATTTTCTCACTAATGAAAAATCCAGCCTTTCTTTGAGAGCATGCTTTAAGTATTAAAGCCATGCATTTTAATGCTTTTCATAGGTAAAATTCAGCTCTCACGGCACTGTCTCTTTGCTCTCCGTAAAAGTGCCCCACCTTATAGAGATTATTTCATTGCAACTTATACGTTTACAAGAGCTTGCGTTGATGACTTAACATTACCATCGAAAACACGTCTATTCGAATATATTGAAAATGTTACCACCAAAAAGAATGAAAATTTTCAGGTGAAAATATTAGTATTTTTTTTAATTTCTTCTGAAAAACATAGATTGTGGGTACTCGTTAGAACCGCATCGGCCTGGGCGAGGCGGTTCCAACGAGTACCCACAATCTATGTGTTTGAGCAGAAATACGAAAAAAATAATGTATACTCCTCTAAATCCAAGTTTTACTATATAAAGTGGGTTTTAATGGAGTAAAATTATGTAGGTGTGTTTTCGCGATGAAAGAGGGGAACTCGAAAACACGTTTCCAACAGGAACTGCGCTGGGGCTATGCTTTACGGACATATTGTATATAAACTGAAAAGAATGTTGGATAGTAGAAATTTTCCTGTACAGCTGATCGAAAGTAATATCATCTGATTAAAAATGTCATAAAGCGTAGATGGTATGCTTCGTTGCCGACCCTTTTACAGTGGCCAACTTTGCTTCGCTCTTTGATTGCATGGCGGTAGGTTGGACCCTGTGACGACTCCACCCTAAATCTTTTTGAGAGGGTTCGTTGTTTTATATCTCGTGTTCGGATCTTTGTGGTTCAACCGATAATAGACATTTGATTATTGTTCAGTCCCAAGTCATGATTCTTAACTCAGGCATAGTTGCTTTGTTTTGTTTGTATTGGAGTTTAACGGCCCAATCAACACATTTAAGGTTATTTTTGAGCCGGTCAGTTTACCTATCCACACTTTTCTTGGGCAGGCTTATACGTATGTTGCATCCCTAAACGTCCGACATCCCTAAGTGTCCGACAAAATTTTAATTTCTCGCAAAATTGTTGGAAACGGTGGGGAATGTTCAATTATGACATTTTAAGGGAAAATTTCGAAAATTTTGTTTTTGGAAATATTCGAAATTTAACTTCAATTTTTTTCTTGTCGGACATTTCGGGGTGCCCCATGCATCCCTAAGTGTCCGCCATCCCTAAATGTCCGACAACATGAAAATTGACTAAGAAAGCATTTTTATTGTTAATAATCAATCAATGATAAATAAAAAGACAAATTTAACGTTAAACCTATGTTAAAAATGTTCACCTTTGGAAATAAGCATTGCAATATATGGATCCGAATATACCGTCATCCTTAGATGTCCGCCAGCATGACAAGATCTTATTTTCTCGGGAAGATGTCCGAAACGGTGGAGAATGATCAATTGTGACATTTTAAGTGAAAACTTAGCTTTTTTTTCTCGAAAATATTCGAAATTTAACTTCATTTTTTTTTCTTGTCGGACACTTAGGGATGACCCATGCATCTCTTAGTGTCCGCTATCCCTAAATGTCCGACAACATGAAAATTGACTAAGAAAGCGTTTTTATTGTTAATAATCAATCAATGATAAATAAAAAGACAAATTCAACGTTAAACCTATGTTAAAAATGTTCACCTGTGGAAATAAGCATTGCAATATATGGATCCGAATATGTCCGCAATCTCTAGATGTCCACCAGCATGACAAGTAACTTGGAAAATAGTTCTTACCGCTAATAATGAATAATGATTTATAAGGAAAAAGGTGAAGTAATTAAACCTATGCTAAAAAAGAATACTTTCGGACATATGCATCTTGATTGATATACACCTAAGTGGCCGTTAACATGAAAAACGGCTGATAAAGTAATTTTATCATTAATAATCAAATATTATTAATTTGAAAAGTCAAATTAAAACGTGAAACCTATAATTTATAACTGGAGTTCCATGTGGCATACATAGAGAATCTAACGAGTGCTCATGTATTACTGAATTTATCAAACGAGTTTAGGAACAAGTAAAACATCCGAGGCTTTGCCGAGCATTTTATGCCTTTCCCCGCAACGAGCCTAATAAATTCAACAATACACGATCACGAATACAAGATTAAATTTATTTTTGGTTTTGGATTTTACGGCCCTTTCAAGATTATTTCACTCATATCGAGCCGATCGTTAATCAGAGGTGGGCGAAAAACCGGAGTTCCCGGGAAACACCACCTGACCTTCCGTCACTCGTGACCCGAACGAGGCTCGAACGTAGGGCGGTGAGAGACCTAATGACTAAGAGTCAGCTCTCTTAGCCACTCGGCCACGGAGGCCCGTCTCAAGAGTCTATATATCATATGACTTATAAAACGTACTTTATTCAAAATCTGTATGCAAAAATGTCAATATTTCCGCAGTAAGTAAACGCGACGTCGTTAAGGACGTTGTACGTGTATCGTTATGGGCGTATCTAACTAACTTGCATATTTAATCCATTAGTGGATTACGGAATTTATTGCATGACGTTATTACACTCTCAGACGCGACGCCATATGATAAATTAGTTTTCTTACCTCTTCACAAAAAAGAAGCTCGTGGATATCCGTTATAGCCGTACCCCTGACGCGGGTTCTAACGGATACCCACAATCCATGCTTTGGGTTATAATCTTTTTTTTTTTTTTTTTTTTTTTTTTTCGATTTTTAGGGGGTGGGGGATCTTACGCATATGATTGAATAGGCGTGATGCCAAACTGGACTCAGTACCTTGGTTGGACCAAAACTGGTTTAAAGTCGTATGCCCGTATTCATCAGCATTAAAAGTATGATACACATATATTTTATATAGTCGCGTAAACTATTTGAACGACAAAAAAGGTTGATACCAAATTATTGAGATCATAAAACGCCCCAAAAATGAATCCGCTAGCATGAGTCCGCTATCAGTTTATGGGTCAAATGCAGCGGTAGTTCAGATTCAGAATAACTTCGTATTGTGTAAAATGTGTTATGGAAAATCGAATTTCTGCTTAGGTCTTATAGAAGACAATTTGTCTGATTGGCTGTAAATTGAAAGCTACTGTGACATCACGGTGTTTGGTATGAGTGATTGACAGCTCTTATCTGTTTGAAGCTACCTTGTTTCCTCACTTCTGTAACAGCAGAAACACTCCCTAAATGATTTCAATAGGCCAACTGAACAATTTTGTCATGATTAATTTCTTCCTTTTCTTTTTTCAAATTCCAAAGTAACAAAATACAAACATACTAAAAAGGTTTGAAAATATAGCATGTTTAGTTTTAATATAATTAATACATAAATTTGACTTTAAATCTGACGGAAAATTATCAAATGACAGTATGTGAAGCCCCTCTTTCTGCTTCTTATCAAAATAAATAAATAAATAAATAAATAAATAAATAAATAAATTTTAAATTAATTTTAAATGAAAAAAAAAACAACAACGGATAAATCAGCAAAATGGTTGAATGACAGAAAAGGGGATATATTCTGATAATATTAAATAAAAAAAAACTCCATTTTTCTTTCTTCTTCTTGTAACGAAAACATGCCTATACAATTTTATTGGAACCTTATACCCCCCCCCCCCCCCCCCAACAAACAAAAACTAAAAAAAAATGTTGAGTCAGTGATACTCATAATGATATTTTACTTCTTTTATGCTCCAAACACAGATTGTGGTAATTCAATGCCGTTCTAACGAGTACCCACAATCTATGTTTTCTAATATACTAAACTTGATATTTTTCTATTTAAATGTTAATTAAATAAATAATAATAAAACATGTTTCATAACATAATTCATCTAAAATTTTGGAAAGCCTCTGTTTGAAAATTATATGGACAGCAGCTGTTTATTACAATCTATTATATTCCATTCAATTCAAATTCTATTCACTAAAGCATATACAGCTCATCGTGATATACATACAAATAATTAAGTGAAGAATAGCATGAAAGTTAATTACTGGATGGATCAACATAAATAATAAATTGTCACACACAATACAAGTTTTCAGGCTACATACATTGACAGGTATGTTAGAAAATATCAAATCCCGGAAGACATCTAGCGCCTAGCCAACGTCGAAACAGCATCGATACAAGATGTTGTCAGTTGTGTCTCTTGAACGTGGAAGATGCAGTAAACCCTAAAAAAGGGTCTGTTCTGAGTCTTCGCTGGTCGCTCAAACCTTCTTGTAGACTTTTTCATGCGCGGGCTCATATAATAAAATGGTAACGTTATTTCGTCTATTACATATGAGCCAGCGCATGACGAAACCTAATAGGAAGTCTTAAACGACAAGCGAAGATTCAGATCAGCATGCGCATCCCATTGTCACCCCCCTATTGTAATAGAGGATGATTGCACAGGTTGATTTGGTCGCACCGGTCTAATTGTAGAGTTTGTCATGCGCCGGCTCTTATATCGTATGTGTAATGATTGTTAACGATAAAAAGATTTTTTTTCTTTGGTTTTGGGTTTTTCGGCCCATTCAAGATTATTTCACTCATATCGAGCTGATCGTTAATCAGAGATTGGTGAAAACCGGAGTACCTGGAGAAAAACCACATGGTTTTCTGTTGCAGAACTTGGCATCTCACAAATGTTTCTCATTTTTTTTTTAATGTTGTCAGACATTTTGGGTTGGCAGACATTTTGGGTGACCATATTAATTGGGACCCGCTATTAAGATGCTTATTTTCCATCACATAAAACACGCCTAAAATTTTTACCCTTAAACCCCACATTTAAAAAAGTAAAAGTGGGGTTCGCTGAGTTATACATTATTTTCTTAACTCCTGCTCTACGACATAGATCGTTGGTACTAGTTAGTACAGTCTCGGCGAGGCGTTTCGAACAAGTGCCCGCGACATCTGTTTAGAGCAGAAATAAAAACAAATCCTTTTTTTTTTCAACAGAAATTTTTCATTTTTTTTGTTTCAGGTAAATTTTTTAATATGTTTAAGTAGGCGTTTGTGTAATTTAAGGTAAAGTTTTTAGCACAGGTATAACATATTTTTGTCTTTAAAGGTTCGGGGGATAAAGCGAGCAGCCTGGCGTCCGTCCGTATACGCAATCTTGTGATAGCCATAACTTAAATACCCTTTGAGATATATTGGTGATACTTGGCATACTTGTACACAAGGTTGAGACGGCGTGTCATGCGTAAGAATGGTTTTTGAGTTATCTTCCCTTTCAATAAAATAGAATGACTATCTTGTGATCGCCATAACTCCTATACCCTGCAAGGTATATTTATGATAGTTGGCATAATTGTAGACAAGGTTGAGATGGCGTGTCATGCGCAAGAACCACAACTCTTGGTACCATGGTTTTAGAGTTATATCCCCTTCCAATAAAATACTATGACTATCTCGTGATCACCATAACTCCAAAACCCTTCAAGATCTATTGACAATACTTGGCATAATTGTTCATATGGTTGAGAATGTGTGTAATGCGCTTTCTATTTGTGAAAAAAATTTTCTGAAGGCAATATTGCCTTTTGGTCGGGGGATTTGCCAACCACTCTGATGTCTATTTTTTTTATAATCATAATTGATAATTAGCGAAAAAAAAAAAGAAAAATAAAAAAAAAAAAGATCTTAGTTACTTGTCATGCTGGCGGACTTCTAGAGATTGCGGACATACTCGAATCCATATATTCTAATGCTTATTTCGGAAGGTGAAAATTTTTAACATGGATTTAACGTCTTTTTATTTAATATTATTTGAAAATTAATAAACAAAAAAAACATGCGTTCTCGTCCAATTTTTACGTTGTTGGACATTTAGGGAGGGCGGACACTTAGGGATGACCATATTGGGATCCCTTATCAAGATGCTTATTTCCGAAGGTATTCTTTTTTAGCATAGGTTTAATTACTTCACCTTTTTCTTTATAAATCATTATTCATTATTAGCGGTAAGAACTATTTTCCAAGTTACTTGTCATGCTGGTGGACATCTAGAGATTGCGGACATATTCGGATCCATATATTGCAATGCTTATTTCCAAAGGTGAACATTTTTAACATAGGTTTAACGTTGAATTTGTCTTTTTATTTATCATTGATTGATTATTAACAATAAAAATGCTTTCTTAGTCAATTTTCATGTTGTCGGACATTTAGGGATGGCGGACACTTAGGGATGCATGGGTCATCCCTAAGTGTCCGACAAGAAAAAAAAATGAAGTTAAATTTCGAATATTTTCGAGAAAAAAAAAGCGAAGTTTTCACTTAAAATGTCACAATTGATCATTCCCCACCGTTTCGGACATCTTCCCGAGAAACTAAGATTTTGTCATGCTGGCGGACATCTAAGGATGCCGGTATATTCGGATCCATATATTGCAATGCTTATTTCCAAAGGTGAACATTTCTAACATATGTTTAACGTTAAATTTGTCTTTTTATTTATCATTGATTGATTATTAACAATAAAAATGCTTTCTTAGTCAATTTTCATGTTGTCGGACATTTAGGGATGGCGGACACTTAGGGATGCATGGGGCACCCCGAAATGTCCGACAAGAAAAAATTGAAGTTAAATTTCGAATATTTCCAAAAAAATTTTTTTCGAAATTTTCACTTAAAATGTCATAATTGAACATTCCCCACCGTTTCCAACAATTTTGCGAGAAATTAAAATTTTGTCGGACACTTAGGGATGTCGGACGTTTAGGGATGCAACATACGTAAGCAGTTAACCTCTTTCGCCAGAAACCGACAACTACTCTTCGTGAATCAGCGGAAGGGAGAGAATGACCGTAGAAAAGATTTCATGGTCAATCTCCACGAAAGAATGCTGCCAACCCCAGCAGTTATCGAACCCGCGTCCTACTGATCACCAGTCAGAGTCGGGTGAGCTACCAAGGCCGGCAGATGGATTTTCTGTATTGCCCGTTTAAGAAATAGAGGATCTAACATGAGTGTTCGTGTATTATTGAATTTATTAAACGAGTTGATGAGAAGGGATAAAATGCCGAGTTGATGAGAAGGGATAAAATGCGAGGCTTCGCAGGGCATTTTATCCCTTTTTCTTAACGAGTTTAGTAAATTCAATAACATGGGCACGAATGCAAGATTCTATTTAAAACGCATTTTATTAACGACTTTTGTTCAAAAATGTCAATATATCGCCATTAGTCAACGCGACGTCGTTACACTTGGTACACTTCCGTTTTAGTTAACCCTCAAGCTAATCTTCTCGAAGTAAGAAGAACTACAATAAGAAAATTGCTGCCCGTTTATCGCACCGTTTCATTGCCATTTCCACCCCTTCTCAGCAATTCCCCCAGCAGGAAAATAAAATGTTACAAAGCAAAAAAAATGCTCTTAGCATGTCATATACAATACGACTTCAGCCACTTGTTGCATGGCAAAGAATTTCGTTTATTACAATACTCTTTTATCATGATTATTCGTGATTATGCACCATATGAACATGTGCCACGCCACAAGGAAAGGGAACGGTGTATATACATGATTGAATGTCCATTCACTGAGACCAGCTATAGATGCCTGCGTTTTAGCCTGCCCCCAAGACATAACTATTCATTTTCAGTGTATGTAGAGGTTCCGTAGACTGCGAACAACACACAAACGATAAGGGCCGTTTTCACATGCGCGTCCCAGATGGAATCTTGCTATACCAAACGAAAGACCGCTGAGAAGTCACGATTTTCATACGAGGGGTGGTCAAAAAGTTCATAGAACAGGTCATCAGCTAACCGCAACAAAAATACTTCTTTACATGCAGTTAAACTTCAGTGGCTCAAAACCTCTGGAATAATGGGAATATATTCGAGATAAGGGTAGTCTGAGCCACGGAGGGTTTTGTTTTGATTTGCGGTTTAACGTCTCCGTGAATACTATATTGATCATTTTTGAGACGTTGCTTCCAATTTCATGGGAATTTTACCCGGTTAAGTCTAGAGGCACAATTGGGGTGCTATATTGCGATCTTCTATAAAAAAAGGTTTGCTGTGAGCACGCATTAGAATCGCCTCATCGAGGCGATTCTAATGAGTACGCACAGCAAACATTTTAGGGGAATTATATTTAATTTATTTGAGATCTTGAATTATGGAAACAAAATCCCCAGGTTCGAGTCAGCCATGGTAAATGAGTCCTCTGTGTTCAAGGCATTGAAGTGTTACCGAATCTAAACAGCGTTCTATCAAAGCGTTGTCTCACATTGTCTCACTTGTTATAAAGTTTAAATATTTACATATTTACAGAAAAAAAACCTATAGTCTACTATTGGGAGGCAATGTTGTTTATACATCAGTGAAACATTGACCCATGTGACGTCACATGATCATTTGGTCACGTCAAAATAAACCGTGGTTCTCTCCAGCATGACTGGAAGATTTTAACGTTACATGTATGACCTCAACGGCGCTCTACTGCTGTTTATAGAAAAAAACTTGGTGCAACTGTTTTCTTGTTTGAGTTTTAGCCCCCAAATCAGGGTTTTTCGTCAGATAATGGATGGAAAATAATCTACATATAAGTAATAAAGGTTCATTGAAGCATGAATAACATACTCGTGTGGTTATGTTTGATTTGTCATTTGTGAATTGCTTAAAACTGTATTTTGTACTTGGGAAGGGCCGTAACTAATGTTGCTAGAACTTGTGGCCCAGCCCATTTGCTTGTATCTTATGTTTTAAGCAATAAAATATGTTTAAATCAAATCAATAACATCAGGTCACGTGACCTGATGTTATTCATGCTTCAATAAACCTTTATTACTAGGTATAACCCCGATGTTTTTCACACTTCAGTGAACGTTAACCCTTCTCCTGCTGAATATTCAATTTAGCCACACCCAATTCTGACTTTGAACCAATCAAATTACTTGATGTAATTTATTCCTACAAATTCTAAAACTGAATGTCAAACAGTGTAGATCCCGATCAGATGGCTTCTAAAGAAGCCATCTGATCTGGATCTACACTGTTTGCAAAGATAAGGGTTGTCGTGAACAGCAGGATAAGGCATTTCTTAATTGTCACAACATATTCATTGGATCCCGGAGACATCCTAAGTTGACGACCATCAAGCAATGATGGGAAATCAAACTTTTATGTTCCGACAAGGGCAGATTAGACCTATGATGATGCTACTTGGTTCCGGGCATAACGTGTCTTACGTGCTGCTATTTGGGAATGTACGTTCAACCAACTTTATCACAACCCTATATTCCAGAACTGTACTGTAAGGTGCTTTGAAATTTGAAATATCAAATTTTCTGGAGAATCAGTCACAGAGAGATTGAGCACCAAACTGAAGACTTCTATTTTAAAGATTTGTCTGGTGCATTGTGTTCAATGGGGACTATATGGAAAAAAGAGGAAAAATCTGACAGCACTGGTGGGTCATTTGTCTCTGAGGTACGCTGGGAAAACGATCTTGAACGGGATTCGCAGTGTTTCTTTGTACTTTAATATCTGCATTTTAAGCAAACAATAAAGACCCTGATCAGACGCCGCAGTTTGACCCTCTTTATACAGCAATCTGACGTCACTGGGACAAGAAAAATTCACCATATTTTTATTATTTGCTGGCTCCCAGCTTGCACATTGTCAGTATGAGAAAAACAGGTAACCAGACCCCCCCCTGACCTTTTAAGGTCAGGGGGGTCTGGTTACCTGTTTTCCCAACAATGATAACCTTCAGACTAGGAACCAGCAGATAATGCAAATAAGGTGAATAAAAATATAAATAACAGTCACCTTGATTTTGTACACGATCTTTGACAGTCACGTGGACAATTACAGATGGGAAGCACTTGTAGTAAGAATATAACAACCGTATATGGGTGTGAGGGGTGAATTGAAAAATCCGTCCCGAGGATCACTGTCCGGCATCACGAGGCTTGCCGAGTGATGCCGGACAGTGATCCCTCGGGACGGATTTTTCTAACCGCCCCTTATACCCATATAAGATTTTTTTTCTTGCATACCTTCCATTTCTTAGCGCGGATTTTTAATGCTGCAGTCACTTCGGTTACCGACGTCGCCATATTTTGATGACACTAGAGCAATGTTAAATGACTTCACGTACCGTGCTGTGACGTCAACCTTATCGAAGGCGCATATGAGGTCGTATTCAACCAGTGCATTTATCGAACACGCGAGAATATTCGATATCGGGTTTGAACAACAGGATTAGAACAGAATTTCTATCCGAAGCTAAAACTATGGATTTCCTTATCTGGTGTGCAAAAAAATAATAGGTCTGCATCGTTCTAAAAATATTTATCGCCCCTCGCATTACTAGATGCTTTTAGATTTATGCAGGAAACTAAAGTGATATAAATTTAGTCGGCATTCTTAAACAATATGCTAGATATCGGATAGATATAAAAGTTAGATTAACAGGAGGTTGTTTTGATGAAATGCATTTAACGCTTTATGGCAAATACCAAAAATTTTTCATTGAATTAAGTAGTAATTGGGCTGGGTTTTCGCGTGTGAAACTTTCTACAAAAACAACAGATGCAAAAGTTGCATAGGAAAATTTCTGATGTTTTAGAATTTTGGCGCGATTTTCTAGCACACACCTTGAATTAGGGTCATTTTCCACAGTCAAATGATATAAAATGACAACAACATGTCTTTTTTATTTACATTTCTTTGCATGATCCTGAGATTTGCAAAAACAGCACCCTCCCCCCCCCCCCCCCCAAAAAAAAAAACAACAACAACAGCAACAACAAAAAAAAAACACTAATTTCAATAGCATAAAGATACCACATTTTGATTCCTGCCTTGCTTTCCCAAAGATTCACACCCATGTGACATAGTGAATTTTTAATAACTCAAAAATAACATTTTTATTCCTAAGAAAATGTTGATATTATTCTCATTTCTGCTTCAGAGATTTCTTGTGCTCATTAGAAACGCCCTGGTGGGACGGTGCTTACGAGTAAAAAAAACGGGTTTTGCAAAAGTAAGAAATATATCATATACCCTGAAAACCCCACTTTACCGTATATTTATCATATGACGTCGCGTCTGAGAATGAAATAATGTCATGTATTAAATTCGATAATCCAGTAGTGGATTAAATATGCATATAAGTTAGATACGCTTCATAACGTTACATGTACGACGTCGTTAACGACCTGGCATTTACAAATGGCGGAATATTGACATTTTTGTACCAAATCGTTAAATGTCATATGTCATACGTTTCAAATGTCATATGATAAATAGAATCTTGCATTCGCGCTCATGTATTTTTTTAATTCTTTAAACTCGCTGAGGAAAAGGGATAAAATGCTCGGCAAAACCTCGCATTTTATCCATTTTCCTCAACTTGTTTAATAAATTCAATAATACATGAACACTCATGTAAGACCCTCTATATCAACAATTTATTAAACTCGTTGAGGAAAGGGATAAAATGCTCGGCTAAGCCTCGTATTTATAAAATACTCGGCTAAGCCTCGCATTTTATTCCTTTTCCTCAACTCGTTTAAAAAATTCAATAATACATGAACAATCATGTAAGATCCTTGTCAACAATTTATTAAACTCGTTGAGGAAAAGGGATCAGATGCTCGGCAAAGTCTCGCATTTTGACCCTTTTCTCAACTCGTTTAATAAATTCAATAATACATGAACACTCATGTAAGATCCTCTATGTCAACAATTTATTAAACTGTTTTCCTCAT
The DNA here is from genome assembly GCA_963580285.1 of Lucinisca nassula. Lineage (NCBI taxonomy): Eukaryota > Metazoa > Mollusca > Bivalvia > Lucinida > Lucinidae > Lucinisca > Lucinisca nassula. The sequence goes on from OY757016.1 coordinate 43,103,305, forward strand.
TAAAACATGAACACGCATGTAAGATCCTCTATTTAAAGTTGGGTTTGCAAGGGTATTCATTGCATGAGCTTGTTAAAGAAAAGAACTGATTTTGATAGAAACGAAACATTACGAAAACATGCCTATACAAATACATTGTAGATTTTACCACTGAAAAATGAAAATTATCAGACGAAAAAAATCATTTTTTTTCTTATTTCTGCTCAAAACATAGATTGTGGATACTCGTTAGAACCGCCTCGACGGGGCGGTTCTAATAAGTACCCACAATCTATGTTTTTGAGCAGAAATAAGAAAAATAATGCATACCCATGCAAACCCCTGTTTTACAATATAAAAGTGGGGTTCGAGGGGGTTAAAATCATATAGGCTTGCTTACTTGATGGACTGAGTGTAGGCTGAACAAATTATTCTGATCGAGAACTTTCTGTTTAGCTCTTAAAGTCATGTACAGGCCCCGCCCAACGGGGATAGGAGACACAGATTGGGCTGCATGGTGCTTCCCCGCAGAGCTGAAACCGACCGCACGTGATTACTGGTAAACCGCCAAGAAGGTCTTAGCCTATCCAAGTCGAACCGTCCATGCATATAAACTCCTTTTGGTTTCATTGTGCGGTGTCGGATAAAAGTCCCACAAAGTTGGAAGCAACGTTTCCAAAATGACCTCAATTGTGTGGACAAGGACGTTAAACGTCAACCAAACAAAACAAACAACTAAATTCCCGTACTGTAAGCTAACAGTGTAGACCCTGATCAGACACCCTGATCAGGGTCTACATTGTTCGCAAAACCTAATACAGTGAAATTCCTATATTAAGACAACCTTTGGGACTGTTCAAAAGTGGTCTTTTTAAAGACCACTTTTGAACAGTCCCAAAGGTGGTCTATCACAAGAGGACATTATTGGCAGAAATCACAAAGGCAAATTAAGTGCAGCCTTCTAAATAAGATTTTTAAAGCAGATTTAGTCCTAATTTTGGGTGGTCTTAATAGCGGAATTTTACTGTACATGATTCCAGTCTACGTTCTATAGACTGCACCACATTCTGACCTCACAGCGATAATAATAGCGCGGGCTTTTTATATAAATAAACGTTACTTTGATTTCCGGCAGGCCAGTGATAGTCACGTGGACTTCCGCGTTGACAAGATTTTACGTTTTATAACTTTGGGTCGATTGATAAACAATCTGCCTAAAAAGATCTAGTGGCACTGTTAGCAGACTCGGAAAGACAAACACGAACATGCCTCGCCTAAATACATAAGAAACCGCGCTGGGCATTAGGAAAACATGTCTGGCTGAAATAATGGCGTCCGGCATGGTGTCAGAAATGACAAATGTTATATAAAAATGACAACATCTTTCTTATTTCTGCTTTCAACATAGATTGTGTTTGCTCGTTAGAACCGCCTCAATTGCACACATTTTTCCTGTTAACAGCGGGATAGCGCAGTGGACGTCATAACCTCGATATCGTCCGAGAACCATGGTTTTTATTTGACGTCACTTAATGATCATGTGACGTCGCGTGAGTCAATGTATTCATTGATGTTTGAATTAAATTGCGTTCCGATAGTTCACTTTACGGTTTTTCCGTAAATGAACCAAAGATGTTAATATTACAAATTAAGAGGAACCACAGCTGTTCAAAAAGCAGTTCGTATTGCGGCTGTGGCTTTATCATTAGAATACTCGGACCGCATTCTAATGACCCCTTATGACTGGGCATTAGGCGTAAATGGGTAAGGATTAACAACCGAATGAAATTGATATCACTAAAAGACTGAAATATTCATCCAGCACCCTGTTTAGACATTTCAAAACGGTGATCGAAACGATAGTGTAAATCTGTTTGCTTCATTATCATCCGAACTTCGATGGAAATTCCGTTATTTAGATATTTTCTGGTGATTGTGTCAATTTCATCCGGACTCTAAAAGCAATATTTGCAGAGTGCTTGTGATTATTGCATGAGCCGGTACGCAGCGAAACCTACCCGGAGACATGATCGACTTGGGTAGACACCAATGTCAGCTTGTGCATCCACAGTCTTTCCCCGTCTTTGGTTGCCCCAGCGAATACTCTGTTCAGACTGCGCATGCGCAGTACTGCGCATGCTCAGTCTGAACAGAGTATTCGCTTGCGCCAAATGTATTCGTGTTGGTTTTGTCGAGCACTGTATCCATTCTAATCATTATCGCAGTTCAAATAATAAAATTTAGGCGACTCGTGAGAATACAGTCATTAACAATGACGTATATAGATGCATATAAACGAAACTGTCCAAATATGGAAAACGGAAAAAAAATGTTGCTAGGGTCAATTCCTTGTTACTATTAGCTTAGTACTTGTCACGTTCCTGCTTTATTTTAATGACAAAGATTTATGACTGCACGATTCTGTCGTTCCGTAAATGTGTTAAAGAGTACATTGGTTCTAACGAGCTCCCACAAACTATATTTGGAAGATAATTTAAACAAACGTGACTAATTTTCATAAAAAAACATCTGACTTATAAGTGAATGTATCAAACATCCATATAAGCAACACTAATATCTTTGTTTTTTTACTCGAGAATACAGATAGTGGGCTGCCCAAATAAGGCGGTACTAACGAGCACCCATTTTCCATGTCTGAACTAGAAATAAGGAAACAAAATAAACAAGAAAAGTGTAACATGTTTCTGAGCAGTATCTTGAATGATGTTGGATTTAAAAGAAATAAGAACACTCGTTTTGTTCGTTTATTTAAGGCATTAAAGATACTTTTTGAAGAAAAAAAGCATCACATTGTACAAACTTTAACGAAACCATTTGTTTTGGCTGTTTTATTTTTATAGAATTTGTTTTCAAAGCTTAAGGCAAAATAGAGGATATTTGATTTTTTCAGTGTAAGATCGAATTTTATTTCACCGAATGAACACCAAAACCAGTATTTTCACGAGTGGCGTAGCCACGAGTGAAAATACCAGTTTTGGTGTTCATAGGTGAAATAAAATTTGATCTTACACTAAAAAAATCTAATTTTCTGTTTCTTACATGCTTCAAAACGGCAATATTTAGCTTCACAAATCGCGTCACTAACCCTGTGAGAAAACCAACTTTGTTCCTGGTCGTTTCGCGTTAATTTAGTGGTGTCCAACGTATTTACTGGGTATAATATTGGGTGCAAACTGACAAAACTGAAAGTTTGCGCCTGAGAAATAGCCTGGGATGGCAAAGCTTTGAAAGGTTACTGAAATAATTGAGAGATAACTTTCCCAAAGAAGGTGCTGAAAGATCTAAGGTCGCGCGACAAAATACGTAACGTCAGCGTCGAAAATGACGTCATTAACGTCCTCGTTACGTGTGAACCGGCTTAGCGTCAATATTAATACAGTTCATTAATTTTCAACCATTTGATAATGGAAAAACTCACCACAGCCCCCTGCCACCCAACCCAATGAAATACTTTTTTACTGACCACTCCAAGGTGGTTCTTCTTTCGTGATCTATTATTTTTTATCATATGACGTCGCGTCTGAGAGTGTAATAACGCCTTGAAATATTTTCGATAATCCACTAGTGGATTAAATATGCAAATTAGCTAGATACGTCCCGTAACGTTACATGTACGACGTCCTTAACGACATTGCGTTTATTAATGGCGGAATATTGATATTTTTGTAAACAATTGTGAATAAAATGCGTTTTAAATGTCATATGATAAATAGAATATTGCATTCGTGCTCATGTATTATTGAATTTATTAAACTCGTTGAGGAAAAGGAATAAAATGCTCGGCGAAGCCTCGCATTTTATCACTTTTCCTCAACTCGTTTAATGTATTCAATAATACATGAAGACTCATGTAAGATCCTCTATTTATTTTGGATAGCCGTCTGTCCATTATTACGGGAAAGGAAATATTCTTTTGGCTTTCCGCTTGTGATGTTTACATTAAAAGACTAGGACCGATCTATTTCGAGACTTACATGGTAAAACTCGACTTGACAATTATTTGTTGCTTTCTTCAAATTCTCACAATTCTTCGAAGAAATCCCGTCAACATTATTGACTGTATTACATACAATCATTTTTTTATATATATATAATGCTTTTGAAATTGTCATGTTTTCTGAAATTAATCACGGACTTTATTAGATCAACAAATCTTTCATTAACAGAGATATTGATGTTTTGTTTTTATATTTGCCTGGTATCTTCCAGGTCAGTTTGGTGATTTCATCCATTCCTACTTATTTTAGGGGGAGGGCTGTAACTAAGATTGGGAGAACTTGTAGCCCAACGCACGAATTATATACAATAAAATAGTATTTTAAAATAGTATTAAATCAAACTTATTTCAGAAATACTGAAACACACATAATTTGCTATAAATACAATAAACATGTTAGATCTGTCATTTTTAATTTTAATAAACTTGTTTCAGGTCTAGATTCCTGTTACCTGAGATTGTTAAGACTCAAGTGTATTGCTATCGTACTGCTGGTCATATTATTACTGGCAATTTAAAAATAATTCCTGATTCCAGGATACGAAAATATAATTTCTAAAGGCCCGAAATGACAATTTCCTTCTAATATTGATTTCAATAAGTGAAGGGAATAAGTTGCTGCTTCCTTGAATGAATTCGGTAATAGATGAGTTCAGCGAGAGAGTATGTTGAGCATAAAGCCATTAAAGAATGGAAACTTAGCATCTTGGAACAGTATACAACGCATTACTTTCTATTCTAAAAAAACTAACTTTTAAACCTAAGCCTTAAACTAGGTATTCAAGAATTTTATAAAAAAAAGTATGTTTTGGCTCTGGCCGACAAGGCAGCTTATAATGTCGTCGTTGTTTGACGGCTCCATTATGTTAACACTCTTCAACAAGAGCTTGGTGGTACAAAAGCCTATGATCTACAGCTTTTGGCAGAATAGAGGTCTGCATATTACGAAAACGCGCCTATACGAATATATTGTAACTTTTTCGCCGAAAAAAATGAAAATTTTAAGATGAAAAATTGTGATATTTTTCTTTAGTTCTGCTCAAAATATAGATTGTGGGTACATGTTAGAACCACCTCATCGAGGCGGTTCTAATGAGTATCCAAATCCATATTTCAGAGTAGAAATAAGAAAAATAAGGTTTACCCCTGTAAAGCCCAGTTTAACTGTATAAAAGTGGGGTCCAATGGGGTCAAAATTATATAGGCGTGTTTTCTTGATGAGTTATTGACAATATCTGTCATTTAGCCACCAAGTTTGCTTATGTGTTACAGAAGGCAAAGACAAGCTTCTTACGCTATATTGTTTACCTAAAGTTAATAAAAGACCATACAAAGCAATGTTTATTGCAATTTCAAGCTCTTGAACTTTCTAAATTATTAACTTCACGTCTAACTGCTATCAAAATATGTGATTTAATATTGCGACAAAATCTGTGAAAGACCAGAGAGAAATCGTTTTTGGTCCATCAAAAAACGAATGAGGTTTTTAATAAATTGAAATCCAGACGGTTTCGTGCTTTTAGTCTGTCTACTTGTGATTTTTGCACGCTTTACTCTACACTTCCTCAAAATCTTATAAAAGAAAAACTTAATGAATAAATTGAATGGACCTTTCATAGAGAAGAGTCTCTCCATTTTGCATGTAATATAAGTAATGCTTTTTTCACTTCTGAAAAGCATACAAATTACCCATTATGGCAATGTCAGAAAGTGTGTTAAGCTCTCACCTTTCTACTGTACAATATTTATATACTATTAGTATTTATATAAGATATAGTACTAAGTTATTTAGACAAATCGTGGGTATTCCGATTGGTACGAATTGCACATCCCCTGGTGGCTGATTTGTTCTTGCTTTGTTATGAAAGAGATTTGCCCAGTATCTTCCGTGAGAGCTCGATGCTTTCTTCCAATCCTGCTTATTTTCAAAATACTGAAACACCTATAATTTGCTATAAATATAACAAACCTGTTAGATCTATTATTTTTAATTTCAATAAACTTGTTTAAGATCTTGATATTGATACTAATACTCCTGATTCATGTGTTTGTAAAAACTCAGTGTATTGCTATCCTGCTGCTGGTCATGTAATTACTGGCAATTTGAAAATTATTCCTGATTCTAGGATAAGGAATATAATTTCTAAAGGACCGAAATATCGGTTTCCTTCTAAAATTGATTTCCGTAAATGTATAGATGAAATCGCTGCTTCCTTGAATGAATTCGGTAATCGATGGTGTAGGCGAGAGTATGTTGAGCATAAAGCCCTTAAGGACTGGAAACTAAGCATTTTAAAACTAGTGAATAAACGCATTTCTTTCTATTCTCAAAATACTAACTTATTACCTCCTAAGCCTAAGACGTCTTTACGTCATCTTAAACTAGGTATTCAAGAATTTCATAACAAGTTTGTTTTGGCCCCTGCAGACAAGGCCGCTAACAACGTCGTCGTTGTGTGACGGCTCCACTATGTTAACACGCTTAAGCAGGAGCTTGGTGGTACTAAGGCCTGTGAACTTCAGCCTTCAGCTGAAGAGAGAGTTATAGTTGATAAACATATTTGTCATTCAGCCACCAAGTTTGCTGTGTGTGTTACCGAAGGCCAAGACAAGCTTCCTACGCTATACTGGTTACCAAAACTTCATAAAAGACCGTACAAAGCACGGTTTATTGCAAATTCTAGCTCTTGCACTATCACTGAACTTTCTAAATTATTAACTTCCTGTCTTATTGCTATTAAAAAGCATGTGATTAAATATTGTGATAAAATCTTTGAAAGATCAGGAAGAAATCTGTTTTGGTCTATAAAAATTCGAATGAGGTTTTAAATAAATTGAAATCCAGACATGTTCGTGCTTCAAGTCTGTGTACTTACGATTTTTCCACTCTTTACACTACACTTCCTCATAATCTTATAAAAGAAAAGCTTAATGATTTAATTGAATGGGGTTTTCAGAGAGAAGATTCTCTCTATCTTGCATGTAATGACAGAAATGCATTTTTCACTTCTAAAGAGCATAAGAATTATACACTTTAGTCATGTCAGAAAGTGTGTGAAGCCCTCACCTTTCTACTTGACAATATTTATATTAGATTCGGTACTAAGTTATTTAGAGAAATTGTGGGCATTCTGATGGGTACGAATTGCGCTTCTCTTGTGGCTGATCTGTTCTTGTATTGTTAAGAAAGAGACTTCAAGTTGTCGCTTTCCGTTGATAACCAATCTGAAATTATTGAAGCTTTTAGCTCCACTTCTAGATATTTAGATGATTTATTAAATATTGATAATGCCAATTTCGATGGTTTGATCAGTCAGATCCCCCCCCAGAACTTCAGTTAAATAAAGCAAATTCTTCTGATACCGAGGTCCCGTTTTTGGATTTACATATATCTATTGTAGATAGGTTTGTTTCGTGCAAAATTTATGATAAACGCGATGACTTTGATTTTGAGATTGTAAATTTTCCTTTTTTGGATGGCGTTTATATTTCGCAATTAATTCGACTTGCTAGAGTGTGTAGTCATGTAACTGACTTCAACACTCGTAATAAATAATTAACGGCTAAACTTCTTAATCAGGGTTATCGGTACCATAAACTACGCAAAGCCTTTTCAAAATTTTTTATAGTCGCCATTCTGATTTAATTTCAAAATTCAATATTTGACTTAAATCTCTTCTGCAACAAGGTCTATCGGAACCCGAATTTTATGGTGACTTAGTATATAAATTCAGAAAAATATATAACCGCAATGACTTCAGCACCCAATTTCGTAAAATCATTCTTCGATGTAAAAAGATTGAATACAACATGGATGTTATACGACAGACTGCATGCATGGTAGTTAACCCAATCACGGTTGGCAACTTTGCTTCCCTCTTTAATTGCACGCCGGTGGGTCAGACCTCAGACTCTATGACGCTTCCAACGTAAAGGCTTATTGAGAATTAGAGAGATCTAATTCAAGGTAATGTTGGTTGGTGCCTGATGCTCTATCTCTGGTCGGGCCCATCGGAGTCTAACTGTTGGTTTTCTTTTGCTCCAGCATTTCAGTGGTTTCTTGCTGTCGAGTCCTCGCCGTTGTCTCACCTCTGTGGTTCTTTGATTATCTGTGTTCACGGAGATGTTGCACTGATGAGTTAGGAGGCCTTCATGCGGACTGAACAAATTATTTGTCTAAATCGCGACGGAAGTAAGGGCGAGGATTGTGGCCACGTAAAATCGATTTAAGCCCCCCAGTGGAAATCTTTCCACTGACCGTTCCAAGGCGGTTCTTCTGTGGCGATTTATTTATGTTGTTGTTTGTGGCTTGCTGTGTGTGTCGCTTGTGTCTTTTTATTTTGGATAGCAATATGGCCATTTTGTGGGAAAGTAAATGTCCTTATGGCCTTCCTGTGTTTAGGTTTCCATTATGGTCTTGTCGCTTAATGTTTGTGTTTCTTTCCCTTCGGTGTCTTTGGTGGGTGGAGTAAGTTAAATGTATCAATTCCTGATCTTTGTTTTACTTCTACATTTCAAAATATTCCTATCCGTTCAAAACCAATCTGAAATCATTGAAGCGTCTAGATATTTGGATTATTTGTTAAATATTGACAATACCTACTTCGATGGTTTGACCAGTCAAATTTACCCCGAACCCCATCCCAGAGCTTCAGTTATATAAAGCAAATTTTTCTTATACCGAAGTCCCGTTTTCAGATTTACATTTATCTATTCTAGATAGGTTTGTTTCCTGCAAATTTATGATAAACGCGATGATTTTGATTTTAAGATTGTAATTTCCTTTCTTGGTGGTGATGTTCCTCGTGCGGCATCATACGGTGTTTATATTTCGCGATTATTTCGATTTTGTAGTGTCTTGTCATGTAACTGACTTCAACACTCGTAAAAATTATCAACTGCTAAACTTTTTAATCAGGGTTATCGGTATCATCAACTACGAAAAGCCTTTTCTAAGTTTTATAGATGTATTTACGATTTGGTTTCAAACTTTAATGTTGGACTCTAAAGGACTATAGGCGGCCCCTGCCCATCGGGGCTTGAAGAAATAGATGGGCTGCATGATGCTTCCGCGCAGAGCTGAAACCGACTCACGCACGAGTACTGGTAAACCGCTTAGAGGATCTAAGCCTCCCCAGGCAAAGCGAGTCGGACCGTCCATGGATGTAAACCCTATTGGTTTCATTGGGCGGCAGGGCTTAAGATATCATTTCATCTCAATGTCGGGTAAAAGTCCCACAAAATTGGAAGCAACTTCTCCAAAATGACCTTTACAGTGTTGATGGGGACGTTAAACCTTAAATCAAACAAAACAAAAGGATTATCGGAATCTGAGTTTAATGGTGGCTGGACATATGGAAAAATATATGTTTGCAATGATTTCAGTAGTTAATTTCGCAAAACCCTTTTTCGATATAAAAAGATTCGGTACAGCATATATGTTATACGACAGACTGCTTGCATGGCAGTTTACCCAATCACGGGTGACATCCCTCTTATAATTGCACGCCGGCGAGTCCGGCCTCAGATTCTATGACGGTTCCAGCGTAAAGGCTTACTTAAATTTTTGGTGATGTCAGTTGGTTCCTGATGCCCTGTCTCTACTGTTGGTATTCTTTGCTCCAACATTTCAATTATTTCATACTGTAGAGTCCTCACCGTTGTTTCATCTCTGTAGTCGTTTTATTTTTATGTTCTCGGAGATGTTGCACTGATGAGTTGGAAAGCCTTAATGCGGACTGAGTAAATTATTTGTCTTAACCGCGACAGAACCAAGGGCGAGGATTATAGCCACGTTATATCGATTTAAACCCACCCCACCCACACCAGTGAAATTCTTTTTACTTGCATTCTAGGCAGTTCTTCTGTCACGGTTTATTTTTGGTATAGCTCGTCTCTTCATGTGTGTATTGCTTACATCTTTTATTTCTGGACAGCCATTTGGCCATTAAATAACTGTCCTTCTGGCTTTCTGCTAGAATAGAATAGAAAAGAATCGAATTCTAAATTTAGGCCATTGCTGGCATGTTTAACAAACGTGAAAAACACCTGTACTGATCAGAAAGAAAAAAATATAAACCAAAAATTAACAAACGACATTAAAATCAAAGTCAATCTGTTTATGATCGCTAACCAGTCCATTGTGGACACATGAATATTCCCAATTGGATCCACCAATCAACACCAAAATGAAATGTCCTAACAGGAGAACACCACAATCCTCCACAACACTATTAATTGGGTCCAAAGCAGAAACCATGATAGCTATCTATCTAAACAAAAATGTACAGAATATACGGAAAAAAAACAAAATGACCATTTAAGGTCATTGTTCTACATAATCTATGCATCCGCTATTGATGTTTTCATTAGAGTTAAATTATTTCACGTTCATGTTTCTTTCCACTTGGTGTCCCTGAAGGGAGTTGTGGGATACTTGTGTGGGTTCCTGAGCATTGCCTTCGTTTCTGTTTTGATGCGAGAAAATTACGTTTCACAGTCTAACTTCACAGATTCTTCGAGGACATCATAAAAAGTAGCACTTTGCAACCAATGGTTTGTTGTTTTCTTGTCCATTACCTATGTCTGTATAGGCGGGCTGTGTTAGAATATTAAATTCAAGGAATTGTGTTATTGTCCAAAATGTCAAATCACGCGTTAAATCATCCATTTCAATATTTTACCTTATATAATGAGGACGTTTTCAGTATCACGTTTACAAGTTCGTGCAAGTTCGAGGCCCCAACGCCGAGTGTCCAAATATCTTCCGAGAAACCCGACAAGTGTTATTGTATGAAAATAGCCATGGATGATTGTAGTTCTTGCATATTTTACGATTACAACGGAAAATTGTGACTAAAACGCCTTTAAACTCCATATAACCTCTTCAAATGCGATTGTATAACCTACCTGGCGGCAAGTTCGTTTCCGCAATGACGTTCGGACGTCACCGTATAATTTTAAAATGTAACGGCAGTGCGTCAACACTACGTCGCTCAACGTAACGTATACAAAGCAAGGCCCCTTTTGTGATATCAAAAGTTCAAAGTAGAAGTAAAACAAAGGTCAGGAATCGATACAATTAACTTACTCCAACCATCAAAGACACCAAAGGGAAAGAAACACAAACATGAAGCGACCAGACCATAATGGAAACCTAAACAAAGGATGGGCATAAGGACAGTTACTTTCCCACAAAATGGCCAAATGGCCATCCAAAATAAAAAGACACAAGTGATACACACAGTGAGTAGTAACAAACAACAACATAAATAAACCGCCACAGAAGAACCGCCTTGGAACGGTCAGTGGAAAGAATTCCACTGGGGGGGGGGGGCTTAAATCGATTTTACGCGGCCACAATCCTCGCCCTTACTTCCTTCGCGATTTAGACAAAAAATGTTCAAACACCACGTAAATTTTATGATTTGAACATGGGTTTTGTTGTTTGAACACGTCTTCTGGTCCATTCAAGAATAGTTTCAAACAGCTATTTTCACACGATTTTAAGCAGAAACAAAAAAAATAACTAACATAAAATTTTCATAGAAAATATCTGTGTTCACGACCATGAAAGTTAGTGTGTCGTTACTTTTTGAAATACAGTAGAAGTTCGATGGCTCAAACTGCGAGGGCTCGTTTACTATGGATGGGTCGAAACTGTTTTTGAGGCCGTAGGGAATTCTTCAAGATACGAAATAGTGACAAATAATTTAGAGAGTTGTCTTCTTTTGTCTTACAAATCTATACTGTATGTACTCATTAGAATCGCCTCGATGGGGCGATTCTAATGAGTACATAAGAGTACAGCATACATTTCTGCCACAGAACACGAAAAGATGTCCCAAAATTATCTCAATTATGCCTCCTGATAGTAACCCTCAGTGGCTCGAATTACCCTTTTCTCGAACAAATTGTCATGGTTCCAAAAAGGTTCGAAGTTCGACTGTACATGCATTTTTTTCAGAATGTGTTTGTATGTGCATCTGTAAAACTTTTTGTATGTGGCACATTTAAGTGGCCTGAGAATAATTAAACCAAATTCTGTTCTGTTTTGTTCTGTGCAAACACAGACATCACATATTCAAAGACAACGCAGATTCAGGTTATTCAGCAGGTCGTATATTAACTTGGATGCGCTATATCAAAATATGATTAAAATACCCAATGGCATGTTTTCATGACCATGACTCTCATCAATCAAAATGCCTTTTTCAATGCACCTAATTTACCAGTTTTTCCTACATTCTATACCAAATGAAAAGCTCAGTTTGTTACCTAAAGAGACAAGTGTTCCTCTAATGTTTCTGGAAGACCAGTCTTTACTGTAGTAAATACATTTATGACAAATAACATTGCTGATAACATTTGATGTCTGTTCGATCTATTCTTATAACTGTCTGCGCATGTCACTAAATCGTGGGTAACATTCGGAATATCTTTCACATTATCATTGCCATCTAAGCCACGTGCGTTCTGTAGCAGTTTTATAAAATATAAAAAGTCTGTTTGTTTGATTACATTGTTCATCAATGTATTTCCTTCATTCCTCTCTACTTTCTGCTTTAATGTTTAATTTTATCACATTCATGCCTAGCATTCCATAAAAGCGTTATTAAAAACCCAAAGCGAAGTGTCTGATCAGTACCTATACTTTTGGCTTAAAAATGTAGACTTTTCTGTAAAATATGATAAAAATACACCATATAGACATAACTTTTAAAACTGGTCTGTCCTTAGCTGTTAGAACGAAGCTTCTGTTCGACTGGTATGGGTCAAACTGACTACGAATCGTGGTTTTTGAAGATTTTTATCTAAAAGATGAATGACTCCCTGATCATGAGATTGAAGTCATAATTACAGTGCTGATAAACATATTTTCTCGCAGATCGAGAAATAAGCTTTCATTTATTAATCGCATTTTGGCTTCAGAAAATTGGACAACTGCAAAGTCGTGATAAGACGGATTCTAGATAGCTTCATTTCTAGGAGCTCTAATTCGTTATACGCGACTAAATATCGTAGCGTAGAATGTAACAAATCACTCGCTTCTTGTCTCTTATCTGACATTTCTTGGGTGTACAAGTAGGGATTTCGCAAGATAGCCATGGCGGTTGACAAGATAAAACCGGTATTTATGAAAAATCTTTTTATACCATTATTTTAGATATTTTATCTAAGAACCCTGTAGTATTTAAATGTTGCTCCTTTGCGTGACTGGTAGTCTTGCAGAATCAGTGCGTCTTTGTAGATTCCGTTGAATTAAAATGGTTTTTACTCTTTGAAGTGTTATCCGTAGCTTTTTTTTGTTCTTTGATATATAATTCTAAGAAGTTGTTAAGGACTATTTAATGGTATTTCTTGAATTTTTCTCATCTTTTTAGTTAAACTGCATGTTGTTTGTACTCGTTAGAATCGCCTCAGAGAGGCGATTCTAACGGGTAAAAGCAATATATGATTTTATGTTTATCTCACAACATCTTATCTTCAAATACAGTTCCTTAACAAGTTACCTGTGACATATATAGTGTGTCTTAGTGCGGATATTGTGTGCAAAAAAAAATGTTGGATTTTAAAGATGTACGGATAAACGGCTTACAGTTTTATCGCTATATTTATGTTATCTCCCTTTAGGGATTAGATTTAAACCTGAAAAATGTTTTACACAGGTCACTAAGTATGACCTACTCAAACGCACTCAACGACAAGCGATGGATATTCTGAGTTCTCATGCTTTACGGAAAACTGAAGAGTTTGTCGGACACTTATGGATGTCGGACGTTTAGGGATCCCACATACGTAACTTAAACAAGTACTGTAACTGCCGTGTAATGATAACCTTTACAAGCCCGACTTAATACACGAAAAGAGATGTTTACATTGTTTTTTCTATATTTTGCTCAGAAACATACTAGGTGTTTGGTACTCGTTTGGACCGCCTCATTGAGACGGTTCTAACGAATACCTCCAATCTATGTTTTGGTACAGAAATAAAAACAAAATGTGTACTCATGTAAACCCTATTTTCTATACATGTATAAAATTGGGATCACATGGGTATTTTTGTATTCACATGATGCTAGCCTAAAGCGTCTCTTGATACATGGGGATAAATATTTGGCTGTGGAATACAGTTTTGTTTCATGAACTCGAAATATTATATATTAACTTTGAACATAACAAAGACATTGTCTATAACTTGACTAAGTTGAGAAATGGAACATAAGGCAGTCTATACCTTACTTACAGACTGACTCAAATGGCACACGTGCAAAACGTTGAAAAATTCATTTACAATATATTTTAAGCGATTATGCCGCAACGCTAAACACACGTGCAAAAAGAAATAAAAATGTATTTACAACACATCTGTTAATCCTTTTCAGCCATCCAAAAAGATGAAAAATGCATTTTCAATGCATATGTAGACTTTGCGTGTCATTACGAAAACGCGCCTATATAATTTTGACCCCCTTGAACCCAACTTTTATATAGTAAAACTGGGGTTTACAATGGTAAACCTTATAACTCTTATTCCTGCTCAAAAAAGATTATGGGTACTCGTTAGAACCGCCTCGATGAGGCGGTTCTAACGAGTACACACAATCTGTATTTTGAGTAGAAATTAGAAAAATATCACAATTTTTCATCTTAAGATTTTCTTTTTTCGGCGGTGAAGTTTACAATGTGTTGGTATAGGTTTGTTCTCGTAATGTGAATCTATCCTTAGTAGTGATATGGCCACCAAGCCTAACACACAAAAAGTCACGTGAAACGACACAAGTCGATGGAAAATTCATTGCATTTATTTTAACACGCAAGAAGTCGTGTGCAACGATAAAAAATGAATTTACAATATATTTCTACAATGGTTAACACACATACAAAACGTTGAAACAATGCATTTACAATTCATTTGTAATGATATAGTTACTGCGCTATACACATAAGCAAACAGACAAAAGAAAACTGCATTTACAGGGCATTTGTTTTGACAAAGCCACAGCGCTGTAGAACAATAGCCACATCATTACGAAAACACATCCGTGGTATATAGTACATTTTTCAAACCTCAAAAAAGGCATTTTTTTCTGATGAAAATTTGTGATATTTTTCTTATTTATACTCCAAACATAGGTTTTGGATGCTCGTTAGAACAGCCTCATCGAGGAGGTTCTAACGAGTACCCACAACCTATGTCTTGCAGCAGAAATAAGGAAAATAATGTTTATCCCCCGTAAACCCCAGTTTTCTCAAAATAAAGTGGGATTTATTGGGGTCTTTATTTCATGGACTTGTTCACGTGATGAGGCACACGGTGCTCTCAAAAATTAAATGTACAAGATTTGCATTATTATGATATATCTGGGAAGTTATTTATTATAATAAATATCACCCTTAATTATGCCTTTTGTGATGCTATTTAACAAGAAATATCAAACCCCGTACAGTGACAGGATTCGTTCTCTGCCTAAGATTGGCAAGTCCAATGTAGCCAGCGTACCTGTAAACTTCTCAATACATAGAGAAAAGGTAATTTTCGGTCGCATTTTCATTAGAATATTGATTGTGGGTATTTGTTAGAACCGCCTTAAGAAGGCGGCTGGTACGAGCATCCATAATTGATGTTTGAAGTAGAAATAAGGAAACTATGAACACTTTTCATCAGAAAAAAGTTTGTTTTGCAACTACGTAATACTGTTTGTCATCCTAATAGGTTGAAAGGAACTATGATGTTAAACCAGAATATTACAAAACATAAAATCACGCTCGAATTCGTGAAACGAATACACTTTGTGTAACTCCGTTGTAAATACAGAGAAAGATTGTGATTATATGTACATGTATACAGAATCATCAATATTTTTTGCTCAAAAACAGATTTCGGGTACTCGTTAGAACCGCCTCGTTTATCTGTGTTAAAAGCATTCATTAAGAGAAATACCCATCACGTTAGTCCGCGATGACATTGTCGCCCTATGTAAACCGTACTTAATTCACTGATGTAGTAAGATTGTATTTTTTTTTTTCTTTTCTTTTTTACATTCGTGTCGAATTTGAACATTATAATCTTTGTTGTTTATTTTTTTTTTTTTTGTATTTTATTTATTTATTTATTTACCATTGTGTGCTTCTGAAGTTTCGAGTACGGGTTTGTAACTGTTGAGGTTTTTATCTGTTGAATCCTAAAAGTCTTGTCAAGTTTGAATATGTTAATTAGCACAAGATGCAACTTCATATAGTTTTATATCATACGAAATCAAAATATAAATACTTTTGCTAAGAGTGAATCATTTTTGACAGCGTCTGATCAGAGTTTTCCTATTGGTGTACCGATTTTTATACAGATATATTGCGCAAAATCAGCTCCAGGTTTTCCGTAAAGCTTTCGTTGATGAAAAACGCTTTGCTTTTCGTAAAGCTTTTCAAATACAAAACATAGATAGGTCTAAAACATCATTTGCATTTCAATATTTTTAACTAGTGCCTCTAGAGATAAACTTATGATAATCAACTATCATCTTCAAAAAACTTTTCAGTCAGTTGTAAAATACACGATTCTTTTCAATGGTCATTAAATCTATTATCTTCTGTTCATTAAATATCCCTTGCATCGTAATAAAATCAAAGCGGCAAAAGCACTGGCATGATAGCATCTTTGGAATTCATGATCAACTTATGTGTTTCATTAAAATCAAAGCTTGAATAATGCAATTCTACGACTGCAGTTATAAAATACTTGAAAATGTTTTATGGCACCTTGAAAAGCTAATCTTGTACTTGAGTGACAGAAACACTCATGGCGATTTTGCAGTTACCTCCCCCCCCCCTAATTCGACTGGTTTCGTGGATTGCTTTGCACAATCAGTTTGTGTAGATAATATAAAATCACATGTAAAAGAAAAATAGACTGGTTTAAGTGGCAAGGTAAGTGCTTGCTGGATCTCCCATTTGCTCACCTATGAGCAGAAACGTACGAGGTAAAACAAGCACAGAAACTGCTTAAGAAGTACCCAAATATCAAAAAGGTGTTTGGCAGTCTCGTAAACGGTGCTGAGGCATGGGTCTATTTTAATGAGTTCGAGCGAAAAGTTGATAGCAGGATATGGGCTCTGAAGCTTGCCATAAGGCCAGCTATCGCTAAACGAACACTGACAGCAAAGAAGATGTCATACGCCATTTCAGAAAATATTAGCCGCTCATGCAAATTTCTGTTCCAGAAAAAGGGGTGCCTAGCAGCTTCTATAAGAATATGGTTCCAAAAATGCGAACAAAAGCAAGAAAATCACGCTCCCCTCCCTTCTCCGCACCCCCCCCCCCCACCCCTACCCCATCCCCCCCCCCCCCCCCCCCCCCCGAAGGCATTGCTCCAGCCCGCAAATTCCAAACTGTCACTGTTTCACTTCTATTTTCATTTCTATTTTATTTATAGAGGGTAACAAATTTAGTACAAGTACTAATCTTCCATGTGACCCTCTTTTTCTTCCTCTTCCTGGGTAGAAACCAGTACTTAGCAATGTGAATAAAGTCTCTTATTCAAGGAAACAACACTTGGCGCTTGCGGGGATCGAACCGGTTGCCTCTCGATCTAAAATCCGATGCTTTACCACTGCACCACAGCGCTCCACGGCTAAAGGGGAATATTTCTGGCTAAAGGGGAATTTTTCAAAGTACCTAGACAAAATCCGTATCATTTGCATAAGTTTTCGAACGTCGATACTATAATACTAAAAAAAAAATGGAAACATTATTCACGGAATTATGAGAAATAGAAGTGAAGGCAATGATCAAGAATCGATGCAATTACCTAAAATCTACCGTTAAAAAGTATTAGTGTCTAAATTGTGATATTTTCTCTGATTAAAGTAGACTGAATACCATATGTACACGTACAGTCATTTTTTACAACTGAGGATAAAACATATAGCATTAAGTGTCATATGTATATATGAGATTGCGCCTACCCTTCTGGATTCGCAGCAGATTTACACAGAAATCAATGGGGAAATAAATCATATTTCTGGGAATCTTAGAAATTCTCTGAACGTTCTCTAGCCTCTGTGTACATTTGGTGTCTGAAGACATTTTATACTGAACAGGCGGAAAGTACATCAAGTTCGTTTTCTATCTCAGTTACCAAGGGGACAAATGCGTTCACCCAGGGGTAAAATGCTCATATCCCCCCGTCGCCACAGTGAAATTTAGCTAACGCACTTCTGTAACACTTTTGAATAACCGTTTTTACATCGGCCTCTACGATATATACATCCATTGTTTCAAAGCTTACTGTCATCATATCGTTTATTGTCCATGTGAAAAATAAGCATTGCGACCGCAACGCTTATTGTACACGTTGGACAAAATGGAAGTAAGCTTTGCACTTGCAACATTATTATTGTTAGCGTCGCTGCTGTCGGTAATATGTGTGATCCCAACTTTATTGTTCACAATGTCCTTTTAACTTAGAAATCATTCAAGTTCAAGTATGTTATTATTAAAAGTTCATCTGTCGACGGCCACTCATCCATCAGAAAGCATTCCAATGGAGCACCTGTACCCTGAAAGGTCGGCTTCCAATTCATAGCTCCTGACCCCAGGGTTGATATCCCGGGATGGGGCTAGACATCAAAATATAACTTGGGCAGATAGTTTGTAGGACTTCGGTCAGCCTTGTGACATTGACTTATGAGTCGAAAGTCACCATGACCTATATTTCGCCGCTCAGAGATTTTGTCTCATATCTGGAAGACATTTTGATACATGAATACCAAACTTTCATTGCCTCCACTCCAATTTAAATTGTTAACTGCTAAATGTCTTAATCAGGGTTATCGGTATCATAAACTACGCGAAGCCTTTTTCATAATTTTATAGACGTCACTCCGATTTAATTTAAAATAATCAATGTTGGACCAAAATCTATTCTGCAAAAAGGTCTGTCGGAACCCGAATTTTATGGTGACTTAGTATATAAATTTAGAAAAATATATACTTGCAATGACTTCAGCAACCAATTTCGTAAAATCTTCGATATGAAAAGATTGGGTGCAACATAAATGTTATACGGCAGACTGAATGCATGGTAGTTAACCCAATCAAAGTTGACAACTTTGCTTTCCTCTTTGACTGTACTCCGGTGTGTCGGGCCTCAGTTTCTATAATGGTTCCAGCGTAAAGCTTACTGAGAATTAGAGAGAATTTCATTTATGTAATGTTGGCTGGTACCTGATGCTCTGTCTCTGGCCAGGCCCATTGGAGACTAACGGTTGGTTTTCTTTTGCTCCAGCGTTTCAGTGGTTTCTTGCTTTCAAGTCCTCACTATTGTTTTATCTCTGTGGTTGTTTGATTTTCGTGTTCTCGGTGATGCTGTGCTGATATGTCAGGAGGCCTTCATGGGGACTGAACAAATTGTTTGTCTAAATCGCGATGGAAGTAAGGGCGAGGATTGCGGGCGTGTAAAATCGATTTAAGCACCACACCTATCCCCACCCCAACAGCGGCCGTTCCAAGGTTCTTCTGTCGCGGTTTACTTTTGTTATTGTTTGTCTTTGCATCGCTTGTATTATTTTGGTTTGGATAGCCAATTGGCCATTTTGCGGGAAATGAACTGTCCTTTTGGCTTTCCGCTATTGGTGTTTCCATTAATGACTAATTATTTTATGTTTGTGTTTCTTTCCCTTTGGTGTCTGTGATGAGAGCTGTGGATTAATTTATCGATTCCTGGTCATTGCCTTCATTTTTGTTCCGAATTATGGGTCAGTATGGGACAACATTTGACCTCAAAATAAATGCAGGACACTGTGACCTATATTTCATTGTCCAGTGACTCTGTAACATCTTGATGACTATTTCACATATCAACACCATAATTTTGTTTTATGAGCCAGTATGTCCCAATGTTTTACGTAAAAAGATAGGACACTGTGACCTATATTTCTTGCAATCGTTAGTGTCAACGCGTTACCATTAAACATCGCAACTACAACCGCTGTAGTCAACATGTGAACACCAGGTGTTGCAACTGCGAACGCTATTGTCAACACATTAAACCTAAGCAATGCAACTGCAATCACATGAACACTAAGCATTGCAACTGCTACCGCTATTGTCAACACATGAAGAAGAAGAGTTGTAAATGCAACCGTTATTGTCAAACAAGTGAACACGAAGATTTGCAACCGTTTGTGTCCACACGTTAACACTAAGCTTTGCAGCTGCAACTGTAATTAATCTGTTGAGAATAACGAGGACATTATTGTGGTTAAACCTGACTACTAAAGCCCCGCCTGAATTCCGGCAGGTAAATGCAAAAATATCCATGGCGATGAAACCAAATCAAAGGCCCAGCAGTTACCCATCGCTGCGGCGAGGATGTACAGAAAAATATGGCCTGTTGGTTATAAGGCAAAATCATCGGACCATGTAATATAGGTCATATTGGCCTTATTTCTTTTGAGTTCAAATGTCGGGTCATACTGACTCATAATCCTGAAATATGGTGTTCATATATAAAAATTTCAAGATACAAGGCAAAATCACTTAAACCTGAAATCGACTGTTGTGTCGATTCCTGATCACGGCCTTCACTTCTGTGTTTCAAAATTTCAGTTCAATCTAAATTTTAAGAAGAGTATGATATCAAAATAGAAGTGCAGGCAATGATCAGGAATCGATACAATTAACCCACAGCTCCCATCAGAGACACCAAAGGGAAAGAGCAAACATGAAACAACAGACCCTAATCGAAACATCAATAGCGGAAAGCCAAAAGCACAGCTACTTTCCCACAAAATGGCCAGCTGGCTATCCAAAACAAAATAAGATAAGCGACACAAACACCCAAAGACAAACCATATCAAAAATAAACCGCGACAGAAGAGCCGCCTTGGAACGGTCAGTGAAACGAATTCCACTGGGAGGGAGGGAGGCTTAAATCCATTTTACGTGGCCACAGTCATCGCCCTTACTTCCGTCGCGATTTAGATTAATGCTTTGTTCAGTCCGCATGAAGGCCTCCTAACTCATCAAACCTACAACAATTAAACCTAATGGATTACGTATATTGCTGCTGCTAGAAAATTCGGGCACCGACTTTAAAAATATTAAAAAATAAACAAGAAATTTCCACCAAATTTCCATCTTGGTGTATCAATAAACTAACTGTTTTGTTCGACTTTTATCATTACGATAACACACCCGTGCGACAAAGTGCATTTTTAACATCTTCATAATGGCTACATTTCTGGTAAAAATCTATTATATTTTTGTTATTTTTACTTCAAACATAGGTGGCGGTGTTCGTTAGAACCGCATCATTTAGGCGGTTCTAATGAGTACCCACAACCTATGTCTTGGAGCGGAAATAAGTAAAATAATGAATACCCCCGTAAACCCCAGTTTTCTCTGTATAAAGTGGGGTTTAAGGGGGTTTTCATTTCACGGACTTGTTCACGTGATGTAATGACAAACACTCCGAATCAAATCCAACTCTACTCTTACAAAACTTTTAACCTAGAATGAAGGTTGGGCCCATAGAATCGATTTAATCGCCCAAGTGGTTCTCACTACTGACCGCCCTAAGTCGGTGGTTCTAATGTTGTTTATTTTTAAACTATAGCTTTGTCGGATTTTCCGACGGGGCTCTTCAGGTTGTATGTGCTTATGGTTGCGTATTGTTGTGGTTATTATTTAATTTTCATTAATTGTGTCCCATCACGAAAACGCGCCTATATATAGTAAAACTGGGGTTTCCGGGGGTATACTTTATTTTTCTTATTTCTGCTCTAAAATATAGATTGTGGGTACTCGTTAGAACCGCCTCGATGAGGCGGTTCTAACGAGTGCCCACTATCTATATATTGAGCAGAAATAAGAAAAAAATCACAATTGTTCTTCTTAAAATTTTCATTTTTACGGCGATAAAAGTGGCAATGTATTTGTATAGGCATGTTTGCGTAATGGTTGCACCTTGACCACATCTTGTCAGGAAGAGGGAGCTAGTTGCTATGGTGTTTGTGATTGTTTTTTTTTCTTTCTTTTTCTTTTTCTTTTTCCTCATTGTTAGTTACTCCCCCTCTTGGTCCTATTGGTAGGCTGAAATCTTGTGATTTTTCCTGGGGATCTATTTCTATATTTTATATATATACCCCTATGAGAGCCCGAATCCAGCTCCGGTAATGTGTCATCACAGGTCACTTTTGTCCATAGCATGTCAAATTCTGATCACGAGGTAACCATTATAACACTTACCAAACAATTGACATAAGCGATCGACTACATGAACGACGCCTATTTTCAGTTTGGCAAAATGAACTTATTGTTCACATGGACAACAAGCGTTGTATGGACAATAAGCTGCATTACAATCCTCAAACAGCTTGTACGTCCTTAACTCGTTCATACAAGTGTAACTTACTCGCCGTCCTTAATTTATCGCATTGGACCATTTAACTATAACATCATTAAACATAACATTATTTAAATCTGCCATTAAATTTTCATTACTTTACTGTACATTATACTTTTCTAACTGCGTAAACAAGCGAAGATGCGAAATAGATCTGCGCTAACAGTGAATTTTCGAGTGATGTTCACAGTCTGTCGGTTACTTGTAAGTAGACAAATCAAGAGCCCGTTGCGCGCGTGATTTGTATACTTACAACTGACCGACTAACTCTGGTCACAATTTCTCAACATTTCAATACAATACAAATATGTTTATTGAGCAACGAACATCTATAACAATCTTAATAACCTATATGATGTACAAAATGAGATCATTACATATATACATACAAAACAATGTTTTTACAGAGGAGCCCATCTATTTCGATTCAACACTAATTTTGTTGTTTCTATCAAATTCTCCTAAACTTTTCGCCACTGTTTGAAGACACAAATGCTGACTGCAATTTAAGAAAAAGATCAGCTCTAACTGTGATTTGTTGAGTAATTAATCACAGTTTGGAGGTCAGTTGTAAAGTAGACAAATCACGAGCGCGAAGCGCGCGTGATTTGTCTACTTAAAATTGACCGACAAACTGTGATTTATTACACAACAAATCACAAACTAGAGCTGATCTACTTCGATTCTAACAGGCTGAAAATCGGCAATAATGCTGTTGTTTCCTTCAAAATCTCAAAACTTTTCGCCATTGCTAGAAGAAATCCCGCTAAAATTATCGACTGAAACACATGCATTTATGCCCTTTTCTAACGTTTTCGATGCGAGAATATGACGTTACACCGTCTAACATCAAGGAAATCGACTAGTGACGTCATAAATTTGCAGTTTTTAATGACGTCACTCGTCACGCTCTTCCTTGTCGTGATTTGTTGCAGAATATAACACAGTTATTTTCCATTGACTATATAGGCGCGCTGTGTTAGAATAATGCATTTAAGTCCTTTTAGAGAGTTTTATTGCTTTTAAATGATGTTACACTGCCTAACGTCAACGGATCTACGAATGGCACCTTAAAATGGCGGTTTTCGCGTCACGTTCTTCCGCTTATGGATCATTGCAGAGTGAATAAAAGTTCTTTTCCATTGCCTATAAAGGCGCGCTGTGATAGAACGAACTATATTTCTTTTGAATAAATTCTGTCAACCATTGTTAAAAATTGAAATTATCAATATAAAAGAACATCCAAATATAGAGAAGAAGAAATGAAAGCTCTTATTATATCGGCTTTGAAAGGTTAGATTCTTTTCGCATAAACACAGCCTGCCCGCTTTATATCTTTGGTTTATTTCCTCTGCCTAAGAAAAAAACTCCCATCGATATATATTTCACTTAATCATCTCTTTTTCATTAATTTGTAAGTTCCAGGACGTTTTTGTTAATTGTTAATCAAACCTGCTAAGCTTTATGCGAATTGGATTAAAACTGAAATCGTTACAAAATAAATTTGTACTAATCAATTCAGCAGATTAAATCCTTATAAAACTGTTATTTTCCGCTTCTGTGCATGTAATCCGTAGAAAAGTGAATTAAACGAGGAGCTTCCCTGGTGTGATGGCATACTTTTACACGTGCAGTCATGTGACGTGCCACGTGCTTGTTGTAAAAATGAAAGTTGAGCTATTTAAAACAAACATGTGTTTCCAAGATTTGTATTCTTCTTTTCTTGTTATGAGTTCTTTAATAGAACTTGTATAACGAGAAGTGTTTACAAATATGTTTTGAACACCTGCAGTTAGATATGTGATTAACAACATTCGAAGCGTGTCACTTTGAAATTTGAAAACAGGTTATGTTGGTACAGTTTTGGAGACAAACAGACAATATTGCACCGATTTTATAGGAATGAATTTCAGTTTTGTGGATTTTATCGGAGTGTAACATCGATAAAATCCACAAAAATGATGATTCCTTTCTTATATTTAAAATGATAAAAATGCTTTAAAAATGGTAAATATTAGGAATTCTTTCGAAAGCGTAAGAATGGACTTACAAACGACCACGGCGGAATTATTATCCAATAAGAAGCTGCCATCTTTAAAGAAACCCAAGCGAAAAAAGCATAAAGTCTTTAAATTCAGTTTATTTGTCTTTTAACATATACGTTTTTAATAGTTTACCATCTTTTGATTGAACGCTGTTGGCGTCCTTTCATATACAATGACGTAACGAAAGGATTCCTTACGTGCTCTTTGACATCACGAATATTACTACCTGTCGCTGTGTAAAATAGTTGAAATTCATGCTCATAGTATTTATCGAAGTATAAAACTTTTATTTTAACCAATCAAATCGCTCGATATGTACATAATGATGATGTTATGGAATAATTAATGAATATTGTCCCTCATTTGGGATTGCGAATGACACGAGCTTGCGAGTGGCCTTCGATATTCCCATCGCGTAAACAACTCCGTGAAATTAAACCTGGGGTTTAGGTGGGTATACATTATTTTTCTTATTTCTGCTCCAAGACATAGGTTGTTGGTACTCGTTAGAACCGCTGCATCGAGGCGGTTCTAACGAGTACCAACAACCTATGTTTGGAGTACAAATTCAGACTTTCGGATGAGTCTTTAAACCGAGATCCCGTCTCCGTTTGACCTTAGCTGTTGGTGGGACGTAAAACTAAAACTCACTTGGAGTACAAATAAGAGATGTATCATAGATTTTCAGCAGAAAATGACCATTTGGGAGAATGGAAATATTGTACAATACACGCGGATGCGTTATCGTAATTTATTAATTGACTATCCTGTGTTGTTCGGAGGTCATCCGTAACAACACCGAGGTCAAAATTCATTAATCATGTTTTTTTGTGGTGCAAATTAATAAAATCGGGCCAATACAGCAGACCGAGGGCCTGTAACTGGGCCAATATGAAATTTCTTGATTAATAATATTATAGCAACGACGGCAAATATTCACCAATATCGGTGCAATAGCCCTTTAACCGGAGTCCAACTCTTGGGTTTCTTTTGCTCCAGCATTTCAGTTATTTCTTGCTGTTGAGTCCTCAACGTTTTTCATCTCTGTGGTTGTTTGAATTTTGTGTCCTCGGAGATGGTTTACTACTGATGAGTTGGGAGCCTTCATGGGGACTTTCACTGACGTTCCCAGGCGGTTCTTCTGTCGCCTCCGCCCATCGGCGCTTGAAGAAATAAATTGGGCTGCACGACGCTGCCACGCAGAGCTCAGACCGACCGCACACATGAGTACTGGTAAACTGCTTAGAGGCTCTAAGCCTGCCCAGGCAAAATAGTGCGAGTCGGACCATCAGTGCATCTAAACCCTTTTGATTTCACTGGGATGCTTGGGATGTCATTTCATATCAATGACGGGTAAAAGTCCCACAAAATTGGAAGCAAAGTCTCCACAATGGCCTAAATAGAGTTGACGGGGACGTTAAACCCCAAATCAATCAATATATTTTCTGTCGCGGTTTAGTTTTGTTATAGTTTGTCTTTGAATGTGTGTATTGCTTATATTTTTTGTTTTTGCCAATTGGCCATTTTGTGAGAAAGTAATTGTCCTTTTGGCTTTTCGCTATTGATGTTTCCATTTCATGTCTGTGTTTCTTTCCCTTTGATGTCTCCGATAACTGTATCGATTCCTGATCATTGCCTTCATTTGTATTTTATATGGCTGTCTTTACCAGTCGTTTTTGCGCTTGCCATCGTTGTCGTAAGAATGTTGCTTAACGTTAAAATTCAGAGAGATCCAAGTAACATAGAAGTGAAGGCAATGATCAGGAATCGATACAATTAACCCGCGGCTCCCTTCAGTGACACCAAAGGTAAAGAAACACTAACATGAAGTAACTTGACCCTTATGGAAAATCAATAGCGGAAAGCCAAAAGAACAGTTACTTTCCCACAAAATGGCCAATTGGAATGTAAGCGACAAACACACTCAAAAGACAAGCCATAACAAAAATAAACCGCGACCGTGAGAAGAACCGCCTTGAAACGGTCAGTGAAACGAATTCCACTGCGTGTGTGTGTGTGGGGGGGGGGGGGGGGGGCTTAAATCGATTTTACGCACCTGCAATCATCACCCTTACTTCCGTCGCGATTTAGACAAATAATGTGTTCAGTCCGCATGAAGGCATCAGTGCAACATCTCCAAGAACACAAAAATTAAACCACATAGATGAAACAACGGTGTGGACTCGACAGCACGAAACCACTGAAATACTGGAGCAAAGGAAAACCAACAGTTATACTCCGATGGGCCCGACCAGAGACAGAGCATCAGGCACCAACCAACACTGCATAAAATTAAATTCTCTCTAATTCTCAGTAGGCCTTTACGCTGGATCCATCATAGAAACTGAAGCCCGATCCACCGGCAAGCGGTAAGCGTGCTGATAAAAAACGGTATTGACTCTTCATAAGAGTCGGTTTTATTGAGTCTGTTCATGACCAGTACTGAAATGTGCAACAACGGTCACGCCCTCTAGGACCGGCTTAAGCAGAACTCTATATTCAAAATGATTCTAAATGGACTCCATGATCGGAAAGGACCAGAAAATATAATCTGCACTATAAACCTTCCCAGGTCTTGGCCAAACAATTCCGGAATAAACTTGACGGTTGAATTCACATACAGTGGAACTTCAATGGCTCGAACACCTTTTTGACCTCGAAAATCAGTTCGAGACAGGCGTAGTTCGAGCCACTGAGGGCAAATACCAGGAGGCATAACGAGATACTTTTAGACATCTTTTCGGTGTTCTATATTGAAAATGTATGCTGTGTGTACTCATTAGAATCGCCTCATCGAGGCGATTCTAATGAGTACACTCAACATACATTTGCAAGATAAAAGACTCAAATCTCCTTAATTGTCCTCCACTATTTCTTATGTAGAGGATTTCGCTAGGGGCTCAAGAATGGGTTCGACAGATCCATGGTAAACGAGTCATCGGTGTTCGAGCCATCGAAGTTCTACTGTATTGCTTTTATAGTGTCCTTACAGTTGTCATCTAATGAGGTAAATAGTCGATTTCACGGTCGCAACTTTCGTTTAACGGTGATGTCTTCAAACGCAATTTTCGGACCTAAACTCCGGCGGGTTGCGATGTGAAAACCCGACAATTTATCTCCCAAAATGACAATTTTGACGCGGTTATCCTCATTCTGATGTACGTATTCGTTTATAGTCTGAAGCGTTATTGTCTCTGCTAAAAGCAGTAAGCGTTAGCAGATGCATTAAACTAAGTTATATGCGAATAATGACGAGGTAATGTAATGATGTCGTGATCTGATAGTATACCGCACGGTTGTCGCATTTTTTATGTAAGCACATTAAAACAATGGAATAACTGTTTTTGCTTTCAAAGGGAGTAAAACATTCGGTGCTACGGTCGGAAATGGCGTTTTACGGCGACGCGTTAGCTTCGTCGCAAAACGTAAGTTGCGATCATAATATAAGAATCTTATATGGGTGTGAGAGATGGATGGAAAAGTCCGTCCCGAGGGACACTGTCCGGCATCACGAGGCTTGCCGAGTGATGCCTGACAGTGATCCCGAGGGACGGATTTTTCTATCCAACCCTCACGCCCATATTGGATTCTTTTTCTTGCATACCTTCCATTTCTTAGCGCGGATTTTTAATGCTGGGTTACTAACGTCCACCATATTGTGTTGACACTGCAGGAATGTTTAGTGACGTCCCGTAACATGCTGTGGCGTCAACCTTAACGACGGCGCATACGAGGTCGTAATCAACCAGTGCATTTATCAAACACGCGACTATATTCGATTTTGGGTCGGAACACCAGGGTCAGAACATAAATTTCTATCCCAGGGTAAAATCACGGATTTCCTTGTCTGGTGTGCAAGAAAAAGACATCTTACCTCCCAAAGGTTAATTTTCAACTCTGAATAACTTATCCATTTGTTGTGTTTTAGTTTGTACATGTTTGCACCAAAAAGCTGTCGCTGCCATTAGCGTAAAACCAAATGTCCACACGCGAAATCCATCACGACAACAAGCTTATATATTTCTGACCGCCTTGAACCCCACTTTTATGTTGTAAAACTGGGGTTCACAGGTGTAAAGCTTATTTTTCTTATTTATGCTCTAAAACATAGATTATAGGTACTCGTTAAAACAGCCTTGATGTCGCGGTTCTAACGAGTACCCTCAATCTATGTTATGAGCATAAATAAGAAAAATATCGCAATTTTTCAACTTAAATTTTTTTCCGCAGTAAAATTTATACTGTTTTTGTATAGTCGTGTTTTCGTAATGACATCGTTACATGACTTCGTCGGGATTCCGGCAGTTTATACCAGGATATACTGCTGCAATGTTTTAACTCGCATCTAACTATATGTTGCGTTAATGCTATGTTCATACTATCACGATTCGCGCCACGATTGCAATCGTGTTCTTAGTCGTGGATTAATCGTGGTGATCCTATCAGATCTTATCACATCTTGAGATCAGTCGTGGCAATCGTGTTAATCGTAGAAAATTTTTCAACGGTTCAAATTTTTTCCACGATCAGCACGATCGATTGTCAAATCGGGATCATCGTATCACATCGTGTTGCATCGTAACAAAACGCGACGGATCGCGTCTAATCGTGCTTCCAAATCGCGGTGATCGGGGCCAATCTTGGACAAAACAAACACCGCGTTCTGTTGAGATGTGTTGCGATCTCACAAGATCTGTCACGATTTGTTACGTTCTGTCTGCTCCCATTGCTCAAGACTTGTCTCGAATGACTCGTGATCAGATACGAGATGATACGAGTAAATGCGATTAGATAGGAGTAGGCTACGTTTTTATACGAACGTTCACGATCTATTACGAGTTCTCAAGATTTAATGCGACTCATTCAGCGATCTGCTCATGAGTGAGTGAGTGAGTGTATTTCAGTTGTACGTCCCACCAACAGCTTATGTCATACGGAGACGGAACCTCGGTTTATAGACTCATCCGAAAGTCTGGAGAAGCACGGGATCGATCCTGAAATCCCTGGTTTATACAGGCCTTTGCTAGTATTTTTAAAGCCTTTGAAAGATGCCACCCAAGGGTAATGGAAGCTAAGAATGGAAAAGGCAAGCCTGAACCATTCTAGCAAGAGAAATTGCCACATTGTCATCATCCGCAACTCCTACCATCATCAATGGTTGAGGGTCAGTGTTTATGCTGTAAAAGTTCAAGAAACAATTAAGTCCATGGTCAGTCCGGCTGTATAAATACCAGTCGGGGTCAAGTCGTAGCTCAAATCGTGATCGCCCTCGATCATGATCGTGAAAACATCGAGACGACAGTCGTATCCCAGCTAGCACACAACATTTTGGCAACACTGTCTGAAAATCGTACAAATGTTATGTCTTGGACAATATTTATGCTACAGCTATACAACATTTAAAAAGACATTGTTTGTAAATATAATTTTAACATTTAAAAATTACATCATACTGATGTTGTAAGAGTGTTAATAAAGAACATTGTACACGAAATGTTATTCGCGCGTCTATTTCAAATTTTTACAGACTTATAGAATGGCTGTCCAGCATTATCTTTGTATATTTAGTACCATGTAGACTATTTTTTCCCTGTATTCATGTTGGAAATATATCAACGAGGATACATATTTAATAGAAAAAAAATGGATGAAAATTTAATATTATCGGTATATTTCTACTGTGTAAAATACTAATAACTGGTCATAACCTTATTACGACATTTCAAAAATTTCGTTAAAATGTTGTGTGCAATATCATTATAACATTGTCTGACATGTTAATTTTACCATTAAAAATAATATAAAACTGATATTG
Source organism: Lucinisca nassula (assembly GCA_963580285.1). Classification (NCBI taxonomy): domain Eukaryota; kingdom Metazoa; phylum Mollusca; class Bivalvia; order Lucinida; family Lucinidae; genus Lucinisca; species Lucinisca nassula. Next base: position 43,133,568 of record OY757016.1, read on the forward strand.
TATGAGTGCTTATATAGAATATTGTAAAGGAAATGGTATTCGCACGTCTATTTCACATTGTTACAGACCCTAATAGGATGGCTCTCAAGCATTGCCACTGTATAGTCAGTGTCTTGTAGACATCTTCCTTCGTTTTGTTCATGGTGAAAACACCTCCTCGGGGGTGCATATTTTCAAAGAAAAATGGATGACAATCCCAACTAATATCTGCATATTTTTACTAAGTAAAATAATAGTATCTAGTCATAATATTTTCACGACATTATAAAAATGTTGAAGAAGTGTTGTGTGCAATGTCATAATAACATGCATGTCATGTTAATGTTAACAGTAAAACATACATCATACTGATGTTGTATGAGTGTAAATATAGAATATTGTAAATGAAATATATTTCCTATGTCTATGTCACATTGTTACAGACCCTTGAAGGATGGCTCAACAGCATTGCCTATACATATATTAAGCGTCTTTCAGACGTCCTTCTTTTCTTTATTCATGGTACAAATATCTCGTGGCGGGTGCATATTTTCAAAGAAAAATCGACCAAAATTAAAAATGTTATTTGCATATTTTTACTTCGTAAAAACCTGTATCTGATACTATTATTTTATGACATTATTAAATGTTGTTAAAATGTTGTATAACATGCCATAATAACAGATATGACATGTTAACATTTATAAAAATGCATTATACCGATGCTGTAGTAATGTAAAATACTAATATCTAGTCATAAGATTTTCTAGACTTCGACCTCATCTAGTTCTTCACACATCTAGTTGTATTGTGGGTATTCCGATGGGTACGAATTGTGCACCTCTTGAGGCTGGTCTGTTCTTGTATTGCTATGAAAGAGACTTTATGTTGTCGCTTTCCATTGAAAACCAATCTGAAATTATTGAAGCTTTTAGCTCCACTTCTAGATATTTAGATGATTTATTAAATATTGATAATACCTATTTAGATGGTTTGATCAGTCAGATTTACCCCCCAGAACTTCAGTTAAATAAAGCAAATTCTTCTGATACCGATCGAGGCCCCATTTTTGGATTTACATCTATCTATTTTAGATGGGTTTGTTTCGTGCAAAATTTATGATAAACGCGATGACTTTGATTTTGAGATTGTAAATTTTCCTTTTTTGGATGGTGATGTTCCTCGTGCGCCATCCTATGGCGTTTATTTTTCGCAATTAATTCGATTTGCTAGAGTGTGTAGCCATGTAACTGACTTCAACATCCATAATAAATTATTAACGACTAAACTTCTTAATCAGGGTTATCGCTACCATAAACTACGCAAAGCCTTTTCAAAATTTTATAGACGCCATTCTGATTTAATTTTAAAATTCAATATTGGACTTAAATCTCTTCTGCAACAAGGTCTATCGGAACCCGACTTTTATGGTGACTTAGTATATAAATTCAGAAAAATATTTAACCGCAATGACTTTAGCACCCAATTTCGTAAAATCATTATTCGATATAAAAAGATTGAGTAACATGGATGTTATACGACAGACTGCATGCATGGTAGTTAACCCAATAACGGTTGGCAACTTTGCTTCCCTCTTTAATTGCACGCCGGTGGGTCAGGCCTCAGATTCTATGACGGTTCCAACGTAAAGGCTTATTGAGAATTAGAATTGATCTAATTCAAGGTAATGTTGGTTGGTGCTTGTTGCTCTGTCTCTGGTCGGGCCCATCGGAGTCTAACTGTTGGTTTTCTTTTGCTCCAGCATTTCAGTGGTTTCTTGCTGTCGAGTCCTCACCGTTGTCTCACCTCTGTGGTTCTTTGATTATTTGTGCTCACAAAGATGTTGCTATGATGAGTTAGGAGGCCTTCATGCGGTCTTAACAAATTATTTGTCTAAATCGCGACGGGAGTAAGGGCGAGGATTGTGGCAACATAAAATCGATTTAAGCACCCCACCCCTACCCAAGTGGAATTCGTTTCCGCTGACCGTTCCAGGCAATTCTTCTGTTGCGGTTTATTTTTTATGCTATCGTAACGGAGCGCATCGGCTCGTGATGAACGTATAAGAACGTATCTGCACGTATCAGATAGTCCCAAATAGGGGTATTCGATCGTGATGATCGTTTCAGATCGAGGTAGACTCGATCGCAACAATCCTATCGGAACGCATTAGATCGTATCTGAACTTGAGAGCAGACCGTGGCTGATCGTGATACCTGAAATTGACAAATCCTGATTGGATTGAATCCGAGCGCAACGAATGGTACCAGAACGTATCGACTCTCATCACCTCGTATCCAAACCTGAACTTTCAGAGAATATTCCACGACCACCTACGAATGGCCAATCGTGGCGTTCGTAACGGATCGCACGACAGTGGGTACCTAGCATAAATTACTGACGCAAGCGTTGTTTGTAATTTGGCAATTTGAGTTAGTGCATAATATATTCGGATGTAATGTAAGTCTCATTGCCCAAATCTTTTCTCGATATAGCCTTTGAAAGTTTGTTTGAAGGGAGGTTTTAAGCCCCGTCAACACTATTTAGGTCATTTTGGAGACGTTGCTTCCATTTTTGTTGGACGTGTACCCGACACTGAGATGAAATCTCAAGTCCTGCAGCCCAAACAAACCTAAAGGATTTAAAATTATAGATTGTGGGAACTCGCTCGAACGGCGTCAATGAAGCAGCAGCTATAATTGTAGTCACGGTCCGACTCACATTACTTTGCCTGGACAGGCTTAGACCCTGTAAGCAGTTTACCAGTACTCTAGGGTTTGATCAGAATATCCACATGTATGTTTCGAAAGGTGTCTATGACAATGACACGCAATACCCGTACTATACGAAACAGCTACAAAGAATGGTCTGTCACTCTATATTTTTATTTAGGAACTGGATTGACCAGCCAAACGTGACCTGACCCGACGCTATATATTTCCTTTTCATGCTCAGCTCATTTGTGCATGAAATTTGTAATGTTTATAAATATGGAACATTATCTAAGTGAGGCGTTTTCCTGTAATGGACACAACGGCGGAACAAACATTCTGCTCACTGTCCTTGCGTTTCAAACATTACAAAACAAGCCTATTCAAATGTATTGAAAAATTTATCACAAAAAAGAGAGAAAATTTTCAAATTAAAATTTTCTGATATTTTTCATATTTCAGCTCAAAACATATATTGTGCAACTCGTTAGATTGACTACCCACAATCTATGCTTTTGAGAAGAATCCCAGTTTTACAAGATGAAAGTGGGGTCTAAAGAGGTCAAAATTTTATAGGCGCGTTTCATGATGAAGGATTTCAGCTCCGCTTACTGTCTTCATAACATGAGTCACGTCACATGAAACCCTGTTTATGCCACCTGCACACAACAAATTAACAGATCAGCCTGCGCATTCGCCTGTCTGATCAGCATCCTTGCGCCGCTTGCATAAACAGTACCTCTCGATTCTGTCTACAAAATTTCAAGACTCTTGCTAGTCTGTGTAGCTGCATAAGCTTGATTGTGTCTTAACCCTTCTCTTGCTGAATATTCAGTTTAGCCACACCCATTTCTGACTTTGAACCAATCAGATGACTTCATGTAATTTATTCTTACAAATCCTTAAACTTCATGGCAAACAGTGTAGATCCTGATCAGATGGCTTCTTCAGAAGCCATCTGATCTGGATCTACACTGTTTCCAAAGATAGGGGTTGTCGTGAACAGCAAGATAAGGGTTAAGGGCCAATCACGTCTTCACAAGTTGGGCTTCGGCATGCTACCAGTTAAGAACTCTCAGTATCTCATAGAGAACTCGAGGAGATGTCGCCATTTGTCGGCGGGTATCGTACACAGCTCTCCGCATCTCGTAACTTGCTACGGAGTGCCCATGGTGGACGTGTCACACATACACGAGTTAGACTACGGTATCCGGAGAGTTAGCGCGAGTTATAACTCGCTGTATATCCTCACGTATATCCATGTGTTGTGTCACAAAAGATTAGTCGAAACTGTTCTAAGGACGCCACACGACACGACATGTCAACGATATTTACGGCGAAATATCTGTAGATTATTGCGGTCCTGTATGAGTTTCTGACACATAAGAGAGTTACGCGGCATGTGCACAAGAATCATACGACATTCCTACACAGCTCTCCGCATCTCGTAACTTGCTACGGAGTACCCATGGTGGACGTGTCACACATACACGAGTTAGACTATGGTATGCGGAGAGTTAGCGCGAGTTACAACTCGCTGTATATCCTCACGTATATCCATGTGTTGTGTCACAAAAGATTAGTCGAAACTGTTCTAAGGTCGCCACACGACACGACATGTCAGCGATATTTTCGGCGAAATATCTGTAGACTATTGCTGTCCTGTATGAGATTCTGACTCATAACAGAGTTCTGCGACATGTGCACAAGAATCCTACGAGTTCCTTCGAGTTTGAAGTGTTTTGCACGATAACTCACGCGTCTCAACGATGAAGGACATTTACCTTCGCACAATGGAAGTGAACAATTTTCAGTTCAGTGATGTATTCCTTGCTTCCAAAGAATTACCTTTTAATCGATGAGTACGCTGAGTGATAGTCAACCCCCAACATGCAAGAAGAATGTGAAAATCGCCAAAGACTTTTCAAGCAAATGAATCTTACACCATGCACTGGGAGCGCTAGATTGGAAGAACATGCAGTAAAGTACCCGAGAAAGAGTGGGTCCCTGTATAAGAGTTACAAGAGATTTTAATCCATCGTCTTGCTAGCCCTTATTTATACAGAATACGTGCCTGGGTATAGGGTCCAGTATGCATCGGATGCACGTGTTTAATACCGGGTTATTTAAGGAGAATGGGAACACCTTCAGGGGAGGCAACTCCTGCAAATGTATTTTTGTCTCCCATTCCAATAGTGGTCAACTCCTAAAAGAAAGAATTTGCTCCTGAGGAGCAAATTCTTTCCTTTAAGAGTAGACCCCTTTTTCAGTGGAGCAGGACTTATAGAAAAGTAAATCGGAAGTCCCAAAATTTGTCTCCCTTTGAAAAATTTGGGAAAATCTGACGGGTGTTCCCATTCCTCTTAAGGAGCTCATTCAAAGTGGTGATGACTCGTTTGCTGTCCGGACGTGGATAATCAAATCGTTCACGAAATCAATGCTATAACATGAAGACCTCATCTTCAACTACCATCTCTCTAGGGGGAAGAGCTTCAACTGAAGAAATCGTGTTGTATCATATAAATTAAAGTCGTTCAAAAATCACAATGTCGTACTAACCCCGTGCAATTGTCATAATATATCGTAGAGACTCGTGAGTGATCGTACAGAACACGCATTCATAGTAGTGTCGAAGGAATGTCGTATGAATCTCATACACATGTCGCAAAACTCGAACAAGTGTCGTAGAATTTCGTAAGGGATCGCAACAGTCTATTGGCATTTCGCCGCAAATATCGTAGAAATGTCGTGTGACACCCGTAGAACAGTTTTGGTCAAATCGTTTGTGATACAACTCGAGGATATCCGTGGAGACATATACGGTGAATTATAACTTGTGATATCTCGACGCTTATCGTACACAAACTCGTGACTGTGTGACAGGCCTTATAATTGTAACTGGTCGCAATCCCCAAAGATAGATTTTCTTGTTACGGGGCTCATAACATATTTGTTTGTTTGATTTTAGGTTTAACGTCCCCGTTAACACTGTATAGGTCATTTTGGAGATGCTGCTTCCAATTTTGTAGAACTTTTACCCGACATTGAGATGAAATGACATCTCAAGCCCTGTCGCCCAATGCAACCAATAGGGTTAATTAAACATAGACGGTCCGACTCGTACCGCTTTGCCTGTGCAGGCTTAGATCCTACAAGCGGTTCATTTACCAGTACTCATGCACGGTCGGTTTCAGCTGTGCGTGGAAGCATCATGCAGCCCATTTATTTCTTCAAGCCCGATCGGCAGGGCCCTGGCTCATCACATGGGCGTTTAAATCTGAAAATTCAGTTTGATAACTGTATTCAAAATTATCATTTGGGGCGGTAAATAGCGGTTTTAGGTAGGACATTTCGTTGTACGGCGACGCGAAATTTGCGACAGAAAAACCGACTATTTAACTCCCAAAATTACAATTTCCAATACAGTTATCCTCCATTCTAATGCACTCATTCCGCTGTTTTGTTAAAAAGTATTATTTTTCACAAAGCGACAAGCGCTGTGAGCTGCGTAAAACCAAATGTCAGCCATGAAATAAAAATTAAAAATGAGTTCCTTTAAGAGCAATGAAAACATTCATAAGAAAGAAGATGGGTCATACTACGTAGTTTCGGCTAATAAAGCCTCATCAGTGACCCTGTAATGATCCGGCAAAGAAAGCCAGAGGAAACACTGCTATTTTGCGAACCTCGAACAGGCAGTCGATAGAAAGACTGATATAAATCAAATTGGGGTCCAAAAAATTAAAAACCTGTCTAGAATATGAGTCTAAACCAATAATTTATTTCTGATTTCTCAGAATATTCACGCTGATCTCAAAGGACCAAAAGTAAAATATAAACTACACTATGGTTGATGTACGGGGAGACGTTTTACGGCCGCCACACGGCACAACACCAGCTGCAGTGAAGGCAAATAAAAATTAAAAATGAGTTCCTTTAAGAGCAATGAAAACATTCATAAGAAAGAAGATGGGTCATACTACGTAGTTTCGGCTAATAAAGCCTCATCAGTGACCCTGTAATGATCCGGCAAAGAAAGCCAGAGGAAACACTGCTATTTTGCGAACCTCGAACAGGCAGTCGATAGAAAGACTGATATAAATCAAATTGGGGTCCAAAAAAATTAAAAACCTGTCTAGAATATGAGTCTTAACCAATAATTTATTTATAAAAGCGACATTACGTGATGACGTCGGGGTTTCTACAGTATATCGCAGACGTTATCCAATCAGACGACACGTTACATACATAAGTGCATTGGAATTCTTATTTACACTTGCCGCTGACTTCCCTCAGATAAACCATTTCAGACATACTGTCTTAATACACGGATGAAGGGCAGTTCATTACGATAAAACACCTGTGTGTGTTTTTATTAATTGTTTTCGGATTTAACGATACGTCAACCTTTGTGGGTCATTTTGTGCTGTCTCCCAGAGAATGGGAAAAAAGAGATAGAAGAAATAGTAGAGGAGATAAACAAAAGTGAAGGACGGGGAGAAAGAGGAACGTGAATGGAACTGTAGAAACAGAAGAAATAACAACACTTCCCCTCTACCAGGATAGCAGGCCTTGTCCAGCTGTAAACCAATATCAGGTGGACGCCCCAGTGACGCAAGATACACGACACCAGTGTGTTACAATGGTGTCTTGCATACTTGCAGAACTAGCATTTTTCAGTTTGTTTTTAATACCTGCAACAATAGAAACTTCATCATGGCTCCAAAACAGATTTTTTTTTCGATGAGAATTTTGATGTGTTTATTATACCTTCTTCAAACATAGATTGTTGGTGCTCGTTACAATCGCCTCGAGGCGGTTCAAACGAGTACCCAAGTCAATGCCTTTGAGTAAGAATAAGGAAAATAAAACATACCCTGAAAAGCCCACTTTTCCCTGAACGGAGTGGAGTTTACAATGGTATTAATTACACGGACTTGTTAGCGTGATGTTGTCATGTGGCAGATAAACAAGCGTATTATTAGCTCACCCGGAGATTTGATCTTGGTCAGCATATGCCGTGGCCTGCTGTCCGTTGTCCGTCCGTCCATCATTCGTTCCGGCCGTCGTTAACTTTTCACATTTTCGACATCTGCAGAACCACAGAATGGACTGACCTGATAGTTGGTGAGAGGCATTATGGCAACATGATGATCCCGAGTTACTTAAATCGTTCCGTTCCGATATATAGCGGTCATCTTGAAATTCTTCAAACGACATCTCCTCCCGAACAAATCGTCGGATTGAGCCAAAACTTGACTGGATCATCGGGGTGACATGGAGATTTAGAATACCTAAATTTGTTCCGTTCCGATATCCAAGAATGAAACCTTGGAACGGCATCTCCTCCCAAATGAAAAGTCGGATTGAGCCGAAGCTTGGTGGTTGAGACCGGGGTGACTTGGAGATTCAGAATTGCTTATAATGGGGTGTGGTGGCCATTTTGAACTTCTTCAAACGACACCTCCAACCGAACCGTAAGTGTGATCGAGCTGAAACTCGATGGGAGGCAGCGAAGAGACATGGAGGTTCAGATTTGCTTAAATCCTTTAGCTTCGATGTGCGATGGCGGCCATCTTGAAATACTTCTTCAAACGACATCTTTGGGCCGTCTCCAATCGAGGCCTGGCAGAGCTGAAACCGACCGTCCAGGAGTACAGGTAAACCGCTAAGAAGGTCTAAATAGAAGTGAAGGCAATGATCAGGAATCGATATAATTAACCCACAGCTCCCCTCAGAGACTCTCAAGGGAAAGAAACATGAAATGACTAGCCCCTAATAAGAATATCAATAGCAGAAAGCGAAAAGGACGGTTACTTTCCCACAAATTTGGCTATCCAAAACCAAACATATAGGCGATACACACATTCAAAGACAAACCATTACAAAAATAATTTGCCACAGAACAACCGCCTTAGAACGGTCAGTGAAACGAGTCCTCTGGGGGACTTAAATCGAGTTTGTGCGGTTAAAATCTTTGCCCTTACTTCCGTCGCGATTTTGACAAATAATTTGTTCAGTCCGCATGAAGGTCTCCTAACTCATCAGTGCAACATCTCCGAGAACACAAAAATCAAACAACCACAGAGATAAAACTACGATGAGGACTCGACAGCAAGAACCACTGAAACGCTGGACAGCAAGAACCACTGAAACGCTGGACAGCAAGAACCACTGAAACGCTGGACAGCAAGAACCACTGAAACGCTGGACAGCAAGAACCACTGAAACGCTGGACAGCAAGAACCACTGAAACGCTGGACAGCAAGAACCACTGAAACGCTGAACAGCAAGAACCACTGAAACGCTGGACAGCAAGAACCACTGAAACGCTGGACAGCAAGAACCACTGAAACGCTGGACAAAAGAAAACCAACAGTTAGGCTAAGCCTGACCAGGCAGAGTAGTGCGGGTCGGAACGTCCCTACATATAAACACTTTTGGTTTGTTTGGGCGGCAGAGCTTGAGATGGAATTTTATTTCAATGCTGGGTAAAAGTCCCACAAATTGTCAGCAACGTCTCCAAAATGATCTACATAGTGTTTACAGGGACGTAAAACCTCAATTCAAAAAAAAAAATAAATCGAACGACACCTACTATTGAACTAAAGGTCAGATCGAACTGAAACTTGATTGGAGGGATCGGGGCGACATGGAGATTCAGATTTGCTATAATTGTTCAGTTCCGAAATCCAAGATGGCTGCCATGGCAGCTATCCTGAAAATCCTTCAAACGGCATCTCCTACCGAACCAAGGGTCAGACTGAGCTTAAATGTGAAGGGAGACAGCTGGTTGATATGGAGATTCAGATTTGTTTAAATCGTTCAGTTCCGATATCTAAAATGGCCGCCATGGAAGCAATCTTGGAATTCTTCAAACGACTTCTCCTCCCGAACGAAATGTCGGATCGAACCGAACCTTGTTGCGAGGCGTCGGGGTGACATGGAGATACAAAATGGCTAATATCTTTCTCTTTCGATATCCAAGATGGTTGCCATGGCGGCCATCTTGAAATTCTTCAAACGACATCTGCGTCAGAACCGAAAGTGAGAGCAAGCTGAAACATGTTGGGAGGCATGACGTTGACATGTGGATTCAGATTTGCAAATATGGTTTTGCTCCAATTTCCGACATGGAAATGACCGCGACATGGCGGTCATCTTGAAATCCTTCAAATGTCATCTTCTATCTAACCAAAGGTTGGATCGAGCTGAAACCTGATGGGAGACGTCGAGGCGAAAAGGAGATTCAGATTTGCAAAAATCGTTCCATTTTAATATCCAAGTTGGCTGCAATGGCGGCCATCTTAAAATTCTACAAACTACATCTTTTCCCGCTCGGATCGAGCTGAAACTTGATGGGAGGCATCGGGGCGATCCGTTCCGATTTCCAAAATGGTCGCTATTGTGGCCATCTTGAAATTCTTTTAAAATAGCATCTCTACCCGAACCAAAGGTCGGATCGAGCCGAAACCTGATGGGAGGCATTTGTGCGACATGGAGAGTCAGATTTGCTAAAAAGAGTGTCATTCCGATATCAAAGAGTGTCTCCATGGCGGTGGTAAATTGAAACTTGATCGGAGGTATAAGGGTGACATGGAAATTCATATTTGCTAAAAGCGATCCGTTCCGGTATAAAAGTTGGCCACCATCTTGAAATTCTTCAAATATCATCCCCTCCCGAACCAAAGATTGGTTTGAGCTGATACTTGATGGTGGTGGGGGAGGGTGGGGGGGGGAGTATTTGGGCAATATGGACATTCAGACTTGCTAAGAACGTTCTGTTCTGATATCCAAGATGGCCATCATGGCGGCCAACTTAAAATTCTTTAAAGGACATCTCCTCCCGTACCGAATGTCAGATTGAGCTGAAACTTGAAGCCATCTGAATGACATTGTGGTTCAGAATTACTAAATTCCGATCTCTAAGATGGTGGCCATCTTGAAATTCTTCAAACAGTATCTCCGCCTGAACTGAAAGTCTGATTGAGTTGAAACTTGATGGGAGGTATTTTGGCGACAGGGATATTCAGAATTGCTAAAATTATTCCGTTCCATTGTCGAAGATGGCTGCCAGTGTGGCCATCTTGAAAATCTTAAAACCACATGAGTTCGAATGGAGCCAAAACTTGATGGGACGTATTGTGGTGACATGGAGATTCAGACTTGTAAGAACAATTCTGTTCTGACGTCCCAGATCATTGTGACCATCTTGAAAACCATATCTGCTCCCGAATGGGCAGTCGCATTAAGTTGAAATTTAGTGCGTGGCAATTGGGTGACATGGAGATTCAAAATTGCTAAAATCGTTGCATTCCGTCATCAAAGATGGTGGCCAACTTGAACTTCTTCAAGACACATGTATAGTAAGCGCAAATAAGATTGGTCGGGCGGGGCAGCTCAGGTGTTGTCAATATAAGTTAAATTCGCTGAGGCCACTAGGACGTTTAGTCTTACACATGCTGTTTGCAAGTGGTCATATACACTATAGCTTTGTGTTGCAGTTGAATTCACGTGATCAGATGACTTGTATTACCTTTTTTGTTATTACAGAATTCCAAAGGCAGGTGCAAACGATAGCGCCTCCGTGCCAAACTTTACACCCCACTCTGCATCAGCATCTCTCACTGAATCATAAATCAGATTGAGCTGCTCAGAAACTTTATTAAAGGCATGAAGGCGACATGAATATTCAGAATTGCGGCCCCGCCCATCGGGGCTTGAAGAAATAAATTGGATGCACGATGCTTCCACGCACAGCTGAATCCGACCAAACACGAGTACTGGTAAACTGCTTAGAGGATCTAGGCCTGCCCAGGCAAAGCGGTGCGAGTCGGACCGTCCATGCTTATAAACCCTATTGGTTTCATTGGGCGACAGGGCTTGAGATGTCATTTCATCTCAATGTCGGGTAAAAGTCCCACAGAATTGGAAGCAACGTCTCCAACATGACCTATGTAGTGTTGACGGGGGTGTTAAACATCAAATCAAAAAAAAGAAATATTCAGAATTGCTAAAAGCAATGTGATCTAATAGACAAGATGGCCAACAAGGCAAAATGTAATATGCATGTCTCATGATCCAGGTGAGCGATTTCTGACACACTTGGGCCTCTAGTGTTCGAATGGCATCACGATGTGACAACGGCTGTTTAACCAATTTTATTCTAGTGGACTCGTCCATTGTTGTATGTTGGACAAGTCCATTTATCATCTAAGGGGTGGTATGCCAATTTTTTTTTATTATTATTCTTTTTGACGTAAAAGTCTGTAAGCAAATAGTGCAGGCTCTGATCAGACGCCGCGTTCTGTGGCGTCTGATCTGGGCCTGCACTGTTTGCCAGGGTACCCCTTTAGGGGTTTCCCGCATGCAATGGGTTAACGTTTTGGCTGCGTAAGTCAGTTGATAAGAGTTTGGGGTCGCGCTGAAAGTTATTAGATTTCAGAAAAAGAGGGCCTCCCACGAGTGGTCATTTCATATAGTAATTATGAAACGATCCTACGGTAAGCTTCATAAATTTCATATGTAATCACCAAAAGTGAGGGATTTTATCACATAACATTTTTTTCGTTGTAATTGCTGCGAAGAAGTATGAATTAGATCCTGCATAAAACATTACGTTGTCAAGGACGACGTTACACGTGTTATTCATGTTAAACGCAAAAATTATGCCATCATCACCAAACACGCCGATATAATTTTGATCCCATTAAATCCCGCTTTTATATAGTAAAACTGGGGTTTACAGGGGTATACACCATTTTTCTTATTTCTGCTCAAGGACATGAGATGTGGGTACTCGTTAGAACCGCCTCACCGAGGCGGTTCTAACGAGCAGCCACAGCCTATGTTTGCAGTATAAATAAGAAAAATATCACACATTTTCGTTAGAAAATTAGCGCTTCTTGAGATAAGAAAGACAGAATTGACTTGTCAAATGAAATGAAATGAATAAATATGTCACGAGTTAACGTAATGTGAAATGGTAGCTCCTGCACATTACGAGAAAAAAAAAACGCCTATACAAATACATTGTAAACTTAACCGCCGAAAAGACGAAAATTTTACGATGAAAAAATTGTGATATTTTCTTTATTTCTGCTCAAAATATAGATTCTGTGTACTCGTTAGGACCGCCTCATAGAGCTGGTTCTAACGAGTACCCACAATCTATATTTTAGAGCAGGAATAAGAAAAATAAGGTATACCCCTATAAATCCCAGCTTTACTATATAAACGTGGGGTTCAAGTGGATCAAAATTATATAGGCGTGTTTTCGTGATTAGAAAACATTACATTACGAAAACACGCCTATATACAAATAGTGTCAAATACATTGTAAATTTTACCTCTGAATTATCAAAATTTTTAGATGAAAAAAATGTGATATTTTTCTTATATCTGCTCAAATTATAAATTGTGGGCACTCGTTAGAACCGCCTCATCGAGGCGGTTCTAACGAGTACCCACAATCTATATTTTAGAGCAGAAATAAGAAAAATAAGGTTTACCCCTGTAAACCCCATTTTTTCTAGATAAAAGTGGGGGTCAAGGGGGTCAAAATTATATAGGCGTGTTTTCGTGGTGCATTGTCACGGACTACGTTTCACATTTTACACATGTTAAATGCATAAAAACAAAACAAAAAAAAAACATGCTTTGGCGTTGTGACAGCACTTTTGACGTCAGTCTTGCTGTGATACTGAATAGTTGATACGGTTGCATAATTTACACGCGGTCTAGTCATGTCAGTTGACGGTTATTCTTGTAAACCACAAACAAATTTTGATATTCTGTAAAACATATTAGTGCCAAAATTACATTTAAGGCCAGAGAAAATTAATTATTAGATTCTCATCCAGATTTAAGAAAAATATGTGGTGGGTGGGTGGATTTTATTTTTTATTTGAGCCAGCGCATGACAAAACCTACAAGAAGGCTTGAGCGACCAGCGAAGACTCAGATCAGCCTGCGCATCCGCGCAGTCTGATCAGAGTCTTCACTGATCGCATGTACCTACTGAAGGCTACGGTCAATGGAAAGAAATACGCTAATGGCTTATTCTCTATTCATGTCAAGCAGATGATTTGCAATTATGAAAAGCCCAATTAAACATGTATTTGACTCTAGTAAGCCTCCATGTCAAAAAGTTTTCCGCCCCAACTTTTTTTTATTTTGTCAGATTTTATAGGGGCGGTTGGGGATGAGAATCTAATAATTTATTTTCTCTGGCCTAATGTCACTAGCGATGTAATACAGAATCTAATCATATAGCTTGATCCGCATTTATTTATATACCAGAATGTCCGTACATCTGTCACGGATGGAAATTCAATTTAAAAATGTATGGTTGAAATGAAGCCGTATAAACAACGACTGTTTTGGCATTAAAATTTCTTCTTGTACACGCCCGCCTCGGAGGTTTCATCGGATGCGCGTCCGATTGTTGACCAGGAGGAGGTCGCGAGTTCGATCCCAACATGGTCCGGCAATATTCTTTCGAGGATTCACCCTTTTATGCTGGTTGTAAGTTTCTGGCGAAAGACGTGCACGGTTCTCGGCTGGTTAACCGCTCATGTATATTATTTTCGATAAAAAGATTATCCTGCGAAAGCACAATAGAAAAGCATGGACTGTACAAGTTTTTTTCTGACAGACTACATGTAGATAAGTTCGGCCAAAACGACCTCATCAGTGATCATCAAATATTTTTGTTTTACATTCTACAATAAAGTCAATGGTACCAAAGGACTAATAACTTCAATCTACACTATGTTGAAACATATTTACAGCCGCCACACAGGGCTGGCTAATCGGAGCTGAAAAGATAATCGGTTATCGTTCCTGTCATTGCGATCGATAATCGATTAGTAATTATTGAAGATTTGGTCATAATTTTACCTGTCTGGCTTTCTTTCTGAGCATGACTCCTACCATATGCTGTACTTTGCCATATGTATTTGAACAGACTGGCCTGAGCAAACAGTGTAGACCCAGATGAGACGCCGCAGAACGCGGCGTCTCATCTTGGTCTGCACTGTTTGCCACTCATACAGCTATTTTAGGAGCAACTTTGGGTAGTAAATTGTACTTATCAAATAATCGATTGCAAGTTAATCAGTAATGATAATCATTTTTGTGGAATTTATCGATAGAATAATCGATTATCCGATTAATCGCGTCAGCTTTACCGGCCGTCACACATTACCTTATCACCAGTTGTTGTGACGCTAAACATACTCTATGATCGGAGGCAAGGAATGCACCACGGAACTAAAACATATGGAGTGTAAAAAATTTCGATATATAAGGCTAATAAGCCTGTCCATGAGGAAAAAGTGTGGTAAGGTAAACTGATGGGCTCAATATAACATGGTTAATGTTGATTGGGCCGTTAAACGTTTTTAAAACTACACAGTTGTATATAGGCGAAGAGGGAAAATAGAGGACTTCATTCTTAATCCCATTGCTGGTAATGACCTGGGGCTAGTGGTACAAAGCTAACAACACCGTTTGTGTGTTTGTGTGTTTTTATCCCCACGCTTTTCGAAGAAAAAGTGGGGATATTGTAATTGTCTCCGTCGTCCGAACGTCCGTCCGTCCGTCTTACCGGACAACTCCTCCCACACTTTTACAGCTAGAAATTTAAAACTTTGGGAACTGATAGGTCTTTGGTCTGAGGAGTGCATGACACTTTCGGAATTTCGATCCTACCCCTAGGGGCCAGGCTAGGGGGTGGGGTGCCCGGGGGTAAAAAATCAAAGTTTTCAGAACCTGGTCGTGTGACATATCAAATCGAACGGCATAATGAGTAGAATACATAACAATCAAAATTTGACCCCTAAGGTCAGGTTTGAGGTCACCAGAGGTCAAAAACTTGGATTTTCACCCCCATAACCCCCTTTTTAACGATTACCGGATAACTACTCCTACGCCATTTCAGATAGAAACATGAAACTTTGGGAACTGATAGGTCTTTGGTCTGAGGAGTGCATGACACTTTCGGAACTTTGATCCTACCCCTAGGGGCCAGGCCAGGGGGTGGGGTGCCCCGGGGGTAAAAAATCAAAGTTTTCAGAACCTGGTCGTGTGACATATCAAATCGAACGGCATAATGAGTAGAATACATAACAATCAAAATTTGACCCCTAGGGTCAGGTTTGAGGTCACCAGAGGTCAAAAACTTGGATTTTCACCCCCCTAACCCCCTTTTAAACGATTACCGGATAACTCCTCCTACGCCGTTTCAGATAGAAACATGAAACTTTGGGAACTGATAGGTCTTTGGTCTGAGGAGTGCATGACACTTTCGGAATTTTGATCATTAGATTGGGTGGGAGTTGCAATTGAGAACTTATATAGTGGCGTATCTTTAAAAAAAGCGTGGGGATATGCGATGGCGTGCCATCGACTGCGCGATTCTAGTTCAGTTTGTCGTCCCACCAACTGTAAAGGTCATGCGGAGACGGGACCTCGGCTTAAAAACACATTTAAAGAAATCCGGAATCGAACCTGTGACCCCTGGTTTATGAGGCGAGTAGTTTAACCACTTCACCACTGAGGCTTCTGGACATCGTTATCGTTAAACATATCGTTAAAATTGTGATCATTCAATGTGGCTAATATACTAGTATTTTTGCAGAAAAAATGCTCACATTTTTTCAGTAAAAATATCAGAATATTAGATATTGTATCTACTAGAAAAGTTAACAATTTGACCACCAACGAGATCGTTCAGCTAGCGATGCTTTGAACAACTGACCCCAGAAAGCCGACACTGCCATCAGCAATAATCATTTCATTGTCACAAAAGGCGTCATAAAGTTCCGCAATCACATCACGTAAACAAGACCATGAAATGAAGACCCCCTAAATCCGACTTTATAAAGAGGAACTGGGGTTTACGGGGGTGTACTTTATCTGCCTTATTTTTGCTCAAATAATAGATTGTGGATACTCGTTAGAACCGCCTCTTTGAGACGGTTCTAACGAGCACCCACAGTCTATGTTGAAAGCAGAAATAAGAGAGATGTACTCATGTTACCTCCAATTTGTCATTTCTGACACCATGTTGGACGCCATTATTTCACACGGACATGTTTTCCTAATGAGCTCTAGACACTTTCTGAAGCGAACTCTTTGATTTATGAGTCAATTGTAGTTAATTACTACAGAAGCTTCCCGCCTGCTTTTGTCCACGTGGCTATCGATGACCATGTGCAAAATCCAGGTAAGGTTATCTATATCCGAACTAGTTCTGACCCTGTGACATCAGAATGATTTATAACTGTAAAATAGAAGTGAAGGCAAGGACCAGGAATCGAAACAATTAACCAACAGCTCCCATCAGAAACACCAAAGGGAAAGAAACACAAACATTAAATAACTAGACCCTAATGGAAACATCAATAGCGCAAAGCCAAAAGGACAGTTTGTGTGTGTGTGTGTGTGTGTGTGTGTGTGTGTGTGTGTGTGTGTGTGTGTGTGTGTGTGTGTGTGTGTGTGTGTGTGTGTGTGTGTGTGTGTGTGTGTGTGTGTGTGTGAATTCGGGTTTAACGTCGCTTTCAACAATTTTTCAGTCATATCACGACGGTGTCTGGTTGCGACAGGGAGCGCAATGCTCACTTTTATAGTGCTGCCTCAATGAAGTATCATGTCCCAGACACATTCCACACTCAGATACCACACTCAGTCACATTATCCTGAAACTGGGTCGACCAGTCCTAGCTCTACCCCGTAAATCTGAGTGCCAAGCGAGGAGCAGCTAGTACCATTTTAACGACTTTGGTATGTCGCGGCCCGGGATCGAACCCGTGACCTCCCGTTCCCCGGAGCGGACACTCTACCAACTGAGCTATCGGGGCCGGTCCAAAAGGACAGTTACCTTCCTACAAAATGACCAACTGGATATCCAAAACAAAAAGGATATAAGCGATACGCACACTGGAGGGGGGGGGGGGGTTTAAAAATAAAACAACCGCAGAGATGAAACAACGGCGAGCCCTGCTTATAAACCCTTTTGGTTTCATTGGGCGACAGGGTTTTAGATGCCTTGATTTCGTCGCGATTTAGACAAATAATTTGTTCAGTCCGCATGAAGGCTTCCTCACTCGCCAGTGCAACATCTCCGAGAAAACAAAAATAAAAAAACCGCAGAGATGAAACAACGGCGAGGACTCGTCACCAACAAACCATTTACATGCTGGAGCAAAAGAAAACCAACATTTATACTCCGATGGGCCGAACCAGAGACAGAGCATCTGGCACCAACCAACATTACATAAAGTAAGCTTTTACGCTGGAACCGTCATTGAATCTGAGGCCTGATCCATGGCCAATTCAAGAGGTAAGCGTGACAGGGTTAACTCAATGCATGGAGTCTGTCGTATAATATTTATGTTGTTCCCAATCTTTTTATATCGAAGAATGATTTTAATGGGCTCGTGTTCTGTGACATTGGCACACAGTGTGGACCCAGACCAGTCGCCGCAGAACGCGGCATAAAGTACAGGAATTTAAAGGTTAAACGAAACAGTCCATTACGAAAACATGCCTTTACAAATACATAGTAAATTATTTCGCCGAAAAAATGAAGATTTTAAGATGAATAATTGCGGTATTTTTCTTATTTCTGCTCATTACATATATTGTGGGAACTTATTAGAACCGCCTCATCGAGGCGGTTCTAACGAGTACCAACAATCTATATAATAGAGCAGAAATAAGAAAAGTAAGGTTTACCCCTGTAAACCCCAGTTTTACTATATAATGGTGGGATTCAAGGGGGTCAAAATTATAATGGCGTGTTTGCGTGATGTAGGTTGGTTGGTTGGTTGGTTGATTTGAGGTTTAACGTCCCCTTCAACACTGGAAATGTCATTTTGGAGACGTTGCTTCCAATTTTGTGGGACTTTTACCCGACATTGAGATGAAATGACATCTCAAGCCCTGTCGCCCAATGAAACCAAAAGGGTTTATTAGCATGGACGGTCCGCCTCGCACCGCGGTTCCTGGACAGGCTTAGATCCTCTAAGCGCTTTACCAGTACTAGTGTGCGGGCCGGATTCAGCTCTGCGTGGAAGCATCATGCAGCCCATATATTTCTTAAAGCCCCTATGGGCGGGGGCCGTGCGTGATGTAGATCTCATCTCAGGACTTCACTCAGAGACAATCGACCCAACAGTGCTGTCAGTGCTTTGATTGAATATGGACTCGTCTCTTCATGTAAATTTGGAGATTATGCAAAATCATTAACTTGATGAACGAAATGACGTGGCTCTTGATGAAGCATTTGAATCTAATCTGTTTGAATAGGTAGCCATGAAGAAAACACGCCTATATAAGTTTGATCCCCTTGAACCCCACTTTTATGTAGTAAAACTGGGGTTTGCAGGGGTATATCTTTATTTTCCTTATTTCTGCTCTAGCATATAGATTGTGGGTTCTCGCAATCTATATTTTGAGCAGAAGCTCTAACATATAGATTGCGGGTACTCGTTAGAACCGCCTCATCGAGGCGATTCTATCGGGTACCCACAATCTATATTTTGAGCAGAAATAAGAAAAATATCACAATTTTTCATCTGAAAATTTTCTTTTTTTCGCCGGTTAAGTTTACAATGTATTTGTGTAGGCGTGTTTTCGTAATTTGTTGCGTACGTATCTATACCGGTCTACGGAGTTGAAGGTGTCCAAGGAAAATATATACTTTCGACTACCACAGCGTATATCCCCAAACTTTTTGAACGACCACCATTCCTTCACATTTTCAACCATCCTTTTGACATGAGCGTTTTCGAATAGGATATTCACAAAACTAGATCAGGGGCCCCCGCCCATCGTGGTTTGAAGAATTCGGAGCTGAAACCGACCGCACACGAGTATCGGTAAACATGATCTAAGCCTGCCAAGGCAAAGCGGTGCGAATCGGACCGTCCATGCTTATAAACACTATTGGTTTCAATGGGCGACACGGTTTGAGATGTCATTTCATCTCAATGTCGGGTAAAAGTCCCACAAAATTGGAAGCAACGTCCCCAAAATGACCCATACCGTGTTGTTAGATACGTTAAACCTCAAATCGAACAAACAAAAACTAGATCAGCCTTCTAAGAGGCACTAGATGAAGGCCACAAGCTTCCAAACCCAGTTGAAAAGACCGACAAATAGCCTCTGAAATTGCACGACCCGCAGAAAAAGCGACCGACTGAAGTCGGTTGATTTCTAAGAGTGCCCTAAAATCACCGTGTCATTCTGTCATTCGGTCAATCGGTCATTCTGTCAGTCTGTCTGTCCGTCCGTAACCCGTTTGTGAAAATTGGTGATAGTGACTTAACCGCTTGGAATATTTAAACAATTTTTGGCACACTGATAGATATCAATGAGATCTAACCAATGAACTTGCGAAATATTACATTCCATTTAGTATAGCCTCGCCGAGGCGAAAAATGTGAAAATTTTCGGACTGCTTCTCCTCGGAAACCGTTGGGCCGATTGAAGTCAAATTTCATATGGAGCCTCTATGGGATGGGGGAAACCAAAATTTGATCATGGGGTCCAGCTCACATGACCAAAATGGCCGCCAAGCCATATATGGTCTGTCTGTCTGTCCGTATGTAACCTGTTTGTGAAAATTGGTGATAGTGACTTAACCGCTTGGAATATTTAAACAATTTTGGCATACTGATAGATATCAATGATATCTAACCAATGGACTTGCGAAATATTACATTCCATTTAGTATATCCTCGCCGAGGCGAAAAATGTGAAAATTTTCGAACTGCTTCTTCTCGGAAACCGTTGGGCCGATTGAAGTCAAATTTCATATGGAGCCTCTATGGGATGGGGGAAACCAAAATTTGATCATGGGGTCCAGGTCACATGACCAAAATGGCCGCCAAGCCATATATGGTAAAACCCTTCAAAAATAGTCTTCTCCAGAACCACTGGGCAGATTTCCACGAAACTTGATAAATAGCATCTGGGACGTAGGTCCATCATAAATTGCTAAAATGGTGACCCTGGGTTGACCTTGACCTTCTTTGTACCTAGGTCAAACTTTGACACATATGCTTTTGTATTGGAAAAGTGAGAATGCATTTTATCCTGCAAACGATTCAGAATACAGTACTAAAGAATAAGATATATTTTTGCTCCTTACGATAAGGCGCATTTATTGGGGGAACCGTTTTAGGTCCATGTCACATGACCAAAATGGCCGCCGTACCCAGATATGGTAACACTCATAAAGCTAAAAGCATCCGGCGGGTCGTGCACTTCAGCTGAAGCACTGGTTTTCAGTTTGATCCACTTCTTCTGAGACGGTGTGCTGCCTTTACCAAACAAGTGCGGCCACGGGGAAGACACTCCGACAATAGAAGAGAAAGGAAAGAAAGAACATGATAGAGTACGGAACCCGGGAAGAGGCATTTCTGTTCCAGTATCTAACAGAACAGAATTTAAAACAATAAAATTAGAGTGGAGAGGAAATCAAGAAATATGTCGTTAAATTAGAGTGGAGAGTAAAACAAGAAATATGTCGTTAACGACATGTTTCTTGTTTTCCTCTCTACTCTAATTATATTGTTTTAAATTCTGTTCTGCTAGATACTGGGACAGAAATGTCCCTTCCCGGGTTCCGTAAGAGAGAGACTGGGTTGAAAACTAGGTAGAGAAAAGCGAAAAGAAAAACACGTCCATGCGTATGTTACAGCTTGGAATGTATCCTGCGCCATGACCTTTGACGTCATCATAAATATTGGTTTCAGCATACCGAACAGGAAATTCTGTCTCCTACAGCTAATGGGTGATTTGTTTGTTTGGTGTGAGGTTTAACGTCCCCGTCAACACTGTATGGGTCATTTTTGAGACGTTTCTTCCAATTTTGTGGGACTTTTACCCGGCATTGAGATGAAATGACATCTCAAACCCTATCGCCCAATGAAACCAATAGGGTTTATAAGCATGGACGGGCCGACACACACCGCTTTGCCTGGGCAGGCTTAGATACCCTAAGCGGTTTACCAGTACTCGTGTGCGGTCGGTTTCAGCTCTGCGTGGAAGCATAGTGCAGTCAAGCCCCGATTGGCGAGGCCCAACTAATGGCTGGGACAATGCCATTTGACCGAAAATATCAGATTCTATGGTGAAATTATCTCCCCTACACCGATTTCAATCACGATATGTAAAAGTTTGCAGCTCCAAACTGGATTTTGTAAAGTCTGCTTCTGCAGCGGGTACGGGGGATATCAGTTCATTGAATTAAGGGGAATGGGTACACTTGACCCAAAATTTGCTATCCATAGATTGTGATGAAACTTGTCATTAAGAATATTTGCACTTTGTGCTTTTGAAATATGAAAAGAAAATCGATGGTACATGGATTAGTTTTCAAGATACTAGGTCACAAAAGTAAGGAAATACAGCATATTTTGAGTGTTAAAAGTTACACACTTTTGGAACAGACATTGCATTCCTGGTATCTGATTTCTAAATCACTGGGCAACAGAACAGTTCGGTAATCATCAATATTTCAAAAGGAATCTTCATAATATTTACTCATAATGAGAAACTGTCGAATCTATACCCACAAAAGAATAAAAATGAAATATCAATGCTATGGCAAAGAATTCAGCCTCTGATAATTTACCTATTTCACTGCACATATTTTTTAACAAAATCTGATCTGTAAAAAAAATTACTCCTTAGATTACTGTCAAAAACTACTATGTCATGCAAGAAGGTATGTGGGTTAATACCAGACAGAGAAAATAACAGGTATATGGATTACTTTCTCATATATTTTTCCAAATTTACATATACCCCCAAAAGAAAAGAAAAAATATTTTTAATAAAAAATATACATAGAGCAACACTTTCATCATGTGCATACTATATGTGTGTACATTTTTTAAATCAAGTATTGATAACATGCAAAAATAAATCTTATTAAAGGTCATTTACAGTATTTATTCCTAGCACTGCCAAAAAAATCAGCTATTCAGGGGTTCAGAGTACCCCACCCACATATTTCACAAAAGTATATTTATTGGTGTACTACTAAGAATGTGTAAGCTTCAAGAAGTTAAATTAAGTTCAGTTTTTGGCATATGACACCATGAGAGCATAAACAATCTTTAAAACAGCACAGCTTTCACTCATGGTCTATTGATCATACTGACATGCACAATTTCATGATGGCTTGTAAAAAATGGAAATTCCACATAAACATGGAAATTTCTTGTCAAATGGTTACTTCAATACTTTTTACTATCTCATTGACATTGAATTACATCACTGGCATAGATGTAACATATGGTTTGATAATCTTATTATCTGCCATGAAACTGTGTCAGACAGAGGCATAATTCTATATCAGTTTTGTAAGATTACCCCGCCCACCTACATACATGTATTTTAACATGTCTTGAGATCTATAACCACAGCATGAAGTAAATTGACTTTTGTGTTCTTTCAATTTAAGGTTATAACAGATGGATAATTAATTTATTAAATGAGTTCAG
Source organism: Lucinisca nassula (assembly GCA_963580285.1). Lineage (NCBI taxonomy): Eukaryota > Metazoa > Mollusca > Bivalvia > Lucinida > Lucinidae > Lucinisca > Lucinisca nassula. Next base: position 43,156,780 of record OY757016.1, read on the forward strand.
TAGTTGTGTTTTTCTTGAGCCTTAGTGAGCATTAATTCTTAAGCATGGAATCTAAAAATGCAGCATATTTGTTGAATTTATCTTCATTTGTCCAAATTTAATGCCCAAGTTTTGTTTGTTATTCACTTCAAACCTTATATTTTTTAATCCATGACTATCTTTGGATAACACACTTTATATATATAGAATTGGGGGTTACAAGGGTATGGATTATTTTCTTAGTGCTGCTCAAAACACAGATAAGGGATGTCGTATAGGGAAAAACAGGCCTAAGCAAACAATGCAGACCCAGATCAAACTGCTCCTGTCTGACCAGGGCCTACAATGTTTGGCAGTTTTAGACAAAACTAATTTGCAAATTCTTTCCTTTAAGAGTTGACCCCTATTGAAATGGGAGACATAAATACTTTTGCAGGAGTTGCCTCACGTGAAGGTGTTCCCATTCCCCATAACTAGCCAACCCCTTGCAAAAGCATGTCCTCAAAATGTTCAAAATTTTAGGATTTCTATGGTATTAAAAATCTACAATAAGGTCATTATGTACAACAATCTACCATGTTTGTAGCATAGAAAAGAATGATAATCCCAAAACTTAGACAGAAATAATGCCATATTTTGAGACACAAAGGATAGCCTGTCACACTGGGGTGTTATAATGTAATGTGGATACCACCTTGCCATAAAAGCAAAATTTAACAAGTTTAACCCTTTTTGTACCAAATGGAATCTTCTACATTATATATAGCAGGAGTCCATTTCGAACTTTAGGGTTGTCAGATTGAGTTTTCTTCAAAATTTATTTGGAAAATGGCTGAACTTTTTGCAAACAGTGTAGGCCCTGATCAGACGCCGCGTTCTGTGGTGTCTGATCTGGGCCTGCACTGTTTGCCAAGGTACCCCTTTAGGGGTTTCTGGTACTGAATGGGTTAAATCAATAACTCACTGCCATGGATGGCAATAATGAAAAAAAAAAAAAAAACAGCCCAACTGTCCATGGATGGCAATAATGAAAAAAACAAACAAACAAAAAAAAAAAACAGCCCCAAAAGTCTCAAGTTACTGATACAACTGATACAAAAACAGCAAAAGTTTTTATCATGTACTTAACTCTTATCCTGCTGTTTTAAAGAACAAATCCTACCTTTGCAAACAATGTAGATCTAGTTCAGATGGCTTATGAATGATCCATCTATCTATCTCTCCATACGGCATACACCCTCAAATGAGTATTACGTGCCATCTGATCAGAATCTTCACTTTTTGATATGAAGTTTGTGATTTGAATGAATTCATTATATCAAGTAATTTGATTGTTTGATAATCAGCAACTGAGTTTGGCTGAATTTATCTATTAAGCAGGGTAAGGGCTTATTATCCTACAATTTGAAGCTGCACATTAACACAAATAATTCATTTGAATGCCCTTTCCATTAAAATGCAATATTCTATTTATATTGCAAAAGTGAATAATTTTCTGTAGCTTCCGTTAGCCGAATAAGTACCTTCCAAATTTAATGGAAGGCATATATCCGTTGCCCCCTGCTCACCACGGGGAGGTGGAAGACAGAGCAGGATATTAATTTCTAACTAAGAATTTTAAATGAATTCATGTTTAATTTATATATCTTGAGCAGTCACTTTTGTGGATAGAAGTAAGTTACTTGAATGCCTTAGCTATGGGATCATTTTACAGATTCAGATTCTCACTGACAACCATCAACTCTGTGTAAGCAGTCTATTTGTCATTGCTTCACCAGAGAGACAACTTTCATGCCTTTTTTATCTTTCTTTCTCTCGTTTCATTTTTTATCATAAGAGCCCTCCTGGAGAGAGATCTTGCTCTATCCTTCTGTCGGCATGCTCTCAGTTTTGCTCTGTAATACCGCCTCGCAGGCATTTTAGGATTTCTTTTTGGGTAGAAACAAATAAAAAGTATTGTGTAAAAAGCATCTTGCTCAAAGTCACAACGCATGTGTACTGTTCCACAGCACTTTCACTACTAAAAGGAAAGAATTTGCTCCTTAGGAGCAAATTCTTTCCTGTTAGAGTTTCAAACTTTAGTTATAATTCTTTGTTTACAATGAAGGCTCAAATGAATTTGAAGGCACTAAAGTTGGCATAATGTGGACTTCATGGTGGAAGAAACCACTGAGCTGGGAGAAAGACCCCCACCATGCCATGTGCAAAACCCCGAAACCCAAATTATTTGTTGAAATATGATTCTTTAACTGTCACATGACAACTGTTGGTAACAATAAAAAACAAAACAAAACAAAAAAAAAACTGGCACATTTTTTAGGTAAGCCAGTACTTAGTTTATACTAATTTATTTTAGTTCGATTGCGATGAAAGCTTTAAGCTTATTGAATCGCTCTCGAACACTCATTCCGGGTGTTTTCACGCGCGCAAGCCAGTACTTGTTATGCTAGTATCTGATTATTTTATTTACACTTATCAATAACATTCTGGGGCTCCTCTGCGGCAGGTCCGCAGAGTGATAAATTGTTTTTGTCTAGTTTTAATTTTGAACTATTGTGTGCACATATTAAATGCCAAGTTCGTGAAAGGTCACAAATTAAAAACAGGCTTAAAATCATGGCCCACTTGGACGAGCATAAACTTTTGTCAGACAGGCAACATGCATTTAGGAAAAGGCACAGTTGTGAAACTCAGCTAAGCACAGTTATTAATGACTGGGCAAAAATCTTGGACAAAGGGGGACAGGTGGACACATTTATTCTGGACTTCGAGAAGGCCTTTGACACCCCTCCTCATGAACTACTTAAATCTAAGTTATTTGGTTATGGAATTGGGGGAAGACCCTCAAATGGATAGATTCCTTTCTCTGCTACAGAAAACAGCGGGTTGTTGTTAATGGTGAATCTTCGGAGTGGGCTCCAGTTTGTCTGGAGTCCCGCAAGGGACCGTTCTTGGTCCACTTTTGTTCTCCCTGTACATCAATGATATTTCCACTGACATTGACTCAGAAATAAGACTGTTCGCAGATGACTGTGTTTGTTACCGGGAAATTAGAGATATAGATGACTCATTGAAACTTCAGGCTGACATAGATAGATTAGGATGTTGGGCACGTAAATGGGGCCTGAGATTTCAGCCAGTTAAATGCAATATTATGCAGATAACTAGGAAGAGATCTAATAAAGTTGAGGCTTCTTACACCTTAGAGGGAACGGTCCTCGAGAATGTGGACTCCATTAAATACCTTGGAGTGACAATCTCACACAACTTGAGATGGAATACTCATATAAGCAGCATGTGTACTAAGGCAAATAGAACGCTTGGTTTCCTGAGGCGGAATCTTCATCAGTGCCCTCAGGATGTAAAAGAGGCAGCGTATAAAGGTCTTGTTCGCCCAATCTTGGAATATGGTAGTTGTATCTGGGACCCCAGTGGAGTGGTCCTTAATGATGACATTGAGAAAGTTCAGCATAGAGCTGCTAGATTTGTAACAGGCAATTACTGCTTTGAAACTGGGAGCATGACTGGAATACTTGGAAAATTAAAATGGGAGTCTCTCAAGAAAAGGAGAAAAGACAGTAGGCTAATCCTTTTATACAAAGGTCTAAAGGGTGCTGCCTGCATTCCAACAGATGACCTTGTTCCCCCAGCTAGACACTGTAGAAATCACCATTCGTTGGCGTTTCAGACCCTTAGCGCAAGAACTGACATTTATAAAGAGTCGTTCTTCCCCAGATCCATTAGAGATTGGAATGCCCTTCCCGATTCGATTATTTTGACAGCTGAAGGTGCTGATGATTGTGTAGCTAAATTTACCTCTTTGGTAAGAGCTAGGGACTAACTTCCCACATCACAGGTCCTGGTGTATGAATGTCATTTGACGTGTCACCAGTAACAATTCTGATTCTGATTCTGATTCTGGCTTCAAGTTCAACAGGCGAAGACTGGCGGAATACTCACACTTTCTATGTCTCAGCACTTTTTCGAGTAGTTGCATATGTAGAGTTTGTTTTCTTGGTCTGACACGTAGTTAACTTTAAAAAACATGCCCTTTGCACTCCAAAAACATCATTTTTCTGTCAATTCACCTGCACTTCCTGGTAATGTCAGCCATATTTGTTTATGTTTCTGAATCTCCTTTTGAAGAGTAGCATTACCTTCCTTTGGGTAATACTAAAGCATGACATGAAGGTATTCCCATTCCCCTTAAAGGCCCAATCGGGGACACAGAGGCGTGTTGTTAAGCAAGGAGAGCATGTCAAAGCAAGATAAAAGTCATGATCGTCCACAACATCCGGCCTTAGCTCCAGATGCCTTGATACTGTCTTGCCTCTGAAAAATAGAAGTGAAGGCAATGGTCGTCCACAACATCCGGCCTTAGCTCCAGATGCCTTGATACTGTCTTGCCTCTGAAAAATTGAAGTGAAGGCAATGATCGTCCACAACATCCGGCCTAAGCTCCAGATGCATTGATACTGTCTTGCCTCTGAAAAATAGAAGTGAAGGCAATCATCTGGAATCGATACAATTAACCCACAACTCCTATCAGAGACACCAAAGGGAAAGAAACACAAACATAATATGAAATAAAGGCACTGCCTTTTGAGCAAACACACTCATTTACACCCCGTAGACCTGGTAAAAAAGGCCTGATTACCGCGATTGGCAGACCTGTATCTGGTGTCCCTCAAGGTGCCATTCTCAGACCATTGTTGTTCTGCCCACGCAAAAATGACCTGCCACAGAAAGTCAGCTCTGGAGTTCACCTCTTTGCTAAAAGCAGCCTTTTATACCACAAGATCTCAAGCATTGCTGATACTGCAGCACTTCAGAGCAATCTTTACAGACTACAGCAATGTCTATAATGGAAAACAGCCATGTACTCTCAATCTTAAAAACTTGAAAGTACCTTGACATCCTTTTTTGATGCAACTGTTAAAAGCCAAACTGCAGCCTGGTGTTTCTTTGGAAGGAAGATGACTAGCTGGTCTGAAGATGTTAAAGCATGATGTAGTGACTACGATAAGACTTATCCTGGAATATGCCACATCAGTATGGGGCCCACATATAGTATCAGCTCGAGACGGTGCAACGGCGAGCAACTCGGTTTGTCTCGAGATGACTACCAGCATTACCTCCCGAGTGATACAACACCTTGACCTGCAAACTCGATAGCATTGACATCAAGATGTCAATCCCGGGCATCATCTATCTCTGGGCATCCATGCTTGCAGGTTCTCCGACCTGAAAGCAGCGAACAGTAGAGGATACTCCCTGGGGTATATGGACCGGCATCTGCTATCAGCCCACCTTCCTCGGCACGGGCATCAGACTTAAGACCAACTTCTAAAGAATATTGTCACTTCAGGGATCTTTGAGTGCTTCAAGAGGGATCTTCCATAAACTACATAAAAGTGTTTTTCAAACTTTTTAATTTGTTCTGTTGTGAGGCAAAGGTGACCGGAGTACAACATATATTGATTTACAGTTGGGCGAGGCCTGCTGTCCTTGCGGTAGGTAGGGGTAGAAAATGAGTGTTGTTATCTCTTCTTTTTGTACCTTTTTATTCATTTTCCCCTTTCTCCCCTGTCCCTCCCTCTCTTCTCCTCTACTAACTCTTCTATCTCTTTAGTCCCTTTTCTCTGGGAGATAACACAAACTGACCAACCAGGGTTGGCGTGTGGTTAAACCCAAAGCAATTGTTTGAGCTCCACAGCTGCTTTGCACATAGCCTTAGTTTGACGATGCTCCAGTGTTGGTCCTGTGTGCAATTCATGGGCAGAAAATTACATAGGGTGATTCAGTTAATTTGAAGCATGGGCACTTTAAAGTGTCCTGAAGCACTAGCATTATGCTAGGGATTTGGAGCTCATCATCACTTTTTAAATCTTGGCAAGGTAGAAATCAACAGGTAGCCAGCTGGTAACAAGACGTTTCGCTTCCAAGACGTTCCTCCCCCACCCACCCTAGACGTTTCGCCTACCTTTATGCCCCAGGTCGTTTCGCCCCCAAACCCAGGTCGTTTCGCCCCCAAACCATAAATCAAACAATCAATATTTTTTGTGTAACAAGTTCTAGTCACAACTCCCCGAGTAGCCACAGTTAAGGCCCGGTGTCGGCCAGTAACTATGGATCAGCCATCCTTGGACTCACGTGAGAGGGCGATGATGGTACTTTAATATTTGCCTCTTCTCACCTCTGTTAAGTTAAAGATGAATAAAATTTCTGCAGTGGAAATTAGTTTTACCTTGTAACTATGGATCAGCCATCCTTGGACTCACGTGAGAGGGCGATGATGGTACTTTAATATTTGCCTCTTCTCACCTCTGTTAAGTTAAAGATGAATAAAATTTCTGCAGCGGAAATTAGTTTTACCTTGGAAAGTGGACGAAACGACTAGGGAGGGGGGGGGCGAAACGACCAGTGGCGGGGGAGGGGTGACCAGGGAGGAAACCTCTTTTGGGCGAAACGACTAGGGGGAAACGGTCTGGGGCGAAACGACGGGTTCAGCCAGATAGCTCTTTGTGTCCCCAACTATTCACAGGGTTTTATTTTATGTCCCTGAGCAATAGTTTGTGAAAAGTTTTAATTGCTTGGGCCGACGAGAAGCGCTCACCACACTACCGAGAAGCTCCGGTAAATGCTTCGGTAAATGCTCCGGTAATTCGTTGGTCCAAGCGCGGTGCTGGATTTTACCGGCTAACCTTTTCGGCTCAGTGCGCGTGACGTAGTTTCGAAACTTTCCCGCGATCAAACTTCAGCGTTTGATGGAACGGTCTTCGAAAAGAGCCTTTTAAAATTATTTCGACGCTTTTTGTGTTTCTTTTGTAACGGGACTTGACTTCTTTTGCTTTTGAAGAGTAATTTTTGGATGTGAATACAATTCTCATGAACTCTGTAAAGATGGCGGATTATCGCGAGAAATAGAACGAGATTCCAGGCGAGATTTGGGTGCATAAGTATGTTGTTCCAGCCTCTCTACAGTAAAGCAAACACTTCGTGTGTTTGCTATTACTAGACCCTAATGGAACTACCAATAGCGGAAAGCCAAAAGGACAGTCACTTTCCCATAAAATGACCAATTGGCTATTCAAAAACAAAAACAATATAAGCGAAACACACACTCAAAGACAAACCATAACAAAAATAAACCGCAACAGAAGAACCGCATTGGAAGGGTCACTGAAACGAATTCCATGCTTCATCGATGCTTCGATCGATTTTACGCGGCCGCAATCCTCGCCCTTACTACCGTCGTGATTTAGACAAATAATTTGTTCAGTCCGCAAGAAGGCCTCCGAATCCTACTTGATCAAGACGAGAGAGCGAGGTTGACTCTGCGCGACACACCCTCACCACAATCCAGTTTACAGCGCGCGTCAGCTTAATAATACACACAGTCAGAGCAAGCACACAAATGTAAGCCACACATTAAATATGTTCTAGAAAGGGTTATCCTTCGGAAGCAAGGGATACACCACAGAACCGGAAAAAATATGGAGTGTACATGTTTTCTGGGCCAGACTAGATAGTTTCGGCCAATAAGGCCTCATCAGTGACCCTCAGATATATTCAGAATTCAACAATGGATTCAATGACCCCAAAGGACAAGTAAATACAAACTACGCTATGATTTAGGGCAGGGAGATTTTTTACGGCAGCACCGCCACACATTCCCAGACACCAGCCTGTGGCGGGGGGCGAGCTGCTTAGCAGTAGATTAGGAAACATTGGAAACTGTAGTTGCGTGCCTGCGACCATATAGAACCAAACCCCTTATGTGCCTGAACATAAGGGGTTTGGTTCTATGTGGTCGATTTCCTTAAGAATAAAGCAGTATGGGGAATCTGGCAGCCGAACTGAGCGACTGAGCAGACTGCTTATCCCCTTAACATGGGGAAAGAGCTAGAAAAGGTATCTAAGTAATTGCCTACTTCGAAGCCACTGACTGCTTAACCGCGATAAGGGGGATAAAACGAAGGCGAATGTGATACCTTTAACAATCGGTGCATAGACTGATAGTGAAAGAGAACTTGCCCGGTACAAAGGCGAGGTTTCAGCTCTGAATTAGACTCGCCTTGCAGAGGAAGGGCTTTTCAGTTCCTTGCTTTCAAAGGATAAACCTTCTCTGGAACATATTTAACGTCACTGCAACTGATGTTAAGGGAATGTTTGGCGGCCGTAAAAAGTCTCCCTGTCCTTCATCAAAGTGTAGTTTATATTTTCTTGTCCTTCGGGATCATTGATTCCATTGTGGAATTTTGAAAATATTTGAGGGTCACTGATGAGGCCTAATTTGCCGAAACTAGCTAATCTGGTTCACTCCATACTTTTCAGTTCTGTGGTTTGGATAGCCATTTCTAGAATATTTCTTAAAGAAGCTGGTGCTGGCTAACCTTTCTTCTGGATTCTTGACGTAGACAGGCGTGAAACAGGAGAAGGTTGTGCCATCAAATCACACTTTTCAGCAAGCTCTCAGGCCTCCAAACGCCATAAACGACCACATGATGACGATAAAGACTTCACTTATCCTGTAAGAGGCATACAACTATTGTAAGTGCCTGTGCACTAAGACTTACCAGCCCAGATACGGTCAAATACAAAATATTGGATGATCGGGATGTTGTTATTCCTGCTACATCCCGGACAGTCAAACTTATCCTCCTTGGGCATTTCAATGCTCGAGTATGCGCAGCCCACCAAACCTGGGAAGGAGGGAGTATGAATTTGTAAACTTCAATGACCTCCTCCTTTTGAGTCAGTGAGTAGAGCATAAACTACTGATCACCAACACAGTCTTTCGTCTGTCAGCTCGCAATAAGACATCATGGATGCACCCTCGCTTCAAAACACTGGAATCTCATTGACTGTGCGAAGGAAGGAAAGACAGAATGTCAGAGTAACCAAGACTATGCACGGTAGATAGCTGGACAGACCAAAGGCTTGTCAGTAACCTCGACCTGCACATTCAACCTGCACGGTGACCACAAGACAGGAAAACGCCAAAGAGACGATGTCTCAAAGCTTAAACAAGAATGCAAGAGTCATACATTTTTATCAGTGATAACTTTAGCCATTTAGACGAATTGAAACTCAGTAAATACGATCCACGATAACTTTATGGTATTCAGGGGCACCATTTACACTTCCGCAATGGATATCCTGAGAACATCAAGAATGGTTTTACGAGATTGACGAAGAAATACAGGGACAACTTGACGAGAAACGCCAATAACGTAAGGCATACCTCAGTGATACCTGCTCAGTGCCTAATGAGGCCACCTATTCAAACATAGGTACTGCATTCTAGACTATTCCGTCATGAAACACTCCTGGCTTAGCAACAAGGCTGATGAACAGTCTTGTGCAAATAGAAAGTTCTTTGATGCACTGAATAGAAGTGGAGGTAATGATCAGGATACAATTACCTCACTTCTTCCATCCAAGACACAAAAGGGAAAGAAACGCCAGCATTAAACAACTTCACCATAACGTCACAAACTTAAGCCAAAAAGACAGTTACTTACCCATAAAATGACTAAACAGCTATCTAAAATACAAAGATATAAGCAATACATACATGTAAAGACGAACTATAACAATAATAAACAACAACAAAAACAGTTTTTGTCCCCTGAGGTCAGGAACCACCCTTCCTTACAGTGCAGATTGAATAAGTTTTCTGACTGACAGAGAAACCATCTTGAAAAGATAGGCTGAACATTTGGTGGCGTCCTTAACAGCTCATCATATATCGATGATAAAGCTATCAACACATTACCACAGGTGAAACGCTATCTGCTGCTTGACGAGTTCTGCAAATCAGGAGACTTTCATATTACATTACCAATTATCGGCCTATACAAACGGAAAGGGAATCCTCAAAGTTGTGACAGTCATCGGACCATCTCTTTATTGTCAATTGCTGGGAAGGCTACTCAACCGACTAAATGAACTCCTTGAACAGACAGGGCTTCTACCAGAAACCCATTGTGGATTCAGGAAGGACAGAGAACAATCGGCATGGTTTTCTCAGCAAGACAGCTTCAACAGAAATGCCAGGAACAAAATGCTTACCTCTACATGACAAGCCCCGCCCATCGGGGCTGGAAGAAATAGATGGGCTGCATGACGCTTCCCCGCAGAGCTGAAACCGACTGCACACGAATACTGGTAAACCGCTTAGAGGATCTAAAGTAGAAGTAAAACAAAGATCAGGAATTGATACAATTAACTTACTCCACCCATAAAAGACACCAAAGGAAAAGAAATACAAACATTAAGCGAACAGACCATAATGGAAACCTAAACAAAGGAAGGCCATAAGGACAGTTACTTTCCCACAAAATGGCCATATGGCCATCCAAAACTAAAAGACACAAATGATACATACAGTAAGTAACAAACAACAACATAAATAAATCGCCACAGAAGAGCCGCCTTGGAACGGTCAGTGGAAGATTTCCACTGGGGGGGGGGGGGGGCTTAAATCGATTTTACGTGGTCACAATCCTCGCCCTTACTTCCGTCGCGATTTAGACAAATAATTTGTTCAGTCCGCATGAAGGCCTCCTAACTCATCAGTGCAACATCTCCGTGAACACAAAAATCAAAGAACCACAGAGGTGAGACAACGGTGAGGACTCGACAGCAAGAAAGCACTGAAATGCTGGAGCAAAAGAAAACCAACAGTTAGACTCCGATGAGCCCGACCAGAGACAGAGCATCAGGCACCAACCAACATTTTCTCTCTAATTCTCAATAAGCCTTTACGTTGGAGCCGTCATAGAATCTGAGGCCTGACCCACCGGCGTGCAATTAAAGAGGGAAGCAAAGTTGCCAACCGTGATTGGGTTAACTACCATGCATGCAGTCTGTCGTATAATATCCATGTTGTACCCAATCTTTTTATATCGAAGAATGATTTTACGAAATTGGGTGCTGAAGTCATTGCGGTTCTATATTTTTCTGAATTTATATACTAAGTCACCATAAAATTCGGGTTCCGATAGACCTTGTTGCAGAAGAGATTTAAGTCCAATATTGAATTTTGAAATTAAATCAGAATGGCGTCTATAAAATTTTGAAAAGGCTTTACGTAGTTTATGGTACCGATATCCCTGATTAAGGAGTTTAGCCGTTAATAATTTATTACGAGTGTTGAAGTCAGTTACATGACTACACACTCTAGCAAATCGAATTAATTGCGAAATATAAACGCCATAGGATGGCGCACGAGGAACATCACCATCCAAAAAAGGAAAATTTACAAACTGAAAATCAAAGTCATCGCGTTTAAATTTTGCACGAAACGAATCCATCTACAATAGATGATTGTAAATCCAAAAACGGGGCCTCGGTATCAGAAGAATTTGCTGTATTTAACTGCAGTTCTAGGGGGGTAAATTTGACTGATCAAACCATCAAAATAGGTATTATCAATATTTAATAAATCATCTAAATATCTAGAAGTAGAGCTAAAAACTTCAATAATTTCAGATTGGTTATCAATGGAAAGCGACAAAATGAAGTCTCTTTCATAACAATACAAGAACGGATCAGCCACAAGAGGTGCGCAATTAGTACCCATCGGAATACCCACAATTTGTCTAAATAACTTAGTACCGAATCTAATATAAATATTGTCAAGTACAAAGGTGAGGGCATCACACACTTTCTGACATGACCAAAGTGTATAATTCTTATGCTCTTTAGAAGTGAAAAATGCATTTCTGACATTACATGCAAGATAGAGAGAATCTTCTCTGTGAAAAGCCCATTCAATTAAATCATTAAGTTTTTTTTTTATAAGATTATGAGGAAGTGTAGTGTAAAGAGTGGAAAAATCGTAGGTAGACAGACTAGAAGCACGAAAATGTCTAGATTTCAATTTATTTAAAACCTCATTCGAATTTTTTATAGACCAATACAGATTTCTTCCTGATCTTTCAAAGACTTTATCACAATATTTAATTACATGCGTTTAATAGCAGTAAGACAGGAAGTTAATAATTAAGAAAGTTCAGTGGTAGTGCAAGAGCTAGAATTTGCAATAAACCGTGCTTTGTAAGGTTTTTTATGAAGTTTTGGTAACCAGTACAGCGTAGGAAGCTTGTCTTGGCCTTCGTTAACACACACAGCAAATTTGGTGGCTGAAAGACAAACATGTTTATCTACTATAGCTCTCTCTTCAGCTAAAGGCTGAAGTTTATAGGCCTTAGTACCACCAAGCTCCTGCTTAAGCGTGTTAACATAGTGGAGCCGTCGCACAACGACGACGTTGTTAGCAGCCTTGTCTGCAGGGGCCAAAACAAACTTCTTATGAAATTCTTGAATACCTAGTTTAAGATGACGTAAAGACGTCTTGGGCTTAGGAGGTAATAAGTTAGTATTTTGAGAATAGAAAGAAATGCGTTTATTCACTAGTTTTAAAATGCTAAGTTTCCAGTCCTTATGGGCTTTATGCTCAACATACTCTCGCTTACACCATCGATTACCGAATTCATTCAAGGAAGCAGCGATTTCATCTCTAAATTTACTGAAATCAATTTTAGAAGGAAACCGATATTTCGGTCCTTTAGAAATTATATTCCTTATCCTAGAACCAGGAATAATTATCAAATTGCAAGTAATTACATGACCAGCAGCAGGATAGCAATACTTTGAGTTTTTACAATCACATGAATCAGGAGTATTAGTATCAATATCAAGATCTGAAACAAGTTTATTGAAATTAAAAATGATAGATCTAACAGGTTTGTTATATTTATAGCAAATTATAGGTGTTTCAGTATTTTGAAAATAAGCAGGAATGGAAGAAAGCACCGATCTCTCACGGAAGATACTGGGCAAATCTATAAAATCCATACCCTTATTAATGAAGGATATTTTGAAGAAATGGCGTTTATGATTAATTTCAGAATCAATGTAAGGACGGAGAGTATGCTGAGTATAGCCTCTAGTTAAGAGAGCCGCATCATATAACTGATGAGAACTATCGTAGAATTTATTCGCCTCGGTGTCCAGAAGACGTAAAACAGAAACGGGTAATGAACTTAAAAATGAAAGCATAGAGTGGCGTCCATGATTTAATAATATAATTGACAGTCACTTCAGTCTAGTATTGTTTCGTTTAAACGCACGTGATTTACGTTTAAAGTTACCATTTTTCCTGGTGCCGTGAGATCTAGTTCTGCGTTTTCGACATTCCTAAGCCTGCCCAGGAAATGCGGTGCGAGTCGGCCGTCCATGCTCATAAACCCTATTGGTTTCATTGGGCGACAGGGCTTGAGATGTCATTTCATCTCGATGTCGGGTAACAGTCCCACAAAATTGCAAGCAATGTCTCCAAAATGACCTTTATAGTGTTGACGGGGACGTTAAACCTCAAATCAAACAAACCTCTACATGACCTTTGTTGACCTTACCAAAGCATTTGACACAATCAGTCATGAGGAATTTTGGAAAATTATTAATGATGCGGTTAGACTGGTTCAAAATGACGGCGAGTTTTCTGATCCATTCCCTGGGACAAATTGAGCTAAGCTAGACTGTGCTAGTCCCGACGTGATATTTTCTGCGTTTCAAGAATGGTTGCAATGTTATCATCGCCTTGATGAGAAGAAGGTTGGGAGCTAAATCAAAGGTGCAGACAGAGCTAGACAGTGTAAGATGAGTTCCTCTTTGCTGACGACCTGGCAAAGGGTGCTCCGACAGATGAGAATATGCAAAAAGGTGTGATTCACGTTTCTGACTCCTATGAACACTATGAATTCAGCATCAAAACGACTGAGCAACACCTGGAATACCTTACAAGGAGCCTACCATCACAGTGAAAGCTCAAAGATAAGTTCACCTACTTTGGAGTGTTGTGCGCATTGATGATGAAGTCAGTGCCAAGATTACAAAGCTAGTGCAGCATTTGGCTGACTGCCTAGAAGTGTTTGTGTTGAAAAGGAATCAGACATGAAAATATACAGATATGTTGTACTGCCATGCAAAACATGGACTTTTTGACCAACGGCATGCCAAGAGTCTGACTCGTGCATATAAAATGGCGTTTACAGGGTGTTTCACAGACTTGTTAACATAATATATGGAAAAGCCAAAGTCAAACACCATAGCCTAGCATTTGTATCAAAAGGATATTTTTTTTTTTTTTTTTTGCAGAGTCGTGAACTTTCAGACAAAGAAACTAGATGTATTGAACTACCCAACCATTGAAACCCCAGTTTTGTCTATATAAAGCGGGGTTCACGGATCCTATGGCGTTTATATTTCGCAATTTAATCGATTTGCCAGAGTGTCTAGTCATGTAACTGACTTCAACACTCGTAATAAATTTTTAACTTCTAAATTTATTAATCAGGGTTATCGGTATCATAAACTACGCAAAGCCTTTTCAAAATTTTATAGACGCCATTCCGATTTAATTCCAAAATTCAATTTTGGACTCTTTTGCAACAAGGTCTATCGGATCCCGAATTTTATGGTGACTTAGTAAATAAATTCAGAAAAATGTACAAATGCAATGACTTCAGCACTCAATTTCGTAAAATCATTTTTCGATAAAAAAGATTGGGTACAACATAAATGTTATACGACAGACTGCATGCATGGTTGTAAACAACTTTGCTTCCCTCTTTATTTGCACGCCAGTGGGTCAGGCCTCAGATTCTATGACAGTTCCAACGAAAAGGCTTACTGAGAATTAGAGAGTATCTAATTTTAAGTAACGTTGGTTGGTGCCTGATGCTCTATCTCTGGTTGGGCCCATCGGAGTCTAACTGTTGGTCTTCTTTCGCTCCAGCATTTCAATGGTTTCTTGCTGTCGAGTCCTCATCGTTGTTTCATCTCTGTGGCTGTTTGATTTTTGTGTTCACGGAAATGCTGCAATGATTAATTAGGAGGCCTTCATGCGGACTGAACAAATTATTTGTCTAAATCGCGACGCAAATAAGGGCGAGAATTGTGGCCACGTAAAATCGATTTATGCACCCCCCAGTGGAATTTGTTTCAAGAACCGTTCCAAGGCGGTTCTTCTGTCGTGGTTTTTGTTATTGCTTGTCTTTGAGTGTGTGTATCGCCTATATTATATTGCTTTGGATAGCCAGTTGGCCATTTTATGGGAAAGTAACTGTCCTTTTGGCTTTCCGCTAGTGAAGTTTCCGTTGGGGGCTGGTTGTTTCGTGTTTCTTTCCCTTGGTGTCTCTGATGGGAGCTGTGGGTTAATTGTATCGATTCCTGATCATTGCCTTCACTTCTATTTTGTTTACGTGAAGAACCAAAGCTTCACTGAAAACGGCTCTGTCTTTGTTATTTTCTGGCATGTAAATAATGTTTTTCCAGACTTATGACTGTCTGGAATAACCATTACTTTCTACTGTCAAACCATCTGGATTAATTTTAATAAAATTCTTGAAAGTCAATCATATGAAATAGTGATTTGATCGTCTTGATACATTTGAATTAACGGTATACTTAAGCTGTATGGTGTTGTTTGATAATATCTCGTTATCTTATCCCGCGGTGAGAATCTTTAAAGATTGGATCTTCCACCAAACACAACATCACGTCTTCATATTCATCCCCATGTGTACCAGAAGAAGGATTTAACGGATTCGGACGCAACGACGCGCTGTGTGTGTGTGTAACATCGGTCTATCTATTATTGTATATATAGAGGATACCTCTCCCGCCCATCAGGGCTTGGAGAAATAGATTGGGCTGCATGGTGCTTCCACGCAGAGCTGAAACCCACGGAGCTTGAGTACTGGTAAACCGCTTGGTAGGTCTAAGCCGGCCCAGGAAAAGTGGTGCGAGACGGCGGCTTGAATCCTAGCGTTTTTTTTTTTTTTTTTTTTTTTTGTTTGTTTTTTTTTTTTTGGGGGGGGGCGATAGGGCTTGAGATGTCATTTCATATGAATGTCGGGTAAAAGTCCCACAAAATAGGAAGCAACGTCTCCAAAATAATATAAATAGTGTTGACGGGGACGTAAAAGCTCTACACAAAGAAAATATACAAAGGATATTTAATTCTTTGAGGTGAATACCAAATATATTTCCCGCCCTTTCCCATCAGGGCTTGGAGAAATAGATTGGGCTGTATGACGCTTCCACGCAGAGCTGTAACTGACCACACATGATTACTGGTAAAGCGCTAAGACGGATTAAGCCTGTCCAGGTAAATTGGTGTGAGTCAGGCCGTCCAGTGCATACGTATAAGCCTTTTGGTTTAATTGGGCGGCAGGGCTTGAGAAGTCAGAAGCAACGTCTTCAATATTGACGACGTTAAACCTCATTTCAAACAAACAAAAAACAAATATATTTCATCAAGTGTGTTGAAAATGTCAGAAAATTGACGAGTGCGAAGCACGAGTGAAACTCTTTATTTTCAACACACGACATGAAATATTTTTGTAATTGATTTATTGATTGATTGACTGACGGACTGAGTGGCTCGTTGATTAATTGATTGATTGATTGATTGATTGATTGATTGATTGATTGATTGATTGATTGATTGATTGATTGATTGATTGATGTTTAACGAAACGTCAACCCTTGTGGGTCATTTTGTGTCGCCTCCCAGAGAAAGGGAGAAAAGGATAGAAGAGATAGTAGAGGAGGTGAAAGTGAGAGACAGATGAGAAAGAGAAAAATGAAAGGAAGTGCAAAAATAGAAATTACAAGTCTCCCCATTACTACCCATATCTGCAGCAAGGACAGCAGGCCTTGTCCAACTCTAAGCCAATATCAATGGGACGCCCCAGTGGCGCAAGATACACGCCACTTTTGCTACACCATATTTTTGCAACGCTTATAGAAAAAGTACATTTTCTTTGAATTTTAGATTTGAAAACATAGTCCGGGCTGCTTCACAATGCGAAAATAACATATCTTTTTTTTTTACTGTGAAAATATCATTTTTATTTCTTTCAGACATGCATTTATTTCACTGCTAAGTATAACATAAAGACACTGTTGACACTCAATGCCTCGAAACCCGGCCTAGACACCATGAAAATTTATTCGAGCCAGTGACAGTTTGAGCGGCTGAGGGTTAATCGTTGCGCCAGGGGATGGGGGTTGCGTTATAAGGGTGACTTACGGGATATCTTTTTATCTTCTATACGATGCACGTTAATTGTGTTGTGTGTACTCATTAGAATCGCCTCATTGATGCGAATTTAATCGACATTACGAACACATAGTGAAATTTTCACACCAAAGAAAATGAATAATGAAAATTTTCTGATAATTTTTAATACTTTTTATATATCTGCTCAAAAATAGATTGTGCGTATTCGTTAGAACCGCCTCGGCGAGGTGGTTCTAACGAGTAACCACAATGTATAATTTTAAGCAGAAATAAGAAAAATAATGCATACCCCTGTAAAGCCCAGTTTTACTATATAAAAGTGGGGTTAGATATGGTAAAAATTACATAGGCGTGCTTTTATGCTGAGAGAGATTCAAACAGATTGTCCCTGCATATAAATCCTATTGGTTTCATTAGGCGGCAGGGCCTGCGACATCATTTCATATCAATGTCGGATAAAAGTCCCACAAAATTCGAAGTTACGTCTCCAAAATGACCCAAATTTTGTTGGCGAGGACGTAAAACCTCAACACAAATAAACAGAACCCCATTTCTGATTATTCAAATGCGCGGTCGCAGCCAACTAGAATGGCTACAATAGGGATACGCACGTTTCTGCTAGGCTAACCGCAAGGTCGTCTCATTACATCAACGAGTAGCAAAAGGCTCTGGCGAGACTGCGCTCACGCGCAGTTTCACCCGGGCCTTTGCTAGTCATCCATGCGATAAATACTATTTTCTCATGAACGGCTCCCGGCTATCACAGTCTGTATCCACACAATCTTGTCAAATCTCCAAGAGTCTGAGATATGAAAACTAGACTGAAAGATTCCAAAACAAAGGGAAAATGAACGAACAAATTTCCATTTTGAGCGCCGGAAAAAAGAAAAAAAAACGGCCCTGCGCATGTGACTCTTGTGCCATGGCCTATGCCATCATCAGAAAGATTATTTGTGGGGAGATTGTTATTAAAAATTGCCCCTAAGTGAACAGTATATTGAATCTGACCTTGATGCAACCAGCCTGATAACCGCCAATAAAATTTATGTCAAAATATTGCATTTTCGAAAGTTCCACAAGAAACTGTCAATGGAACTAAATATTACGTACGTTCTATCACTTTATTTTATGAACGCACATCTTTTCATTAATTATAAATTATGTAGGCATTGATTTATGAAAGTTGCGGATGAGTATATCTGATCCGAGTGGCAAAGTCGTGACTGTCGGTGTAATGGGACAGTTCATTGACAAGACAGTTTACCAACACATTTGAAGACAGTTCACCGACACATTTGAAAACACTTTTAGACTGCTTGATATATAAATGAATTACACATGTCTAGTCGAAATCTGTTACCTTATGTTTAAACGACTAACTATGTTGACAGTTATAAGCTCATAAGTGTTCGCCGATGTGTTTTCTATAAAAGATGAATCCTTTTTTAGAGGTAAGAAAAAGCTAAATAACAAACAACTGAAAACTGTTAGAGGACCAAACCAAACAGTGACGCTCATTGTGTCACAGTTCCACAATGGAATCGATGATTCCAGAGGACTTGAAATAAAATCTACACTATGATGAACGGCATGGAAATGTTTTACAATGCCCTTAACACCAGATGTTGTTTATGTGTGCCATAAAGATTTATCCCTTGGATGCCAGAATGCAAATAGAACACAATACTTCAGAGCGGACAAATTTTCTGTGCCAGACTACCCCGTTTTAGCAAATGAGTCCTAATCAGTGACCCGCAAATACATTAAAGTCCGATTTAATATATATTCGTTAAGCCTGATTTTAGGGGAATGGGTACACCTTCAGGGGAGGCAACTCCTGCAAAAGTACTTTTGTCTCCCATGTCAATAGGGGTCAACTCTTAAAGGAAAGAATTTGCTCCTTAGGAGCACTAAGGAGCACATTCTTTCCTTTAAGAGTAGACCCTTTTTTAATGGCACATGGCTTATAGGAAAGCAAACAGGAAGTTCCGAAAGTTGTCTCCCTTTGAAAAATGGCGGAAAAATCTGTCAGGTGTTCCTATTCCCCTTAAACTGTCAACCAACTACAGAATCTTCCTGGCGCTATCCAAAGTTCACAATCACCCCATCAGCACTCTTAGTACTTTGATTATACAGAATAGAACATTCCATCTCCTATTTAGAATGGGTAAGACAAGGCAAATCGGCCTCAAGAGATCAGGTTCCAGGGAGAAATGTTCTCCCCTTCCCCGATTTAATCACAATGTCAAAAACGCCCGCTCGTCCTAATTATATGGCTTTTGCTTGATCAGACCGGCTTATCTTAGAACGGCCGAGCTTTTGGGAGATTTCCACTTAATGTTTTCCATAGGCGACAATACTAACATTTTACCTGCTGAAACAAAAACCACACATACAAAACTTTTCAAACCTTACTTGTAAATAGAGCAATCTTAGCCCAACAAGTTAAAAAGAAAAAAATCCACATGTTGTCTGTTCCTTTTCACGTTACAGTCAACCATGTTTGTTTACCTACTAGAACGGAGTAAATGCAAACCAACATTTTTAAAGGAGGAGTGACCATATTAAATCAGCAACAATTTCTTTGGGATTGCAGATATATTTATAAAACATACATCATTTCAGTTCCTTATTCCAATCATTTTCTCACATTGAAATAAAACATGGGATATATATCCAATGGAAGCAAATAAAAATCAAAAAATGAGTTCATTTAAGAGCAAGTCTGGTATTTAGAACGCAACTAAAAGCTCGGCCCACAAGTGATAAAACCCGGCACCTCCCAGTATTTAGTGCAATTCTACTCTTCTCTGTCTTCTATTTTCGGCGTGTCTTCATTGTAGCCGCTCTCATTTGATTTTGAGTGCACGCCGCCTCCAAAGAAGAGGGGGAAAGTGTGTGTGTGTGTGTGTGTGTGTGTGTGTGTGTGTGTGTGTGTGTGTGTGTGTGTGTGTGTGTGTGTGTGTGTGTGTGTGTGTGTGTGTGTTTCGTCTTGTTTTGGCTACTCTTGGTAAGCTTCTGATGTTCTATTTGTATCTCTTAGAGAACTGATATGCATGCTGTGGGCAGGTATGGGAATATAAGAATCTGATATGGGTTCTGTTGTAGATGAGCGTTTCCAACCCGAGGGTTGGAAGCGCCCATCTACAACAGAACCCCATATTGGATTCTTTTTCTTGCACAACACCTCCGGTTAGTTTTGACAGCTCGCACATGTATATTGTTTTCACAATAAAAGTAGTGCGGAAATAGTTCCGACAGTTGAATAGAATTGAAGCGCATTTATGTTAGTTGCCTGGGTGGGAACACCAAGGTCAGAACATAAATTTCTATCCCAGGGTAAAATCACGGATTTCCTTGTCTGGTGTGCAAGAATAATGTTTTCAGAGAGAGCCATGTCAAAGGGAGAAGAAATGAGGGTCGTTCAAAAAGCGTTGTGTCGAAAGGATGTCATATCCTTCACATTTCCATTGAGTAGCTACATGTGGCAGCAGTAAGGAGTGTCTGGTTAACTTCATTTATTTGAAGTTTTACTAAATATCTTGATAAGCAAACAATTTAGAACCCGATCAGTCGCTGAATTCTGCAGCGACTGATCTTGGTCTACATTGTTTGCCTATACCTTTTTGGGGGATGCTAGATATATACCCGTATATGTACATGTGTAGGGGTTATGGAGAACATATCCTCTTATGCAGTTAATTATAAAAGACATAGATCATAAGATGTCGTTGGAGAGGCAACTGTCAAATTTAACAATACCTCAGTCTCATAACTCATTATTATGAATAACATTATAAATGCATTATACAGTTTCAGTCAAAAATAATTAAAATTCGTAACTATTGCAAAGAGAAGGGAGGTGACTTTCAATGGATATAAAAGATTACATTTGAAAGCTATTGTCGATGCTTTACAAGAAAATGCTCGCCCTGATATGTCAGAGACAAAGATACAGAGCTTAAAAATAAAAGAAAGAAAGAAAGAAAGAAAGAAAAGAAAATAGAAAGAAAGAAAGAAAGAAAGAAAGAAAGAAAGAAAGAAAAAAAGAAAGGGAGACTGCATTGCATGTGTACCTGGATGATACTTTAAAGTTTGCTTTTATTTGTAAACCTATATCGGTAACATCTCTGAAATCGTGAGAAATATTTTTGTTTATAATCTGTCTTTACAGTTAGTTTCTTTTTGTAGCCTGAAATCATAAGGTTTAATCAGAAAATTTATCTGTCAGAGTATATTCTCAAGCTTATTAAGCATGTCTTGCTATAGTTTTACATAATAAAACATCAGAAGCGTTCCGAATCAATGAGAAGCTTTAAGTTCCGGTTCCGGTTCATTTGGAAACTCTCGGTGTCACTCATTACACCTGTTTTGTTGATGAGTTTAACACAGCATATAGAGCAGCTGACCATGTTAAATCTCTGTACTCGCACAAGGCTCGTGAGAAACACGTTAGAGCTGACAGTGCCATAATGTCGGAGAGTGTTTCAGAATTATGTCATCTCGATACCCTCCATTTGACATTCG
The DNA here is from genome assembly GCA_963580285.1 of Lucinisca nassula. Lineage (NCBI taxonomy): Eukaryota > Metazoa > Mollusca > Bivalvia > Lucinida > Lucinidae > Lucinisca > Lucinisca nassula. The sequence goes on from OY757016.1 coordinate 43,178,387, forward strand.
CTGGTGCAGTCTTGACAGACTGACTTGTGTCTTATAAATATGAAAACAGAACCTAAATGGAGCGAATAATTATCAGAATTTGGAATTTTGGTTAGAAGATCTTGACTACATACTTTCATGTAGCATTCAGTAAAATGGAAATTCAGCTGAAGTTACATGTCGCGTGAACAAGTCTATGCAATGAATACTCATGTAAACCCCACTTTTTATAGAGCGGATGCAAATGTATTTTCCTTATCTTTGCACAAGACCATAGATAAGTAAAATTCTTAGATTGTGGAAAAAACAGCATTCTCCTTAATTTGCTTCAGAAACAGACTTCTCAAAAATGTAGATTGTTGGCGCTTGTTAGAATGAGGCGGTTCCAACAAACACCTATAATCTATTTTTGAAGCAGGTTTAAGAAAAGTATCAAAATCTTTCACAAAAAATGTCTACAGAAACTAGGGTTAAATATGACATTTTCGGTAGAAGCGTTTATCCATTTCTACGAAGAACAAAGAAAATGGTCATATCAGTGAACAAAAAAAGTTACGCAAACCCGCCTATTCAAATATATTGAAAATTGTACCACCAAAAATGATTTTTTTTTTTTAGATAAAAAGATTCTAATAGTTCTCATATTTCTGATTAAAACAGAGATTGTGGGTACTCTTTAGAAGTGCCTCGCCAATGTGGTTCTAACGAGTACCTACAATCTATGCTTGTAAGCAGAAATGAGAAAAAATAATGTATACCACTGTTTACTATATAAAAGTGGGCTACAGGGAGATCAAAATTAAAAAGGTATGTTATTGTAATGAGGAATCTCACACTCGTGGTAATTTCATATGAAATTAATGTAACTCGACGAAGGCTCGTTTCATAAATTCCATATCAAATAACCACATCGGGGCTTGAAGAAATAGATGGGCTCATTACGATAACACATCCGTGTGGTATAGTGCATTTTTCAAACCTCAAAAAAGGTAATTTTTCTGATGGAAATGTGTGATATTTTTCTTATTTATACTCCAAACATATGTTTTTGGTGCTCGTTAGAACCGCCTCATTGAGGCGGTTCTAACGAGTACCCACAACCTATGTCTTGGAACAGAAATAAGGAAAATAATGTTTACCCCCTTAAACCTCAGTTTTCTCTATATAAAGTGGGGTTTAGGGGGGTCTTTATTTCACGGACCTGTTCACATGATGTGCATGATGCTTCCACACAGAGCTGAAACCGACCCGCACACGAGTACTGGTAAACTGCTAAGAGGATTTAAGCCTGCCCAGGCGTTGCGGTGCGAGTCGCCCGTCCATGCTTATAAACCCTATCTGTTTCATTGGGCGGCAGTGTTTGAGATGTCATTTCATCTCAATTTCGGGTAAAATTCCCACCAAATTGGAAGCAACGTCTCCAAAATGACATTTACCGTGTTGATGGGGACGTTAAACTTCAAATCAAACAAACAAAACCATGCACATGTGTGCAATCCATACATGAGTATTCAGGTTACGACTGACTCTTTTTGCATGAGTTTATGCAGTTTACTCACTTTTCTATTCTTTTTTGCTCCGCAAAAACACATGCATATTTGTTTCTCTCTCTCTCTCTCTCTCTCTCTCTCTCTCTCTCTCTCTCTCTCTCTCTCTCTCTCTCTCTCTCTCTCTCTCTCTCTCTCTCTCTCTGCGTGCGTGCTGCATGCGTGAGTGCGTGTGTGTTTTGTTTTGTTTTTTCCGGTCCTTCCAAGATTATTTCACCAATCTGAGGTCGATTGTTAATCATAGGTTTGCGAAAACAGGAGTTTCCGCAGAACAACCTCCAGACCTTCCGTTGGAGAACTTGGAAGAACGTGGCGCCTCTTATTTGACTCGAGTGAGGCTCGAACGACAGCGCCAGAGCGGTGACAGACTTAAGGTTTAACCCATATGGGACAATGAAATCTCCAATCTGATAAGTTTTAGAATGGTTCATTTCCAATTATATGGGTGCCAGGTTTGTTTCTGTTTGTGGTAAATTTTACAAAAAAATGAATGTTCTTTAAGCAAACATTGAAGACCCAGTTGAGACGTAGTTAAGAGTCATGAACACATAGTTTCCGCCAGCACTTCAAAACCGTCTCAGTAACACAGCCATGAGAGATCATAATTTCTTTCCTGGCTCTGACATGTGACATTGTGTTTTTTATCTTATTTCTGCTTCAAACATATGGCACTTCTAATAGTATTTTCACTAATAATCAAGGTCACTTGGGCTGCTCCAATGTCAAAATTAGGGGTGACCATTTTGGCCATTTTTCTGTTCCTGAACAAAAAGCTTCATCTTCTCCTAATACATTGCCTATAGAATTCATTTTATTAAAACAGTCTAGGTTTTGCAAAGTAAACCCTAGTTTCAGAGTAAAATGATCATGGCTGGCGTAATTCAATATGAAGATGAGGTATTGTGTTTTATGCCCCACACCTCTTTTAAAATCTACAGCACCCAATCATACCTTCCTCTGCCTGTTAGACAAATGCCTTAGGTAGTATCCTACCTGATTTTCTCTTTTTTATATGAAATATGACATTTGCAGCAAATCTTTTTAGGAAAACCCTTCTTTTCTATGAATTTTGCATCTTGGAATTCAATAAATCATATATTTTCTTTTGAATTAAACAAGGGAATCTTCTGAAATGTAGCTGAAAATATTATAAGATTTTGAGAATATAAAGGGCTGACTAGGTTTGTGTGACCTTGACCTTATTTTGTATGTCACATGGTATGTGAGATTTTCAAAATTGAAAAGAATGTTTATCTTTATTTGGGGATTATCAAATTCAAATCATATGACATTTCATTGACTTCTCAGATATCTACATCATTGGAACTTGTCTTTGAGCTTAGATTTCGGTGACCTTGACCACATTTTCAAGGTCAGGACAGGCTAGATATCTACAACTGCACTCATATTAATATTAAGTCCAGCTATAACTTAAATTATGCAGCATTACATCAGACTTGGCTGGATGTATCATCTGGACATGTCTCTGAGTTGGTTACATGTTCAGTGAACTTGGCCTTATTTTCAAGGTCACCACAAAACAAAGTAGAACAAAATGTGTAAGCTTTGAGTATAGCTTCTTTGGAACTCCTGACTTGATTCTTAGAAACTGGCTTAGATAAATCATTGGGCCATATTTTCAAGTTGGTTAACATTAACCTCACTTCAAGGTCATCAAAGGTCATCAAAGTCGATTAAAGTTTAGTAAATTTGAGCTTGTTTGCTAAGTTTGTGGGATCCATTGAGTGGAATGGATGCTACTTTAGCTGGCATAGTCACCACGACAGAACAAAAGGGCTGAATAAGTAATGATAAAGTAACAGAACATGACCTTATTCGCCCTGTCTGATAATTTCTATGACAATGTAACCATGAAGATAAGGTCAAGGTCAACATAACCTTGTCAACATTTTGTTTTCTCCAAATACTGTCTTCAGATTTATTTCAATGGAATCTTTCATTTAAGAGATGTGGTGCATAAAACCCGATACCTCAGCATCATATTGAATTACCCCACCCAGATTCATTATCATTTAACTCCAAAACTAGGGCTTACTTTGCAAAACCTACACTGTTTTAGTAAAAGAATTCTATAGGCAACGTATTAGGAGAAGATGAAGCTTTTTGTTCAGGAACGGACAAAAATGGCCAAAACGGTCACCCCTAATTTTGACATTTGACCAGCCCAAGTGACCTTGAATATCAGGCCAAGGTCACCAAAACCTAATCAACTGTTTGTACTCTTACAATGTTAAATTCAAGTAAGTTTGAAAATAATTTGCCATTTACTTTCGGTGATAACCAAGGATTTATTGAATTAGAAGATGCAAAATTAACAAAAATTGACAATTTTCATAAAATAGTTGCTACAGATGTATTATTTAACTTTAGGGGAAGAAAATTTAAGTAGGAATTTACCCAAGACAATTGTCTAACAAACAGAGGAAAGAATGAGAGGGTGTGATATATTTTAAAAAAGAACTTGTGTATAAAACATGACTAATGCTGAATTACCCCCACACACTTTCATAACGATGTTTCTCAATAACTAAGGCTTACGTTACAAAACCAATATTATTTTAGTAATTGGGACACTATAGGCAATATATCAGGAGAAAATGAAGGGCAGGAAAAGGGCCTTATGGGCACCCCCTTTGGCGACAAAATGGTTAAATTAAGGACGACCGCACTACCCATCACGTGAACAAGCCCGTGAAATGAACACCCTCCTAAACCCCACTTTATTTATAGAAAACTGGGGTTTACCGGGGTATACAAAGTAACATTTTTTTTCTTATTTCTGCTCCAAGACATAGGCTGTGAGTACTCGTTAGAACCGACTCAATGAGGCGATTTTAGCGCCGACCACAGCCTATATTTCCAGTATAAACAAAGAAAATTCAGGAATTTTCATCAAATGTAGCAGTTTTGAAGCGTTCATGTAACCCCAACTTTATATCATACAGATCAATTATGATTAACAAGTCGTTTGTGTTGCGGTTTTATGTCCCCGTCAACACTGTTAAGGTCATTTTGGAAACTTTGCTTCCGATTCTGTGGGACTTTTACCCGACATTGAGAGGAAATGACATCTCAAGCCAAACCGCCCAAAGAAACTGCGAGGGTTTGAAGACCGATCCCCTTCGCGTCGGCTTGTTCCATTGGGGCGGTTCTAACGAGCACCCACAATTTATGTTTTGAGCATAAAAAAGAAAATTCTATACATCTTCATAAAATTCACAGTCATGAAGGATATCTTGGTCTCACATGGGTGCATTTTCCTATAGCATCGTTACCTGCTGATCTGTACCAGATAAGATACTATTGCGGGGAACTCAAATTCGCGTGACATTTTAAATAGTTTCGTCATGTATCTGTCAGGAAAAACAAAAGATACAAATAGCTTTAATTTTTTTAAGAATAGCCAGAGGACAGTGTAGTTTTAGTTAGATCAAAATTTTTATATTATATATTTGTCAAAATTTACATTAATTGATTGACACCAAATGTGCAAGGAATTCACCTTTCGTGAATCATTTTACTGAGTCAAATTTCGCCCCGCGCCAAACGGAGCTTGGAGAAATAAATTGGGCTGCATGGTGCTTCCGGGCAGACTTGAAAACAACCAAACATTCGAGTTCCGGTAAACAGCTTAGAATGTAAAGAATGCTTAGAATGGCCAGGTAAAGATGTGCGGGTCGGACCGTCATGCATATAAACCCTAGCTTTTTTTTTTTTTTTTTTTTGACGGTTGGGCTTGAGATTTTTTTTTTTTTTTTTGACGGTTGGGCTTGAGATGTCATTTCATCTCAATGTCGGGTAAAAGCCCTACAAAATCGGAAGCAACGTCTCCAAAATAACCTAAGTCGTGACCCAATCGTATTCATGCAAATACTACAACTGTATTTCCGTGAAGTTGGCAGCAAGTTGCCAGTTGCCATTTGCCTATTCAATCGGCAACTGGCAAATGGCAGCTAACTTCATATTCTGGATGCCAATTCGCAAATTCTAGTGAATTGGCAACTGACAACTGGCAGCCAGATGCCAATTCAAATTAAGAGGGGTTTTAGAGCATTACAGCCGAATAGGCAACTGACAAACGGCAGCTCACTTAACATTCTGGGTTCCAATTCGCAAATTCAAGTGAATTGCCAACTGGCAACTGGCGGCCAGCTCCCAATTTGATTTGAGGGGGATTTAGAGCGTGACAGCTGAATAGGCAACTCGCAAACGGCAGCCATGTGTCGATTCGTAAATTCTTATGAATTGGCAACTGGTAACTGTCAGCCAGATGCCATTTCGATTTGAGGCATTTGCAGAGTATAACAGGTGAATAGGCAATCGTCAGTTCCTACGTATTGCCGGTTGCCTATTCACCTGTAATACTTTGTAAATACCACAAATCGGTTTGGCATCTGGGTGCCAGTTGCCTGTTGCCAATTCACTAGAATTTGCGAATTGGCATCTGGCTGCCGTTTGTCAGTTGCCTATTTAGCTGTAATGCTCTAAAACCCTCTAAAATCGAATTGGCATCTGGCTGCCAGTTGCCAATTTACTATGCTTTGCGATCCGGCATCCTGCTGTCGTTTGCTAGTTGCCCATTCAGTGGTTATGCTCTTAAACCCCCTCGAATCGAATTGGCAGCTGGCTGCCAGTTGTCAGTTGCCGACTCATCAGGACTGACGAATTGTCACCTAGCTGCCTATTGCCGGTTGCCGATGCACCTGCTATACTTTGTAAATGCCTCAAATCGAACTCACTAAAATTTGCAAATCGGAATCTGGCTACCGTTTGTCAGTTGTCTATTGAGCAGTTAAGCTCTAAACCCTTCTCAAATCAAATAGGCAGCTGGCTGTCAGTTGCCAGTCGCCGATTCGTCAGGACTAATGAATTGATAACTGGCTGCCTATAACTGCCGGTTAAATATACACCTGTAATGCTTTGTAAATGCCTCAAATGGAACTGGCATCTGGCTGCCAGTTGCCAGTTGCCAATTCACTAGAATTTGCAAATTGGCATCCAGAGTGTGAAGTTAGCTGCCATTTGCCAGTTGCGGATTGAATAGACAAATGGCAACTGGCAGCCAACTTCACGAACTTTACAAGTGCACGTTACTTTACCTTGTAACCAATATCATTACATGCATCCCAAGCGACGTAGCCTCTTAAAATCGCCTTAGACAGGCAGACAGACAGACACTGCAGTCCTCTATTTCAGTCTGCGTCTTATAGACGAATCAACACAAAACAAGCCAGTTGCCATTTAATTTAAACGGACGAGAGACAGACAGACAGACAGACTGCAGGTTTGATATTCTTTTTGTCGGTATTACAATGGAACTACCCATACGTGCTATTTCTGTTCATGATATTGTATCCGTCAGTATGGTTGTCACGTGACAGGCATAACGACAGGAACACGAGTTATGTATATATTTCTGATATCCCCATCTTTCTGGGTATCAGCTTTTGCCAGTGCTAGTATTTCGTCGTTTTCCTTAAATGGGAAATAAGTTTATCAACCCTAGAGCTGGTGTTGTTTATAGTGTATACGTCAAAGTAGACTGATATCAGTCCAAAATGTTAATGGTTTTGCCCATGCTTGTCACATTTTATCTTATGCCACCATGCCAGTCCAGATTTTATTTTATTCTGTCTCAGACATCATCAGATATTTTGCTAACAAGATTTCATCCATTTTTTTTTTCAAAGGGCCATAACTCAAGAAAGCGGCATAATCCTGGCGAAAAAAAAAAACAAAAACAAATGTGTCAGCTGATTTGTTATGAGGAATCCATATATGAAATTTCAAAACCGTAACTTATATGATTCTAAAGTTATGCTATGCATCACAAACCTAAGCCCCCGCCCATAGGGGCTTGAAGAAATATATGGGCTGCATGATGCTTCCACGCAGAGCTGAATCCGGCCCGCACACTAGTACTGGTAAACCGCTTAGAGGATCTAAGCCTGTCCAGGAACCACGGTGCGAGGCGGACCGTCCATGCTAATAAACCCTATTGGTTTCATTGGGCGACAGGGCTTGAGATGTCATTTCATCTCAATGTCGGGTAAAAGTCCCACAAAATTGGAAGCAACGTCTCCAAAATGACCTTTACAGTGTTGACGGGGACGTTAAACCTCAAATCAAACAAAAAACAAAGCATCACAAACCATGCAAAGCACACATGTCCGAAGTTACAAAGGGAAATAACTCCTTAAAGATTCTTTGGAATTTCTTCAAAAGTTAGTCAGGTCATCTACTCATCACTAGCAATACACCCATCAACTTTCAAGCCTCTAGCTTCAATAGTTGTTGAGATGTTTTGCTGACAAGATTTCATCCAAAGTTTTTCAAAGGGCTATAACGCGGGAAAGATGCATAATCCAGACGAGAATACAAGATGTGTTTGTGAAACAAGAACATGTCGCCGGGTCGAGGTATTTTTTTCTTTAAAGTAGGACACAGGTGAAGGTCAAGGTCACAGAACAACATTGTTGTCATAAGGAATCTACATGCCAAATATGAAGGCTCTATCTCTTTATGATAAAGTAGGTCGCAGTACAAGGTCACAGGTCAAAATTGTTTTGTATGAGTGGAAAGCCCTTGTCACAAGGAACCTATAGGCCAGATATGAAGATTTTATCTCAAACAGTTCAAAAGTTAAGACCAATGTTAAAGTTGTCCAACCAACAAACAAACCAACAAACAAACAGACAGGTCACAAAAACAAAACAAAACAAAGAAATATGTCCCCGCTATCGCTACCGGGAACATAAAAAATACGGATTAGCTGTTTTTCATGAAAACCCCATGTATGAAATCTCAAAATCCTAGCAAAGAAATGCTATACGTCACAAAGTATGCAATGTACAAATGCCCAAAGTTATAAAGGGCCATAATTCAGGAAGTAGTTTTCGGAATTTCTTCAGAAATTCTCATCACTAGCAATCCACACATTAAGGTTCAAGGCTCTAGCTTAAAAGCTTTTTTTTTTTCAGATATTTTGCTGATAAGATTTCATCCACTTTTTTTTTTCAGTGGGTCATAACCCATGAAAGGGCCATACTCCAGACGAGAAAAAAAACACAGCTGAGCTATTTTTTCTTGAGGAATCTAAAACCCTAGCATATATGGTTCTTATGTCATTACGAAAAGACGCCTATACAAATATATTGGAAATTTTAACGCCAAAAAAAGTCAGAATTTTCAGATAAAAAAAATCTAATATTTTTCTCATTTCTACTCAAAATATAGATTGCAGGTATTCGTTAGATCCGCCTCGACGAGGCGGATCTCACGAATACCATCAATCTATGTTTTTGAGAAGAAATAAGAAAAATAATATGTACCCCAGTAAACCCCAGTTTTACCATATACAAGTGGGGTTAAAGGGGGTCAAAATTATATAGGTGTGTGTACTTGATGTTATGCTATGCTTCACAAAGCATGCAATGTACAAATGCCCAAAGTTACAAAAGGCATTACTTCAGAACATAGGATTACTATAGAACCATATATACTACTCAAAGTTTGATAAGGATCAGTTTTTTAATGCAAAATAATGTTTGGATGAATTAATCAGCTGAACCGCAATTTAATACATATTGATAGAAAAAGTATCCTTCACAAAACCTAGTGATTAATTTTGTCAACTGGTACTGCATTCAAGCGTGACAACAGCAACCGTCTTGGCACCCCCAAAATTTGCCGAAACACGAAGGGATCTGGACAACTGATTTTTCACAAATTTCCAAATTTGTTCAGACAAACGTGCCTAAAACGTGTATGGCGTCCATGGGCATCAATTACAGTACGACATCGCCTGCACATGCTCGAAATCCGAGTCTGTATCTGGTTTTGTGGAATCAGCTTTCATTCAGCAACCAATGCATCTTTGTGCTCCTTTAAAGTCCTCGGATGCACAGGTCGGGCTGAAACAGCACGCTGTAGCATGTCCCGCGCATGCTCATTCGGATTTAAGTCCGGTGACCGAGCAGGTCAGTCCATACGAACGATTTTCTCACGTTCCAGAAAGGAATCAGTGACGTGGGCACGGTTGGGACGGGCATTATCGTCCATCAGAATAAAGTCCGGGCCGATAACATCTGCATATGTTCTGACAAACTCGTCAAGAATCTCATTGCAGTACCTCACTGCCAATAATGTTCGGTTTACAACGACGCACAAGTCAGTTTTACTGTTCACGCTTATCCCAGCCCAAAACATGACTGACCCCTTTCCATAGCGATCATGCTCTGCCACATTCAAGTCATCGAATGGCTCTTTAGACATTCGCCACACTAATTGGCGTTTATAAGTGAAGTTTCGACAGAATCTGGACTCCTCAGTAAGCAGTACTGGCGTCAAGTCACGAACCGTCCACCTGAGGTGAGTTTTGGCAAAGTCCAACGGGTCTAGCATGTGCTGTCTCGTCAACGGAACACGTACAGCAGGCCTCATGGCATTAAGCCCGAACTCGTGGAGCCCGTTTCTGACAGTTTGTGTAGAAATTCGTACTCCAGTTCCGTTCCTAAGCTCGTTATGCAAGCGCGTAGCGTTCAGGAACCGTTGACGTCGAGACTGAATCAACAAGAAACGGACCTGACGTTGAGTTGTAGCCTTTTCTCGACCCCGTCGTGTCAGTGTGAAGGATTTCCATGGGTCAGACAACGACTACACATTCGGAAAACCACGCTCTGAAACACATTCAGAATCCCAGCAATACGACGTTGAGAGACGCCGAATTCCAACATTCCGACGCCACGATTAATTTCTTCCGGGCTCAGACGGTTTCTAAATTGTCCCCAAGGCATTTTGGTGTTTCAGAGATCAAATGAAGTCCTTTCTACGCTTGGCAAAGGAACACTGACAAGTTTCATTGGTTCTGCTGGAAAGCAGTGCTAGGCAAGATTTTGGGGGTGCATGAATTCATTTGTGAAGTGTAAGAAGTGTGCACTTTTATGAGTACTGAACTGCACATGAGTTTCTGCTTAAGATATTTATCAATATACCGAGTATAAATTCTGTCAAGAAATTTTTAATTTTCAGTGCAAAATTTGGTATATAAAAAGTGATCCCTATCAAACTTTGAGTAGTATATGTTAGGATTTTGCAATTTCTTTACTTTAGAACCACATATGCTGGGTTTTTGACATTTCATATATGAAATCTTCATGAATAAAATGACTGACCCGTTTATTTGTTCTTGTACTTCTGAAATATTCATAAATGGTACATAATTCAGAATAGGGGCATAATCTAGACGAGAAAAAAATATGGATGGGCTACTTTTTCATGAGAAATGCGCATATGAAATTTCAAAACCCTAGCATAGACGGTTCTTAAGTTATGCTATGCATCAAAAAGCGTAACGGACGGACGCACGGACACAAGGAAACGCACAAATATCCCAGAAACAATATACCCCTCCTACTTCTTCGGCGTTGGGAGCATAATAACTGTGTATGATTTAATCCTTATACTGCTGAATAAATCAATTTAGCCACACCCATTAGCCAATAAAATTACTTGATTTGATGTATTCGTTCAAATCACAAACTGAATGACAAACAGTGTAGATCCTGATCAGATGGCTTCTTCAGAAGCCATCTGATCTGGAGCTACACTGTTTGCAGAGGTAGGGGTTGTCGTGAAGAGCAGGATAAGGTTTATCAATCTCAAGGACTCAACAGCAATCTTGCGTCAGGGCAGATAAAATCCACCAGTCAGATAACAGAGGTCCGAACTTAGGACATAAAAGAGCATTGTGCTGCACCCCACTTAAAAGATTGACGATGGGGCCATCACAGAATCAGAAAACCGACCAACCACCATACAAAGAGCGAGGCAAACTTTTCCACCGTAAAAGAGTCGAAAACATGCTGCCTGTCGCATGGTACATGTTTGTTTGTTTTGTTTGTTTGCTTGTTTTTAGGTTACACCATTTTGGTCATATGGCATTGAGTTGAAATGACATCTCAAGCCCTACTGCCTTAAAAGAAACCACAATGGTTTATAGTGCAGGCAGGATACGATTCACACCACTTTGCCTGGGCAGTCTTAGACCTTCTAAGTGATTTACCAGTGTTCGTTTTAAGTCGGTTTCAGCTCAGCGCTTCCCCGGAAGCACAATTTGGACCGATCTATTTCTCCAAGCCCTCGAGAGGCTGGGGTGCCAGAAAGGATGGCGGAACACTTAGGACCTCTAATACATGTACTAGCATCATTCTTGTTCTGTTTTAAGAGGAATGGATACACCTTCAGGGGAGACAACTCCTGCAAAAGTATTTTTGTCTCCCATGTCAATGGGGGTCTACTCTTAAAGGAAAGAATTTGCTCCTCAGGAGCAAATTCTTTCCTTTAAGAGTAGACCCCTTTTTCAGTGAGTCAGGGCTTATAAAAAGCGAACAGAAAGTCCAGAAAGTTGTCTCCCTTGGAAAAATGGCCGAACAATCCGCCAGGTGTCCCCATACCCCTTAAATCAGAAATACGGAAAATAATGTGCATGTGTTTGCTAAAAACAAAATGGCCACTCGTTAGAATCGTTAATAAGTTCTCTTTAGAACCAAACATGGAATATGGGTGCCCATTAGAAAACATCATAGATTATGGGTGCTCGTTACACCCCAACCTAGATTTTCTGTTGGTTTGATTTGCGGTTTAACCTCCCCGTCAACACTGTACAGGTCATTCTGAAATTTACCCGACACTGAGATGAAATTACTTTCCAAGCCCAATGAAACCTACAGGGTTTATAAGCATGGACGGTCCGACTCGCACCGCTTTGCCTGAACAGGCTTAGATCCTCTAAGCGGCTTACCAGTACTCGTGTGCGGTCGGTATCAGCTCTGCGTGGGAAGCATCATGCAGCCTATCTATTTCTTCAAGCCTCGATGGGCGGGGGCGACCAACTTAGATAGTGGACGCTCATTAGAACACACCATAGATAGCAGGTGCGCGATAAATCCAGCATAGAAGGTAGGTCCTCGTTAGAACACAACATAGGTTGGGTGCTCGTTACGGTTATGGCCAACATAGATAATGGGTGCTCGTTATATTCCAACGTACATTGCAGGTACTCGTTAGCACACGACATAAATTCTGGGTGCTCGTTACAACCCAGCATAGTGAGTGGGTGCTCGTTTGAAAAATAAAATATTGTTGGTGGTCGATAGGACCACCTCCATTTAGTCTATATGAAGACCACCTTTGGGGCTGTTCAAAAGTGGCGTTTTAAACTTTCGAACAGTCTTAGGAGAGAGAGAGAGAGAGAGAGAGAGAGAGAGAGAGAGAGAGAGAGAGAGAGAGAGAGAGAGAGAGAGAGAGAGAGAGAGAGAGAGAGAGAGAGAGAGTTTTTTTGCGTACGTTATTCATTTACATTGTCAACTACATGTACTCATGGTTCAGAACTTTCAGTTTAGCTGCAAGCCTATCCTGTGTTGAATTCTTATATTCTTATATTAAGACCCCTTTTTGGTCTGTTCAAAGGTGTTCCTTGAGACCAATTTGAACAGTCCTAAATGTGGACTCTTACTACTGGACACTGGGTGTGGAAAAATAAAAAAATGAATGACGGAAGCCTTTGAAATATGATTTTAACCCATATATGCCTAGCAGCTCTTTTCTGGGGCTTTGGCAAACAGTGCAGACCCAGATCAGACGCCGTAGAACAAAAAACAAACCTGACACCCCTATAATTAGAAATGGACCACTCCAAACTTACTAGGTGGAAGACTCCATTGCCATATATGGGATAATGTAATGTCTTAATTTATGCCGCACTTAAGCAAGGACTGTGTGCATGTGTAGAGAGAGAGAGAGAGAGAGAGAGAGAGAGAGAGAGAGAGAGAGAGAGAGAGAGAGAGAGCACGCGCAAAACATCTACATTTGTTTTCTTGTCAAAAAATGTTCAAGTGCAGCCCCAAGGTTTGTTTAACTTGTCCTAATTAGCGATAATAAGATAAGATGGCCACCGTGCCGATGACACCTTCCTCCATCTTGGATCGATCATTGCTGCTCGCTGGGGGCCCACTCGTCATGGTGACATCACAGCGGGTCGCGAATATTAGTGGCATGGTGCAGCCATAATAATCGTTTTAAAAAAGACGTTATTTTTTGTGATGACTTTAACATATTTTGAATTTTATAATTCTTAGTTTAGCCCCCGACTTCATTCCCATTCTTACATACTTGGAGCATAAACATGAAAATTCTAATATTAAATAGAATTTTAATATTCTAATATTCTAATCTATGTTTTTGAGCAGAAATAAAAAAAAATGTATAACCCTGTAAACACAAGGTTTACTAAATAAAACTGGGGCATAAGAGGGTCAAAATATATCGGCGTGTTTTCATGGTGTTATTTCTTGTCTTTTCTGTCCATGTGAAATAATGGCATCTAACATGGTGTCAGAAATGACAAATGTTAGGTAAAAATTTTGACATCTTTCTTATTTTTGCTTTCAACATAGATTGTGGGTGCTCGTTAGAACCGTCTAAAGAGTGTTTCTGGGCAAAAATATGGCAGATAATGTATACCCGGAAACCCCACCTTTCTCTACATAAAGTGGGGTTTAGAGGGCTCTTCGTTTCACGGACTCGAAGATGTCGTGATGCTGAGACACAGATTTTCGGGTGCAAACACTGATTGAGGTGCTCATTAGAACCGGTTCTGTCGATTTCCCACAATCTATGTTTTGATCAAAACTAAGAAGAATATTGTAGACCCTACTTTCTGTATATGGGCCCCGTCAAGCGATTTTGGTACTTATCGCCTACGCGAGCAGCGAAGGTTCAGGCGAGCCTGCGCATCCGCGCAGTCTCGCCAGAACCTTCGCTGCTCGCTCATACAAGCAGTGAATCAAGAGGAACCTTCAGACAGAAAGCCATATCCCTGGCCCCTCTGAATGGCTGGGCATCCGCAGTTAAAATTTGTCATGACGGAATGCTCGAAGACACAAATTCGCTTGGCGGGGCTCATATGAAGTGGGGCTCATTTTACGAACTTGTGAAAACACGACGATTCACACCATTCACTCTGTGTGTGTAGGGTGGTACATGTTAGCCCTTAAAGAAATAACGAGCAATGATCGAGCAATAGCAGCTGCTCGCTGGGGGCCCACTCCATTACGCTAACACACCGGTGCCGCATAGTGCATTTTTGCACATCTCCAAAATGGCTACTTTTCTGATGAAAATATATGATATTTTTGTTATTTTTACTTCAAACATAGGTTGTGGGTGCTCGTTAGAACCGCCTCATTGAGGCGGTTCTAACGAGTACCGACAACCTATGTCTTGGAGCAGAAATAAGAAAATAATATATACCCCGTAAACCCCAGTTTTCCCTCTATAAACTGGGGTTTAGTGGGGCGTTCGTTTCACGGACATGTTCACGTGATGCGTTTTCCGGTAAGTTTCAGCTCTGTGTGGAATGACCATGCAGCCCAATCCATTACTCCAAGCCCTGATGGGCGGGACCCATTAAAATATTGGTAATAAAGTAATAAGTTGTTATAGACAGAGTCAGACAATGGCTATGTCTGAAATGAACATTATGTCTTGAAGCAATGTTTGCTATTTAAAATACCTTTTGTAGGTAGATAAGATCGCCCTTAAATTCCCATCGCTAACTCAGGCATTAATTTTAAAAGCCCCCTCCATAAATAAAGGCTTTTGAAATCCCTTTTGTTTTAGGTATTTTTATAGCCATTCACAAATCAAGTATGACCGCCATTTTCTGTGTGAAAATTTAACTTGTAGTAAAGCGTATTTACGAAAGAAAGAAAGAAAGAAAAGAGAAAAAAACGAATACTGAACACGATTAGGAAAAACACGCCTATACAGTTCCAACCCCCTTGGACCCCACTTTTATATAGTAAAACTGGGTTTTACAGATGTTTACCTTATTTTTTTTATTTCTGCTCTAAAATAAAGATTTTGGGTACCCATGTACCCACAATCTATATTTTGAGCAGAAGTCAGAAAAATGTCACAATTTCTTCATCTTAATCTTAAAATTGTCGCTTTTGTCGGCGGTAAACTTTACAATGAATTTGTATAGATGACCACAAAAAAAAACACTTCACTATAGAAAACTGAAAGGGGGTTTGCAGCAGTTGACACCATTCTTTTCTGTTCGAAAGCATAGATTGGGTGTACACGTTAGAACCGCTTCAATGAGGCGGTTCTAACGGGCACTCACAATATATATTTGAAGCATAAATATCTTTTTTTCATTTGGAAACCATGAATACATGAATACAGCATTGTATCTGGCGGCCCCGCCCATCAGGGCTTGAAGAAATAGATTGGCTGCATGATGCTTCCACGCAGAGCTGAAACCGACCGCACACGAGTACTGGTAAACCAGTTAGAGGATCTGACCTAAGCCTGTCCAGGCAAAGTGGTGCACGTCGGAACGCCCATGCTTATAAACCCTATTGGTTTCATTGGGCGACAGGGCTTGAGAAGTCATTTCATCTCAATGTCGGGTAAAAGTCCCACAAAATTGGAAGCAACGTCTCCAAGATGACCTATATAGTGCTGACGGGGACGTTAAACCTAAAATCAAACAAAACAGCATTGTATCACATAGATGTTTAATCCTAGTTGAAGAAAAACATCAAAAATGGTGACAAAACATGATATAATAGTGTGGTAATCTTGAAAGGTAATAAAAGGCATACAATATCATAATTATTGACCACCATTTAAGAGTGATAAATATGTGCAAAATATTCATAGTTTGTTGTTTGACCTTATCAAAAATAATCAGGTAATAGGTGAAAACAGCGCGTGACCCAAGACACCTATCCACCCCCACCCCTTGAATTGAGTGTTGTCATCAGGGTAATTATCTTATCTGCCTGTATCTTTATATTTATCTCGTATAAACTGATAAGGTCATTTAATCTTAACTTGCTTGGACATAATAAGCGATTGCTTGTTTTTGTTGTATTTTATGTTGTTGTTTTTTTGTTTTGTTTTTTTTTTGGGGGGGGGGGGGGGGGGTTACGGCCCTTTTAAGACTATTTAACTCATATCGAGTCGATTGTTAATCAGAGATGGGCGAAAACCGGAGTACCCGGATAAAGACCACCTGACCTTCCGTTGCAGAACTTGGCGTCTCACATGTGAACCGAGGGCTCAAACCACAGCGGTGAGAGACCTAATGATTAAGAGTCAGCGCTCTTATCCATAAGCGATTGGTTTCGGTTTTAATATATTATTATTAGTAGTAATATGATAATTATTATTATTATTATTATTATTATTATTATTATTATTATTATTACCGGCCCCGATAGCTCAGTTGGTAGAGTGTCCGCTCCCGGGAACGGGAGGTCACGGGTTCGATCCCGGGCCGCGACATACCAAAGTCGTTAAAAATAGTACTAGCTGCTCCTCGCTTGGCACTCAGATTTACGGGGTAGAGCTAGGACTGGTCGACCCAGTGTCAGGATAATGTGACTGGGTGTGGTATCATGTAATGTGTCTGGGACATGATACTTCAGTGAGGCAGCACTATAAACGTGAGCATTGAGCTCCCTGTCGCAACCAGACACCGTCGTGATATGACTGAAAAATTGTTGAAAGCGACGTTAAACCCGAATTCACACATTATTATTATTATTATTATCAAATGAATAAAATAGACTTAATTACATGAACATGTACAGTAACATTCCGCAATTAAGACCACCAAAAATTAAGACTAAATCTGCTTTTAAAAGCTTATTGTGAAGGTTTCAGTTATTCTTTCTTTGTGTTTTTAACACCCAGTTACACAAAATAAGAGACCCATTTTGGGACTGTTCAAAAAGTGGTCTTAAAGACCACTTTTGAACAGTCCAAAGGGGGGTCCTAATTGCGGAATTTTACTGTATATTACGAGAAAAGCAATGTAGAATAAAACTTAGGAAAAAAGATGATTTATTTTGAATTGCCAATGAGAACAGACATGTACATGCACATACATTCACATCCGTTCGTTAATCTGTCCGTCCGTCCGGACGCACGAATGGGCATATAGCGGGTGCTTCTACACACGATGTTATTTAATGTGTAGTCTACTGCTGTTTACGAAGTACCCAGTAAAGGACTACACGTGGGTGAGTCCATCCATCCATCCACCCATTCGCCCATCAACATGCACGTTCAGGTGTTCGAGGAAAAGTCAAAGTTTTGTTGAAAGAGATGGCAAGAAACGCCCCAAACAAATATCAAATGAAATCGGGTTCCAGGCTACGCTTCCTTGCAGTGATTAGAAGCCTCCGTGGTCGAGTGGTTACGCTACTCGCCTTGTAAACCAGGGATCGCAGGTTCGATCCCGGGCTTCTCCAGACTTTCGGACGAGTCTTTAAACCGAGGTCCCGTCTCCGTATGACCTTAGCTGTTGGTGGGACGTAAAACTGAAACACTCACTCACTCCTTGCAGTGATTAAATACTTCAACTGCATTTTCCATATTAATCCAGATCCGTTTTATTACTAATACATTGCCTACATGTCGAATTTTAAACCGATCCTCGTTATAAATACGAGCGGGGCGGGTGGGCACTAGGGCGTCCAACTGATTTTGACTTACAGTTGGGCAAGGCCTGCTGTCCTTGCAGCAGGTCAGGGTATAAAGGGAATGTGACAATTTCTTCAGTTTCTACACTTCCTTTCATTTTCCTTTTTCTCCTCTGTCCTTCTCTTTTATCTCACCTACTGTCTCTTCTGTCTCATTTCTCTGGCAGACGACACAAAAGAGCCCATAAGGATTGACTTGTCGTTAAACCTCAACACAAATCGAATCAAAATTATATAAAGGCGAATATCGAAGGTTCAGGCGAGCCTGCGCGTTTGCGCAGGCACGCCTGAACCTTCAATATTCGCACACAAGTAGAACCGGACTAGCAAAAGCCGTAGACAATGTGTCAGGGTTCTAACCCATCCATAAGGCCATCTAAATGACAGTTTTGCGCATGTGTCATAAGCACCGATTTCCGGCGAATCGGTTTGTTAAACAGTTTCAAAAGATAATACCATTACTATAAACCTAATTATTGGATAATACGAGAGAAGCGGACGATAATTCACTGCACATTTTTTAGCCCCGCTGCGCTGCGTAAGACGCTCCTGGGGGTGGGCAAAGAATAGAATAAAAGTCACGTGGTTATCTGTGAAGCATCACAAATCTATCACCTCTTATTACGTGAAGATCAATGAAAACGTATCAGATAAGTGAAAATAATCTTTACTTTTTGAGACTGATAAGCTACCGGGGCAGTCATCAAGGTAATGCGACTAATTAAGATTAGGATTGGATATTAATAGCAGAGAAAGGTACGTGATCTATTGTATATTTCACATCTTCGAATACGACTCCACACGAACGCTTTAAGTGTATTGTTATTGTAATTATCATTATTATTCTTCTTATTATTATTATTATTATTAATATTATTATCATCATTATTATACATGCTTCTGAAAGTGACCTTTAACGAAGCATATAAGTGAACTAAGTGTTTTGTTTTTATTATTATTATTATCATTATTATTGTTGTTGTTTTAAATGACATTATTTATAGCCAGTATGAATCATCATCATCATCAGTATTACTATTATTATTATTATTATTATTATTATTATTATTATTATTTTATTATTATTATTAGATCTATTATATTATTATTATTATTATTATTATTATTATTATTATTATTATTTTAAATGACCTTATTTATAGCCAGTGCGAATCATCATCATCATCATCATCATCATTATTTCTATTATTATTATTATTATTATTATTATTATTATTATTATTATTAACAAATATACTTTATTATTAATTATTTTACTCAAATTGACTTAAAACAAAGAACATCTGAAGGACAGAAGACAAAGTCAAATTCCTGATGTGAAAAAATGGGGATACCATACCACGCCAAAGCAAGAGATACGTGTTGTTATTTTGTGATAGCTGAAGGATAGTTTTTCACAATTCTGAATAAAGACCTATGTTGTGGGTATTCATTAGAACCGCCTCGGCGAGGCGGTTCTAATGAATACCCACAACATAGGTTTATATGGAGAAATAACAAAAACTATCCTTCAATTCATAAAGCGAATACTGCAGTATACATGTACTTATACATAACGATTGTGGATACTCGTTAAAACCGAGGCTGTTCGACAGCAATCTATATTTGTAGAGTAAATTTTCTTTAGAAGACATGAAAGATAATATTATCTGACATGTTGGATTTGATATCCTAATGAAAAAACATCCGAAGACATCAAACCACATCTGGAATACATCAGAGAGAAAAGTCCCAATTTTAAGCGAATGAATTACGTGTGCAAGAGAGATGCACCTAAATTTGTTTTGCTGTTTGTTTTAAAACTGTAAAGATGCATGGTTGCATGCATCTTCCGATTCATTTAACTTTCTGTTTCTTGATGCTAAATTGACATGAATCTTTGCTTTTCTATGGCAGTAGGGCTTGAGATGTCATTTCATTTCAATGTCGGGTCAAAGTCTCACAAAATTGGAAGCAACGTCTCCAAAATGACCTTAATAGTGTTGACGTGGACGTAAAACCTCAACCCAAACAAACAAACAAAACGAATCTTTGCTCTCCATTATTTTCAATAATTCAGTTCTTATTTATTTATTTATTTATTCATTTCAGCCATGATTATACAGTCAATAAAAAGTCTTTAATAACCCTTTTATAGAACATATTTATAAAACCCATATTAGTCTGGCGTCCCAAAAAATGGTGCATTGGCAAACAGTGTAGACCTCGATCACACGCTGGGTCTGATCAGGGCATTGCAAAAACACGACTATACAAATATTATGTAAATTTTACTGCCATAAAAATTGAAAACAAAATCAAGATGAAAAAATGTGATATTTTTCTTATTTATGCTCAAAATATAGATTGTGGGTACTCGTTAGAACCGATTCATCGAGGCGGTTCTAACAAGTACCCACAATCTATATTTTAGAGCAGAAATAAGAAAAATAAGGTTTACCCCTGTAAACTCCAGTTCTAATATATAAAAGTGGGGTTCAAGGGGACAAAACTAAAAAGGCATGTTTGTGTGATAGCATACACTGAAGGATTATTTATAAAACTTACAAAAAATAAAAATGAAATAAAAGTATCTGCCTGGACTAAAATTTGAAATGAACCTGTGCTGAGGTATGGGTAGAAGCCTCTGTTTTGTTACATGTAGGTTAACTAAGTTTCCTTTTCTCATAGAATTTGTCAAAATGGGATCAAAAGCCATAGATGTGCGAGATTGAAAGATACAGGAAAAATCTTGTCAAAATCTGGCGCCTAATTCACACATCAATGATACGCCATCGTTCTGAAATAAATTAATTCACATGAAAATTATTCAGTGAGAAATATACATGGTATTGTGCGTGAAGAAAGTTCAAGTTTTCCCCTCACTAAAGAACCACCGTTTTCCCGCATTTTTGTCTTGCACAATTTAACCTCAAAACCTACAAAAAAAATGCATATTTGCTTTATTCTAAGAATGTCAAAAACGCCTCAGAACATTACAAGTATGTTTTTTTTGACGTTTAAAGTCTATTTACTCACGGTAGTGCTTATTAAGAGTACAGTAAAATTCATATATTAAGACCACCTTTGGGATTGTTCAAAAGTGGTCTTTAAGACCACTTTTGAACAGTCCCAAAGGTGGTCTCTGACCAGAGGACACTCTATGCAGAAAATACAAAGAAAGAAAAGCTCCCGCCTGTTAATTAAGCTTTTTAAAGCTGAATTAGTCTTAATTTAGGTGGTCTTAATAGCGGAATTTTACTGTAATTTGAACTATAAGTGAAAGCGGTTGGAGTGGTTGGAAAGGAAGGGTGATTTTTTTTATTATTTTGGTTTTACGGCCCTTTCAAGATTATTTCACTCATATCGAGCCGATCGTTAATCAGAGGTTGGCGAAAACCGGAGTGCCCGGAGAAAAACCACTTGACCTTCCGCGTCTCACATAGGACCCGAGTGGGGCTCGAACCAAAAGGAAGGGTGAAGACGAGAACACTAAGATGACACACCCATATGAGATAATGTTATCTCGGATATCTCTAAAATCACCCCTTTCCTGATAATACTTGATGATATTTGTCCTTATTTTTGCTTTAAAAAGAGATTATGGGTACTCGTAAGAACCGCCTCAATGAGGCGGTTCTAACGAGTACCCAAAATCTGTATTTTAAGCAAAAAATAAGTAAATGTTCATCACTCCTATGAAACCCCAATTTTCCGTATATAGAGAAGAAGAGTTCACAGGGCTGTCCAGTACGTTATGGGGTTTTGCACAGTATAATATCGTTCACTTTGGCCTATACAAATACATTGTAAATTTTACCGCCGTAAAAATGAAAAAAAAAATAATAAGATAAAAATTATGATATTTCTCGTATAACTGCTCAAAACGTAGATTGTGGGTATGTGTTAGAACCGCCGCGTTGAGGCGGTTCTAACGAGTACCCACAATCTTTGTTTCTGAGCAGAAATAAGAATAATGATGTATACCCCTGTAAACCCCAGTTTTATTACATATAAGTGGGATTTACGGGGGTCAAAATTATATAGGTGTGTTTTCTTCATTGTATGAGAAAACCATAAAACAGTGGCTGACTAAGGCAGGTGCTTGCAAAATACAGGAATTTACAGTCTCAAAGAGGTATGACAGATGGCTTTATCTCACATCATGAAAACACGCCTATATAATTTCGACCCCCATGACCCCCAATTTTTATATAATAAAACTTGGGTTTACATGCGTAAACCTTATTTTGCTTATTTCTGCTCTAAATTATAGATTGTGGGTACTCGTTAGAACCGCCTCGATGAGGCGGTTCTAACGAGTGCCCACAGTCTATATTTTGAGCACAAATAAGAAAACTATTACAATTTTTCATCTTAAAATTTTCGGGTTTTTTTTTTTTTTTTTTTTTTTTTTTTTTTCGGTAAAGTTTACAGTGTATTTGTTTAGGTGTGTCTTCGTAATGAATGTCTATGAAATCCTAATGAAGATGTGTACGGAGTCACTCTTGTTTTTTATTCATTTTTTCTCCGCACTGTGGTTACAGGCATGTACAGTTCAACCTGTATTAAGCAAGTGCCTAAGGGATAGTCAAAATATGCTTGCTTAAGACAGGTTCTTGCTTAATACAGGTGAAATTTAACACATCTGCCTTTCTTGGGAACTGAATGCCTGCTTGCTTAAGACAGGTTGCTTGCTAAATAGAGGTGGCCACTAAGACAGGTTTTACTGTACTGGGCAAGTACAATCATTACACCAAGTGTTCCCATCAGAAATGTATCCTACGCCGTTCCCACATGTCCAATACGAATATTATACACATTCTTGCTTTTTTATTTCATGGAAAACCCAGCACTGGGCGGGACAGCCTCATAAAAAGTATATTATCGCGATTGATGAGACTTGAAATATTAACTATATGATTTACGATGTCAAAAGGGGCCTCTGATACTAATTGGCGATAAATTACCGCTGCAAGGAAAGAGTTTCTTAGAATTATGAATTCCTACCGTCTAGGTAAAGAAAAGCGTCAGCAAAACATGGATGAAAGGGTATGACACAAAGACGGAATTTTCTGATAGACATATTCATTTCCAACTTGAGGGGTCTCATACGTATTTCAAATATTTTCATGCTGTATGGAAATAATGCAGCGTCTGGTCAGACTCTACACTGTTTGTCAATGTCTCTCTTTGGAGACGCTAGGTAAATACAGTGAAATTCCGCTATTAAGACCGCCTAAAATTAAGACTAACTCTGCCTTAAAAAGCGTATTTAGCAGGTTGCAGTTATTCTTTCGTTGTAATTCCTCTGGTCAGAGACCACCTATGGGACTGTTCAAAAGTGGTCTTAAAGACCACTTTTGAACAGTCCCAAAGGTGGTTTTAATACAGGAATTTAATAACGTATTCCACCAACCCAGCTAAGGGATTTAATTCGATTTTCTATCATTCCATTGAATTACCTCCCCTCTGTGAAGCTGAAAAGCTAGATTTGGTGTGGTGGGGTTGGGGAGGGTGGAATGTCCTTATCTTTGCTTTTTTGTGATTCTGTCGTAAGCCTTTTGTACTTTTGTATATAAAGTAACAGTTACTTTTACTGAAAAAAAAAATATATTTCTTTATTTAGGCTGGTGTAATAATCACTTTGATAGATTCGGCGATGTGTTTGTTTCTTTGCGTCCATGTCAACACTATATAACACATTCTGGCGACGTTGCTTCCAATTTTGTGGGACTTTTACCCGAAATTGAGATAAAATGAGATCCTGAGCCCTGCCACCCAATGAAACCAATGGAGATATATGCATGAACGATCCAACTCGCACCATTTTAACTGGGCAGGCTTAGACCCTCTAAGCGCCTTACCAGTACTCATGTGCGGTCGGTTTCAGCTCTGAGTTGAAGCACCCAATCTATTTCTCCAAGCCCCCATGGGCGGGAACCTGTTTGTACGGCATAGGCTTTAAATACCTGCTGAACTCGAAAAATGTAGTTTAAACTTCCTCACCGAGGCTACACTAATTGTATTTGTTGTCGCTATGAAAAATACATTTGTATCACAGATAACCGTTACATACATTGTGTCGTTATCGAATCAACAAAAATGGTTTAAGTACTTGAAATTTAAAGAAAAAACACGATTTCAAATTAAGATATGATCATGTAATCCGCTTATCTTGATTCGAACACGAGGACGATTTTCTTCTTTTATTATGTATAAAAAGTGATACAATCTTGAACTATGGGTATATTCAATCTATACCCATCTACAGATTTCGATATAAAATAACATTTCGATAAGATACGCTCTTTTTACCGGCCAAAGCAAAAACAAAATATAAAATTCCAATGTTAAGACCACCTTTGGGATTATTCAAACGTGGTATTTAAGACCACTTTTGAACAGTCCCAAGGGTGGTCTCTGACCAGGGAACACTGTATTCTGAAAACGCAAAGAAAGAATAACTGCAGCTTACTACTTTTTAAAGCAGAATTAGTTTAATTTTAGGTGGTCATAACAGCGGAATTTTACTGTATATAGTGAAACAGCTGGTAGAAGTGATCTTTATCTCAGCGTGCATGTGACGTTTGTAACGTCTCGACGTTGTAACGACTTTTGATGCGACGTTATCCCTGTACTATACTGCATGGTCGCTTGGATCCGTCAGAAATAATCTTAATCTTTTTGTAATAACCTCACGGGTAATACCTGTCCCTACTGTGCGTATATTGTTGTGATAGCCGCAAAGTCTCAATCGAGTGCGCATTCTTTACAAAATAACGCTGTAGACACTACCCTCATAATGCTATCAACAACAAACGACTCACAATCGTATATTTTAACCAGCCCAATTCTGTAGAAATCATTCAGCATATTCAACCCCGCCGCTTGGTTATCGCCAATAATAAAATACGACTTACAAAACAAGTACGGCCGATTTTACAAGCCACGCCTACCGGCCAATCGCGTGTGAGCGGCGTTATCGCTGCGATCAAATTTCGCGCAGCTATTCTTTGGTAAAAGCTGAATAATTTTGAAATGTTCTCGTATGAATGGCATTTCATCGGATTTATTGTGATAATTGTTTGAAAATGTGGGCGGGTACAAGGGTCATTTTTGTAATAATTTCTTAAATCAACATAGAAGCTCTTCCAATGATTGGTCCGTGTATTTCGTGTCGCGACAAGGACAGTCTAATGTAAGAGCCTTTATGGCGCCTCAGTTCACTATTACAAATCTATGTATGAAACAAATATACATTTGTTTGCTTAAATCATAAACACTAGGTCTAGAGTGCTCACATGACCTAACATTTAACATTTTAAACAAATGAGCAACGTCTTCGTTTGGAATACTAGCTTCTTCGGCTACCGTTTTTGCGAAAGTGTGTGCACAGTTGGAATTTTGGTCAGCTGATTTATAGCGCATCTTAGATTTTATGAGAGATTTTCATTTTCTCAGCAGCCAGTAGAAATTCAGAATCCGGATTTACCTTCGCGTCTAGCACGTGGGTCTGTTGATGAAGAGAACCTGATAAGAGTCAAGACGGGTTCTCTTTCAGTGTAGATATATCTAAACTGTCTAATCGACACACTGTTGGAGAAACGCTTAATCTGAACTGTCTTATCAGAACAATTCCTGCTAGATATAGTAGTAGTGTGATGCGACTCTGACATTTTGGATGACATTGTTTTAATTTAATAGTTTCTGGATTTGCATACGAATCGTACTGATTTTAAATCTGATTTTAATTCAACCCGTTTTGTATTGTTCATCAAATATTGAAGATAAAATCAGAATTTATTCGGATTAACAACGCCGAAACTTCACAACATTGCGATGAATATTCAAACGGTATCATTACTATTTGCTATTGTTTCATTTTGCAGATAAGACGTGGTTTTGCCAAAATAGTACCAGATTCTATCAGATCGCTTACCAATGCGTTCAGATCGGACTTAGGAATTTTCCTTGGATTTGATATTTTAACAAAACTACAAGTTTAAAGATTTGATGCTATCGTTGAAGATAATCAGTTGAATCAAGATTGTGGGGAGAGTGTAATATCTTCTCGTGCTGTTGAATAAAGGTGTGAAATTTACTAGATAAAAAATTGATATCGCTATGGAGCTTACGGAACAACAACATGCGGCGTGGTTGCGCCCTGACGGACCCAGGGTGGGGAACCCGTATGAGTCGGGGATACTTCCACCTGCGGACTTAAGTGAAATGTTTTCATTCCCCGATCCCATGGAAGGAAATAGTGCTCATATGAACAGAAGTTATTATTCAAATTCCACCAGGGCAATGGGTTACGGATCCGCACATGGTAAGCTATTCATTTTTACCTTTTCTTTAATTCCATTTTGACATTTAAAGTAATTAAACCATGTATATAACTTAGGTCTTGAAATCTGAAAAAGGATTTACTACATTGTCAATTCATCATTTTTTATTCATTTTTTCTTTCAGCCGGGACAAGCTCCTGAAAAAGAGGAAAATGCCCTGGTTTCAAGAAAAAAAAACAAACAAGTTCTTTCTTCGCTAAAATGCCATTAATTTCCCAAAGTGGGTTTTTCTTCTATGCTGCCTTTTAATGGTGAATAATTCTAATATTTTCTTTTATGTCTGCACTAAATATAGATTGTGGGTGTTTGTTAAAACCAACTAACGAATACCAAAAAAAAACAACTTGTTTTGGGCAAGCATTAAGAAAATAATCTAAACCCTTGTTAACATCTGTTGTCTCTGTATAAGCTGGGGCTAAGACCACGTTTTTCTTTCTGTTGTTTCCTACAATTATACAAAATTACTTCTACATTAATTTATAAGGGTCCGTAGTTTTAATATGTACCCTTTTGCATGCAACATGCCTATTCAAATATTTGAAACTTTTTCATGATGATACGAAGTCATTGCTATTCGAGATGAATAAAATATTATTTGTAAGATATATCAGCCCTTCAAGAGCGGCGAAAAACCATAGAGCAGACGACAATCTCTTTTTTTCCTTTCTTTTTAGGAGGGAAAGGATTGACATTTCAATTGAATGGCACCCATGGCAGCAGACGATTTATGCATACTGTCAACGAGTAAAAAACATCAGAAAAGTGCCTTGAAAATGGTGTCTGCTGTTGACAAAACGTAGCTAAAATCTAGCTGCTGGTGTACAAAATTTACTTATCATTTTGCCTAGCTCGGATTGAAAAAAAGAAGAAAAAAAAACACCAGGAAGTCTTATTTGCATCACGAAATCACGCCTATAAAATTTTAACCCCCTTTATCCCCACTTTTATAAAGTAAAACTAATTTTTTCTTATTTTTGCTCTAAAATATAAATTGTGGGTACGCGTTAGAACCGCCTCAATGAGGCGGTTCTAACGTGTACCCACAACCTATATTTTGTAATGAAATAAGAAAAATAAAACAATTTTTCATCTGAAAATGTTCGTGTTTTTTTTTTTTATTGCAGTAAAATTTGCAATGTCTTTGGATAGGCACGGTTTCGTAATGTCTTTGAATAAAAAACATCTACAGTTTGAAATGTACATGTATCGTAGCCAAATGCCTTTATACTCATTTATTTGTTGGTGGCGTTTCTCTGGTACAATATTGGGTGTTTTATGAGAAAAGTTTCGGAAAATTGCGTTCAGATGCTAACTTGATTAAACGGCTAATTTCTCACTAATGGCTGGTTTATTTTACCAAATTTTGGGTGGCTATATATAAGTGATATATATAGACAAAAACAGCGGGAAAATCCGGCCACAAAAGTAAAGCGGCATGATTATACTTGCAGTATTATAAACATGGGAAAAAAAACACCTATATTTACTTTGCAAGTAGTGTTATAGATATTTTCCTCGGTTACTTTAACATGTCCATAAAAGAACATCCTTGAAAATCCCACTTAATATGCGAAAAAAATGGTTTTGACAGGGATATACATTGTTTTCCTTGCTTTTCCTTAAAACATAGATTGCTGTTTCTTGCTAAAATAGCCTCTTTGAGGCGGTAATACAGAGCACTCAAAGTCTTTGATTGCGGCAGAAATAAGAAACATTATCACACATATTTTCATTAGCAAACTGTCAGACTTCACTATGCCACACCCGTGTTAATCTAACTCATTATATAGGGTTGAGATAGCGAATATATATGATATACAGTGATTTTCTGCTATTAAGACCACCTAAAATTGAGAGAAAAAAAAAACTTATTTAGAAGGGTGCAGTTATTCTTTCTTCCTGCTTCTACACACAATGTCCTCTGGTCAGGGACCACCTTTGGGACTGTTTAAAAGTGGTCTTCAAGACCACTTTTGAACAGCCCAAAAGGTGGTCTTAATATAGGAATTTGACTGTATTTAGTCTTTTTGGTAATGTAAAAACACCAGGATAAAAGAAGTACGAATGTGATTTTAAGCTGAGTTTTAAATTGTATGTGGTCATTCTTATTCAAGGCGCCTTACGCTAATTGTGGTAGTTGCTAGAATCGCCTCGCCAAGGCGATTCTACCGAGTACACACATCTGAAGTTCTTAAACCTGTTAAAATAACAATCGAATACACCCTTTTGTGTCCGTCTTTTATTTGTTTATACATTAATATTTTTGTTACATATGACACGAAATAGTCCTTGACCACATTGTATGTAGGTTTTGTTGTTTTTGTTTATTCTCAAAACATATGATGCAAACATGCTCAAGAAGTTTGGCATTATCTCTTGATATCGTCTTTTCTTTCAAATTGTTGCTTGAAGCATCCGGAAGTCATTTTTACGTGTCAGGCTTACAGAAAAAAAAATCCGCCAATCGTAGGAAAATACTGCATCGATAGGAACATGTTTGAGAACCGATTAGTCTGATTCAAGTGCAATTTGGCATGGATGCACACGTTGTTGTCCGCGATAATGTTGAGGAGAACTTCCGAACCCCCATAGATAGTCGCTGATCAAAATCTTTATAATCTTATTTACAGTTTTTAGCCTGTCATCAAGCAAATTTTCTCAGACCATGATATTTTCTGATTCCCCCACTTATGCAGCTTATATGACAATATGGAAAAGTTCACCCAATTTAAGTAGTCGGCTGGCGACCACTTGTCGTTTCTGGGTCAAAAATACTGCAAATAATTGTATAAAGGCACTCGATGAAATTGTGCTATCCCATTGTAGACAGGAAAATCACCCAAAAACCGGGCATTGGCAAACGTTGCAAGCCCAGATCAGACGCCGCAGAATGCGGCGTCTGATCAGGGCCTTCAACGTTTACAAAATTTTAAGCCCTGTTTAAAATCAATTTTCTATAAATACATCAACCTGACACCCCAAAATTTCGAAATGAACTCCTGCTATAGATTGTACTCCGTTTAAAATGGGTGAAAATTAGAAAATAGGAGTAATAAAATTTAAAATACACCTAGTAATTAGAATTAGGATGCGTTATTACATTTTTATTGAAGAATCTTTAGTTTTGTCATAATGTTTTACACTGGTTTGAGAAATTATGACAAATTATACCCTAAGCGTAATTTTTCACATTCACGATACCCGAAAACCCATTTGTTCAAAATGGACTCGCTTACATGTAGCTGGGTTCCATTTCGAAAAGGTCTGTACTTCAGAGTTAGTTTTAGAAATCTGTTCAGGATAATGGTCCAACTTTTGCAAACAGTGTACATATGGGCCCCGTCAAGCGATTTTGGTACTTATCGCCTATGCGAGCAGCGAAGGTTCTGGCGAGCAGTCTCGCCAGAACCTTCGCTGCTCGCTCATTAAAGCAGTGAACCAAGAGGAACCTTCAGACAGAAAGCCATATCCCTGGCCCCTCTGAATGGCTGGCCAAGCGCAGTTAAAATTTGTCATGACGGAATGCTCGAAGACACAAATTCGCTTGGCGGGGCTCATATAGGCCCTGATCAGACGGCGCCTTGTTCGCCGATATAGGGTTTTGCGTATCAGATGGGTTTAGGTTTTGTTACTACAAAATACCAAGTAGATTGGTGCGTGTATGAATAATATAAAGCGTCGGTAAATCCAACTTTATACATGTATAATATAAACTAAGTAAATATATACATATATGTACAATTCACGATTTACCGATTTGATTTTTCTTTCGACCACTATTTTATTAAGTGAAAATACCATTTTTTTGCGATAACATTGATCTGCAATAATGTTCTGCACGGTTTACTTAATGTTAAAACAGGCTATTTTGCAAGCGACAATTTGCAAAAGAAATGATATGCAGTTTTGGGGGCTAATCATCATTTTGGCCATCGGACTGACCCATCCACAAGCCCCTTTTTTCATTTAAAATAACATTTCGGTAACGCACATATGAGATTATGCTGTCCTAACTTTCTTATTCTTGAAGATCCAAAAATAGATTCTTTGTGCTTGATGGAACCGCCTTAAGGATGCGGTTCTAAGGAGTATAAACAATCTATGGTTGGAACAGAAACAAGGAAAATAGCGTAAAATTTACATCTGAAAAAAAAAAACAATTCCATTACGCAAACACGCCTATACAAATACATTGCCACCTTTATCGCCGAAAAAAATGAAAATTTTATGATGAAAAATTGTGATATTTTTCTTATTTCTGCTCCAAATATATATTGTGGGCACTCGTTAGAACCGCCTCTTCGAGGCGGTTCTAACGAGTATCCACAATCTATATTTTAGATCAGAAATAAGAAAAATAAGGTATACCCCCCGGAAACCCCAGTTTTACTATATAAAAGTAGGGTTCAAGGGGGTCAAAATTATATAGGCATGTTTTCTTGTTGAAGAATGGCTTCATCTTACAGTAATTAGATAAAGTACCGATTTTTCCCATAGACTTGCTTTATAAACGCCTAATTATGACTTGCTTATATTTTTCCCCGGCTTGAGAATTCACACATAGTATTTACAATGAATAACTGGGAAAATATATAAAATAAAAACGTTTATGGCAGTGTTTTGTAAATATTTTTCCCAAAATTACCGCCAAAAAGCAATTTTCCTCATTATTTAAAGCAAAAGAAGATCGTTAGGATCCGCAAAACAGTGAGCAAAGGTTGGGCGTGATAGTTTTTCGAGTCTTTTTAATTTTCTAAAGCCCTAAATTATGACAATTTTCAAATCAAATATGAAATAATTACGGGTAGTTTTGTAACCGCTGAAGCTGAATAAATTGAAACTACTGACTTCATTGAAAGCCATTTCTCACCCTATTATTGCGTTTATATGTCTGTGTAAAAAAAATGCTTTGCTTAGTGGAAGGAATGGCCATGTTTGTAATAAAAATATTGTTAAATGTAATAAATATCTGAAAAATTGAAAAATATGCTAACAAGTCAACAATTCCAAGCAAGGAAATCTCCCTTGTAAAGTCCACTTTACATAAAGAAAGGTGGCCTTTACACGCATGTAGATAACTTTCCATATTTTCGCTTACAAATATTGATTGTTGGTGCTCGTAAGCACCGCCTCAGTGAGGCGGATCTAACGAGCACCCACAATATATTTTTGTAGCTGAACTAAGAAAAAAAAAACGAAAACAAAATTTGGAGCCATAAAGGATAGCATTATCTTATATGGGAATAAAAGGGTCGAACTGAAAAAATAAATAATGCTGTAAAAACCTGGCTAACACGAATGGAGTGGGCACAAAATGTATTCACACATTATTGCTGCAGAAAATATCTCCCAGTTTTTCTTCACGTATATATCAAACAGTTCTCAGCACTAAATGTTTAAAACTGGAGCGCCATGTTGTTTAAATAAAAAGTGTGAGAAAAGGTAACATTATAGCACAAACGCATTTTATCCTGAACGAACTCGTTCCCGTTATATTTTTGAAAGACCCAAATTTTCAACTTTGTGTGTTTCGGATTTAATTATTTATATTACTAAGAAAAAAAAAATGCTGAACTTTTCCAAACAGTGAAGACGCAGGTCAGAGGCCGCCGAATGTGGCAGAATTTGTCCCGCGCCTTCACATTTTTTTCTGCTGGGATGGTTCCCGTCTGAAATGGGCTAATATAACGGTAACAAGTGCAAGTTCTAAGTACTTTAGAGAAACCAGACCCACTCTGCAAGGTGGTATATGATGTTTGGAAACAACGTAAGTGTCTAGTTAAGCACTTAGCCATTAATTCTCTTTATTAAGTTACAGATTCGCTCTCATAATGAGTGAAACAACCCTCTTGAAGTATGAAAGAGAGTCAAAACGTCAAAAGCGGCGACGGTGTGAAAACGAGGCTCGAAATGACCACTCGGGCATGCGTGCAGTGCAGACACACGCACTAACAGAGAGAGAGAGAGAGAGAGAGAGAGAGAGAGAGAGAGAGAGAGAGAGAGAGAGAGAGAGAGAGAGAGAGAGAGATCGTCAAACAGTGTTAACCAAGATCAGACGCCACATATTGTTAAATTTGATCAGGAATTGAGGCGGTCCTAATGAGTACACACAACATCCATTTACAGTGAAATTACGCTATTAAGTCCAGCAAAAATTTAGACTAACTCTCCTTTTAAAGTTCAGTTATTCTTTCTTTGCGTTTTCTATACCCAGAATCGTCTTGTAAGGCACCACCTTTGGGACTGTTCAAAAGTGGTCTTAAAGACCACTTTTGAACAGCCCAAAAGGTGGTCTTAATACAGGGATTTTACTGTACTTCATAGACGAACGAAAACTTATCCCTAAAAATCCTTATTATACCGCATTAGCTGTTATCATGATTCGCCCTCTGATTTTCGAACTATTCCTGACTAGAACAGGGTTCTGTAGTACTATGGGTGTTTTCGAGTCAATAAAGTTCGACAGAATTTGTAACATCTTCTATCTGTCGTGCGTTATCCAAGATATCCTTGTGCATAATTAGCTCCTTAAGAGCTTAGGATCATAACACTTATAAGAAACCGAGACTGAAGTATTTCAAATTTATATTTTATAATCACGTAAACAACATAGGGATAATAAATTTCAGAAAAAAAGATGATTTGTTTTAGGTTTAACGTCCCCGACAACACTATTTAGGTCATTTTCGAGACGTTGCTTCCAATTTTGTGGGACTTTTACCCGACATTAAGATGATATGACATCTCAATCCCTGCCGCCCAATGAAAGCAAAATGCTTAGAATAAAAAGATTGTGCTTGGCGAAAATCATGTGAAAATACGGGGTTTTGTTTTGTTATGTTTGTTAGTTTGTTAGTTACTTTGTTTGTTTGATAAGGTGGTTCTAACGAGCACCCGCAGTCTATGCTTTGAGCAAAAAACAAAAATATAGTGTTATGCATAAGAATTTATTTTTCTGATTCCCACTTGCACCCCACTGTGACCTAATAGTGCTATAAATATCTTGTTAATCTTCTTATAGAAGATTCTAGAAAACTGAGTCACAGATTAATTTCATTTTTGTAAACAACATGTTTACAAGGAAAAGTACTTCAGAACCTTCCAGAAAGTTCTGGGTTGCATTATTTTTAGAAAATTACCTCATCTTATTCCACAGCCCTCTGGAATGTTCTAGAGAAATCTTAGGGTCTATAAAAGAGCTTGATTTTTCTCACTGAGGGAGACTTTGGAGTTTGATGTTTGGGCATTTAAGAAAAGTTATTTATAAATTCTGTGTGGGATTGTTAAAGGATATTACTTTTCATTTTGGACTGTGAATTCTGTGGGATCAAGGAAAATAGATTCATTCAGGATATTTCATAACAGAGCTAAGTACATTTAATTTTCTTACTTCTACAGGTTAAAGTTAACTTGTAAATAAATTTTGTTAAAATTTTCCAAAAGGCTTGTTTGCTTTTTCTTTCTGCTACGCCTGGCTCGTAACAGAAATTGGGGGCTCGTCCGGGATAAACCATTTCGAGCATTTTAAAACCGACATTTCATGTGACGGCAGGTAATTGTCATTTCTTGTCAAATATAGACTTGGCAGTTGCTTCACAGGATTGGTGTTTCCCTATAGGCATATGGGGGATTGTCATTTCATGTGAATGTCATTTCAGGTGAAATAGTACTTGTCATTTCATGTGAAATTCTTATTGGGCTTGTCATTTCAAAAAAAAAAAAATATATATATATATATATATATATATAAAACTTGTCAAATTAACCTCAATCTTTATTACCCTAATTACTTAATAAAACATACAAAAAGCAAACATGTCGTTTGATTTGAGAAGCTTTTTGGCTCAGCCTACTCAGGAGTTGTTTAATCTGGCCAAAAGGACAGATTTGTTAGATATTGCTTCCCATTATGGGGTTACTGCTGTCAAAACAAGCATGAAGAAGCATGAAATTAAGAATATTTTGGTACAGTTTTTTGTTGATGAAGAACTTTTCGATCCATCTGCTTTGTCTCTCATTATGGTTTCACATACTGAATTACAAATGAGACAAATTGAAATAGGAAGGCAAATTGAATTAGAAAAGTTAAGATTAGAGATGGAAGAACGAGGCAAAGAAAAAGAAAGAGAAATGCAGAGACAAATGCAGATGGAAAGATTAGAAATGGAAGAACGTGTTCGAAAAGAAAAAATAGAACAGGAAGAAAAAAATAGAGAAATGGAAGAAAGGGAGAGGGAAAAACAAAGAGAAATGGAAGAAAGAGAGAGGGAAAAACAAAGAGAAATGGAGGAACGGATTGAGTTAGAAAAGGAAAAAATGAGATATAGTATTGAAGAAAAAGAAAGGGAAAGGCAATTTCAATTAAGGCTGAAAGAAATGGAACTCCAGGGTCAAGATAGGGTGAAACATACCCCTGTTTTTGACTCTGGTAGTTACTTTGATGCAACAAAGCACATCAGATTAGTTCCACCATTTCAGGAAAAAGAGGTAGATAAGTATTTTTTGCATTTCGAAAAAGTTGCAGAAAATTTAAAATGGCCAAAAGAGCATTGGACCTTACTTTTGCAAAGCGTTGTTGTCGGAAAGGCTCGAGACATTTACACTCAGCTGACTGTCGAGCAAAGCTCAGACTATGATTTGGTTAAGGAGCTTATTCTTAAGGCATATGAATTGGTCCCTGAAGCTTACAGGCAAAAATTTAGGAATTGTAAAAAAGAAATTTCCCAGACCCATATAGAATTTGCTCGAACCAAAGAACAGCTATTTGATAGGTGGTGTTCTTCTAAAAAGGTAGGCTCTGATCATGACAAACTTAGACAGCTTGTCCTTGTTGAAGAGTTCAAACGGTGCATAAATTCAGACATTAAATCTTTTCTCGATGAAAGACAGGTTGAAACTTTGGAGGAAGCTTCTCGTTTGGCAGATGATTATGCTTTGACTCATAAAGTCTCATTTGTGAACAGGCCTTATCCTCGAAAACCTTATAATCCACAGACAGGTCCAAGATTCTATCCCAGTAATCCTTCTGGTAGTTATAGCCATACATCTAGTACTATGCCCAAACTTTCTGGTGAAAATAAAAGCCAGAATCCGTCCAAACCTTCTGGTGAAAACAAAAGCCAGAATTTTTCCAAACCTTCTGGTGAAAACAAAGACCAGAATCCCTTATCTCAATCTCAAGTAGTGTGTTATTATTGTAAAAATACAGGTCATTTGATCTCTGAGTGTTTAAAATTAAAGCGAAGGAAAGAAAGAGAAAGACAAGAGGAACTTAAGCCTACAGGCTTGACTTCTATAAGGCCAAAACCACAGTCTTGTGTAAGGGAGGAAACTCTTTCTGATACCAAATTATCTGAGACTGATACAGTTATGGAGTGTTATGAACCATTCTTATCAGATGGTTTTGTGTCACTAAATGGTGACAGTTATGCCCATCCTACCCCTATTAAAATCTTACGAGATACCGGAGCTTCTCAATCTCTTATTCTAGCAGATACTCTGCCTTTTTCTGAGAAGACTTCTTTGGGCCAAAGTGTCCTTATTCAGGGTGTGGAATGTGGATTTGTTAATGTTCCGCTCCATAACGTTTATTTGTCATCAGACTTGGTATCCGGTTCAGTGGCTGTTGGTATTAGACCTTCTTTACCTTTTAAAGGTGTTCATTTGTTGCTAGGCAATGACTTAGCTGGAGATAAGGTTGTGGTAAACCCACTTTTGACTACTAATCCTTGCATAGACCAACCGCCTGATCCCATTGAGCAGGAAATTCCTGATCTTTATCCGTCTTGTGCAGTCACAAGGGCTATGGCACGTAAGGCCAAGCAAACTGATGGGAAACAGGATTTTGATTTAACTGATACCTTTTTGGGTCAGTCTTTTAATGACGAGATAACAAGGTCTCTGTCTTCAAGCCTGCCTGATAAGCAGACAGATTTTCATGAGAATAACTCATCTTTAGATCTAGGCCATGACATAATGTCTGGGTCTCAACTAGCTATAGAACAGCATAAGGATCCTGAAATTTCGCCTTTATTTGAAAGGGCCTTAGATGAGCAGGAAGTATCTCAGGTCCCAGTCTGTTATTATGTCAAAAATGACATTCTTATGAGAAAATGGCGTCCACCAGACGTCTCAGCAGAAGACGAGTGGACTGTCAACCATCAGATAGTGGTTCCACGGGTTTACCGTTCCCAAATATTAAACTTGGCACATGAAACTCCCATGTCAGGACATTTAGGTGTAAATAAAACCTATCACAAGATTCTTAATCATTTTTACTGGCCTGGGTTAAAATCAGATGTTTCTCAGCATTGTAGGTCCTGTCATACATGCCAAATGGTAGGAAAACCCAATCAGACTATACCTAAGGCTCACTTGCAGCCTATACCTGCTTTTGATGAACCTTTCAGTCGAATAATTATAGACTGTGTGGGTCCCTTGCCCAGAACTAAGTCTGGCTGTGAATATCTTTTGACTATTATGTGTGCTTCCACACGTTTTCCCGAAGCCATTCCCTTAAGAAATATCAAAACTAAGACAATCGTCAAGGCCTTAGTGAAGTTTTTCACATTTGTTGGGCTTCCTAAATCTATTCAGTCAGA
This sequence comes from Lucinisca nassula, assembly GCA_963580285.1. Taxonomy (NCBI): domain Eukaryota; kingdom Metazoa; phylum Mollusca; class Bivalvia; order Lucinida; family Lucinidae; genus Lucinisca; species Lucinisca nassula. Next base: position 43,215,445 of record OY757016.1, read on the forward strand.
CCAAGGCTCAAATTTTATGTCTGGAATATTTCAACAAGTAATGCATGAACTTGGCATTGTACAGTATAAGTCATCAGCCTATCATCCTGAAAGTCAAGGCGCCCTTGAAAGATTCCATCAAACATTGAAAAACATGATAAGATCATACTGCTTTGACACAGAGAAGGATTGGGATGAAGGCATCCATCTCCTTTTATTTGCTGTTAGAGAATCTGTGCAAGAATCTCTTGGCTTCAGTCCATTTGAATTAGTATTTGACCATACTGTTCGTGGTCCTCTGAAACTACTCAAAGAGAAATTTCTCTCCAATGATAATACCTCCCTGAATTTACTTCAGTATGTGTCCGATTTCAAAACTAGACTTTCAAAAGCTTGTGAGGCTGCTCGGACCAATCTTCAGTCAGCCCAAAGGAAAATGAAACAGCTATATGACATAGGGACAAAAGAAAGGAATTTTAAACCAGGTGATAAGGTACTAGCTCTTTTGCCTATTCCAGGAAAATCGTTGCAGGCCAGGTATTATGGTCCATACACTGTAGACAAAAAGATCAGTGACGTAAATTACATAATAAACACTCCTGGGAGGCGCAAGCTAAAGCAGCTATGTCATATTAACATGCTTAAGGAATACATAGATAGGGACAATACATCTTTAACATCAGTCAATCTAGTTAGCTCTGTACCACTTAATTCATGTGACAATGACTGTGAGGATATTAATTCAGTAAAGTCGGATCCCACATCATCAAAACTTCAGAATTCTGACATTCTACGGAATCTTGACCAGAAACTGTCACATCTAGAGCCAAATCAGCGGAATGAACTGAAACAGCTGATTTTTGAATATGAACACTTATTTCCTGACATTCCAACACGGACAGACAAAATATTTCACGATGTGGACATAAATGGGTCTAAACCTGTAAAACAACACCCATACAGGATGAATCCTGTGAAACAAAAATATCTTAAAGAAGAAGTTCAGTATCTATTAGACAATGATTTTATTGAACCAAGCCAAAGTGAATGGAGTTCTCCTTGTATTCTAGTACCAAAACCTGATGGGACATATCGTATGTGTACAGATTTTAGGAAAGTTAATTCCTTAAGTAAAACAGATAGCTTTCCTATTCCAAGAATGGATGACTGCATTGATAACATCGGGAATGCCAAATACATAACGAAATTCGACCTTCTGAAAGGATTTTGGCAAATTCCACTCACAGATAGAGCAAAGGAGGTTTTGGCATTCACAACACCAGACGGATTATTTAACTATAAAGTTATGCCATTTGGAACGAAAAACTCTCCGGCAACATTTCAGCGCTTAATAAACATGGTAATTGCGGGGCTGGAAGGCTGCAGTGCTTATATCGATGATGCTATCATATACAACGACCAGTGGAATCAACATCTTGGGACTATTCGAGCATTCTTTGATAGACTGAGTAATGCCAAATTGACAATCAATCTTGCTAAAAGTGAATTCTGCCATGCAAGTTTGACATTTCTAGGTCATGTTGTAGGTCAAGGTCATGTGAAACCCATTGATGCTAAAGTTGAGGCTATCTCAAATTTTCCCGTACCCACGTGCAAAAGACAGCTGATGCGATTTCTTGGTATGGCTGGTTATTACAGAAAGTTCTGTAATAATTTCTCTGTCATTGCTGAGCCTTTGACAAATTTGCTCAGCAAAAGAACAAAATTCCATTGGAATGCAATATGCCAAAATGCTTTTGATAAACTTAAAGCCATACTCAAGAGTGAACCAGTTCTCTTAGCACCAAACTTTGAAAAGGAGTTTAAGCTAGCTGTAGATGCTAGTGACGTAGGTGCAGGTAGTGTTTTGTTGCAGGAAGATGAAAATGGTGTGGATCATCCAGTTTGCTACTTTTCCAAAAAGTTTAATAAGCATCAGAGAAATTACTCTACCATAGAGAAGGAGTGCTTGTCTCTGATTCTTGCTCTGCAACATTTCGAAGTTTATCTTACCCCTACTACTGCACCGATTGTTGTTTTCAGTGATCACAATCCACTGACTTTCATACATAAAATGAAAAACAAAAATCAGCGGTTGCTCAGGTGGAGTCTTATGCTACAAGAGTATAATTTAGACATAAGACATATCAGAGGGAGAGAAAACATTATCCCTGATGCCCTTTCAAGAGCTTGAGCAGTGTCAGGAGTTGTGTTTTTCTTTCCTATTAAAGTGGATTGTAGATACATGTAATTTTATATGCTATGCTCAATATTTTATTATTCTTAAAGCAAAAGAAAGCTTTATTACATAAATCTTTCTTTTCCTCGAAGAGGGGGAGTGTTATGCATAAGAATTTATTTTTCTGATTCCCACTTGCACCCCACTGTGACCTAATAGTGCTATAAATATCTTGTTAATCTTCTTATAGAAGATTCTAGAAAACTGAGTCACAGATTAATTTCATTTTTGTAAACAACATGTTTACAAGGAAAAGTACTTCAGAACCTTCCAGAAAGTTCTGGGTTGCATTATTTTTAGAAAATTACCTCATCTTATTCCACAGCCCTCTGGAATGTTCTAGAGAAATCTTAGGGTCTATAAAAGAGCTTGATTTTTCTCACTGAGGGAGACTTTGGAGTTTGATGTTTGGGCATTTAAGAAAAGTTATTTATAAATTCTGTGTGGGATTGTTAAAGGATATTACTTTTCATTTTGGACTGTGAATTCTGTGGGATCAAGGAAAATAGATTCATTCAGGATATTTCATAACAGAGCTAAGTACATTTAATTTTCTTACTTCTACAGGTTAAAGTTAACTTGTAAATAAATTTTGTTAAAATTTTCCAAAAGGCTTGTTTGCTTTTTCTTTCTGCTACGCCTGGCTCGTAACAATAGTAAACTCCAGTAAACCCCGCTTTTCACTAAATATAGCAGCAGTTTTACCGGGTTTTTGTTGCACACACTTTTTTACGCAATGTCTTGGTCTTCTCTTTACACGAATAGTAACTATGGGTTCTATGTTTTTCAGGGAGCAGTAATGTATACAGACCTCACTTCCAACACCCCCTTCATCACTGGGCAGCCATAGACAGTAAACCCGTGGTCCCAGCCCACACGGGCTGGAGTCTCAGCAACTACAACAAAGCCCTCAGCCATAGCGCCACAACGCCACTCTCGGTCCACCCAGTTTCATCTGTAGCCTCATCATCTTCCTTCAACTTTCCACCAACCCCGCCAAAGGACGGTACACCAGATAACGTAAATAACAACAACAATAGTTCTACAACAGACTATAACTCAGAAAAAACAGTTACTAAAGAAGAACAAGAAAACGGACTATCTCCCTTTTTACCCACAAATTCTAGTGGCCATACAGCACACCCCGTGCCCACATATCCTCCCTATATGACGGGTGGAGATTACAGCGGTGGGCTTGGGTTTCACCACCCGAGCGTTTTTAAACATACATCCTCGTCTTTGTCATCACGGCCGAGAAGTAAAACAAGATCAAGTGCGGGTAAGAAATCTGCTATTATTTACTTTGTTTTACTTTGTTTTACTGACCCTGTTCCATGTTAACAAGTCCGTGTAATGAACACCCCACTAAACCCCACTTTATATATGTATAGAGAAAACTGGGGTTTACAGGGGTAGACATTATTTTTCTTAGTTCTGCTCCAAGACATAGGTTGTGGGTACTCGTTAGAACCGCCTCATTGAGGCGGTTCTAACGAGCACCCTCAATCTATGTTAGGAATATAAATAAGAAAAATATCTCAAAGTAACCATTTTGGAGATATAGATATTAAGGAATGCACTTTTCCACACTACTGTCTTATCGAAATGTTAGGCGCATGTTATGAATTTTAGCTTATACTATGCTTTTTTGCTAGATATGTACAGTGAAATTCGATGGCTCGAAAATTGCTAGCTCGTTTACCACGGATGATTCGAACTCGTTTTCGAGTCCATACCGAAAATTCCTACAATATATTTGGGATAATCAAGAGCTCATCACACAGAGTGTCATAAGCTTATTAGGATTTTCTTAATTCTTACTTGATCATGAAAATGTATGTTGTGTACTCATTAGAATCGCCTCACTGAGGCGATTCTAATGAGTACACACAACATACCTTACTTTGATAACCATCAATGGCTCGAACTACCCCTGTCTTAAACAATTTTTCATGGTCTCAAAGCTTTTCGAGCCCTTGAAGATCGACTGTTTAAGGTCTGTATCAACGTACAGCTTTGGACATCTACTTTCATGCTTACCCACACGACGTCATCGCGTTAAAATGTCTGAGTAGCAAACGCCATTATGAGTCCCACTTTTTGTGGACCACAAAAAACGAAAAAGGGCCTCAGAGCACGTACGCTTAGTAGAGTCCCAGATGAGTCTGTACTCAAATTTAGTCAGATTACAAGCTTCCCTGTTAGAAGCCCCTGTGGTGTATAGGTGTAGCGTCTCGCCTCATAAATCAGGGATCCTGGGTTCGATTCCGGGTTTCTCCAGACTTTTGGATGAACATTTAAAACTAGTTCCCGTCTCCATATGACTGATGTTGTTGATGGGACATAAAACTAAAACTTGCATGACCTTCTCAGCTTTTGGTTAGCTTGCTTCCTCTAGCGCATGCGCGCAGTCTGATCTGAATCATCATCAAGTGCGTATGCTCGAATACCCTTTTAGCCTGTCGCACGCAGTACAAGAAAAAACTGGGGTTAACCCGAGTATAGGTCTACTCCAAACACTGACCGTAGGCACCAGTACCGCCTCGTTGAGCCCTTCAGCAAATCACAAGGGAGGGCCCAAAGTCAATGTGGGGCACATTAATTACTGTTCAAAAAATGGCACACGTTTTCATCTGAAAAAAAAAACTGTAGTCTTAAAGTCATGTAAGATAGCCGCATATTACATAGCCATGTTGTCCTTATATGATATACAAGAGAGTTATCATTGGTGACATCTGTCAGTTTTAATTGCCAGCATCCCCTCTCAAAAACACAAGTGTTTCTAATCAACAAATCATCGATTTCTATAATTATTAGATATAGATAGATACATCGATTAGATGATATGTAGATTGACGTGTTCAATGGTACCGGTACAATGAGGTTTTTGGGTCGGATCTAGAACATCGGGAGTGAGGATGCGAGTTGGGCCACGTCATAAGTCCATATGTCTGAATTGAAACCAGAAAAGTCATTACTAAATCCGCCAGCAAGTCTCGGAAATTAACCACCATCTCTTAAAATACATTATATGATAATAATAATGATAATAATAACAATAATAATAATAATACCAAGCACAGCCTCTTTAATGTGTGATTTTTGTATATTTTATGTTCTGTCTTTTTTGCCTATACACATACATGTACATGTGCATATGTTTCTTTGGCTAACAGACAGGGCCTTGATTAGCCTGCACATTTTGTGCAGACTGATCTGAGCCCTAGCTGTGCGCATGCGGCGCTTTTATAGTTTTTGTTGTTTTCCGGCTCTTTCGTATTACCGTGTCAGTTTTCGCCACTTCGGTCAAGTACTTTTCACTACTTATGTCCAGTCGATTAACCCATTGCAGGCGGGAAACACCTAAAAGGATGCCTTGGCAACCAGTGCAGGCCCAGATCAGACGTCGTCTGATCAGGGCCTGCACTATTTGCTGATATGATTTTCCATCAAAAATATGATAAAAACGCAGAAACAGGCCTGATATCCCTGCCATTACAAATGGACTAGTCCAACATGTAGCAATCGAAGAGTCCATTAGTATACAATGGGTTAAGGCTTCTTCCAGGTTCATACGACAGACTGCTATTTATTCTTAGACTTTGGGGATTTTCTACATATCAATGGCAAACTGGTGGTTAAGTCGCCCTTAGAGACTTACTGTCGACTACTGATACTAAGCCGGCAATATGATCCATTCTGTTTACTTTAAAAATTACATGCGCCACGAGTTTGCTTTAGAAACTGCACCACATGAAATCGTATATTTAGAAACCGCCTATTATAGAGGATTATGCCCTAATGAAAAGGGTATAAGCCAAGTTTAAATAATAATTATATACTTCCGAGTTGGCAGATTTGTAAACTACTTGTTTGACCATTGACTGAATGTTTACGAACGGAGTTAATTATTTGAAAATTCCAAAATACAACTTGAAAGACAACTATTCTGCCTCGTTTAATCGCAGAGCAAAACATCCGAAAAACAAACTTTAGCTGCTTGTACGTTTCATTTGCTTTGTTGTTTTTTTTATCTGTATTGCTCTTTACATCACAGTAACACGCCCATGTAATGAAAACAAACGTAAAGTCCACATTATACGGAGAAACCTGGAGTTATATACATTCATAGCAAGAGATAAGGTTGGTATTTTGTGATAATATTGAAGGATAGTTTTCCTTACTTCTCTATATAAACCTAAGTTGTGGGTATTCATTAGAACCGGTTCTAATGAATACCCACAACATAGGTTTTCATGGAGAATTGACAAAAACTATCCTTCAATGTTATCACAAAATACCAACCTTATCTGTTGCTATGGGTTACCAATTCCTTCACTCCAAAATGACATGTTTGCTTTAATTTAGATTGAGGGTGCTAAACGCCCCGTTGAACTCGTGACACTTTTGTATTTCTTCTGCAAACATAAATTGTAGGTGTTAGTTAGGACCGCCTCACCGAGGCGGGTCTAACGAGTACCTCGATCTAGGTATTTGAGCAGTAATAAACTATTTCAATTATATCCTTTTAGGCCCATTTTTGTTAACACAACATATTCAGTACTTTGCAACACTTAGTGTCACAGATGTCTGAAGTATTCTTATTTATTTTAATGTTATTGGTGCAGCACGTTACATGTATTTGATTTGGCTCAAATTCGGCAGTTGGGCTGTTAATTTTAATACAAAAATCTCATTTTACCAAAGCTAGACCCCAGCGTCAGATGGACAGACTTATTGATATTTCGAGCAAAACTTCGGTTGAAAAAATGATTTACGCACACATCAACTTAATTAGAAATCAAAGTCTTTTGTATCCGTAATTGACAAAAAACGTTCCTTGTCGAAAACATGGCGTTCAATATGCCAATAATGATTTTTTTTTTCTTGGTGAACTATCCGGGCCGGCACTTTCATTCTTGATCGACCGTTGAAATGGTAATTTTCTGGTGGAAATGAACCAAATATAGCACGGACATACAATGGATAAATGTTTACGAATTCAGCTGACATATTTATCTGCAATTTTGCAAGGGAAATAACTTTCAGAACATTTCTTCTTGCTCATCACGTGCCTTGAATCCTTCCAAAAGGGACCATCTCTTCAAGGAAAGAATTTGCTCCACAGGAGCAAAGGGACCGTCTCTTCAAGGAAAGAATTTGCTCCACAGGAGCAAATTCTTTCCTTTAAGAGAAGGTCCCAAATACCGATCTGATTTGAGACGGAAAGAACAAAGAGTTCACTCCCCTGAAAGCGCAACCATTCTTGTTGATAGACAGCGCTCAGCATTGTACAGAAAGTCATGTAGATTTCGTAGGAAATTGACAACTTTGTCAATATATGGATTCAGCTAGAAATGTTAAATGTTTGGTATACGGCAATTATTGCTGTCGGTAATTAGTGTTAATAGAGTGTCATTACATGTTTAAATAACGTCCTCGGGTTGATATGGGGAAGAGCCAGCGGTGGCTTTTACGGTTCTGGAAACGAGGCCGGATTTTCTCTTAGTGCCAACAAACCTCTGCAATAAACATACATGTATGGTGGCCATGTAATGTTGGGTGAAGCAGGAGTCACATGACTGTGTCAACCGGTAGAGGGCCGTGACCGCATTGCGGGCCTGTCGTGAGGGGTGGAAGAAGGGGAAGGGTGCGGGGAGGGTGGGGGAGGGGGGCTTAGAGATGGTAGACATCCACGTTTGCTTAAGATGGTCCGAATTTCGTTTAGCCCTTAATTTCCTGTGCTGTAAGCGAACAGTGTAGACCCTGATCAGATGCTGCGTTCTGTTTCGTCTGATCAGGGTCTACACTGTTTGCCAAGGACCAAGCATTTGAGCCGAATCATTGTTTTACATCAAGGGTTCTTCGACGTCACGACGACAAATATAGCACGGCGGAAAATATTCGTACAAATAAACGGTAATATTCTGCAACATCCTTCTAACCCCACTTTATTTAGAGAAAAGTGAGGTTTTACAAGGACATACATTATTTCCCCTTTTTTTCTTCAAAAGCAAAAGTTGTGATTCTAACGAGCACCACCAGTCTATGTTTGGGGCATATATTAGAATTAATATCACAAAATGGATTAAAATGCCTTTTTCAGAGTAGGGGAACCACTTTAACAAGTCCGTAAAATGTGTTCCCCTGTAATCACCACTTCATGTAGAACACCCTGTGATTTATATGGGTCTAAATCATTTTTCCCATATTCGCTTGAAGCATAGATTGTGGGTGCTCGTTAGAACCGCCTCAGTGAGGCGGTTCTAACGAGCACCTTCAATCTAAATGTTCATTGATAGTACAAGAATATTTGTCATTTGAAGAGCCATGTAAGTCAGTATGTCATGGGTGATATCAGAGTTATTAGAGGCTATCATTATCTCACATCATTTATCTCAAATGGATGAGTCTTTCTAATTTTCAACAGGGACTTTTGTCTTTTATTTCCCTATATGGTTTATGCAATGCACCATATTAAAGCCAACACAGAATAAATCATTTTCTACAACTAAAACCTGCGTGTATATAGCAGATTTGAAATCTTATCGATGTGTTTAATCGAGGGGTGGGTAATAAAGATGGATAATATTAGCACATAATAAAAACACTTTTACCGTCAAATGCCATGACATGCCATTGATATTTGTTTCGATAAGATCAAACTTTATATATCAAATTGCAATCAAAATCGTATTGTATACATGGTTCTTTTCACATGATTTAAATATTAACGGATAGCATTTTATTTGCATCGATCTCAAACGTTTTCAACCGCAAAACAAATCAAATCAAAACAAATCACTGACAGATTGCATGTATTTATTGTGCTTGCACTTATGTTTTCAATGTACTGAAAGCTCATATAAATTCATACTGTCCAAAAGCACACAAAACACTTACATGTATTAAGCATATTAGCAACTTTTCTAGCTACTTGACAATCAGTACATATTTTAACTTACAGAGCAGAGCATATAAAAAAGGTAGTTCAGAATATGTTTTATCTTACGTCATCCTGAGCTGGACATGTCAAAATAAAATGAAATTCGTCCTCAATATCCTTCTGTTGGCAAAAGTAATATGCAGGATTATATTTTGAGCTAAATCGTTTTCAGTTTAGATGTATGTAAAAAGTAGATGCACGTTGGATATCTGTATTAAACCAAACGTGTACTTGTGTTTATTCAAGTGTATAATGAAATGCAGAAATTACCTTCAGCTTTACAAACAATATTTCCATCATGAAAACGCACCTATATAATTTTTATGCTTTAAACCCCACTTTTATACAGTGAAACTGGGGTTTATAGGGCTTTACATTAGTTTCTTGTTAATGCCCATAAACATAGATTGTGATAACGCGTTAGAACCGCCTCGGTGAGGCGGTTCTATCGCGTACTCACAATCAGTTTTATGAGCAGAAATGTGGAAACTATCAGGGTTTTTTATCTGAAAAATTTCGTTTTTGGGTGGCGAAATTTTCAGCATATTTGAATAGGCGTGTTTTCATATTGATTGTTTTAGGCTACCCACCTCGCCCGTTTACAGATGTTATGTTTCAACGATATGACGGAGACCATGCATTAGGGAACCAGACCACAGGTCAGATCTCCCCTTCAGTGGGAAAGTAGACCCCGTAGCACTTTCTGATATTTTGCTGAGTCTGTTTTTGTATTTTTGTCATTTTGGGTGGCAAGTTTTCATTTTCATTTGCTTTTTTGTTTTAGCACCATCACTATTTTTTCTGTATTTGGGTCACGAAATGTTTTCGGCTTTCATTACACCGAGGTGAAGGGGTGTGGAGGGTTAAGGTCACGCTAAATTAATACGGACCAATCATTTCAAACGTTCCAGATATAACACAATCCAAAGGCCATTGGGACATAGTTTGGAGAGCTTCTTAAAATCAAATTTCATTTGTTATGCCATTCTTGCTTTTCAATCATATCGTTTTCTTTTTTTATATTCAATATTTATTTTTAATCTTGGATTGTCGTCGCCATTAGAGAATTTCAAATGCAGAGTGAAAATGGCACTTCATGAAACGTATGCAAACGGTGTAGATCCAAATGATACGGCCGTCTCATCTGGATCTCCACAGTTTATTATTCGTAACGTGTTTCAACTAAGCCCCTGTTTACAAGAATGGACATATCCAAATGTGGAAGAGTCCACTCCGGAAACCAATGGGATGCTGGGTACCAGATGCTGATGATATTATTAGAAGCCATTACGGAAACATAAATACATTATAAGATTTATCGCCGAAAAAGTGAAAATTTTAAGATGAAAAATTGTGATATTTTTTTTATTTCTGCTCAAACTGTAGATTGTGGGCACTCGATAGAACAGCCTCATCGAGGCGGTTCTAATGAGTACCCACAATCCATATTTTAATGCAGAAATAAGAAAAATACGGTTTACCCTGTAAACCTTAGTTTTAAAGTATAAAAGTGGGGTTCAAGGGGGTCAAAATTATATAGCTTGTTTTCATGAGGGAAGTCAGTGCCTGTTCAGACTCATCATGCCTGCAAATCCCAAGGGAAGTGCTCCGTCTGGCCACGGACAAAAATAATAATAAATCAAACAAAAAAAAGTCTACCACAGCCAAAACATTTTAAATGTCGCATAAATGACAAGAACCTTCATTACATGAAACAACGTGAAATCCGACCCTCACAGTCGGTAAATGAAACCGCAATTGTCATTCCTCGCTGCAGTACTAACTTTCATATATTTCCTGTGGGAAACATATAACATGGTTTCCATGTTTATATGAACATTACTTGAACATCTTGTCTGTTACTTTATGTATACTAAAATTAATGCAAACATGAGTAAGCAGAAAAGCACCATGGTCTTGGTTTCATCTTGTGTTTGCTTTGCCTGGAAAAGGGAAAATGATTTCGTTGGGTAACACGCCTGCGCAACGTTGTCTGCTGCGTAAAACGCGTAGGGATGTAAATAGAAAATACATGTACATAACGTGAATTTTAAAATAAATATAGACTCAGTTTTAACGATACAAAGTTGAGATGTTGCCGAATTAATGAGAGTGTCGGACTGCACGACAAAGTACAGATTTTCAAAAACATGGAAAGAATAAGGAAAAAGAAAGACGAAAGAATAAACACATTGGACAACATTGTTCTTTCTTGACGATTCGAAGGCCTGGTTGTTCGAATATGGTTATTAAATATTTAAACAACAATGTCAAGCCAAACTTTCGGCATTCGGTATATTCGGCGGAAACCATCGACAGCGGTCGGCGGTTTCCGTCCAATATGCCGATTACCCAGATAGTTAAGAGTAACATTTAGCATCAAACAGGAGCTTTTAACTACTCAGGGAGGAGTTACACGCCCCTGAATCACTGTAAGGAATGGATTATCATGTATTCCTTTAATATTCGTTGTATTCGGACTATCGAGCCTTCGGAAAATTGACGGGTAGGCAACACCCGCAGTGTTTCAACTTCAACTTTTAAGCAGTATTTCATTAAAAAAAACTTTACATGGTTTATCATTACTTTGACTTTCCCTTTGCTTTACAGAGGGGAGAGAGTGTGTAAATTGCGGTGCCACATCAACTCCATTGTGGCGCAGAGATGGAACAGGGCATTATCTCTGCAATGCATGTGGCCTCTACCACAAAATGAACGGCTCCAACAGACCACTTATAAAGCCGAAACGACGACTGGTAAGTGGTTTTAGACATGTTTCCTTCTTTTTACAGTATCGACATATTTCCTTTTTTTCAGTGGATAGAGTCATTGTGGCTCTTTTTTACACGTGTACTAATTTTACAGTGCCATATTTCACGAGTACAAACCAAAACTGGCCTTTTTTTGCAATGTTAAATTATCTGATTTTTTCGTATTTCTTCTGGAATCATGAGTGGATTTGTGTGTTCGTAAGAACCGCCTCATTATGCGTGTTCGAAAGAACCGCCTCATTGAGGCGGTTCTAACGAGCACCCACAATCTATATTTGTAAAAAGAATAGGAAAACCATCAATCATTTTCATCTGAAAAATAAATTTCATTTTGGGACCATTAAAGACTGTTTTATCTCACACGGGTTTGTTATCCTAATGGTCGACATATTCGTTCCCACAATCAGAAAATGGTAAACGGAATGTCTAAAAGCGATATACTTGCAATTAAATACCAATTAATGTTGACAGTCAAACCCGTTTTACTTGCATATACAAACAAATTCCTCATCAAAGACGACAAACGCAAATGCCGGCCCTCAAGGGGCCACAGAAACCGTTATATTACAACTCAGATCTATTTCCAATACGGCCTTGCTGTCGCCAACATGCAACCAAATAGCAGCCTTCATGTGTGTCCGTGTATTCCTCTGACAGTTGAAAACAGCATTATTACCATGCTTCATTTCTTTAATGGAATAATTTACTTTTTGCTATTTCAAACTGTAATCGTAAAAACAGATGACTTGCATATTTGTATGACTTGTAAAATCGCCAGAAAGCCAGCTTTTGGGAAGCGCTTAACTCGCTAGAACGCTGGCTTTTGGGTGCCCTGAAGAAAGCTATAGCTTTTGGCTGCGGTGCGAATGCTAGATTATGGGTATGCTTGAGGATAAAATGGTAAAATCGCCAGAATGCCAGCTTGTAGATCCGCTTAAAGGGAAACGGTGCGGTGCGCTTCAGAGGAAACTGTAAACATCCGGAATGCTAAAATCGCCAGATTGCTAGATTTTAGAATATAGGTAAAATCGCCAGAATGCTAGCTTTTAGATATGATAAAATGCAAGAATGCCAGCTTTCGGATGCGCTAAAGGTAAAACGGTAATATCGCAAGAATGCCAGTTTTTTTAATGCGCTTAAGGAGAAACGGGACCCGCGAATTTCACAAGCGTGTTGTGGGGTGGGGGGGGGGCAACTTTTGTAACGTCTTGTTCCTTTCCTATGGACTGAACCCTTCCGAAAAAGAAATTTGTGAACGCTTTCCTGTAAATGAAGGTCTACTTTTAAAGGAAAGAATTTGCTCCTTAGGAGCAAATTCTTTCCTTTAAGAGCAGACCCACATTGAAAAGAGACAAAACATTCTTAAAGAGTGCCCTCCCCTGTAGACGTATCAAGATGGCGGGTACAAGTAACTAATTTCTTAAATGCAAACTAATTTCTTAAATTCAGACATGACAACGTATATGAAAGGTTAAATTCCAGTGACAAAATTGCTGTTAATCAAGTTTTTCATGAAAGAACGCTTGTTTTCCTGTAGACATAGCGGTGTATGCAATTTGTCTCTCACCGCCTCGCTAAGTGCAGGTTTATAAAGAAGCAAATTATGTCACGAAAGAGAAAATTTGCGAAATAAGCCAAGTTGTTTAGGAACTTGAATACACGTTTTAAAAGATCTTGGCGTAGCATTTATGGGCTAATTTTGTGATTGGTGTGCACCAAACTCAATTTGGTTGTCACTTTTGCTATCCATTCCCTCTCCCCAACAACACAAATGATAAAAACGGAAGATTCAGAAAAAGGACCCTTTTTTTAAGATTTCTCTGTAGCGCAGTTGGTAAGGACGTTCGACCATTCCAGTGCCAGGCGACGTCGCTGCATCTGTGCGTGGGTTCGGATCACAGGAAGAACTCGCTAGAACCGCCTCAATGTGTTATATCTGGTCGCTAACACAGAAAACAAGTTATCCCCCGTACGACCCAACATCGTTCACCCCGACACCCCGAGTTAAGGCATACCAGTTATCTACAAAGAAAGACAGGATACTGCTAGATTTTAATCACAAAGAAAAAGTTTGTCTATAACTAATAAACGATGTAGATTTCACTTCTACGGCAGCTTGTGTTTTATTCAGATATGATTTATGACCAGCTGAATATAATGTTGGTTTTTTTAATCTATTATACCCAGCGTATTACACTTTTTTGTATGTCTCAATTTCAATGAGCATTTCTTTAGCCCCTTTGTGTCGATAAATTCATAATTTAATATATTTTAATGCAAACTGCAACGAAGTTCAATGCTGTCTTTATTCTGGAATAGGGGTTGAAATTTCATCCGTATATTAAAAAGCGTTTTACCCTATTTTCTTCGTTTGTCGAGTGATAGTGTTTCGAAGCCCGTAAAACAGAATATTCAATTATGGATTTTCACCCGGTATATGAATAGAGGGTGTGTTACAACGCATAATGTAGTAATGTAGTAATTACTACATTTTGATTTTTTTACTACATTATGCGTTGGCATAGTCGACGCGAAATGAAGTAAAAAAATTATTTCATTTCGCGTTGATATGCACCATATCGACGCATAATGAAGTAATGATGGTAGAACATAGCTGTCTTCGAAAAGACTTAGGAAGCAATACAGTTAAATTCCTACAATTTAGACCACATTTGAGACGATTCAAAAGTGGTCTTTAAGACCACAGTTGAACAGTCCAAAAGACGGTCTTCCACAAAAGCACACTGAAGGTCAAAATCACAAAGAAAAAGGTTTATTGGGCGGCATCTCAATGTCGGGTAAAAGTCCCATGAAATTGGAAGCAACGTCTCCAAAATGACCTAAATAGTGTTGACGGGGACGTTAAACCTCAAATCAAACAAATCAAACAAAAGACAGACAGACAGACAGACAGACAGAATGGACAAAAACTATATACCCCCTTGCATACTTCGTATGCCGGGGGTATAAATAGATGGGCTGCACGATGCTTCCACGCAGAGCTGATACCGCCCGTACATGAGTCCTCGTAATCTGCTTAGAAGGTCTAAGCCTGTCCAGGAAATCTGCTGCGAGTCGGCCCATCCATGCATATAAACCCTATTGCTTTTAATTGGACGGCAGCGATTGAGATGTCATTTCATCTCAATATCGGGTAAAAGTCCCATAAAATTTGAAGCAATGTCTCCAAAATGACCTAAATAGTCTTGACGGGAACGTTAAACCTCAAATCAAACAAACAAACTGTTGACGCATAATGAAGTAAAATTAAGTATGCCACCCATCGCCGCAAAATGAAATAATTCTTTCATTTTGCTCAAACCTCTTAGTATCGACGCATAATGAAGTAAAAACGACATTTTATTTCATTTCGCGTCGACTATGCCAACGCATAATGTAGTAAAAATTTCAAAATGAAGAAATTACTACATTACTACATTATGCGTTGTAACAAGGGTGTAGCTCTGTCATTTAAATTGATCGTGGAAACAAAAATATCAAAAGTAATGTACTTCAAAATAAACTCATGTGACATACGTAGTGCAATCTTTCATTGCTCCAAAATGGCTACATTTCCAATGAAAATTTGATTTTTTTTATTTGTACTCCAAACATAGGTCTTGGAGCAGAAATAAGCAAAAATGATGTATATGCTTGTAAACACCAGTTTTCTTTTTCTATTTAAAGTGGGGCTCGTTAACGAAGCTTTATTCGACAGAGCTTTCCCATTATACACATCTGTATACATGTTTATACTCATTCTATATAGATAATAGCACTTAAGATCCGAAAAGGTAGATAAGCATTACAATATTTACGTTCATAAGCTTGGGGTGGGAACAATTACGATTGGGGTATTTGGCCATTTTCGGTAGAATTATGTTGTAAAATTTACCATATTAATCCATTACCAATCTGGTTCCGGTGTCATTTCGGAAGATTACTGTCTTGAGTGGGGTTTATTGGATAATATATCATTTTTTCCATCTCGCAAAACACACGCTTTCCTTGTGGTTGCTCTTGTGCATGCGTAACACCATCTGGAAACTGGTGTCACTCTTGCACCGTCGTAAATTAACACCGTAGTTATAATTTCCACCGAAGTTAATTATGGAATCCCGCATCTGCAATAGTATTTAATGTTGTCAGATTGGAGAAAAAAAAGTTCTGCAAATGTTGTAAAACACGACCGCGTTTCAGCTATTTTGATACGTTTTGCAGGATACACAGTTTTATGTACCCATAAGATCCTAGCATCCCTTACAGGCACATTGGCGGACAGTGTAGATACAGATTAGACGCCGCAGACCGCGGTGTCTGATCTGTATCTACACCGTTTGCTACGAAAAACGTAGAACAAACCATACACCCCTAAAATTGGAAATGAACCTTCCCAATGTTATTACATAGAAGATTCCATATTGTCATATATGGGTTATTAATGACATCAGTTCCAGGGTGTTGAGCAAATCCGGCATGGCACCGGCACCGCGACCATTGACACGAGAAATCTGTCTGATTCGAAGGAATTTTCGCCCTTGTTTATTTTTATAACCGACACATGTCAACGCAGTGTGAAAACTATCAAATTTTAAACATTTTTTGTTTATCACCAGAAACTTACACGCCTACTGTTTGATTATTTTTAATGGCTTATCCGTCATAGACTTGACGTTTTGCGTTCTGTTAAATTTAACTGTTCTTAGCAAAATGTCAAAAGATCTGGTTTCAAATTATATATACTTACGCTGGATTATTTATATGCTTACGTAAATAGGCATTATAAAGATTGCCAGATTTTAGGAATCCGCAAAAATGTGAAATTACCAGAACTGAAAAG
Source organism: Lucinisca nassula (assembly GCA_963580285.1). Lineage (NCBI taxonomy): Eukaryota > Metazoa > Mollusca > Bivalvia > Lucinida > Lucinidae > Lucinisca > Lucinisca nassula. The sequence continues at coordinate 43,232,220 of OY757016.1, forward strand.
TTCGATATTGTACTTGTTTGACAAACAGGGTTTTTGAAAATTACTCGATTAAGTGTACAAGTCCGTTTTATATCTTTCGTTAACGGAACGTGACTGAAGTGACGTTTGCATTCGCAGAATCTGAGAAAGTCATTAATGTGCTGACAGATATTTCAATCCTGACATTTTTAACGAGTCTGTCAAAATTGACTGGAATTATATTGCTTGGTTCGAACTACGGACACGTTTTAGGCCAAAACAAAGCTATGTACGGGTTTGCGCTTGAAGAAAGCATATGTGAAATAAAAACCCTTGTAAAAACGCCATTTATATACTAGTAAAGAAAATTTTGGTTTACAAGGGTATATATTCATTTCTGCATTCTTGCTTGGAAGCATAGATTGTGGGTACTAGTTCTTGCTTGGAAGCATAGATTGTGGGTACTCGTTAGAACCGCCTCTTTGAGGCGGTTCTAACGAGCACCCACATTCTATGTGTGCAGCAACAACGAGAAAATTATAAAAAAAAATCATCAGGAAAATGACGTTTCTGGAACCATGAAAGAATGTTATCATAAATGGTTCCTTTATGACCCTTTCCAGCTTTCCTTAGGCATGTTAGATGGGTTACCCATTGGAAATAAGGAATGGAGTGTACAAATTTTTCTTGGCCAGACTAGGTAGTTTAGAGTTTGCTTGATTTTTTTTTTTTTTTTTTTTATTACCATGAATCAAATGAATCATGGCTAGAACTTCTAAGAATCCAGCCAGAAAATAGCGTAATCTAGTTATTAGTTCTGTGAAAATTGACCATGTCAAGCGCCACGGATCATCACTCGGTAATCTGATAATTAAATGATTACGCACCCTGGTGATGCGGTGTTAGCAGCTTGTTGACTGAATTAGCATTGCGGCCATCATCGAGTGGCTAAATAGACTCACTGTTGGAGGCTCGCTTTACTAGCCGAACCGTACCGAACAGAAGCATGCTCGAATCTTGTTTTGTTTTGTTTCAAATAAACAAAGTATTATACATGACTGTATATAACAAATCAACATGCTGATGGCAAGCCTCACTCCTCAAACTCTAAACATAGGTTGTGGGTGCTCGTTAGAACCGCCTCATCGACGAGTACCAACAGCCTTAGTCTTTGAGCAGAAATAAGAAAAAAGACATGTATACCCCTGCAAGCCCCAATTTTCCGAATATAACGTGGGTTTAGAGGATGTTCATTGCGCCGACTTGATAATGTGATGTAAGAAAAATGAAAAGTAGAATTTTTATCATTAAACGCTATATTGTTTTTACGTAACTATACTGAGCAAGAAAAAATACGTATGTTACTGCCACCCAGAAAAATGTTTCGTTGAAACAGTAATACACGTATTACTATTAACCCCGTTTGACCAGAAACCCAAAAACTGGTACCCTGGCAAACAGTGTAGGCCCAGGTCAGACGCCGCAGAACGCGGCGTCTGACCAGGGCCTACACTGTTTGCGAAAAGTTCAGCTATTTTCTAAAATAAATTTTAAAGAAAACACAACCTGACACCCCTAAATTTTGCAATGGACTCCTGCTATATATAAGGAGGAAGATTCCATTTGGTACAAAAAGGGTTAAACAGCTGAAACTGTTGTGTCTCAAGTGCGGTTTCGATCACAAAAAAATAAACATTAATAGAGATTTTCACGCCTTCTTTTATGTGGCAAGTATTCTAACATAATGCTTTCTTTAACACCCTGTAGTTTATCCATTTACATTTATGTTTATTTATTCAATTTGAACAGCATTATACAAATACTTGGGAGGCGAAATTATTAAATTAGGGATAAGGTCCTGCCGTTAGCAATACTATTAAAACGCCCATTCATTCAATTTTGATATTTTCGTATTTCAAGTATTAAACTGATTCAGCCAGTTGCTTCATTTTCTCAGGCCACCAGTGGGTGGCCAAAAAAATAGCGCCCCCACCCCCGCATATCGGACTTGGAGAAAATAGATTGGACTGCATGGTGCTTTCACGCAGACCTGAAATCGGCCACACATGAGTACTGGTAAACCACTTAGAGGGTCTAAGCCTGCCCAGTCAAAGGGCTGCGAGTCGGACGATCAGTGTATATAAACCCTGTTGGTTTGTTTGGGTGGTAGGGCTTGAGATGTCATTTCAGCTCAATGTCGGGTAAAAGTCCCACAAAATTGGAATCAACGTCTCCACAATTACCTAAATAGTGTTGGCGGGGACATTAAACCTCAATTCAAACTAAGGTTCCGTTCTGTTCTGGTAACCACCACGTAAAATTTTCGTGTACCGAACAACCCGCTAAACCCCACTTTGTATAAAGAAAAGTGGTGTTCACGGGTGGGGGGGGGTGTATTCATTATTTTCCTTATTTGTGCTCAAAACAGAAATGGTGGGTGCTCGTTATTACCAACAATCTATATTCGGACTAGAAATATGAAAAATATCGAAAATTATCATCGGAAAAATGCTAGAAGACGCCATTTTTAACGACAATACACCCGCTTGACATAATTCATTCATTCATATCTCAAAATTCGGTTATTTTTCTGATAAAAATTGTGATATGTTTCTCATTTCTGCGCTCAACATAGATCGTGGGTACTCGTTAGAACCGCCTCAAGGAGGCGGTTCTAACGAGTACCCACAATCTATGTATTTGAGTTAAAATAAGAGAAATACTGTCCCTTTTTCTCTATACATGTAGAATGTGGGGATTACAAGCGCGTTCATCACATGGACTTGTTAACGTAAAGTGGTAACAGGTGTAGGCCTTTAACTCCGAACCGTTATAACATAAATGAAACATATACCGACTGTATTGTTTTCATAGAAAATAATTATTGGCATAGGGTGGCTGAATCTGGTGTATTTTTCATGTAAAATTAGACTATAATTCCACACAAAACAAAAATAATCACCGCCACACAAAGAGTAATGACCTTTTGGAGACGTGTAATCAAACATCATTGAAAGTAGTTAAGTCGATGTACGTTTTAAAACAGCTGATTGTATGTTTGATAAGATTGAGCTTACTGGATAATGAAAGCTGAAAAACAGAAAAAACGAAAATCGTCTTGCGAGATATTCATCAGTTTGATAAATCGAACAGTTGTCGAATTTTCTTTATGGACTCCATAATTCTTCAGAAAAGAATCTTATGTGGTTTTCTGAAGAAGTAAAATAGATAACGTGCCCTATGCTGGATAATGCTATTTTTCATAGCCCTTAAACGTTTTCTTTCATCTTTATTTTTTATTTATTTATTTTTTTTATTTAATTAAGAAAAGCCATTTTGTTTATTATCTGTTCCAAGTTGGATTTTAGGTATTTGTTGTACTCGTTGAGGCGGTTCTAACGAATACCCACACTCCATTTGGAACAGAAATGTAACACCGTTTTCTATATACAGTAAAACTCCTGTATTAAGACCACCTTTTGGGAGTGTTCAAAGGTGGTCTTTAAGACCACCTTTGAACAGTCCCAGAGGTGGCATCTGGCCAGAGGACACTGTGGGCTGACAACACAGAGAAAGATTAAGTGCACCCTTCAAAATAAGGTTTTTAAAGCAGAATTAGTCTTAATTTTAAGTGGTCTTAATAGCGGAATTTTCCATAAAGTATGGAATTCATGGATATTGAACTTTGAGACACGCTATGAAGTCCATAAAATGAACGCGTTCGTAAACCCTACCACCGTATAAAGAGAAAAGCAGGGTTTACAAGATCACACATTATTTATTTATTTATTTATTTATTATTTTCGCCCAGAAACGTAGTTCGTATGCACTCTCACCTGCAATCTATGTTTCAAGCAAAAATAAGGAAATAGTAGCAAATTTTTATAAAACAGCGAAAATAATAAATAAATACAATTTTAGGGGCATAAAGGAAATTCTTATCCCACATGGATGTGTTAAAGTGATGATTTTGACACACAAAGTATAGAAGGGACATGGAAAGGAATGTTAGAAAACACCATCAACCATCTGAGGATGCAAAATGCATTTGAAATTTTTCAGAAGAGCTTTGTTGACGAGGGAATCCCTATTAAATGAGTCTTATTCATGCCCTTTCACACAGAAATACTGAAACATTGAGAGAAAATTTTCATGAATTATTGATCAGATCTGGATCCCCGTATCTTATCTCCCATCGCAGTTAAAAACAGCGCCATCATCATCGACAGGATCAAAGATAAACCACATTTTTATTAGGCAGCATCTCAAAAGGTTTGTGTTGTAAAGTTTTATACCAGGGTGTAGAAACTAAAAAGTGCTCAGTTGTGTACCTTACAACAATTTTCCTGTATTTTCAAAGGGGACGTTACCAGGAGCACGTCATTAATGCTCTGGCGCAATCCATTGCGATAACACACCCATGTGCCAAGACCTTTTCCTGATTAATTGTACAAAAATGTACTTATTTTTCTTATTTTGCTTCAAACCTCGCTAGACGAGTACCCACCGGGGATATATTTGGCCCAATATATTGATGTGCCCTAAAAATTGGCAAAGGGCCCATCTCCCATTCATTTATATGAACAGATTTTGATGGGCCTTTTTGAATTTTCATGGGCCTTTCGCAAACATTAAGGGACCCAAGAATCCTTAATGCACACGTTACAGCAAAATTGACATCAAATTTGAATAGCATATACATGAGGCCCAAACAAAAATTAAATCAGATTCGGTCTATAACAATATTTTTTCTAATAAAATGGCTCGGGCCCATCCTAGAAATATCCCTGCCCACAATCTATTTCTTTGAGTAAGAATAAAGAAAACGATGTTTGCCATCGAGATAAAAATAAAGAAAAATATGCTTTTCTTTGTGAAAACAACTTTTCTCTATAAATGGTGGAGTTTACAGAGGTGTATACTGAACGCATTTGTTCGTAAGAATCGCCTAAATGCAAATCTGCCCGATGCATTTTGCCAGATCCTAAATTAAAATTAAAAGTTTAAAAATTTTTGCAACTTAATGAAGTTGTCAAAATTCAAACCACTGCTTTCTGTTATTGACATATGCAATGCCGAAAACAAAAGGGTCCGCCACCTGCCAATTTTCACGGTACCCGTCAAATTAAAATTAAAACATTCGCTTTATTATGTCAATTTGCAACATTACCTAACCTATGTTTATGATTCTTATCAGAAAATTCTTTCTCATCGTAAATCGTGCCCCGCTTTCCCCTTAAAAATCCCAAAATTTCAGTGTGGAAGTCAAAACAACCTCGAAAATGAGGGTGGCAGATAAGATCTACACTGTTGAAGGCATTTGTATTGTGCAAATGACCATCATGTCTCGCGGCCATTAATTGACGAAATACGTATATGATTTGCCTCGTCCAGGTAAAAGAGGCCCACGCGCATGCGCGCTCAACGAAGACAAAAACCGGCCTGCTAACCTCCTTGCCAGTCTGCACGGGGAAGCATTGGGTCAGCAAGCACCCTAACGGCACACAGCAAGGACTCTGATCAGTCTGCGCTTCCGCGCAGGCTGATCAGAGTCCTCGCTTGCGCACATACTTTAAGGCCCCTTCTCGCTTGCCGCGGCTAAATTTATAATGTGGACAAACATATTGGTGGGAGTAATGCCACAGACAATCTCTTCATTTTCCAATGGGGTTCTGTTACATAAATGTTTTACATTTTTTCTCATGCGATAAAGATCTGCGAGACGACTCAGCCTTGTTCACAATATTATTACAGCGATGACTGAGCATTCCCAACCCCTTGTGCTAGCCATGTACAAAAGAGTTTCGAGTTTTTAATTTACCTTTTTGGAGTTAATAGACACTTTTCTGAAGCAAACCGAAAACGGGATAGACACCCTAACAGCCCGGCCCCGTAGGACAAACAGTAAAATTTTAATTCACATGGCTGAAAATGACATTTTTTGAGACGTGAATATTTTCTGCTAATGTTGAACTTAGATGCACCCTAAAGGGTGCCCCTATAAGGCGATTCTGACCGAAACGCTCTAAAGAGTGTCCCTAAAATGCGCGGATTCTAGCGAGTACTCATTTGCAACCGAACCAAGGTGAAAAATATTGAATATACCCTTACAACTGAACTGGTCCTTAATAAAAATGAGAACTCTCTCTCTCTCTCTCTCTCTCTCTCTCTCTCTCTCTCTCTCTCTCTCTCTCTCTCTCTCTACCTGATGTGTATCGGCGCATGACAGCGTGTGCGTGTGTGTGTTGAAATGTATACAGATGTAATAACTAAAGTAATCATTGTGATAAATATATGCTTCAAAATTCCAAAATGTTTCAGAAAATGTCAGAAATTTTAAGTATAGCAAAGCTGCTCACATTTTTTTAGCAAAAATAAGAAAATTTTAGCTTTTGTACTTGCTAGAACAATGAACAATGTGACCACTAACGAGCTTGTTAAGCTAACGATGCTTTGAACAATTGGCCCCTGTTTTATTTATCTACAGTTTCAAGACTTTTGCAAGACTGCATGTTGGTTGTTGTCTTCTCTGGTCGCAGACCCCGAAGACAGCTTTTCTGGTGACAGGACTTATTTGTTTCAACATTATTTAGGATTGTTGTGATGTTTCAAAACATAAAATATTACAAATTAAGACAAATATAGTACAGGACTAATTGTGCGTAGCTGACTACAGTCCAAATCTGATAACAATCTGCGGAACACGTTATACAACTCTTAGACCTATATAATCTCTACATCTCTGAGATGAATATTTAAATATTGTGTTTCATACACCTTGGATGATTCGTATACAACAGTATCATTTGATCAGCAATACACTCATTTGCTTGACAACTCTTTTAAGACGGTGCCTTTTTGTACAACAAATACGGGGTTTAGAGAAACACAATGAATCCTGACTTTAGATGCAAGGAAAGATAATACTTATTTTTTGTATTGTTTTTCACCATAATTAAGAAACATCCGTATTAGATGATTATTGTGCGAATTTATGAAAGATATTTGGCCTGATATGCGTGTGGTGTTCGGTTTTTACCGAAATCGCCCTAAATGTACCCCCAATTTTATTTGCTATCGCATGTGGATGTATTTATCCAGCAATACATGTGCGTCTGACTTGTTCGGCTTTTACGAACTGTTTGATCGATGTCTTTATTCGGCTTTTGCGAACTGTTTGACCGATGTCTTTATTTAATAATCAGTTCTTCCACAAATGAATTTTAGGCAGTTGGGGCTTTCCATGTGCAACGACATTATAAAACACACATATGTGAGAAAATGCCATCTATCACATGCCTTACACAGCATTTACTAATGAAAACTTAAATAGTTTCGTTATTTTCCAAATATAGATTGTGAGTGCTCGTTAGAACCGCCTCATTGAGGCGGTTCTAACGAGTACTCACAATCCATGTTTATGATAAGAAATAAGAAAAGTAAAGTATACGCTCTTAAACCCCTCTTTTCTGTATAATTTGTGGGGTTTTCTCGGTGGTTCATTTGCATGACTTGTTAACGCGATGGAGTTCATGACCATGGATTTCCAGCCAATGAATTCTTAAAGTACTGCATTTTCGTGCCTGAATCAATCCTCCCACCCGCCATCCACTCTTCAACGTTTGAAACTTGCGTGTCTAAATAAATACAATTTATAAATAAATAAATAAATAAATAAAGAGCGATACTATAGACTCCATGTAAGTAGACGGATTTAAGCTGGAAATGAGAGAAAGTGGGGTTGCAAAGTTGCATGTAAATGAATTCTAAACAGAGATATTCTTACTATATAGTTAAATGATAATGCGTTAAACAGCTTTTCCATGTTAAAACACTTATAAAATTTCAATTAAATACTCGGATTCTGCGCACGCGCTTAATTAGAGTTTGACGTCTTATGATAGTCGATTCGTATTTGACTGAAATGTACAACAGATGCGATGTATTTCGTAGGATAATTTGTTAAATTAAGTTTAGAAGATTATAACTTCACTTTAAAAGCAAATTTTATGTTGCAAAGAGCATTATTCTTAAATCATACTGTCGTTTGAAGCCTTTTAGTGTGATTGAAGAAATTGGTAGGAGGGGCCAATCCAGTTTTATGTTAAGTTTGCTAATAATTTTCCTCATAATGTAATTGGCACGTTTTGTTCAATTAGGGTTTTATTCCCCTTTTAGTTTCCCCTCATCATAAGATGCTTATGACCAGTTATATGAAGCCATAATTTTGTCTGTTTTAATCCGTATGAATTTATCCTGACATGCTGAGGTCTCTATGCATTTGCCATGCACGCGCTACGATACTTAGGGCGTTAATACTTTCGATCTCCGCAACAGTATGTATAACGCGATCTCTCGTAAAACGACGAAAAAATACGAGAGTCGAGAGTGTCACGTGTTTTATATGTCTTTGACGTTGAATGTCTTGTTCGAGTAAAAAAAGGTTTTTTGTTATACGGGTGTGTCAATTTTTATTGACAAAAATGAGGAAGGAAGCCTCTCCTGCAAAGTAAGCCCCACTCTCCTCTCGTAAAAATGCGGCTTGTGGGAATTTGTTACGCAATAACGTACGCCATAACGTGGTAATCCCATTCTTTCACATTACGATAACAAGCCCGTGCGACACAAGGCATTTTTGCACATCTCCAAAATGGCTACTTTTCTGATGAAAAGCCGTAATATTTTTTTCTTGCTTACACTGTAAACATAGGTTGTGGGTGCTCGTTAGAACCGGTTCTAACGAGTACCCACAACCTGTGTCTTTGAGCTGAAATAAGTAAAATAATGTTAAACCCCGTAAACCCCAGTTTTCTCAAAATAAAGTGGGGTTTAGGAGTGTGTTTATTTCACGGAATCGTCAACCTCATGAAATGCGTTTTCTAATGAAGCAAGGGATGGAAAATTTGATACATTTAAACAACAAATAATCGCCTTAAATAAGACTTTAGCTGCATCTTGGTTACTCATTCAAACAGAACAGAACAGAACAGAACATTACTCATTCAGCCTATAATATAAAATGGAATTTACATATTCTGTTTCTATTTACATAACTGAAAAGTTTGACCCAGGGGCAAACTTTTAAAAGCCTTTTACTCGTGGGGAAGTGTTTATTTTTGTTCGTGAGCTGTATACATTTTTTCATTTACATCCTATCCCGAAATAACAAACGTTTGTTGAGATAGAATCGTGTATTGCCTAATTTTCTCTTTAGAAAAATATAAACTGAAACACTTAATATTCTTATTTCTAGACACAATAAAGCCTTTGTCTCTACTGGTTAAACGTTCCGTATACGTAAATACAGACGAATTTAGTCCGTGTAATGAATACCCCCTTAAACCCCACTTTATATGGAGAAAAGTGGCGTTTACATGGGTACACACTTTCCTTAGTACGTCTGCTCCAAGACATAGATTATTGGTACTCGTTAGAACCGCCTCAATGAGGCGGTTCTAACGAGCACCTACAACCTATGTTTATAATAGAAATAAGGAAAATGACACATTTGCAACCGAAAAATATCAGTTTTAGAATAGAACAGAACAGGCTTTATCGAATTAACCATTTCTCTGACCACTCACAGCTTTAGAGAAAGAATATGCATAAACATGTACAAATATTCTGCCCATCGGGGCTTGGAGAAATAGATCGGGCCGCATGAAGCTTCCACGTAGAGCTTAAACCGGCCGCACACGAGTACTGGTAAACTGCTTAGAGGATCCAAGCCTGTCCGGGCAAACCGGTGCGAGTCAGACCGCCCATGCTTATATAAACCTCATACGTTTCATTGGGCGGCAGGGCTTTTGATGTCGGGTAAAAGTACCACAAAATTGGAAGCAACGCCCACAAAATGACCTATACAGTGTTGACGGGGACGTTAAACCTCATCTCCAGTCAATGCCCTGTTGTGGTCATGATGTTTGGTCTTTCTCACGCAGGGCTGCTGCGATTTATCACCGAAACCGTTTCGTGTTTTTCATGAGAGGCTGCGTGTATTAACATACCATACTGAACGAGTAGTTGACGTGTTGGCCTGTTCTCAGATTGAAACGTAATTAAATCCGACTGACAGGTCTATTGTTTACATGCTATGCCATTACGTTATTGCTTTCTGAAGATGATGCTGCAGCAACACAAGACAATGGATTTACCGCAAATAAATAAACAAATAAATAAATAGGTAAATAAAGTGAAATTCCGCTGTTAAGTCCACCAAAATTAAGACTAATTCTGCTTTAAAAGTTTATCTAGAAGGGTGAAGTTATTCTTTCTTCATGTTTTCTGCACACACCGTCCTCTGGTCAGGGACCACCATTGGGACTGTTCAAAAGTGGTCTTAAAGACCACTTAGACCACTTATGAACAGTCCCAAAGGTGGTCTTAACATAGGATAGGAATTTTACTGTAAATAAAAAAGAAGTTATCACGTAAATAAATAAATTAACTATGGATTGAAAGAAAGAAAGAAAGAAAGAAAATAAACGCTTTGCAGAATAGACCAATTCAATGTCATATTTCATACATGCTAAACAACCGATAAGGACTGATTCAAGCCATCTTCATTTTAAGGACTTAACTAAATTTAACGCGTTCTGTGGCGTCTGATCAGGGGCTTCACTATTCGCCTATGCCCTTTTTATATAGGTCGCTAGGCATATTCGTACATGTATTGGTTAAACAAGGTTAACAAATAGAGTATAATTACAGTATTAAGACCACTTTTAGGACTGTTCAAAAGTGGTCTATAAGACCACTTTTGAACAGTCCTAAAGGTGGTCTCTGATCAGAGGCACAATGTATGCAGAAAACGCAGTGAAAAAATGAGTAGAACCTGCTAAATATTTTTTTTTTTAAAAAAAAAGCAGAATTAGTCTTAATATTAGGTGGTCTTAATAGCAAAATTTCACTGTACCAGGTTATAAATAGTCAGATATGCCAGAAACAAAATGACAATAGGATAAAAGATATACTGTGATGTTGGAGCGGAAATATGTCTGCTGGCAAGCAAAGGGGTGTCAGACTCTCCTTAAAGGAGCTAAATTACCGTAATCAGATCAAATCAGTAATCAGTAATGCTGAAGCGACGGATTATGTCATAGTTGCACCCCCCTAATAATCCGATTAGACCCCCACCCCGTAAGCTTATATCATATTGTACACATCCTCGTTAACAAGGGTCAGTTTAGTCTAACGTAACTTTAAACCGACCCGCACCCGTCTGTCAGTCTTATCTTTCTGAATCTACGCCAGTTTGACTTGTAATCATGCCTATGCATTACGTCTCTTGTTTACAAAATCCATATTTTAACAACTTCTGATCAGAGCATATTTTCTTGCTTAAGACGGATACTACTGCAACGATATAACAAAAACATGTGACTCAAAGAACTGCAAATTAATTCTTCGCTTTGTTTCAAGCATGTTACTGCGCTGAATTTCTTGTTTGCCAATTTACATGAAGACCAAATGACAAAGTCAATCTTTCCTACGCCCTTCAACCCCTGGCGCTGTTTAGAAAGACGCCATGCAGTCTTCGCTTCTTCAATAGAGCTTATCCGGCAGTGCTATTTACACAGGTATCAGATACTACACACAGCATCATTGGGTACAAAATCTGACAGCTGCTGTATAAATCTAATGGATTTTCAATGGAAATAGTCTGACCTTGGTACACTTTTCTTAGTTTATTTGGCTAATTAATGATATTAGGAAGAATATGAGTTCTACAAATTTTAATATAAAGTCTGTCAAAGAGTTACAGCAGTTTTTTTAAGAGTTGCGGAGTCATTTTCAGTGATCAAAAGAAGATTAATTTGGTAGAACTTTGTGAGAATTGTGTCAAACTTAACATGAGGTAGACCCTGATGGTTTGTTGGAAGACAGAGCCGAAGTTTTAAGGGACAAATTATATCTTGCAGATGGGACAGTATTGCAACAATATAGACCCTGATCAGCCACAATGACATTAGATTCATCCAATATATTTATATTATTTTGTTTGTTACGAGATCTAGCGTCCCCAGATCATTTTGGAGACGTTGCTTCCAATTTTGTGGGACATTGAGATGAAACGACTTCTCAAGCCCTGCCGCCCTATGAAACTAGAAGCGATATCTATTATAAAAGACCTATCGCTATATCATGAATAATTGTCATAATTTTGAGCTCGAACAATTTAAGTCTATAAGTGACTCAAATGTGGTAAACATTCTTTGTGTCACTTCTGATGTGCACAAATTCTCAATGTGACAGTAGAGACACCGATCAAACTGTGCACATGTGCATGTTGCATAATACTCTTTGCGTGGTGCACATGTAAATTGTAGGAATTTCTGTGTTTCACCATCTATTTTTTGTTTGATCGGAGGTTTAACGTCCCCGTCAACACTGTATAGGTCATTTTGGAGACGTTGCTTTCAATTTTGTGGGACTTTTACCCGACATTGAGATGATATGACATCTCAAGCCCTGTCGCCCAATGAAAACAATAGGGTTTATTAGCATGGACGGTCTGCCTCGCACCGCTGTTCCTGGACAGGCTTAGATCCTCAAAGCGGTTTACCAGTACTAGTGTGCGGGCCGGATTCAGCTCTGCGTGGAAGCATCATGCAGCCCATATATTTCTTCAAGCCCCTATGGGCGGGGGCTTATTTCACCTAATAACCATCTTTCATAATAAGCATACCCAATGAGGATTACCAATCATATCTGTGATCAGTTTTTCATGGGGTCTTGCGCAGATTTCGAAAACACGCCTATTCAAATATTTGATAATTTTAACACCAAAATTGAACATTTTTAGATAAGAAATTGATATTTCAAATTTCTTCTCAAAACATAAATAATGGGAACTCGTTAGAACCGCCTCAGCGAGGCGGTTTAACGAGTATCATCAATGTCAATCTAGGTTTTTGAGCAGAAATAAAAAATATATACCTCTGTAAACCCAATTTTTACTTATATAAAGGTGGAGTTTAAGAGGGGAGGGGGGGGGGGGGCAAAATTATATAGGCGTATTTTCGTGATGAGGCTTCGAGTCATAATCTACATCCATCAAGTTTCATCCGTGGCTTTGGAAATGGGGGAAATATTTCACTCCCTTCATGTGTGCATTTTGTCTGTAGCGACTATCACTTTTACATTTTCCCCGCCCCCGCCCATCGGGGCTTGCAAAAACAGAATGGGCTGCATGGTGCTTCCACGCAGAGCTGAAACTGTCCACACATGAGTACTGGTAAGCCGCTTAGAAGAACTAAGCCTGTCTAGGCAAAGTAGCGCGAGTCTTTTGGTTTCATTGAGCGGCAGGGCTTGAGATGTCACTTCGTCTCGCTGTTGGGTAATAGTCCCACAAAATTGGAAGCAATGTCTCCGAAATGACCCAAATAGTGCTGACGGGGACGTTAAACCTCAATGCTAACAAACAATTCTACATTTCTCTCAAGCACACCAGTTAGTTAACAATGTCTTGTATAAGATATGCACATTAAATTAAATAAATAGCCAGATGTTAAATTAAAATCATAATTCCTTCCAATACTATCAAATCACTCTTTCATGAATGAAATACATCTTCTATCAGGTCAATATTAACAGACAAAAATAAACAAAGAAAGGAATTTGACAGACTCTCCTAGTGCATAGCTATATAAATTTCTAGCTGTTTGTACCCAATGAGGTAAACTTTACACACAGCATATGCTTATCAGCTACTACCGGAGTAGGCCTATTGAACGTGAAATGTATTACCTTCAATCAGCCTAACAGTGCTTATTATGTATACATAATACTGTGCTACGTAGCCAAAGCAAGGAGAACACGGAATATAAGCCTAGCAGTCCTTTTCTGAAACTTTTGCAAACAGTGCAGACCTAGATCAGACGCCGCATAACGCGGCGTCTGATCTGGATCTACACTGTTTACTTAAAGAACATTCATTTTTGTAAAATTTGCTACCCACCAAAAAAACAAACCTGATACCCCTACAATTGGAAATGGACCACTCCAGGCTTACTAGGTGGGACATTTTCGCACAGGTATGCTTACGCAAGGGATGGAATAAAGGTTAATTATAGTTAAAAACAACATACTCATGTTCTACACAGCGGAATAAATCGTTTTATTCTTTAGAAATTAATTAGCAATAATAGGACTATGTGTTTCATAGGCACCGCACGGTAACGCTTACGTATTTGAGATGCTTTTTTATGCTTGTCACAGCTGTTGCGAATGTCGTTTAAACGGGCATTTATTGTGCCACAGTTGTTGTGTTATTTCCGCTTTAGGTAGTGATTGCCAGTATTTTTCTCCCCTTTCTGTTGAATCTTAATTATTTTCGGTAAAGAAAAAAAAATAGAATAGTTGTAAGCTACAGATAAAATCATCATAAACAACGAAACATTTGTATGCCAATCTTTGCAAACAGAATGTCGTTTCTAGCGCTAAACGTTATCTGATGAATATAGTTATATTTGTGCTACAGAACGATAAAGAATGATTTGTTCAATAACCACGCCATAAAGCAGAGAAATACAATATTTTCAACTGTTTCGGATACCCGATATTACGTGAGAACAACACTAATTTCAAACCCTAACCCTAAGGTTTCTTACGAAAAGCCACTTCATGAAAAAACGCTGTCGAAGAGTGGATATAAGATCACCTACAAACCAGGCATATGCTAAGTGACCTCTTGCACTGCCTTTGATTTTGTCGCAGCGAATTTAACTTCGTATCCATGTTCACAGTATAGGCCGTTGCTTTGGCGAGTCGGTCGGGACCGACTCGCCAAAGCAACGGCCTATACACTAATTACAATTCAAAATGGAAACAACTACGCTTTTTTGTGCGTTGCTTGTTCCTCTCCGGTGGTAGGACGGTCACGCAACTGAAACGGATAATCAATAGAGTTTGCCACTATGGCGGTTTTTTGTTTCGGGTAACGAGGATATGCAACCCTGAGCAGCTTTTCAACACAAGTAACCTGGAATGAAATGTTTGATTCCTTTAGTTTTTGACTGGTTACCTTGTCACCTAGTATGCAAAAAGTTAAAAAAAAAAAAAAAGGGCGGACTTTTTTACCTGCTTCCGAATGTCTTCAAACAAGTCGGCCAACCTGTCCTGTTTACGGTAGCCTTACAAACCATAAAAATTAAAACAAAACAAAATATGGATATTTGGCAATCGTTCGTTCGTTCGTTCGTTCTTTCTTTCTTTCTTTCTTTCTTTCTTTCTTTCTTTATTTCTTTCTTTCTTTCTTCTACTCGGCACTCTACGTTTTCTTTTTACTGTTTTTATTATTATTTATTTTCGCGAGGTTCAAAAGCGACACCGACTTTGGGTTAGATATCAGATATTTTTGTTGAACAATACTTCAACATTTCAAACTGAAATAGTGGTGTCATTTGGTGAACAGTCAACAGAAGGCATCATTCATTCTAATGGTCTACATTTTATTGTATCGAAGAATACAGCGTACTCGTGTGTCACTAAGACCGAACCATGTAAAATACCTTTTTAATATTTTTATTAGCTATTTAACCCTTAGGATGCAAAACTTGGCGACATCATACCGGCACTCCACAATTAATAAAGTCCTTCTCCTTCTTTGAAATGACCTGAGAGTACACCCTGGCGTTCATTTTACAGTTACTTTTTAATTATAAAATACAATATTTCACTAACAAGAAGTTTGAAATAGTTTCTCCCGCTGAACAATACAAATTCAAAATTAGACTCCTTTGATCTTTTTTGTCTTAAGTATGGGTTCTTTATAGAATTCTTGTTACAATTAGTTTTTAAAAGGAACTTCTCGCATTTAAAATAAAAAAATGAAAAAAGTATGATCTGTTAATAGCTTTGATTTCTTACACCTATTGGTACCAGTCATTAGCTCATATTGCAATCTAAACGCTCATTCAGACGGTCCCAATAAACATACAAAAATTTAAGTTTGGAAAATGAATCAACATAACGGTTCTCAGCGAATTTGTCCATAGGTTAACAAGGCCTTGTCATTGACGCCTTTGTAAACACAACTTTATAAAGAAAAATGTGGGATTTAGGATTATAAAGGGGTATCTTTTTTTCCCTTATGTTTGCTCCAAAACATAGAGTACCCACAATCTATGTTCTTGAACAAGAAAGAAGAATATAATCATACCTTGTAAACCCCGCTCGTATCCATATAAACTGGGGGTTTAAAGTGAATCGTTAATGCGATGATCTGAAACAATAGCATTGCCAGACCAACGAAATTGCGTAGAGTTGTAACCTGATCGTTTAAATGACAGTTTCTATTTTTGTTTGTTGCAGTCTGCAGCGAGAAGAGCGGGAACCAGCTGTGCCAACTGCGGAACCTCCACGACCACGTTGTGGAGGCGGAATCAAAATGGCGACCCTGTATGTAACGCATGTGGCCTCTACTACAAATTACACAATGTAAGTTATTAGGTTTTTCTTTCTGTAGGATACCACACCCATGTGTGATAAAAACTTTCTATCATGGCTTAAAAAGGCATTTTTACGATGAAAATATTTCATTTTTCTTTTTTTTCTGCTATACACATAGATTGTAAGTGCTCGTTAGAACCGCCTCCACGAATACCAACAATCTGTGCCAATGAGAAGAAAATAGGAAAATAATGTAAACCATTCTTAATCACATTTTTCGCTGTACAAGGGTTTTCATTTCACAGATTCACAGATTGGGTCATATGGTGTCTTCCTGTTTTCGTGTCTGTTTTATTTTTTAGTGTCCCAGTAAACGTCATGGTCATATCGGGACGGCTTTGTTAAATCAAGTGTGTATATGAGAGGTCCCATCAGCTCCTTCTTTTAGTAATTAGAAACTTTGTGTACGAAAATGATGTTATCAGCAATAGATGTTATCAGCAAATGATGTTATCAGCAAAAGTAAAAGAGAAACAAAAGTGGTGTAAACATAGTGTTAACATGTCTTTACAAATATAGCTACGTCTACCCTTTTTCTACATACACTGTGGATTTACCGAGTTATCCGTCGGTTGAACATCGCTAAAGTAATGTGTTCTACAGTAACAATTCGTTCCTATCAACGCCCGTGAAAATTGCCCAATTCATGAAAAATAATAATTTTTAAATGGCATATTTTGTAGTTTGCAAATCTAATTTTGCCGTAATTCATTGCGTATTTTTATATACAAAATGTAAATCTTCCCAAGGAGGATAGAAAGTGTTTGAAATTTGAACTTTTTATAGATACGGTTTGCTTATAAATGAAATAAATTATCAGTGGCTGACTACTTATAAGTCATATAAATGTAGTCAATATGATGTTGCATTTACATGGAGCGTGAAAACTGATTTTGCCCGGAGAAAAACATTTTAAAGAAGAGTTTTATGGAAAATGATCAAACCATTAAAGATGAAGTTAAGTATTTTCTGCTTCCGTACCTGGTACGGATATGGTATGAAATTGATTTTAAACTCTTTTCTGAGTCGTTGAGTCGAAACTGCATTTACACTTAAAGCAAAACTTCTAGACAATGGCTTCTTTAATCATCTGCGGCGGCACCAAAGTCATTAGTGTAACATATCTAGTATGTAACATGATACTTTCCGGTATTCCTGGCTCTCTGAGACTGAAAATTTACAATAGAAATTAATATACATCTTTTTATGCTCCAGACATCGTTCACAGAGGCGTTTTCAATGAGTATTCGCATTGTAACCCTTTTTGTACCAAAATGGATCCTTCCTCCTTATATATAGCACAAGTCCATTGCTAAATTTAGGGGTGTCAGGTTGTATTTTCTCCAAAATTTATTTGGAAAATGGCTTAAATTTTCGCAAACAGTGTAGGTCCTGATCAGGCGCCGCGTTCTGGGCCTGCACTGTTTACCAGGGTACCCGTTTTTGCGGTTTCTGGTACAAAATGGGTTAATGCATGCTTTGAGCAGAAATAAGAAAACTTTTATGTATGACAATAACGTGTATTCATACGGACTTTCCTCGATATGAAATATGTGCTCTTTATATTGTCTTACAAACTAAGTATAATAATAATGATAATAATAAAGTTCTAATGAAAGGAACTGTGTTCTAACATCCTGAAATCATCCAAAATGATACTGGCACCAGACTTAAATAGATCTGGAAAAGAGAAAGAAAATAGAGTGTACCACAAAATAACATGTCAAAACTTTAAGAAATCTTATAGCAGTTGCAGGACCTGTTACCGTCATTATTTCAAAATATTTAAATATGTTCTATAAAAACCGCAAAGAATTACTCTTATTTCACTATAATTAGATACAGGAAATAAGAACAAAAATACCATGACCAGGGTATGCATAGAGCGTAAAGAAGGTCGGTCCGCCGGACTATAGGCGCCAGCGTGGCCCTTTATATATTTAGATGCTTTTCTACCATTCTGTTCTAGTTTTAAGGGCGATTATGGTAGGCCATCATTCAAAATGTTACAATTTAACGCATAATTTCACGTCTATTAGAGAAGCTTGGTAGATCACTTATTTCAGTAATTATCTTCTCATCATAGCATTGTATACACTGGAACAGCATGAGTTTCTTTTTCTGGGACATACTGAAACGAAATATGAAAAAATACTATACATTAAGATGTTTGTATCAATTACGCAGATATCAAGCGATAAGGCATTCAGATTTTTTTTAAATATTTTATTATTCGAGTTTTCCGTAGTTCGTTTAAAGCAAGAAACCTGTTCAGCATTCGAGATTGTCAGTGATTTGCAGAGTCTCCATGCCCTTCATCATAGTCTGGTTTATATTTTCATGTTACATGAATTTTAGGACAAAATTAGCAATCACAAAAATAAGAACTTTACAACAATGTATGAATGGCAACGCGTTCATGGTTGAAACATGCAAAAAAGAACAAACATAACCGAAGTTAGTGTTAATAGATACGTCATCTTGTCTTTCGGATGAGGCTTTTAGGGTTTGTTGCTTCATGTTTGTGTTTCTTTCCCTTTGGTGTCCCTGTTAGGAGCTGTGGGTTAATTGTATCTATTCCTGATCATTGCCTCTACTTCTATTTTAACTGCGACCCAGGTGTCGTTTCTAGCTGTTGATGGAAC
Source organism: Lucinisca nassula (assembly GCA_963580285.1). Classification (NCBI taxonomy): domain Eukaryota; kingdom Metazoa; phylum Mollusca; class Bivalvia; order Lucinida; family Lucinidae; genus Lucinisca; species Lucinisca nassula. The sequence continues at coordinate 43,251,275 of OY757016.1, forward strand.
AAAATAGAGCAAAAAATCATAGTGTTGCTAAGGAGAAGCCACGAACAATAAAATAGCCATCTCGAGCCACTGACAGAAGGATTTAGTTCCGTGAAAGCACAATCTGACACACAAAACAAGACGCACCAACATATAAATCTAATAAGCATATAAGAAACTGCAAAGCTAGAAACCAAAACCACAATAGAAAAGTTGTACTTAGATTATAACGACTGAAATTATCTCCCAAAATAACATGAGTAAATAGTACCAAAGAAATGATAAATGAGCTAGCTCATAAATAGCCAGCCGTAAGCTACCCGCTAATACAGAATCGACCACCTCAATGTAGTCGATAGGCTGCACAAACGTAGGATCAGTTTCCACCACAATGAAAGGGTGTGTTGTTATAAAATCAAAGGCAGATATCATGTGAGACGTCCATATCCTTTCTGCAGATAGTTCAGAATGAAATATATTAAGTGGAAGAAAATAAGTATGATTTATCGGCAACAGCAATTTTGCCCTCGATGGTTTAATGGCGCTGTTGACATGTTTTAAGCTCCAGGTATATATGTGTGTGCCAATCCAGTATTAACAAGTGATCTAGGCCAGGACAAACCTTCGAGGTCGACCATAAGAGACAGCTTGGCTAGAATTATTATTACTATTATTATTATTATCTTACAACTCTTGAACTCTGTTGGTGGCTTGGTGTATATGATTTATACGCCCAATTATGTGTATTGTTTTTACGTATTCGGCTTTAGATATTTATATTTCCTAGATGCTTGCAGTTCGTTTGCTTGCTTATATTTATTAAATATGTTTATTTTTAAGTTTCCGTCTGAGTTTGACTACAATCCTCTAGTTCATTACATGTTTTGGAAGGTAAAACTTTAAGTTCATTAACAGTTGAAAAGAAGTAAACTTCAAAGGGATAAAAACCTATTTTAAAGCAAACAGGAACGATTGATATAATGAATCAGTGATCATGTTACGCATACCTATTTTACATTATTCACTTTTTGCACCGAATAGAGTTTTTACATTTGGTTTCATGTTTCTACTTTCTATATAGAATTAGATTATGTATATACTTGTTGGTTCAAATAAGCATTAAGCAGGGTGGTTTTCGTAAACTGCATTGAATATTGGATCTCCGAATGTCAATCCGTGCCTCACAATAAATAACGACAACCTTTTTACATGGCTGTTGTGTCTCGTTGAATGAATGTTCTTGTCGCGATTGGATAATGTTTGGATTTTGATAATAATCTTATCCTGTATTTAATTTATATTTCTTTTCAATAGCTTGACTTTCTAAGTTCACCTTGTATGCTTTTGACCTCTTATTTAAGTTGAAGAGCATTGTTGCCAGATTTTATGAAATCGAATAAGATTATCAGGCGGGATATATACACTTCTTGTGCAGGGTCTTCCTTGGACTGCTCTGATAACACAGAACATGTTGTCATAGGAATGTTAACACATTGATCTTAAGAGAACAAAAATTTGATCTGATGCTACTACAAGCAATTTAGCATCCATATTTTTCTGTCATGAGTATCTACTTAGCTGTATCCATATCAGATGAACAGTCAGATTTTTGCAGAGATAAAAACAGAAAAGATTTACCGGACTAACAACAGAACGGAGACGTTGTTACCAATCGTAACCTAATAAACATGATAAATGGTATATTTCTTCGGTAGGCTTTTGCATAGTTCTAGAGATTGTCGTTTACCCAAAAACTAGGCACGATTTGATATGTCAAAATTGAAAATAGAAAACCTTAAAATATTGGTCCACAGATAGCTTGCAAACTGAACGAAAAACGATCAGACAATTGAAAAGATCACAAGTTCGAAGCAACGGGCCCATCGAAATACATGTAAAACCCAAGAGATCAGAGATCAGATACAATGTTTAAAAAAGAGACATATACCGAATAAAAATCGCGAGCCAATGCACGGGGCTTTGAAAATATCAAAACGCATGCATAGTACTTTTTTTTCTATAAAGTTGTTTACTGGCTGGCAAAAGATACAGGAAATGATATTGATAGGGATAATGCTGCAAACTGCAAAACATATTAGAATCTTATATGGGTGTGAGGGGTGGATTGAAAAATCCGTCCCGAGGGACACTGTCCGGCATCACGAGGCTTGCCGAGTGATGCCGGACAGTGATCCCGAGGGACGGATTTTTCTATCCACCCCTCACACCCATATTGGATTCTTTTTCTTGCATACCTTCCATTTCTATTGCGAATTTTTAATGCTGCTGTCACTTCGGTTACCGACGTCCGCCATTTTGTGATGACACAACAGGAATGTTTAGTGACGTCACGCATGACGACGCCGATCATGAAGTTGTAATCAACCAGTGCATTTATCAAACACGCGATTATATTCGATTTAGGGTCGGAACACTAGGGTCAGAACACAAATTTCTATCCCAGGGTAAAATCACGGATTTCCTTGTCTGGTGTGCAAGAATGATTGTTACTCTTGGACCAAAATTAGATCAGTGTTGTTCTGACTTCGGCCCACGGGGTTTAAGCTTTAATCAGTCTCATTTAGACAAATACATGACCATAAACTCTATATTTTCATTTCAATGAGTATAAACTTGTTCAAAGAGAAGCTGCAGTCAGAAGTGATATTTTTGTGACCTTTACTATTAATCTAGCGCCTAGTACATTGCATTTTCCACGTATATTCTCGCCATTTAATGGTTTATCTGACCACTTGGGAATTTTCGGAAGCACACACCTTGAGGTTTTCAATTATTAATGGAAAAATTTTCTGCCGGAAGGACTTTACAATTTAATTATCCTGGTATTACTATACAGTTGTACACAAAGCTATGTGCCACCAGGTAAATTCCAGCAAAACACTGCGTGTCGACAACAACGTGTAAAATGGAAAGAGGGTGAAAGAAATTTTGGGTCAGATGGCAACTTAATGTGTGGGCAATGGCATCAGGAAAACACGCTATATAATTTTGACCCCCTCAAACCCAACTTTTATATTGTAAAACTGGGGTGTACACGGGTATAAATTATTTTTCTTATTTCTGCTCAAAGCATAGACTGTGGGTACTCGTTAGAACCGCCTCGCCGAGGCGGTTCTAACGAGTTCCCACAAGCTATGTTTAGAGCAGAAATATGAAAAATATCGGAATTTTTATCGGAAAATTTTCATTTTTTTTTGGGGGGGGGGGTGGGGGGCAGCAAAATTTTCAAAATATTTGAATACACACATGTAGGCGTGTTTTCGTAAGGGTACGCAGTATGTGTATTACATACTTAACGAAAAGACGATAGCTTATAATGAATGCAAACATACAAGTATATGACCTTGACCTAAATATAAAGTGCGGACAAGAATAAATTGTTACCATCCTCGCGTTATGTATTGTGTTTTTTAACCCCCTAAAAGAAATCCTGTCGCTTTCTTACATTTAATTTCAACTAGTACAACAAAATTTTATATGACCATTTAATTGGTGGGTTGTTGGCAGAATAATTTTCACCATCATAAAGACGGGCGACTTGTTCAGCAACTACCACTATACAAGGATGCTTATTGACTGGCGACAGTGAAAAATGACCACCAGTTGTGAATGGTCTCGAACTATTAACTTAATTAGGAAGACACATCCATCCCTTTCAGCTGAGTTAATAGGCACGCCCATGAGTTAACCCGAATAAAGAGAGGAAAACAACCCGGAAAAAGGCCGTTGTAAGGCTATTGTGCCGAGATGCTAATTTTCTATCAAATGTTATGTTAGTTCCAAGTGGTTGAGGGCTCGTCTCTGTCGGTCATTACGGATGAATTAATGCTACCTTTTTGTTGCTGTTTCACGGTCCGATAAGCTGGCAAGATGTATAGTTTGTATGTCATGAGGAGACCGTACTCCTCAAATAAATTGTCAAAACCAACAAACAACATTGTGTATTAATGGAGGTGCATATAATTTGGTATTTCCTTTTTTCAAAGTTATTGTATAAAGTACTATCTTTTGTATGTTAATGAAATTGAACTTCAACCACGGAAGTTATGATTCATATTGTATGAATGTATAGATTTAGAAACAAATCTATAATTTTCAATGGCTTATGGGGTATATGCAGTTTCATGGGACGAAACTCTTTCAAAGACCGCGGACTATTCGGTCTTCCAGCCTGTCAACTGAAATTTAGACTTAAGAAATAGATCAGCTCTAACTGTGATTTGTTGAGTCGGTCAGTTGTAAGTAGACAAAACAAGCGCGCTACGCTCGTGATTTGATATACTTTAAAACTGACCTCCAAACTGTGATTTATTACTCAACAAATCACAAACTAGAGCTGATCTATTTCGATTCTAACAGACTGAAAATCGACAATAATGCTGTTGTTTCCTTCAAAACTCACAACTTTTCGCCATTGTTAGAAGAAATCCCGCTAAAATTATCGACTGAAACACATGCATTTATATACTTTTCTAACGTTTTCGATGCGAGAAAATGACGTTACACCATCCAACGTCAAGGAAACCGACTAGTGACGTCATAATTTCGCAGTTTTTTTTTATGACGTCACTTGTCACGCTCTTCCTTGCCGTGATTTGTTGTAGAATAAAACACAGTTATTTTCCATTGCCTACATAGGCGCGCTGTGTTAGATTAAGCGGTGAGACTCGGCTCCTTAACATCGAACAAACATTTTATAGAGTAGAACGGTGTTTCGAAACGATTCAGTGGTCTCCCTTATAAAAAGTGGAATTTACATCATGTGTAGTCATTTCCCTTAACACTACAGATTCCCTATTACTTCGATTTTCCATCATTTTGCGCATTGTCAGTGTTGCAGTAAAATTACAAAATTTACAAAATTGAAATTATTTTTAAACCCTTCATATTTTAAATTTGTGAAGTTTATAGGTTCATGACCTGATTCGCATTAATTGAGGAAAAGTGAAAACACCGCATTCGGGCTATACAGAATAATTGTAATACCCACGATTAAAAGTTAAATTCAGAAAATTTAGTTTAACTTAAATTTTGTGTAATAAACATTCCATTTGTATGAGTTCATCATCTTATATTTACATGTTCTTGGACAGTATTTCTCTAAATCTATGTCAACTACAATTAGTTTACCCGTATATGACATAGACAATCTTCTGGCCATTAGCTTTAGAAATGTCCAGTTCCAGTTCAAGTAATGTGTGCTTTTATATTTTATTTACCGTAATTTTTACCAAATTATCAGTAATTTAAGCAAAAAGTGAAGGCACTGATCAGAAGCCGCGTTTTGCGGCGTCTGATCTGTGTCTTTATTGGTTTGGGGGACGCTAAGCACTCATGGGTTTAGAGCAGACGTATTGTCAATTGGTCTAGTGTATACTATGACCTTGTCTAATGCCGTTGTTAGCGGTATTTAAGTAGTTTAAATGGCGCCGACATTTTCTCTCATTAGAAAGCGAACGCAGTAAAAGTGAAACAGTAATTTTAAGATTCATTTACATTCTTAACTTGTGATTAAGTGTTCTTTTAAATAGTACAGGAAAAGTTGTGCGGGTAATATTGTTGTCATCCCATATTTAAACATTCAATTTCATACCTCGAAAGCCATACTTTATGTGAAATGAACAGCAAAAATACTTATCCTTTCATCACGAAAACACGCCTATATAATTTTGACCCCCTTGAACCCCACTTTTATATAGTAAAACTGGGGTTTCCGGGGGTATACCTTATTTTTCTTATTTCTGCCCTAAAATATAGATTGTGGGTACTCGTTAGAACCGCCTCATCGAGGCGGTTCTAACGAGTGCCCACAATCTATATTTGGAGCAGAAATAAGAAAAATAGCACAATTTTTCATCATAAATTTTTCATTTTTCGGCGATAAATGTGGCTTTGTATTTGTATAGGCGTGTTTGCGTAATGTTAAGCTTTGTTGGGCTGGTACCGTGCAAGTGGTCTCTGCTTTTGTCGTGCAAGTGTTATGTGCTTGTACTGTGCAAGTGTTATGTGCTTGTATCGTGCAAGTACTCTGTGTTTGTAACTTCAGGCCTCATATTTTTCAGGCATATGCAGGATTTCAGGCTTTTTTTATCTTAATTTTTTCTTGATTTTTCATGATTTCAGGCTTTTTAGATTTTGATTTTTTCCTCCTATATTCTGTTTAAAATGACTATATAATGCTCATCCTGCTGAATAAAATTATTTAGCTACACTCATTTCTGACTATTCACCAATCAAATTACTTGATATAATGTATTTGTTCAAATCAGAAACTGCGTTACAAACAGTGTAGATCCTGATCAGATGGCTTCTTCAGAAGCCATCTGACCTGGATTTACACTGTTTGCAAAGGTAATGGTTGCTGTGTTCAGCAGGATGAGGGTTAAGGCTGCAAAATCGGGTCTTTCAGGCATGGAAAAGCTTAGTCAGTATGAGGCCTGTAACTTACAAGTGCTTTGAGCTTATGCCGCGAAAACCCTTTCCATTGGTGCCACTGGTGGGCTGTTACCTTCGAATTTGGCCTTTTCTGTGTTTTGTCACCTTTTTTCAGTCAAACTTGGACCTGAACAATCAAAAAGAGCTTTACAGTTTATCCAAAACGTACGCACATGTATTCGTGGTAAAACTGTTTACAAAGAATGCAAGACATTCGATTCGGTATGGTAGCCTGTCTGAAAGGTATTGCTTTGTCAATATTTTCTGGCAGAAAGTAAAAGAACCAAATGACTTTCGACATGCCGTGACGAACTTTATCGTGCAAAATCATGCTTATGACAGATGCTATCGACTTCAGGAGTTGTTCTTTGAGAAACTTATTTATTTGAAATAGGGATTTTCCTATTTTGGCTGGCCTAAATTAAAAACAAAGACGTACATTAGGCTTGCGGTAAAATTTGCTGCGATATTGTAGGTCATGGTCAGTTAATCTTCCGGGATATGAGAATGTTTCTTAATGAGAAGTAGGTAATAGGTGCGGCTTTAGAAGCATATTTAAGAAATGAATGTATGTAAGTAGACAGGCTCGTCTGTCAAGGAATTACGAACAGAGACGATGAAATTAGGGGGCGCTTCTTTCTCAGGCGAAAACTGCCGAATTACACACTGATGATAATTCATTCTGACACGGGATGAGTAGTAATTTTATGAATGAATAAGAAGTTCTCTGTTCATTGTTGATGGTTCCACGGACATTTTGTGAAAAGGAACACCCAAGTTATTAAAATTAACAGTAGTGTATAGTGCGTATATTGATAGGTTGAAACACAGAGCATGAATGAAATTTTGAATAAATTTATGAATAATTCATAACTATTTAATAAGTTTATATTGCACCGTTCATCAAACTATTGCTGATAACATCATAGTGATATGATACGAAAGATGTCGTTGTAACAAAATGAGTGCAGGGTGCCAGGTATACTGCATTGTATCTTAAACATTCCACATTTTAAATCGTCCTAAATAATAGTTATTAGAAGATGAAAACAATCCGAATTAATCACCCAGTTAACCTATGTTATGAACATAAATGCAAAACGTGTAATTTTTATATAAACAATGTTTGGAGCAGGAATAAGAAAAAAATCCCTCTTTCCTGAACGCTCGATGCACCAGTAGGATAGGGAAGTAATCATTTTTTCAGGGATAGAATAAATTGCGCCCCATTGCAAGCTTGGTCCCTCCCCTTTCATTGTTTTATTCAGTCGTGTTAAATATACCTGAAATGTTGGTACGTGACTTTTTATGGGTCGATGTGACGATGTATAGTGTCACTGTCACTAAGTTTGTCTTTTTATGTCTTTTGCAGGTCAGTCGACCACTTACGATGAAGAAAGATGGAATCCAGACGAGAAACCGAAAGATGTCGACCAAAAGCAAGAAAAACAAGAAACTAGCGGCCATGTCAGACCTATTGAAGGGACCTTTGGACAAGTTCTCGGGTTTCCCGCCAAATTTGAACCCAGCCATGCACGCGCCAATGCCAACGTATATGACCGGTGGAGGTTCTTTCGGAGGGTCCTTTATGTCTCATAGCGGCCATCACATGCAAGGATCGGCTGGGGGAATGCCCGGGGGCTTCGGAAACTCGTTTCCATCCTCGCTCCAGTCCAGCTTCTCATCATCGTTCAGTAACATACCTAACATCCCCTCATCAGGCTATTCATCCGGGTTAACATCGGGGCTTAATTTATCGACGTCATCAAATATGGTGGGACCTGCCATGGCATGACTATAGAAGGGACATTACTCGCGTGAACTTACACGTCAGTTGAAATGAACATACATATACGTTTCATGTCTTGGCACTCATTGGTGCTCGGCAGCACGTGAACTTATAGTGTATACCACTATTTTGCATTGTGATCATTTCTATTTCCGGAGAACAAAAAAAATACGAGAAATCATAATTCCAATCCAAACTCATCTAAAAACATACTCATTATGCAAAAAGTGCAATTGGAGAATATGTCTGCTCTGATACAAGCTGAAAACAAGATAGGGCGCTGGGAAATAGATGTGCGTGATGAACTCTCATTAGGGGAGGACTGTTCACCACGACGAAAATACATGGTACAAAAACAGAAGTAGTCATAAGGATGGATAATATGCAAGGTTCTGTACAAAACAGGATTGTGTTGCGGGATGAATAAATCCGAATAAAAGAACTTGTAATATGACAAGGCTGAAGATTGACTGTGCTTGAAAAATGGGCTGTTAGTGAAGACGAGACGCGAGTTAAATGACACGCTAAAGGCTATTCAGTCATTCAAAAGTTACTCACTGTTTGACCTCAAAACTGGTTCTTATTGTATGTGAGCTTCGACGAGCGAAATGGAGTCTTCGCGCATGCGCGCTCAGGAAAGGCTCAAATCAGCCTGCGTTTCCATTCAGCTCTAGTAAAACCTAATTCTATATGAAAAATAGGTCAATGGACATCCATATACCGCTAAGCGAAGACTCAAATCAGACTGCGCACATGCGCAGTCTGATCTGAGTCTTCGCTGGGCGCACGCGCTCGTAGAACCCTTTTCGCTCGGCGTAGACCTTGTAATGTGAGAGTACAGGGACACCGATCTTCGTGTTGGAAGTGAGACTAAAACACCATAATCACGTGCTACTCAGGAATTACTAGTTAGGTGTCCTCAAGAAGATGGCCTTTGTGTCGGTTGAACTGAATGGATCTATTGACTGAACAATATTTGTTGGTGTTAAAATGTCTCATTTGAGTAATGGGTGTTTTGAATTGCGGTGCTCGAATTCCCGGACTCGTTTTACGGTTGAATGAGTAACAGATCATGTACATACACGTGTTATGCCCTTTTCAACAGGGATGGAGTTATGTGCAGTTGAACTAAACAAAGATTTCAATTTTTCTTCAAATGCCTAGGCATGATTGAAGTGTATATTGCTAAACAATTAAGACTGTAAATATTAAATTATTTAATGTTGACCAGAGTTTAGATCTGCTTATGCAGGTTTATACAAATGAATTGTTATTCATGTACATGTATATTTCTCAAAAAAAATATCATCATATGATAAATGTCTAGTCCCGGTATTTTGTTTAGAATCTCAGATTTTAAGGGGAATGGATTTGTCTGAAAGGTTTAAAAACTATTTCCAAATAAGGCATATATTTCTGAAGACAAATTAACTGAATGCCTTTCAGTAACAGTCATCCCGAAAACAAGCCTATATAATTTTGACCCCCTTAAACCCCACTTATATACAGTAAAACTAGGGTATACAGGAGTATACATAATTGTTTCTTATTCCTGCTCAAAATCACATATTCAGGGTATTCGTTAGAACCGCCTCGACGTCGAGGCAGTGCTAACGAGTACCCTAAATCTATGATTTGAGCAAAAATATTAAAAAAAAAAATATCAGAATGTTTTATCAGAAAATTTTCATTTTTTTTTTCGGTGGTAAAATGTTCAATATTTTTGAATAGGCTTGTTTTCGTAAAGACATTGCATTTTCTTTCGCCAGAAATTGACAACTCCCTGGCGAAAGAAAGAATATGCACTGTGCTGTTACCGAAAAAAATTCTTGCTAACCGCTTATAAGTCCAGGAAAAGTGTGGTTAGGTAATCTGACCGACACGATATTGTCTAAGTAGTATTGACCGGGTCGTTAAAGAAAACAGATCCTGTCAGTAAGGAAATGCATCTCTTAAGGAATAAATATGCTGACTGTAAGCATGTTCCTTCCCCCCGCCAATTAGGGCTTGGAAAAATTGATTAGGCTGCATGGTGCTTCCACGCAGAGCTTAAACCGACCGCACATGAGTACTGGTAAACCGCCTAGAAGGTCTTAGCCTGCCCAGGCAAAATGGTGCGAGTCGGACCCTCCCTTTATATATACCCTATTGTATTTTTTGGTGGCAGAGCCTGTGCTGTCATTTCATCTCAATGTCCGAAAAAGTTTCCCAAAATTGGAAGCAACGTCTTCAAAATGACCTAAATAGTGTTGACGGGGATGTAAAACCTCAAATCAAACAACAAAAACCACTTGGAGGATACATGAAAAGCATTAAGATAACACACCCATTTTCGATAGCCCATAAGTTGTTCCATGGCTCCAAAACTTACAAGTTTTCTTGATGAAAATTTATGATACATTTCTTACTTTTGCTTCAAACATAGATTGTGGGTGCTCGTTGGAACCGCATAATTGAGGCGATTCCAACGAGTACCCATAAGCTATGTTTCTTGGCAGAAATAGAAAACTTATCATTATCCTTGTAAACCCTACTTTTCTTTATATAAAGTTGGATTTTCAAGGTGTACATTACATGGGTTGTTTGCACAATGCTGCGAGGAATGTCCCTTGTCAGATCGATCCATTTCTCCTTTAATGAATTGTACAGTGAGTGCCATAATTATGTTCCAGTTTACAGTTTATTTATGCTCATATAGTTCATAAGGCCTCGAGGAATCGTTTATCTCAGATTTCATAAAATCATTTATCTAAATGCTACAATATTTTCCAGTCTGCATATCATCATTTTATATTTATTTCATGTATACATTTTCATTCTCATAAAAATTGATTACCATGCAATACAAGTTTAAGCAGGAAAAGACCAAAAAGACAAATACGCAAGCAAAACTAATGTAATCTTCAAGTAGATAAAATGTCTTCATTTTCATGAAAGGTTTTTTTCCTCTAAGTATCACTGCCTCATATCATACTAATGAATCCATGCAACTAAAACTCCAGTAACGCCACCTTATATGGAGAAAATGGTGTTATATCTCATTTTTATCCAAACAGATTGCAAAAACTCGGTTGGAGAGCCTCAGATCCCAAAATCTTTATTTGGAACAAAAACAAAAAGAACTTTTGTAAATTTATATCTTCTCATGTTATGAGACGTAATGCATTCTTACATATGCCCAAAATTGCCTTTTCAGATGAAAAAAAATCATTATGAAAACACGCCTATACAAAAACATTTTAACCTTTACCACAAAAAAAAAAACGAAAAATTTAAGAGGAAAAATAGTGATATTTCTCTTATTTCTGCTTAAAATATAGATTGTTGGTACTCGTTAGAACCGCCTCGATGAGGCGGTTCTAACGAGTACCAACAATCTATATTTTAGGACAGAAATAAGAAAAATAAGGTTTACCTCTGTAAACCCCCGTTTTACCATATAAAAGGGGGTCTACATTATATAGGCTTGTTTTCGTGATGAATGTGAGTTTTATAACACTAGTTTCTACTTCAAACAGATTATGTGAGCTCATTATAATTACCTCTTTGAGGTTCTAACGATGACATCAGTCTCTCAATGCACATCCGTGTGACATTGTGCATTCTTTCATATCTCTAAAATGTTCATTTAATGATGAAAATTTGTGCTCTTCTCTTAATTATACCTCAAACATGGGCTGTGGGTGCTTAGAACCGCCTGATTTAGGCGGTTCTAATAAGTACCCACAACCTACATGTATGTCTTGAACAAAATGTTCATTAGAAAGACTTTTAAAGGGATGAAATGATTGAAGTTCCTCTTTGTTTTGGCTCTCATTACATGAGTTTGTTAACATGACAAAATTGAATAGATTTTCATAGTGTGGGTTATATTTTCTAAGGTGTATAACTTCCCAGTTACCCCAATGTCACAGAAGCCTTCGTGGTGTAGTGGTGATGCTACTCGCCTCATAAACCATGGGCCATGGGTTCGATCCATGGCTTCTCCAGACTTTCGGATCAGTATTTAAACCGAGGTTCCATCTCCATATTACCTAAGCTGTTGTTGGGACGTAAAACTCAAACACACACACTCACTCTAGTGCCACATGCGAGTGGCATGAGAAATACATGTAGTTACTTAACACTTCTCTTGCTGAATATTCAGTTTAGCCACACCCATTTCTGACTTTGAACCAATCAAATTACTTGATGTAATTTATTCTTTCAAATCCATAAACTTAATGTCAAACAGTGGAGACCCTGATCAGTTGGCTTCTGAAGAAGCCATCTGATCTGGATCTACACTGTTTCCAAAGATAGGGGTTGTCGTGAACAGCATGATAAGAGTTAAGTTCTGTTTTGTTCTGCACTGTACAGTAGGGGTTGTCGTGAACAGCATGATAAGAGTTAAGTTCTGTTTTGTTCTGCACTGTACAGTGGTACTTTTTTGCAGAAATGATTTTTGGAACATATTTATGATTCTTGCTGTAATTTAATATAAGAAGGGTATACGATTTCTTCTGTGTATTTTGTATAGATTAAATACAATATGTTGAATAATAAATCCATTTTGAATGCGGATCAATTTGAAATCCTAAATGGCACTGCCCTGCAAACACGGGAACTTACTTCAATGAGGTAAAGTGATTTGCAGTGTAGAAGACCAATTTGTAAATTTGTTATGTACGTTACTGTTGAGGAAAGTACTTTCTCAATCCAGTTATGTACGTTACTGTTGAGGAAAGTACTTTCTCAATCCATTGTTTATAATTAATAAGAGGGTAACGAGAGCCACGTGCTTCGAACGGTTCACCCAAAAGAATGCATCTGCTATTGTTGACTTTTTGTGCATCAAATAAATGTTGAAGAAAATGTGTAATGATTAACATGTTTTAAAAACGAAAATAAAAATACATTTACTTGCATACTATGTTTCTTCTTTTATGTAACAACCTTAAAACTTTGTGTTTACTTCTGATATTATAATGTTGTTCTATATTTACACTTCCCTGGCTTACCAACTCTTATACACCGTTGAAGAACAAGTGCTCATATGACAACGTAAAATACAAACTTATTTCAAAACTCCACATAACTGGAATGGCTGTGTCTGGTGGCCGACGCGAGGACAACTCAGATATGGACCAAGGCCGCTTTCCCGAAAATTCATGATTCATTCCCTTTAGGCGCCTAGGAAGGAAAAAGTTTGTTTTTTGTTTGAAGTAATGTTTAACGTCCCCGTCAACACTATTTAGGTCATTTTGGAGACGCTGCTTCCAATTTTTGTGGGACTTTTACCCGACATTAAGATGAAATGACATCTCAAGCCCTGCCGCCCAATGAAACCAAAATTCTTATATGCATTGGGTGGTCTGACTTACACCACTTTACCTGGACAGGCTTAGTCCTTCTAAGCAGTTTACCAGTACTCGTGTGGTCAGTTTCAGCTCTGCGTGGAAGCAGCATGCAGCCCAGTCTATTTATCCAAGCCCCGATGGGCGGGGGCGAGAAAAAGTTTGGTAAGATAGAAATTGACATACGCCGTCGAGAAGTGGCAGCTGTGTCATAGCAATGGCGAACATCAGAAATCGAAGTGAGACATGACTGCATTCAGAAATAAAAGGCATGCAAGAAAAAGAATTTGCCATGGGTGTGGTGGGTGAATAGAAAAATACACCCCTCTGGATGACAGTTCGGCATCACTCGGCAAACCTCATGATGCCAGACAGTGACCCTCGGGACGGATTAGCATATTCACCCATTACACCCATGTAAAAGATTCTTATATTATTGGTCGACGTTATGTGGCATACTTAGGGCTGTTAAAAGTTGACTTCGTACGTCAGTTATGATTGGATAATGGCGACCATATAACGTCAACGACACTGTTCTGCTGTTTATAGGAAAGCTGGGTCCGATTGCTTTCTTGTTTCAATTTAAGCCCCCCAACAAGAATTTAAAAAAGAAATAATAACGTAAATACATGTATAAGTAAAAAGAGATTCTTACACGAGTGGTCATTTCATTTGAAATTTATGAAACGAGCCTTCGGCGAGTTTCATAAATTGTATATGAAATGACCACGAGCGTGTGATTTTCTTTATCATATAACAATTATATATCATATTAGTTCCAAACAATTTCAATAGATTTTGTTTGTTTGTTTGATTTGAGGTTTAACGTCCCCGTCAACACTGTAAAGGTCATTTTAGAGACGTTGCTTCCAATTTTGTGGGACTTTTACCCGACATTGAGATGAAATGACATCTCAAGCCCTGTCGCCCAATGAAACCAATAGGGTTTATTAGGATGGACGGTCCGCCTCGCACCACGGTTCCTGGACAGGCTTAGATCCTCTAAGCGGTTTACCAGTACTAGTGTGTGGGCCGGATTCAATTTCAATAGAGAACACGAGTTGTCACCGCGGTGGCGTCGTGAAGTTACGAGCCAGGAACCATATGTTATTAGACGTGTGATCATATGATTTATATGACACGATGCTATACACTAAATAACAGCGACGTTATACGATAAATAGAGGATCTTACACGAGTGGTCATTTTATATGATATTTATGAAACGAGCCTTCGGCGAGTTTCATAAATTTCATATGAAATGACCACGAGTTCATTGAAGTATGGACAACTTCGGGTTACGAGGAAAGTTAAAGTAAACCCCTTGTTCGTGACACGACGTTCATTCTTCAATGAACGCCAAAATACCGTTATATTTAACATTCATTGAAGTATGATTAACATCGGGCCACGAGCAAAGTAAGCGAACCCTATGAACACCATCGGGTCACTGTGATCAAAGTTTGAGTGATTTCGGGGTTCACTTTGCTCGTGAGCCGATGTTGTCCATACTAAATTGGCATTAAATTTCGTTCATTTCTTAAGTAGCATGGTTTAAAGTCGGATAGATCCAAATGTATAGATTATATAGTAAAATGCGCATTTTTCTCCAAATGTATAGATTATATAGAAAAATGACCATAAATGGTCATTTTTCTATATAATGCATACATTTTTGTTTGGATATAACCTTGAAATGAATAGTCTGATAAAATTAACAATTAAAGTTACTATATATGAAAAAGCCACAAATCAATAACACAGCTCTTTACGTTTCTATCTTTAATTCGGTCATTTTTTTATGAAAAATTGTGATATTTTTCATATTTTCACCCCAAACATAGGTTGAGGGTGTTCGTTAGAGTTCTAACGAGTACCCACAACCTATGTCTTGGAGCAGAACCAAACAAAATGATGTTTATCCCTGTAGACCCAACTTTTCTCTATTCAAAGTGGGGTTTAGAGGGGTATTCATTACGGACTTGTTAACGTGGTATATTTCAAATAAAAAATAAATATAAATCAGAGATGTCAGAGCACTCAACAGAATATGACGAAAATTTGTTTGAATTGGTGTTTAACGTCCCCTTCAACACTATTTAGGTCATTTTGGAGACGTTGTTTCCAATTTTGTGGGACTTTAACCCGACATTGAGATGAAATGACATCTCAAGCCCTGCCGCCAAATGAAACCAATTGGGTTTATATGCATGGACGGTCCGACTCGCACCGCTCTTCCTGGGCAGGCTTAGAACCATAAAAGGGTTTTACCAGTACTCATGGGCGGTCAGATTCAGCTCTGCGTGGAAGCATCATGCAACCCGATCTATTTTTTCCCAGCCCCGATATGACGTAAGAACAGAATAGGTGCGTTTTGTTCGTCTGCAGCTTAACGGCCTGGTCAACACTGTTAAGGTCATGCCGAGTCGGTCATTTCATTATTTCACACTTATACCTTGGGCAAGTTTATGCATAAGCGATTGGCAGGCAAGCAGAATCCACATCCTTCATCAGAAAGAGACAGCTCTCATTCTCTATTCGCTCCCTTCCGCTGACTCAAGAAGGCAGTTCAACTGCCTTCTTGAGTCAGCGGAAGGGAGAGAATGGCCTTAGAAGAGAGCCCATGGCCAATCTCCATGAAACAATGCTGCTGACCAAGCAGGTATCGAGCCCACGACTTCCTGATCACCACTCAGACGCGCATTCGACTGTGCTATAGTTTGTGTGTTTGTTTTGGAGTTTAACGGCCCAGTCAAAACTATTTTAGGTCATTTTTGGGCCGGTCAGTTTACTTATCCACTCTTTTCCTGGGCATGCTTATAAGTAAGCAGTTAACCAGTGCAGTGCACATTCATTCGCCAGAGACTGACAACTGCCCTTCTTGAATCAGCGGAAGGGAGAGAATGACCGTAGAAAAGATTTTATGATCAATCTCCACGAAAGAATGTTGCCGACCCCGGCTGGTTTCGAACCCGCGTCCTCCTGATCACCTGTCAGATGTGCATCCGACTGAGCTAGTGAGGCCGGCCACTGTGCTAAAGAGCAGAACATTATGAAAACGTTATATAAGCATATTGAAAATTTTCAAATAAAAAAAAATGACATTTTTCGTATTTCTGCTCAAAACACAGATTGTTGGTACTCGTTAGGACCGCCTGGTCAAGGTAATGCTAACGACTACCCACAATATATGCTTTGAGCATACATTGTAAGTAAGAAATTAATGTATACCCCTTTTAACAACAGCCTTACTATAGAAAAGTGGGGTTCATGGGGTCAACATAACATAGGCATGTTTTCATTATGCGAACATGGAGGTCCCTATTGTTTTCATTGGGCAGCAGGGATTGAAATGTCATTTCATTTGAATGTCGGGTAAAAGTTCCACAAAATTGGAAGCAGTGTCTCCAAAATGTATATAAATAGTGTTGACGGGGACGTTAAACCTCAAATCAAACAAACAAACAAAGGACATGTAACTTTTGGCTGGGATCATCACAGAGACCGAACCCACCACGCAACTGAGGGGCCATCACGAAAACACGCCTATATAATTTTGACCCCCTTGAATTCCTCTTGTATACCGTAAAACTGGAGTTTGCAGGGGTAAACCTAATTGTGCTTATTTTTGCTCGAAAATATAGCTTGTGGGTACTCATTAGAATCGCCTAGATAAGGCGAGCGGTTCTAACAAATACCCACAATCTATATTTAGAGCAGGGATAAGAACAAGAGGACCAATATGGTCCTGTATCGCTCACCCGAGCTATCAGATTCAAAGTTTCAGGAAGTGCCAACCTTTACTGAAGGATTTATTGGAGGAAAAGGTGATGACATGGTAAGCATTTTCTGCAATCAAGTAGAATGTAACTCTATGATAAATCGGCTGACCTCACCGGTTTTCAAACTCATTCAAGCTTTTATTCCTGACTTGCTTATATGTAACTTTCAAAAAGATCCGATATAAACTGAAGGGGCTATGGTGATGACAAGGTCAAAACTAGGCAATTAACAGCTCCAATCAAATGATAAATAGGCAAACTTCACCAGTTTTCAAACCTTCCGAAATTTTCTGCCTGACTTACGTGTTTGTAAGTTTCATGAAGATCCGATCAAAACTGAAGGGGCAGCAGTGATGACAAGGTCGAAAATAAGCATTTTCAGCCAAGCAGGGGACATAACTCCATGATTAATTGACTGGAATTGCTAGTTTTCAAACTTGTCTGAGTTTATATCTCTAACATATAAATTTCAAGAAGATCCGATGAAAACTGAAGGAGTTACGGCCAAAAAGAGGCATGTTCTGCAATCCAAGGGGTGTAACTCTATGATAAATAGGCTGACCTCATCAGTTCACAAACGCATCCATTTTATCCCTGACTTACTAACATGTAAGTTTCAAGAAGATCCAATAAAATTGAAGGAGCTGTCAAACATAGGCATTTTCTGTAATTAAGGGGGACAAAACTCTCTGAAATATAGGCTGACCTTACCAATTTTTTAATTCAGCCGAGGTTTTATCCCTTACTTACTTACATATAAGTTTCAAGACGATCCCATGAAAACTGAAGGAGGCTATGGTGATGACAAGGTCAAAAATAGGCATTTTCAGCAGTAAAGGGGGTGTCATTCTATGATAGATCAGCCAACTCGTCAGTTTTCGAACTCATCCAAGCTTTTATCCCTGACTTACTTGTTTGTAAGTTTCAAGAAGATCCGATCAAAACTGAAGGGGCTACGGTTATGACAAGGTCAAAACTAAGCATTTTCAGCAAAGTAGTGGACATAACTCATAACCGACAACGCTAATTTTCGAACTTATCCAAGCTTTATATACCAACTTATTTGTATGTAAGTTTCAGGAAGATCCGACCAAAACTGAAGGGACCCGTTGATGACAAGGTCAAAAATGGGCCGACTTGGCATGTTTTCGAACTCATCCAAGTTTTTATCCCCATCCACATTACATATAAGTTTCAGAAAGATCCAATCAAAACTGAAGGGGCTACAGTGATGACAAGGTCAAAATTTGGCATTTTCAGCAATCAAAGGGACTTACTCTGTGATAAATGGGCAGACTTGACCGGTTTTCGAACCCATCCGAGGTTTCACCCCCAGCCACCATACATATAAGTTTCAGAAAGATCCGATCAAAAATGAAGGGGCTACGGTGTTGACAAGGACAAAATTTGGCATTTTCAGCAATCAAAGGGACTTACTCTGTGATAAATGGGCAGACTTAGCCGGTTTTTGAACTCATCCGAGATTTAATCCCCAGCCACCTTACGTATGAGTTTCAGAAAGATCCGGTCAAAACTGAAGCGGCTACGGTGATGACAAGGTCAAAAATCGGCATTTTTAGCAATCAAAGGGATGTAACGCTATAATAAATGGGCTGACTTGGCCGGTATTCGAACTCATCCGAGGTTTTATCCCCAGTCACCTTACATAAAAGTTTCAGAAAGATCCGATCAAAACTGAAGGAACTACGGTGATGACAAGGTCAAAAATCTGCATTTTCCGCAATCAAAGGGACGTAACTGTATGATAAATTGGCCGATTTTGCCGGTTTTCGAACTCATCTGAGGGTTTATTCCAAGCCACATTGCGTATAAGTTTCAGAAAACTCCGATCAAAACTGAAGGGGCTACAGTGATGACAAGGTCAAAAATTGGCATTTTCAACAATCAAAGGGACGTAACTCTATGATAAATGGGCCGACATGGCTGGTTTTCGAATTCATCCAAGGTATTATCCCAAGCCACCTTACATATAAGTTTCATAATGATTCGATCAAAACTGAAGGGGCTACGGTGATGACAATGTCAAAAATTGGCATTTTCAGCAATTAAAGGGACTTAACTTTATGATGAATGGGCCGACTTGGTCGTTTTTCGAACTCATCCGAGTTTTTTCCCCAGCCACCTAACATATGTTTCAGAAAGATCCGATCAAAACTGAAGGCGCTACGGTGATGTTAAGCATTTTCCCATTGTAAGCCTATGAGACCTTGTGGTTGCCATAGCAACTAAAGCTTAAGAGTGATTTCGAAAAAAAAGCTTATGTCATCAATGCCCCACCAGAGGCATGCTACAGAGTAGAAATGATTGAGATCAGCCTGCAGGCTGCAGAGATATAGCTGCTCAAAAGTGTGGACGGTCGACGGACGACGGACGGGCGACGGAGGACCCACTATACTATAAGCTCCCCTGGAGCCTTCGGCCCAGGTGAGCTAAAAATATCACAATTTTTCATTTCAAAATTTTCCTTTTCCGGACGATAAAATTTACAATGTATTTGGATTTATCCAATTAGAAATAAGAAAATGCTAGTTCTAAAGAGCACTGAAGGCTCGATTTTAACGCACGGGTATGTCATCGTAATAATCATGCACACTCCTCCCCCTTTTCCCCACCGCCACTTCACACACATACACCATGCACACACCAAGGTTATGGTACAGATCCCGTTTGCGTTGCCTTCGGCTTAGCCTGTTTTAAACCAATTGATGGAGTCTGACCAAACCTCCATGATTTCACTACTAGAACGGGGAAAATTGTCGTTAGGTTATGATGGCCTTGAGCACATTTTGCAGGTCATAGTTTCCCTGAAACTGTCAATTTTGCGCCAAAAAGATTGTATGCACCCTATTTCAGCAACAAATACATGGATCTTCCTAGCACTTATTACAATATACCTTTGCAACCTGCCAAAGATTTTTTTAGATTTTGGTGACATTGACCTCATTGTTTAGGCCACAGGCTTCCGAAAACTGTCAATTAGGGACCAAAAAACCTTGTCTGCATTCTATCTTATGAATAAATTGAATAATTTAGTTCTAACCTCATATATCAATGCAATCTTACTGCAACTGTTCAAAGATTTGATTAGATTTTGGTGACAATGACTTCATTCTCAACGTTATGGGCTCCCAAAATATCAATTTCTGGCCAAACAAAAATGGTTTGTCTTCACCCTATCTCATGAACATATATCAATGATTTTTTTCGAACTTGGTACTGCACCTTCCCAAACTTAAATTAGATTTTAGTGACCTTGACTTCACTTTCAAGGTCACGGGCCCTCAACAACACCTATTTATGCCAAAAATGATTTGTCTGCACTCTTTGTCATGAACGAATTGTTGAAACACGGTACACTGTATCATTATCAGATTAACAAGTCTTTAAATGAAAACCCCTGTAAACCCCACTTTATATGACAGAAAAGTGGAGTTTATAGGAGTATACATTATATTTCTAATTTTTGTTCAAAACATAGTGTGTATACTCGAGGCCATATTGGACATGTGACCAGTTCCTTACAAACAAATTTCATTCCCCCTACCCGCAGATGCTCCAATAAACCCACTGATTTAAGTGGAGAAGAAGTAAAAAAACTGAATCTGAAGCATCCTGGACAAAGGTCAGTAAATGAACTTGGCCTTTGGATTGATGAACTTCCATTCAGATGACGGCAAATATCATTTCTGATGCCTAAGGCTACCAGGCAATCAGAAATATCCAAATGTCTAAGTGGCCAACTTTGACCTTGAGATAAAAAGGTCAAGGTCAACCAAAGCTCATCATTTGAACCAATTTGGTAGGGCCCGAGTTCCCGATGCTGCACGCCAAGTTTAAAGGTCATCGGGTGTTTGGTTCTTGAGAAGAATATGTTTAAAGGTTTTTACAATATATGGGCATGTGACCCACTCCTTACGAACAAATCCCCCCACCCCTTTCCCATAGAGGCTCCACATGTAATTTGGTTTCAATCAAACCAGCAGTTTAAGTGAAGAAGAAGATAAAAAATACTTAATCTGAGCAATCCCGGATAAAGGTCAGTAAATGACCTTGACCTTTGGAAATGATAAACTTGGATTCAGCTGATTGCAAATATCATTTCTGATGCCACAAGCTACCAAGCAATCAAAACATCCACTGTTTTGCCTTTTTTTCCAAACAAATGTCTGTGTGACTAAAACAGGTAAAGGTCAACCAAAGGTCATCATTTTAACAAACTTGGCAGGGATCGAATTCCCAATGCTGCATACCAAGTTTCCAGGTCGTCGGCCATTCGGTTCCTGAGAAGAAGATTTTTACAGGTTTTTACCATATACGGGCATGGCGGCCATATTGGTCATGTAACCTAGTCCTCACGAACAAACTTTCGTTACCCTTCCCATAGAGGCTCTACATGTAATTTGGTTTAAATTGGCCGAGTAGTTTCAGAGGAGATGTCGTTTGAAAATGTTGACGACGCAGACACAGACGCAGCCGCAGACGACAACGAACGACGGACCACTGCCTATACTATAAGCTCCCCAGGAGCCTTCGGCTGTGGTGAGCTAAAACGATGCCATTTAAGCTCGTAACGATCCGGAAAAGGATACGAAAAGCTAAGAGCAAAGAACACAACGAAAGAGAAAAAGACTTATTGAGATAAAGGCACCTGACAGGCTCCATATAACCGAAATAGTGTTGACTGTGCCGTGAAACCCAAAACAAACAAACAAATAAACAAATCATGGAAGCACATATGAACTCACAAAAAAACAACACGTACTCAAACTTCACAAAGCCACTTAACATATATTACCCTAAATAACGGACGCTGATTAAAGAGGATTCTTTTGAAGTTATTTTAGACCAAATTCATGGTTAATACCAGTTTTATTGTTTGATGGGATTACCAATAACAAATGAGCGAGATTCTGTGGTACAACACTATTTTGGGGGAAACAGGGCAACATATTTGATGCGTTTTGAGTCGATTCTTTATTAATCGCCCCAGTGTTACTATATGAATCTAAGTTATTTTCCTATTGCCCACGTGACTATCACTGACCGCGTCAATAGCATTTTTATGAAATCGAGGCCATTGTCTTTTATAGGCGCGGCTACATTTCGGATGCTAGAGGTAATATGAGTTTTTTGTCTATTTGCTAGAGCTGATATGAGCTTATGGCTTTTTCTTAGAGATGATACGAGCTTTTTAATGTTTTTCTCCTAGAGAGTGCAAAAGCTTTGTGTCTGTTTCCTAGAAATGATATGAGTTTTGTGTGTTTTATCAGAGATGATATTAGCTTTGTTTCTTTTTAGAAGAGAGGATATGAGCTTTGTTTCTTTTAAGAAGAGAGGATATGAGCTTTGTTTCTTTTTAGAAGAGAGGATATGAGCTTTGTTTCTTTTTAGAAGAGAGGATATGAGCTTTGTTTCTTTTTAGAAGAGATGGTATGAGCTTTGTTTCTTTTTAGAAGAGATGATATGAGCTTTGTTTCTTTTTAGAAGAGAGGATATGAGCTTTGTTGCTTTTTAGAAGAGAGGATTTGAGCTTTGTTTCTTTTTAGAAGAGAGGATATGAGCTTTGTTTCTTTTTCCCAGAATTGATATAAGCTTCGCGTCTCTTTCATGGAAACGATATGAGCTTTGTGTCTTTTTCATAGAGATGATATCAACATTTTGTATCTTGTGTCTCTTACCTAGAGATGATGAGCTTTTGGTTATTACCTTCTGGTGATATGAGCTTTGTGTCTTTTCTAATATATGATTTGTAAAGCAAGTGTTTCCCACTCATGTCTAAAGATGTTTGTGACTTCTCGAATAGCCATTAGTGGATGTTCGCCCTGCGAGATAAGTCTGTAAAGAATGTCCCACACATGTTCTTTTGGGTTTAAGTCCGAAGAACGTGCTGGCCAGTCCATTACTTCAATAGTCTCACGATTAAGGTAATCCATGCACACTCTAGCTGTATGGGGGCGCGCATTATCCTGCATCATAATGAAATTGTCACCGATTGCCCCAGCGAAAGGCCTCACAATATAGGATCTAGATTTCATCTCAATACCGTAATGCAGTCAAAATACCTCCGTTTATCACGTACAAGTCCGTTCGGCCTTCATAATAAATTCCACCCCATTCCATCACTGACCCCCTCCATATTGGTCTATTTCCACAATGTTGCATCGTTCTCCGGGTCGTCTACATACTCGAACACGTCTATCACACGCACTCAGGTGAAATCTGCTTTCATCCGTGAACAGAACTGTACGCCAGTCTTGCAATCGCCAGTTCTGATGTTCTTGGGCAAACTCATATCGCCGTGAACGATGTTGCCTGGTGAGAATAGACCCTCTTGCCGGACGTCTGGCCCTCAGACCACCTTCATGTAACCCGTCACGTATTGTCTGATCGGATATCCTTTGACCAATTGCATGCTGGAAATCGATTTGTAGCCTTCTGGCCGTGTACTGTCGAATTCGTAGCGCTAGATTTCCAAGATATTGATCTTCCCTTTTGACGTCATGCGGTGTCGGCCTAGTAAACTCGCTCTTCTCCTTGTAGCGTCTCCATAGCCTCGCAATTACACTTCTAGATACATCAAACGTTCATCAACGATCCTTTGGATGTACCCACTTTCAAGCAAAGCGACAGCTTGAGCAACCTCAATTCTTCCAAGAACCGCCTAACACCATATGAAGTCACTATGACGCCCAAAATAACGCATAACTGAGGGATTGACATGTTTCTGACCCAAACCCAAATATTGAACCGATCGCCCCATACCGATATTCAGCCGTTTTATAGGGTATCCATGCTGTAGCTTGCATTCTTGCTTTGCACGTGAACCTTGCTTGTTTTCGATGGCTGGACAATGGACTTGTTAACAGATGTCACTTTAAAATAGTGCCTTTCCTTGAATTTGAAAAATGCCAAGCGGTGAAGTTATACAGGCTTAAAAGTGTGCTCCTTTAATTGTTTTGAGCAGTGTTTTTTGGCCACTCTAAATTTTATAAACATTTATACACATGCACATACATGTACAAACACATGCCAAAATAACGAGAAAGAGACAATCTTTTCGAAAAGTAATGGCAGACTAAATAATGTAGCTGAAATATGAAAACTTTATCATCATAAGTTCTGAAAATCTGGATAATTCAATATGTTGTCAAACCTATTTTTTTGCACGAAACATTTCCTTTAATTTAACATATTGTATCTTGTAAAAATATGGTTTAATATGTTCCAGAAAGGGTTATCCTTTGGAAGCAAGGAATACACCACAGAACTGGAAAATATGGAGTGTGCATGTTTTCTGGGCCAGACTAGCTAGTTTCGGCCATTTAGGTCTCATAAGTGACCCTCAGATATTTTCAAAATTCCACAATGGAATCAATGATCCCAAAGCACAAGAAAATATAGACTACACTATGATGTCCCTTTCTTTCAAACTGAATGGCATACACATGCAAACAATAAACTCATCCCTCATTTTCATTTTGTTTCATTTTTTACCTTTTTGTCGTCTCTAGGGACCCAGGAGGCAAACGTCGCTAGGGCATGTAACGTTTCAAAAACGTCATGACGTTGAACCGACATTAATGTGACGTCATAATTACGTCATGTGCCTGCTGAGGCCTATTTTCCTCCTTTTCGCTTCGTGTCTGAGTGAAATTATACGAAAGTTCTTGTGTGCATTCTGACTAACACACTTACAATCAAAGCACTGAGAGTACTGTTGGGTCGATTGTCTCCGGGAAGGGCTGGCTAATCGGAGCGGAAAAGATAATCGATTTTCAGTCCTACCATTGTAGTCGATAATCAATTAGTAATCGCTGCATATTTGGTCATACTTTTACCTGTCTAGCTTTCTATCTCAGCATGACTCCTACCATATGTTGTACTATTCCTGAGCAAACAGTGTAGATCCAGATGAGACGCCGCAGAATGCCGCGTCTCATCAGAGTCTGCATTGTTTGCCACTCATTCGGCAATTTTAGACACAACTTGGGGTATTTGTACTTATCAAATAATCGATTACAAGCAAATCAGTAATGATAATCGTTTTTGTGGAATTTATCGATCTATTATCATATTAATCGTGCTAGCCTTATCTCCGGGTAGGCTTGAAATTAATCCTCGACTTAGATTTAAACTGTTTCGTTTAAGCCTTGAATTCCAGTTTTTAAACAAAAAAGTGTAGTCCCAGATCAAACGCTGCGTTTTGCGGTATCTAATCCTTAAGTTCATGTACTGTAAGCAAACAGTGTAGACCCTATTCAGATGCCACGTACTGCGGCGTCGGATGTGGGTCTAATCTGTTTTTTTGCCAAGCCCAACCCATGATTCCATTATTACGAAACACGATGACCTCAGTGCGATAGAATTATATAAATAAGTTACCTGGATTTCCTACAAATCGGTGATACTCACGTGGACTTTTGCACTGAAGAGTTTCTATGCTTAATAACCTTGGGTCGATTGATGAACAATCGACCCAAAAATCTGTTGTCACGAGGCTGCTAAGAATTTTACCACAAAAAATTGCAATAAGCTTTTACGCTCAGGTAAGCATTATATGAGCAGATATCTGCATGTTTAATAAAAACTATTTACATAAATAAAAATGCAATAACGAAAGAGTTTATTATTATTTTATTACAATATTTGAATATGCAATAAAGTTATAGATTATAATGGCTGCATTGATTGTACAATAAGATTGTTATCGCACGATAGAACGGCTAATGACAATATAGATTCCTATCAGCCACTGCTGGCTTTCAAGCGGCTATTTTTCTTTTCTTATAAGCGAGCGCCTTTTATACAATCTGTTACATTTCACAGCATTTTTGGTCGATTGTATAGTAGCAATCGACCCGAGTTTACTGATGCTACAGAAGCTTCCCGCCTGCTATTGTCCACGTGACAATCCATGACCATGTGCATAATCAAGTTAAAGTTATTTTTTTTTTTTTTTCAAATATAGGCGGGGTATTCTTGCCGTTGTGACGTCAGAGCGCAGCGTAAAGAGGTTTATCTGTGATCTGGGCTCGTATGTTTGGGCACTGGCAAACAGGGTAGACACTGATCAGAACGCCGAATTCTGCGGCGTCTGATCAGGCTCTACACTGTTTGCTAAATATACTGGCATTTACGGTTTAAAAGAACTAAACGATCTAAGTCTACATTCAAGACCAATTTTCCACCCTACACTCTGAAGCAATTGACCCATCAGTGCTGTCAGTGGGTGATTTTTTTCTTCCGTTGCTTATTCTTTAACATTTTTCATACGAAATATATACTGAACGCCAAAAGAAATGCCACAAGTTCAACATCTGATTATTTCAGTAATCGGTTGAAATTTCATTTGAAAATTCCTTTTATGAACTTCCCAGTCGTCTAAATGTGGTCAGTCACTGTGTTGACCTTCACGATACAGTCTGCTCAAGTGTAGCTACACATGTACGGTAAACAGGTTTTCCACGTGCACTGATCTTGTGCAGCCACATCTTAAAAAATCCAATATGAAAAAAACAGCAATTTTGGCATGTAACAGGAATCCGAATTAAAACGCCTAATTTTGCACTGACGTTAGATGCCATTGCTGAAAATAAACCAGCGCCACCAAGGGATTGGACAACTAGACGTTGGAGTTACGCTTCGTGCTGTTGCTTCCAATTTTGGAGTGGATCCTAGAACTATCAGCCGAATGGTATCTCGTTACCGCTTGTGTTGCTGCCAATGGTGGCCATACTCGATACTGATTACATCCAGTGTGTATCTGTGAACTTTTGTTTTTATGGGTGTGCCACATGGGAGAACATTACGGAATAACAGCAGTGAATAAACTCATTTGTCTTTGAAAGACGTGGAATTATTGAAGTTTTCTACCAAAGCAAATGGTGAAATTTTGATTGTTCTGCTTGGGAATAAATATACTGTGATTTATTTATTGTGGACATTTCTTTTGGCGTTCAGTATATATGTAAGAAGATGGCTCACAAACTTGCTTTTATAAATTATAACTACTTAATATTAATAAAACAATAATTCATAAATAAATAAAACAAGCCAAGGATGATGTACAATGAGAAATACAAATTATGCGAAACTTAAAAATGTTCTTAAACTCCGGAGTTGAACCACAACCACGAACTCCCATCTCCGTGGTCTTTCTGCAGACCGTCTCAATGCGGTCGTTCCTATGCCATTTTCTTATATGTTTATTCCATTGACGTGCTTGTGCACTTCTTGTTTTCGCTCTGTCACTGGCTTGATTGGATGGCTTTTCTGAGTAACTTTGTCTTTCAATTATATACAAATGCCAATATATACATAAAATGTAATATAAAGTCTCAAACTTTACAATAACGTCTTTTTCGTTGTTGTTGTTATTTGTGGTTTCTTTTTCTTCCTAACCGGCCCCGATAGCTCAGTTGGTAGAGTGTCCGCTCCGGGGAACGGGAGGTCACGGGTTCGATCCCGGGCCGCGATATACCAAAGTCGTTAAAAATGGTACTAGCTGCTCCTCGCTTGGCACTCAGATTTACGGGTTAGAGCTAGGACTGGTTGACCCAGTGTCAGGATAATATGACTGGGTGTGGTATCATGTAATGTGTCTGGGACATGATACTTCAGTGAGGCAGCACTATAAAAGTGAGCATTGAGCTCCCTGTCGCAACCAGACACCGTCGTGATATGACTGAAAAATTGTTGAAAACGACGTTAAACCCGAATTCACACACACACACACACACACACACACTTTTTCTTCTTCTTCTTCTTTTTTACCTTCTTCTTCTTCTTTCTTCTTCTTCTTCTTTTTTTTTCTTCATGTTTTATTTTTGCTTTCTTTTTTTTTCTTTGCTTCTGATCCAATTGTTTTATCATACACCTTCTCTACGTCAACGGCCGTTTGAAATTGCTATCTTGGGGTCAGTCGTTTTAAACTAACGATGTTGTTTGTTTGTTTGTGTTGAGATTTTACGTTCCCGTCTACACTATTTAGATTGTTTTAGGGACGCTGCTTTCACATTTGTGGCACTTTTACCCGATATTGAGATGATAATATATGGCTTTCCCTAACCTTGAAAGCATGACGTTTCAGCTTCTTCTGGTGCGTTTTTCCGCTCTTTCTTATTGACACAATCTCAGATGATTTCTGCTCGTTGATGGCGTATGAACATCACTTGAGAAGGACTGTTTCTCTCTTATGTGGATCATCACTATGAGTAGATCCTGGCTCTCTGACTCCCGAAATCATTTCTCCTGCCAAAGATTTAACTTACGCCCCTTCAGCTTCAGCGCTCCACAACACTAGATAAACAGTACCGCGCTTATCATACTGGGCTATCCGATGATGATCAAGGAATAGTCCGGATGGAATCCATGATCATCGGAAAACGTTTCTATAATGGATCAAAACAATGTAAACATTTTGCAGGAGCAGAGATGGCCATGACCTGTCGACGATGCTCTGCAGAACAGGACAAGAAGAAGAAGAAGGAGAAGAAGAAGAAGAAATAATAATAATAATTGTTATCATTAATATGTCGCTACTGACAAAGACCAATCTTAATCACACGCGAGAAATGCTACTGTTTGTTTATTCCATGATGGCTGAAGAGACCAATTCTTGATCTAAGGCAACAGAGGTCACAGGAAGACAGTTCTGTTGGTTATGTCGTAGCTCTGACTATCCGCAGTTTACGTTTCTGCTAAGCTTACTAACTCTTTCGGCCTCATATTCACTAGCATACCTTCTGATGAGACCTTGCCAATTTGCTCGGTCCTGTGCAATTTGTTCCAACGACTCTGTTGGTATATTGAAGTTCCAGAGGGAGGCTTTGAAGGTAGCCTTGTATCGCTTCTTCTGACTACAATGGGAGCGTTTGCCCATTTCTAGTACTGCACAGAGAATTTTCTTTAGCAAACGTTCCTCAGGTATCTTGGTAACATGGCCTGTTCATTTTAATTATGCCGGTTTCAGAGGAGTATTGTCCTTTTCAGGACGTCTGTGTCTGGAATCCTGTCTTGCCACTTAATCTTTAAAAGTTTACAAAGAAAGCTTGTATGGAAGTGATTCAGTCTTTTGGCGAGATAAACTGTCCACGTTTCAAGCATATAATAGTGTTGACAGCACCAAACTACTGTAGACTTTAAGTCTAACTGTTGGTTTTCGTTTGCTCCAGCATTTCAGTGGTTTCTTGCTGTCGGGTCCTCACCGTTGTTTCATCTCTGCGGTTGTTTGATTTTTGTGTTCTCGGAGATGTTGCACTGATGGGTTAGGAGGCATTCATGCGGACTCTGAACAAGTTATTTGTCTAAATCGCGACGCAAGTAAGGGCGAGGATTGCAGCTGCGTAAAATTGATTTCAGCCCCCTGCCCAGTGGAATTCGTTTCACTGACCGTGCCAAGGCGGTTCTTCTGTCGCGGTTTATTATTGTTATGGTTTGTCTTTGAGTGTGTGTATCGCTTACATTATTTTGTTTGGATAGCCAGTTGACCATTTTGTGGGAGAGTAACTGTCCTTTTGGCTTTCCATTATTGATGTTTCTATTAGAGTCTAGTTATTTTATGTTTGTGTTTCTTTCCCTTTGGTGTCACTGATGGGAGCTGTGGGTTAATTGTATCGATTCCTGATCAGTGCCTTCACTTCTATTTTTCAGCTTTGTGTCAAACCTGATTCCTCTTCGACCCTAAACACTTCCAGGTAGACAGCTAAATGCTTTGGCAATCCTGGCATTTTCTTCACCACCAATGTGCTCGACTCTTGACGGTACTCTCCCAATGTAGGTGATCTTACCTACCACTTGCAAATTTGAACCTTACACTGCGATGGTGGGCTCCATGTGAAGATTGCCAAGTGCTGGTTGATAAAAAACCTGGGTCCTTTTAATGCTGATGGTGAGGTCATAGCTATCACAGGAGTCGGATACTTGATCTACACCTTTCTGCATCTTCACTTCTGTTGGGTGCCAATAGAAAAGCACCTCTGTCTACACATTGGATTTGGCTTGCAACCTTCTTAGGTTGAAAAGCTTCCCACCAAGGCGATAATTATTATGTGTATACCATTTTCACCATGCTGGAAAGCATCTGTTATCATGACAGAGAACATCGTGCTAAGCAGCGTTGGGGCTAGAACACAGCCTTGCTTGACTCCATTTGTTACATGGAATGGATCAGACAACTCACCATAATTTTGAACCCGGCCAAGCATACCATCGTTGAATGACCCGAGGGATGACCGTGCTGAGCGGAACCGACACTATGCCGAGGTTCCGCTCAGCACGGCCACTCCGGGGCTTGGAAACGCCCATCTACAACAGAACCCCTTATGAGATTCTTTTTCTTGCACAAAACCTCCGAAAATGTACATTTTACTTTATTTAACATTTTATTTTTCAGGCATTATACTTATGTTGTTTGCCTGGGTTACAACACCAGGGTAAGAACAGATTTTTTATTCCATGCTAAAGACACGGATTTCCTTATCTAGTGTGCAAGAATGATGCTTCTGTATGCTTTTCATGAGTTATATTGTATAAAGTATACAAATAAAATAAAAGTTTAGACTAATGAATATCTTACATGGGAGTGTCATCATACTGGCCTGCCAAGGCTCTAGATGCAACAAGGGCATCATTGGTGGTTGGGTGAGGCGAACGCGTCGTGTATCTTGCATCACTGGCGCGTCCAGCTGATATTGGCTTACCGTTGGGCAAGAAAATTCAAAAGAGAAATGATCAGGAACTGATACGATCAGATCCCAAATTCTTCCCACAATATCACTAGGGTTGGGCAAGCCTGCTGTCCTTGCAGCAGGTAAAGGTAGAGTAGAAATGTTTTTCTCCTCTTTCTCCACTGTCCCTGACTTTTATCTCTTCTACTGCCTCTTCTATCTCATTTACCCCCTTTCTCTGGGAGACGACACAAAATAACTCATTATGGTTGACGTAAAACAATCAATCAAAACAACCATGGCATACCGTCTCATGTGTGTTACAAAAAGGCGGGAAACCATTGTTATAACAAGTGGTTGAATGGCGTCACTGGTATTTCGAACACTGCTTTTTAATTACGGCAAATATACCGCCAGGAATTCCTTACATGCTCTCATTGTAGGGAGTCCATATTTCGGGCAACAAGTTTTTAGATCGAAAAGTGTTGTTTTCATGGGAAAAGAAATATATGCAATTTCTCGTACATTTCTCAACCACTGACACAACTTTATACAGAAACCTCCGACACATGCCAGAAATTGCTGGGCAAAAATGTCTAAATATTATTGTATAATAATTATTCGTAACATTTACCAAATGCTTCTTACCGAAAGTAACACTGCAGTAAAATAAGTGTTAATAATTATTTTCGACAGATATATTTTTTGTTGTAGATTTCCCAGCCATATGATACATAATTTATAAATGATGTAATAAACCATTGGACGAAATATGATTTACGCTAACATGAACAGAAGCCACACGTTTCTATAAATTTTGACATTTATAATTGAGTAAACCATTTTATGAAGATGCAGTTTCTTATGAAGATATGGTGCATTTGCGGTCCCGTGGTTTGTGCTGGCAGGGTAGCCATATACACCACAGCTTTGTTTGTGTTACAGTTGAATTCACACAATAGGGTGACTTGGTTTACCTTTTTGTTAATAGAACATTCCGAAAGCAGATGCAAGCGACAGCTCCGCCTGCGACTACTATATCAACCTCTTATTCTAACATGACATTTTTTCAGCAGAAATACTATATTGTTAGTTATTATACCTACTAGAACAGTTAACAGTTCGACCACTAACGAGTTCGTTAAGCTACCAATGCTTTGAACAACTTGCCCCATGTGTTTTTGCTGAAAACCTACTCACATTTTAACTGCAAAAGGATTAATAGTTGATCAAAGTTTTAACGATACTTTTACTTTCGACGACGTTAGTTTTTATGCCTCGGGAATCAAAGACTGGGGGTGGGGGGCATATAGTTTTTGGTCTGTCTGTCTGTCCGGCTGTTTGTTTGTTTGTCTGTCCGCAAAAACCTTACCATTGGGCATAACTTTTGAATGGTAAGTGATTGGGCTTTCATATTTCACAGGTGCATTGTTTGTCACAGACCTTTTCAAAGGTACCATAATTTTTTACCTCGTGACCTTGACCTTGACGTTTGACCTACTTTTTAAAGACTTTAACATTAGCCATAACTTTTGATTGGATAGGGCTTTCATATTTCACATGCCCTTTTCAACAGTACCATACTTTTTATCCCCTCGCAACAACGTTGCGAATGGGGATATAGCATCGGTGCCGTGCGTCCGTGTGTTAGTGTGTGTGTGTGTGTGTCTGTGTGTGTGTGTGTCTGTCCGGAACCTTGTGAGCAGGATTAGAAGGCACAGTATTCATCGTAGAAGCATCAAACCTTCCACAAATGTTCACCATGTACAGAGGATGAACCCTATTGAATTTCAAGGTCAGGGGTCAAAGGTCAAGGTCACAATGGACTCGACCTTGAAAACCTTGTGAGCAGGATAGACGACACAGTATTCATCGTAGAAGCATCAAACCTTCCACAAATGTTCACCATGTACAGTGGATGAACCCTATTGAATTTCAAGGTCAGGGGTCAAAGGTCAAGGTCACAATGGACTTGACCTTGAAAACCTTGTGAGCAGGATAGAAGACACAGTATTCATCGTAGAAGCATCAAACCTTCCACAAATGTTCACCATGTACAGAGGATGAACCCTATTGAATTTCAAGGTCAGGGTCAAAGGTCAAGGTCACAATGGACTCGACCTTGAAAACCTTGTGAGCAGGATAGAAGACACAGTATTCATCGTAGAAGCATCAAACCTTCCACAAATGTTCACCATGTACAGAGGATGAACCCTATTGAATTTCAAGGTCAGGGGTCAAAGGTCAAGGTCACAATGGACTCGACCTTGAAAACCTTGTGAGCAGGATAGACGACACAGTATTCATCGTAGAAGCATCAAACCTTCCACAAATGTTCACCATGTACAGAGGATGAACCCTATTGAATTTCAAGGTCAGGGGTCAAAGGTCAAGGTCACAATGGACTTGACCTTGAAAACCTTGTGAGCAGGATAGAAGACACAGTATTCATCGTAGAAGCATCAAACCTTCCACAAATGTTTACCATGTACAGAGGATGAACCCTATTGAATTTCAAGGTCAGGGGTCAAAGGTCAAGGTCACAATGGACTTGACCTTGAAAACCTTGTGAGCAGGATAGACGACACAGTATTCATCGTTGAAGCATCAAACCTTCCACAAATGTTCACCATGTACAGTGGATGAACCCTATTGAATTTCAAGGTCAGGGGTCAAAGGTCAAGGTCACAATGGTCTAACATATTCAGATTGGATTTTCATGTTAATGAATGGTATGCAGTTGCGAGGGGATGCTACGCTTGCGTTGCCTTGTTTACCTTGTGACATTGACCTTGACGTTTGACTTACTTTTCAAAATCATTGGTCATAACTTTCAATTAGTAAGTGATAGGTCTTTAATATTCCACATGTGCATTCTATGTCATAAGAACCTTTTTAACGATCGCATAATTTTTGACATTGTGACCTTGACGTTTGACCTACTTTTTAAAAACCGTAACATTGGCCATAACTTTTGATTGGTTAGTGATAGGGCGTACATATTTCACTTATTCATTCCATGTCACAAGACCTTTCCAGTGGTACCATAAATTTTGACCTTGTGACCCATCCTTGACATCTGACCTATTTTTTAACTTTAACATTGGCCATACCTTTCGATTGGTATGTGGTTGGGCTTTCATATTTCACATTTGCATTCCTTGTCATAGACCTTTTCAGTGGTACCATAATTTTTGACCTCTTGACCTTGACCTTTACGTTTGACCTACATTTTAAAAACTTTAACATTGGTCATAACTTTCGATTGGTATGTGATATGGCTTTCATATTTCACAAGTAAGTGCATTCTTTGTCACAAGACCTTTCCAACGGTACCATAAACTTTGACCTTGTGACCTTGACATTTGACCTACTTTAAAAAAGTTTAACATTGACCATAATTTTAAATTGGTAAGTGAAAGGGCTTTCATATTTCACATGTGCATTCTGGGTCACAAGATCTTTCAAACGATCCCATAATTTTTAACTTGACCTTGACGTTTGACCTACTTTTCAAAAAAAAATACATTGGCCATAACTTTCGATTGGTAAGTGATTGGGCTTTACGTCTCCCCGTACATCAACCGTAGTGCAGTTTATATTTTACTTTTGGTCCTTTGAGATCAGCGTGAACATTCTGAGAAATCAGAAATAAATTATTGGTTTAGACTCATATTCTAGACAGGTTTTTAATTATTTGGACTCCATTTTGATTTATATCAGTCTTTGAATCGACTGCCTGTTCGAAATTCGCAAATTTGCAGTATGTTTCCTCTGGCTTTCGTTGCCGGATCATTACAGGGTCACTGATGAGGCTTTATTAGCCGAAACTACGTAGTATGACCCATCTTCTGTCTTATGAATGTTTTCATTGCTCTTAAAGGAACTCATTTTTTATTTTTATTTGCCTTCACTGCAGCTGGTGTTGTGCCGTGTGGCGGCCGTAAAACGTCTCCCCGTACATCAACCATAGTGCAGTTTTATTTTACTTTTGGTCCTTTGAGATCAGCGTGAATATTCTGAGAAATCAGAAATAAATTATTGGTTTAGACTCATATTCTAGACAGGTTTTTAATTATTTGGACTCCATTATGATTTATATCAGTCTTTGAATCGACTGCCTGTTCGAAATTCGCAAATTTGCAGTACGTGTCCTCTGGCTTTCGTTGCCGGATCATTACAGGGTCACTGATGAGGCTTTATTAGCCGAAACTACGTAGTATGACCCATCTTCTTTCTTATGAATGTTTTCATTGCTCTTAAAGGAGCTCATTTTTTATTTTTATTTTCATATTTCGCATGTGCATTCCTTGTCGCAGACCTTTACAGTGGTACCATAATTTTGATCTTGTGACCTTGACCTACTTTTTAAGACTTGAGCATTGGCCATACCTTTTGATTCAGGTGATGACATTATTGCATGTAAATATCCCTAAGCTTTTCGAAAAGCATAATTTGTTCAAATCGTGCCGATTCTGTTTAGCTCAGTTCGTGATATTTTTTTTTCTCCTATTTTTTTCTGACGTGGGTAATATCTTTGTTCCATAACACAGTTTGAAACTGACAACATTATACCTCAAAACTGACAACAAATCTGCAAACCAGTTTCTGTGTAACGTCATGTCCATCAGCGTGTACGCAAACAAACCATCAAACGTCAGAAATAGACACAAAACTATGTTTTATTCCTACTCCACTGCGTGCGTATTGCTGTATTCATTAGTTCGGAAAGTATTTAGCAGAAATAAATCAACATTTAAACTATCTGACATATTTTATAAACTACTTTATCATATGGAAGCTGTATTATGCAAAGATAAAATTCTAAATAAATTTGCTACAAAAGTAAACATAGAAGTTTAAATGAATTCGTTGTTTTTTACCAATTCAAACTTTGGACGCTGTAAGCATGTATAAAACGCATTACGAGGATTGTCTCATAAGTTCATAGACACTTCTGAAACGTTATCGCGATTGGAAATCGGCAGAATTTTGGTTTAGTTTGATTTGAGGTTTAAACCGCCCGTCAACACTGTATAGGTCATTTTGGAGACGTTGCTTCCAATTTTGTGGGACTTCTACCCGACATTGAGATGAAATGACATCTCAAGCCTTGTCGCCCAATGAAACCAATAGGGTTTATAAGCATGGATCGCTTTGCCCGGGCAGACTTAGATCCTCTAAGCGGTTTGCCAGTAATCGTGTGCGGTCGGTTTCAGCTCTGCGTGGAAGCATCATGCAGCACATCTATTTCTTCAAGTCCCGATGGGCGGGGTCCAGGCCCGATTTGGACTAGTGGATATTGCAGGATGGGGACACATGCAGTGATTCTGGGATGAGGAAATTCATATTAGACTGAGCAAAATTTCCCAGACAACGAATGCCAGAATATTCTACAATTCTAATAATTTCTTTACCAGACACCAGGCCTCATACTGACCAGGCTTTTCCATGCCTGAAAGACCTGATTTTACAGCCTTTAATCCTTATCCTGCTGATCACGACAACCCCTACCTTTGCAAACAGTGTAGATCCAGATCAGATGGCTTCTGAAGAAGCCATCTGATCAGGATCTACACTGTTTCTGAAGAAATACATTATATCAAATAAAGTTGGAAATGAGTGGGGCTAAATAACTTTTTTTCAGCAGGATAAGGGTTAAATAGTCATTTTAAGCAGACTAAAGAAAGAAAAATCAAAATATAAAATTATGAAGTCAAGAAAAAAATCAAGCTCTAAAAGCCTGAAATCCTGCAAATGCCTGAAAAAATACGAGGCCTGAGACACCCGGGGCTCTCTCTCGGGTGCTCTCACTTGACTGACCATAATGGCCAAGGTGTTGTAGAAGCTATTAATCCGCCATTTACATCTTGTGCGTCAATCACTGTCGCTGCATGCTATGTCATAAAACACGAGACCTCGCGAGACTTCTAAAAGTCCAATTGATTTGAACGCTTTGTAGACGCTGTCAATCATGCAACCCGGCTACCGTCCTTCACTAGCCATGGGGTCGAATAATAACCTCATTCCTTTTGAAAATAGCCCTCAAATCTCAGCATGCCTACAAATTTAATTCACCAATCATCAAATATTTACATTCTCGATGCTGTGCATTCTACGAGGCGGAACACAAACCATAAATTCACAGTAGAGAGTCGGGCTTTAACTCTCGTGTTTAAATTAGCTGTGCTCCCCAGGAGCTGTCGTTCAGGCGCTTAATTTAGACATAACTAGCCATGTAGCCTAATGGGAAATCGTTCATGATGGGAAATCGATGATGTGATGTTTTTGTCAAGCTGGGCGAACCACGAAAACACGTCTATATAATTTTGACCCCCTCAAACCCCACTTTCATATAGGAGCCTACAGGTGTAAACAATATTTTCTTATTACTGCTTAAAACACATAAATTGTGGGTATTCGTTAGAACCGCCTCGCCGGGGCCGATGTCGAGGCGGTTCTAAAGGCCGAATGTTTCAATTATCACGTGATTAGGCCTAAGCCCGTGTAATGAATATGCTTGTAGATTTCACTCTTTATACAGTGGACAGTCGTAACGACAGTATTTTTTCCTAAACTCTCGCTGATGAGGCGGCTATCTGAGGTTTAACGTCCCCGTCAACACTATATAGGTCAATTTGGAGACGTTGCTTCCTATTTTGTGAGACTTTTACCGACATTGAGATGTCATGACATCTCAAGCCCTGCTGCCAAATGATACCAATAAGGTTTATAAGCAGGAACGGTCCAACTTTCACCGCTTTGCCTGGATAGGCTTAGATCCTCTAAATGGTTTACCAGTATATATATATACTCATGTGCAGTTGGTTTCATCTCTGCGTGGAAGCATCATTCAGCCCATCTATTTCTTCAAGCCCCGATGGGCGGGGCCGAATGAGGCTCCTCTATCCATATATTGTGCAGAAATAAGAAAAATATCAAATGTTCATTTTTTCGGCGGTAAAATTTACAACATTTGAATAATAATTTTGAGCTTAGGAGCTTTGTTAGCGGACGAACAGAAAGATTTATAATGCACTTTGCGGCAACAATGGGGATGGGTTGATTATAACGGTTAGTGAAATTAAATATTTTATTCGTTTTTCGTTCTATAGACAAGCAAACTAATCTGTGTCACACTGGTGGAAGGACACTTCAGAAGACACGATTTCACATCACCCGACTTATGCATGTTTGATAGACTTCTGGTGTATTAGTATTATCCACCGATTCGCTGCATTACTCACAATCTGAGATTATCAAAAGATAGAGAGGATGGCAATTAATCATTAAAAAGACTACTCAATATATTTGGATGGAATTGATGTGGTCAGAGGCTCCCTTTCTATTTCCATTTATCGGATTCATTACGATTTATAAGCAATGCATCATGATTCTTACCTAATTTAATGTTATAACCCATTTTCACCGAATGGAATCTTCCTCCCTGTTTATAAGAGGAGTCCATTTCGAACTGTGATTAAGACCTATTGAGCTCCCACCGTGAATTGAAACCCCTACGTCACACTGTATAAAGAGAAAACTTGGAT
Source organism: Lucinisca nassula (assembly GCA_963580285.1). NCBI lineage: Eukaryota > Metazoa > Mollusca > Bivalvia > Lucinida > Lucinidae > Lucinisca > Lucinisca nassula. Next base: position 43,289,855 of record OY757016.1, read on the forward strand.
TTACGGGGATATACATTGTTTTTCTAATTAGGTTGTGTGTACTCGTTGGAACGAGGCGGTGCCTGCGATCACCCACAACCTATGTTTGTAGTATAAATAAGAAAAAAATTTACTGATTTTATTCAGACATTATGATAACTCACCCATGCGAAATAGTGCATTTTTCACATCTCCTAAATGGCTACTTTTCTGAAAAAAAAAGTCCGTGATTATTTTTTTCATAAATTATCAAAATATAGGTTGCGGATGCTCGTTAGAACCTCCGGCCCCCGCCCATTGGGGCTTAAAGTAATAAATGGGCTGCATGATGCTTCCATGCAGAGCTGAAACCGACCCGCAAACGAGTACTGGTTAACCGCTTAGTGGAGCTAAGCCTGCCCAGGCAAAGCGGTGTGGGTCGGCTCGTCCATGCTTATAAACCTATTGGTTTCATTGGGCGGCAGGGCTTGAGATGTCATTTCATCTCAATGTTGGGTCAAAGTCCCACAAAGCAACGTCTCCGAAATGACCTTTACAGTGTTTACGGGGACGTTAAACCCCAAATCAACCAACCATCGTTTGAACCTCCTCATTGCGGCGGGCTCGTTAGAACCGCCTCATTTAGGCGGTTCTAACGAGTATCCACAACCAATGTCTTTGAGCAGAAATGGGGAAAAATAATGATACCCCGTAAACCCCAGTTTTCTCTATATGAAGTGGGGTTTAACGAGGGGGGGGGTCTTCATTTCACGGACTCGTTCACGCGATGAAAGCAGCCATTTTGGAGATGTGAAAAATGTACTGTGTTGAATAGATGTTTTATCGTAATGTTTTCAAATTCAGTTAGAAATGGCTGAACGTTGCAAACAATGAAGACCCTGATCTGCAGTGATTGATCTCAGCCTCACTGTTTCTCAATGTTCCTTTTGGGATTTGCCATATAAAATGGATTATTTGCAGTTATTCAATTTGGTAACACCTGTATACAGTGAAATTCCGCTTTTAAGACCACTTTCCAGACTTCTAAAAATTGGTCTTATTAGCGGGGTGGTCCTAATAATGGAATTGGTGAATAAAATATTGTTGGCAAAGTAGAAGTGGAAGCAATGATCAGGAATCGATACAATCAACCCACAGCTCCCATCAGAGACTGATTTAAATTCTTATTCTATTTGTATTATGCCTTTTCTATTGCTTCTTGCTAGAAGTAATTGTCTTGTCTTTAACTTTACTGATTCTCAGTTTAACTTACAATTCTATTTTCCTTATTAATTATAGGCAATATTACACCAATAAAAATCACATTAATGATAACACTATGAACTTAATGCTGCTTTATATCATATTCAATGTTTTTCGAAATTATCTTCTTAAATATAGCTGCACAATACCAAAATTATTTATTCAATTAGCTTGTTAAAACAACACATATTAGTACAGGTAAACTGCTGTTTTTCACACCTTTAGGGATATGTGTGAAATGTAAACTGCTCATTACCAAGAGCTGTTGTAATGGTGAAGACTCCAGCATAAATTTATACCTGACCAGTGGACTGAGAGATACAAATTAACTTGACATGACCAAAAAGTGGTCTCAATAGCGAACAGTAATGACAGATTTGGTCTTTTGAAAGCGGTCTTAAAACTGAATAGCGGGGTGATCTCTTTATTGGAATAAATAGCAATTAATAATATAGGAGATAATTTTGGTCTGGCGAAAACCGGTCTTAATAGCGGAGTGGTCCTAATATAGGGGTGGTCTTTAAGTGGAATTCTACTTTTATATGGGCGCGGCTCTTTTTGCCTACACCCATGGGCGTAGACATTGTAGACGTAGGGTTATTGCGGAAGTACAGCCATTAGTTATCCACAGTGCGGGTTGACCTTTATATATATGATGCAACGACAAGTATAAGCTTCCACAAAAAAAAAATAAAAACGCTGCAAGCACTGCATCATTCCCCGCCACTGCACTTACATAAAGAAAGAATCTTTTTGCCAAAACACTGTGAAAACCAGAGTTACGGTTCTTGTGTTCTGGATCTAAATTTATAATGCTTTACATTTGTGTGACGTATCATCAAAATATTTGAAATGGTTTCCAACACACAAGTAAACTATTGGTAGAAATGGCTATTTTCAATAAATACTATGTTCAAAGGGCCATAGCTCAAGATGCAGGATAACCAAAGTCACGGCTCTTGTGATCTGCACGTGGTCTCAGTGTGCCTTACATTTGTATGAGATATTATGAAAATATCTAAAATAGTTTTCAACTTACAATGCGGACATGAGAACAAGGTAGAAATGGCTATGTTCAATGTTCAAAGCACAAAAACTCCAAAAGTATACAAGCCAGAGTTATAGGCCATATGTTCTGCACGTCGTCTCAAGGTGCTTCCCAGTTGTATGAAGTTTCATGAAAATATCTTAAACGGTGTCAGAGTTATGGAACAGACACAGGTACATGAAAGAAATGGCTATGTTCAATGTTCAAAGCGGAATAACTCCAAACGCAGGAAAATCAGAGTTATGGTTTATATGTTCTGCATGTCGTCTCATGGTGCATCACATTGTATGAAGTTTCACGAAAATAACTCTTGCGGTGGAGCGGACACAAGTGCATGTTAGAAATGGCTATGCTAAATGTTCAAATGGCAATAACTCCAAAAGTAGGAAAATCAGAGTTTCGGTTAACATGTTCTGCACGTCGACTTATACTGCTTGAGATATCATGAAAATATCTAAAATAGTTTTCAACTTACAATGCGGACATGAGTACAAGGTAAAAATGGCCATGTCCAATGTTCAAAGGACAATAACTCCAAAACCAAACCAAAATTATAGACCATATGTTCTGCACGTCGTCTCATGGTGCTACACATTTGTATGAAGTTTCATGATAATAGCTCAAACAGTGTCAGGGTTATGGAACGGACGCAGGTACATAAAATAAATGGCTATGTTCAATGTTCAGAGGGGAATAACTTCAAAGGTAGGAACATCAGAATTACAGTTCGTATGTTCTGCATGTCGTCTCATGGTGCACCACATTCGTATGAAGTTTCATGAAAATAACTCTAGCGGTGTCCGAGTTATGTAGCGGACACAAGGGCGTGTTAGAAATGGCTATGCTAAATGTTCAAAGTTGGAAATATCTAAAATAGTTTTCAACTTACAATGCGGACATGAGTGCAAGGTAAAAATGGCGATGTCCAATGTTCAAGGACAATAACTCCAAAATCCAACCAAAATTATAGACCATATGATCTGCACGTCGTCTCATGGTGCTACACATTTGTATGAAGTTTCATGAAAATATCTCAAACAGTGTCAGGGTTATGGAACGGACACGGGTACATGAAAGAAATGGCTATGTTCAATGTTCAAATGGGGAATAACTCCAAACGTATACAGAATTGCTATCACGTTTGTTCTAGCCAAAGAGGCCCATAATAAGTATAAACTTTCACACAAAAAGAGGCCCATGGGCATAGCTTTGGCACAGAATTGTTATCACATTTGTACAAGCCTGTACTTGTTGTCATATTTATAAAGACTAATACAAAATACACATCTACAAACGCTCGACCCCGATGGACCATTGTTTATCTTCTATGCTCGCCAGGAGCCTTCGACTCTGGTGAGCTAAAAAGAACTTGCCTTGTCGTTAGCAACAATTTTTATTGAGAACCACATTCAATATGTTAAGCATGTCAATTATTTTCTGTATCGTCATATGCATGTCGTTTAGACTTGTATAAGCGCTTAGACAGGACGGTTTCAATCAACAGGTTGCGAACATTACACGTCGCACTGTTTCGATGCCAGACAAGGATGGAAACGCACACGGTCTAGTAGTATCAGGCAATTAGAATTTTGCAAAAGACAGAAAATTGTATAAAACATAGTTCTGGGATGTAATTCTTGACATTCACAGTTAATATGTGACAGGCGTAGACCTAGCTTTTTGTAAAAGATATACAGTGAGACTTTACTATTAAGACCCCCTAAAATTAAGATAAATTCTGCTTTATAAATCTTATTTCTTTGGCTGCACGTATTCCTTCTTTGTGTTTTCTGCACACAGTGTCCGCTTGTCAGGGACCACCTTTGGGACTGTTCAAAAGTGGTCTTAAAGACCACCTTTGAACAGTCCCTAAGGTGGTCTTAATATAAGAATTTTACTGTACTTGCAAAATCTTCAGGGTTACTTTTTGCCCTCAAATTCAAGGAAGACGAAGAGCATGGTTGTGTCCTATCTGCCCGTCCGTCCGTTATATTTATTGACAACAAAATACGTCAAGAACCGCTTCAGCTGCGCTTATGAAATTTTTCGTGCAGTTATTGGTATGGATTAATTATTAACGTGTATTTTTAAGGCATTTATTCTTGTAACAGCAGCACACACCGTGTGTTCGTAATTGATTTATTGCCCCTTGTGATATACTGTCTATAGCAGATCAAAGGCGGCCCTTAATAGAGTGATTTGTAGCTCTTGTTGAATCCTCTGACTGAGGCACTTAAGGGGAAATCAATAAGGTACACTTTAGTCAACAGTTAGTAGACCATTGATTTTCCCAAAGGAGGCCCCTTACCTGTTGAAAACAGAGGACTACTCTTCAGTCAGCACAGAGGGCTACATAATATTATGTAATGAAATGATAGTTCTCAATAATCAAGAATAAATGTCTTTAAGTCTCATCTCTTGGGCTAAAGCTTTTGCTGTCGTTGTTATTTATATTTTTAATTATTAATTGATTATCCTATATTACACAAGGTCAACCAATATTAAAAATCATAAATCATGTTTTTAATTGCATCAATTAATAAAATTGTCATTAATCAAGTAATTTCGTATTGGCCCAGCTACAGGTCCTCGGTCAGCTGTATTGGCCTCGGCCTTCGGCCTCGTGCCAATACAGCAGACCTCGGACCTGTACCTGGGCCAATACGAAATTACTTGATTAATAACATTATATTACAGTCATTTTCGAACAAACTATGACAGACCATGAGAAATTAGACCCACCCACCACCACAGGCCTGAAATTTGAAATCCGTTTATTTTCTAAGTTTAACAGCCCAGACAACACTATCCTGGTTATGTCGAGTCGGTCACAACTACAAACTAACCACATACAAGTTTGTCTTAGTGGCTAATCTGCACATTGTCCATTTACTCTCAAATGAAAGCTCCTGTCGAAAAGGTGACAACAACAATAACAACAACAACAAAACATCAAAAGCTCAAGTATGCTACAATTAAAGAATTCAAACTGTAAGCCCGTGTCTGTACTGTTTGCAGTTTGTTTGGTTTGAGGTTTAACGTCCCCGTCATCACTATTTTGGTTTGGGCCTCTGTGGCCTAGTGGACAATAGCGCTGACTCTTAATCATTAGGTCTCTAACAGCTGCGGTTCGAGCCTGGCTCGGGTCACATGTAAGACGCCAAGTTCTGCAACGGTAGGTCATGCGGTTTTTCTCCGGGTACGCCCACCTTTGATTAACGATCTGGTCGATATAAGTGAAATAATCTTGAACAGACCGTAAAACAAAAACCAATCAAAGACCACTATTTAGGTCATTTTGGAGACGTTGCTTCCAATTTTGTGAGACTTTTACACAATATTGAGATGAAACGACGTCTCAAGCACTGCCGCACAGTGAAATCAATAGACTCGCACCACTTTGCCTGGGCAGGCTTAGACCTAAGCGGTTGACAGTACTCATGTGAGGTCAGTTTCAGCTCTGCGTGGAAGCACCATGCAGCACAGTCTATTTCTCCAAGCCCCGATGGGCAGTTACCAGAGTGTTTCCATTAAAATGGGTGTATCCTAGATAAAAAAAAAATCAATCACGCGTTCAGGGAAGATTCTGATCAGACTCCATGGATGAGCTGGTTAATTTGAGTCTTCAGGGTTAAATACTTGCCGATCGACAACATTCTATCGTGGAGATTGATCATGAAATCTCACCTCCTTTCGCTGATTCAAGATGAATATTTTGCCCCCCATTTTTTTGTGCTCCGAACATAAGTGTGTGCTCGTTAGAGCCGCCTCACTTAGGCGGTTCTGACGGGTACCCACGGCCTGTGTCTTTGGCGGGAATGAGAGGAATAAAGTATGCGCCTGCAAACCCCAGTTTCCTCTATGTGAGTCGGGGTCCGGAGGCGCGTTCAGTATTCGGACATGTTACCTCAGTGAGAATGCATATGTATATGCGGAGACAATGGTGTCCCGAGAACTATTGAGGAGTTGCAGACGACGTCAAACACCGGCAGTTATCTTTCTTGCTGGAGACACCCAGGCTCATTTCCAACAGAACTTTAATGTATTATCCTAATAACTTTCTTGTCTCTTGGATAATTATGACTAAACTTTGATTATTTTATTCTTATGATCTTTAAGAACAATCACAGACACATTTTAACCCAGGCACATTTTATCACTATGGGATAATTGGTCAAAAATGAATAAATTTGTACACAAAAGCCTGCCTGACGTCTCCAATATGGCGGATCAAGGGAGAGTAATCTTATAGAAATGCTGTGCCTGCAAGCTCTCAATTGTCATGTATATAGTATCTTTGCATTATTAACCCATATATTGTTATATTGATATATAACCTGAGGGTTAAATAAACTGGCACAACTTGCACAAGAAGTCTGGAGTAAGAATGCGCACTGCATTGCTCACGCTGCCCAGGAAAATTCGATTAAGTAAACTGACCGGCTCGATATGGCCTAAATAGCGTTCACTGGGCCGTTAAACTCCAAACATTTATCTGGCATTTTTCCTTTTGCTGTGCACTGACTTAATTAATTCAAATTATTAGAATAATCACTGAAAAAAAAACCTGCAACATGTTGTAGGTGAAATGCACACATAATAAATAAGTCGGCGCGTGACTAAAAGGTTCCTTATTATTCGCCAATTCAAGTCCTTCAATTGCGTATGCGCAGCAAATTAATAACTCTAGACACATGACTTCTCGCACGAGACCCCTTCTACATGTCTGCGAGCTGCAAAGGCCCTAGTGAGTCTGCGCATGCGCAGACTCGCCAGAGCCTTTGCTGCTATCACCTATGCGATAAGTACCCTTTTCCCGTGAAATGACCCGAATGAGGATATTTCACATCCGTGTACTATGTTGATGAGTTTTACACCACCTGTTTTGATACATCTTACAGGGCATGAAACAATAAATTCTCTTCCATCAGACTTTTTGGCTACAAATAAAATCTTATAAACTCACCTAAAAGTGCGGATGGAAATACATAATACAGCTCGAACAGCTTTTTGACTGTGGAATATATTCTTGACAAGGGTTGTTTGAGGTATTGAGGGTATATAACAGCGCCAGGGTCGGGCCAGGGGGCATAGCGGACCACGAGGCCGTAGTTTGGGGATATCTTTTCGAATTATTCTAGTCCTTCGCTTTGGGATCATGGAATTTTGTAATATACTTGAGGGTCATTGATGATGCCTATTTAGACAAAACTAGCTAGCCTGGCATAGGAAACGTGTACATTCCACATTTTTTTAAGCATTCCTTGCTTCCAAAGTATAACCTTTTAATAGAAAAGTATGTTGTATTACTTAATAGAATCGCCTCACACAACATATTTTTTTCAAAATGAAATAAAAAAAATAAAGCCCTAAATGTTTTTAATCTGGATATATGGGGAGAAAATGAGTTCGAACATGCGATGTTAAATGAGGCGACATTGTTTCAGTCCTGTACAGTAGTTGTCAATTTCAGAATATTGGTCAATACCTGCCGCGTCTACCACATTCTTTGGTAAGGATTTTCAACGGTCATTCTCTGTCAGTTTCAGAAAACACGTGCACTATACTGATAAGCCGTTTATGTAAAAGGAAATAAAAGCACTGCCTTTTCAGCAAACACACTCATTTAGGTAAAAGTTTAATATATTGGTTTGATGCGGTCCCTTGCCTTAAGCGGCAAAGCATCATATCTAATCTCTAATACGTTAGGAAAACATGTCCATGTAAAATAATTGCGTACAACATGGTGTCAGAGATGACAAATATTAGGTAAAAATTGCAACATCTTTCTTATTTCTGCTCAAATATAGATTGAAGGTACTCGTTAGTGCCGCCTCATCGAGGCGGTTCTAAAGAGTACCCACTATTTATATTTTAGAGCAGAAATAATAAAAATAAGGTTTACCCATGTAAACCCCAGTTTTACTTTTTACAAGTTGGGTTCAAGAGGTCGAAATTATATAGGCGTGTTTTCGTGATGAGCACACAGAAAATTACAACCCATGCTAAAGGATAGTTGGCTAGGATCAAATGAAACGAGGAAGGGTATGAAAAATCCCCGGGCTTCAACTCCGCCATTTGTATTTTCATGGCAAGGGGATAGTAACTATTTTTCTATTATTTGCATTTCATGGCAACTATATTTATTGTGATTTCGAGTTGAGGTAAATAACTCTTGGGTAGTTATATGTAGTTCCGGCAGTTGGGCAATAGTGAAATACTGGCCCTGGTTGGCCCCTGTAGGCCAGGAAGCTCTTAACCCACTGTAAGAGGTTGCTTTATATGTATGTGTCATGTCTGTCTGTCTGAGCTTGACAGTGTTCAAGGCATTTATGTGGAACTTTGTCAAACACCTTACTACAGCAAAGGGCGACAGTGTCTATCTGTCGGCCTTCATCCATTCGCTGCGTTGTCTCGGAAGATGTTCAGAATAAACTGGCTTTCGCACCACTGTCTCTTTCGAAATCCGTACTTATGGTCTAACAGACAAGATGCAAATGACCTAAGTTGGGGACCACTGAGAGAATACTGCCAAAAACCCATAGGAGAATGGAGTCAATGGACTACTCTTAAATTTGCTTAGTAGATATAAGAAATGTAATGTACGCTCGTACGCCCGCATGAATACCGTCTGTACCTGTACAGGCGGTTTCGAAAGTCTTTTTTTGCCTGATGATAGCGGTGTCCCGCAAGGTGCCATGCCCGGACTTTGGTTGATGTGCCTATTCATAAATAACCTGCCACAGAAAGTCACCTCTGGAGCTCGCCTCTTTGCTAATGAAAGCCTTTTATATCACAAGATCGCAAGCATGACTGATACTGCCGTACTTCAGAGGGATCTTGACAGATTACAGCAATGGAATACAGACTGGCAAAAGTCTTTTCAACCCAACCAAATGTGCCGCAGTCAGGGTAACAAAACGGAAAAACCTGATTGGAGATTTGGAGCCACTTGCCAGGTACATGGCCACAAATTGTCAATCTCAAAGACTTGAAAGTACCGGGGCATCCTTAATTTCAGATAACTTGTCTTGCGAACCGCATAAAAAGGACAAACAGCAACCTGGCGTTTCTTTGGAAGGAAAAAAGCAGCCGATCTGAAGATGTTAAAGCATGATGGTAGAGACCATGGTTATACTTATCCTGAATTATGCCACGTCAGTATGGGAACCACGTATAGTATCCAGCGAACAGCTCCGTTTGTCAAAGGTGACTACAATGCAACCGGCAGTACCTCCCGAGTGATACAGCACCTTGGCCGACAAACTCACCAACATTAACAACAAGATGTTAATGTTGTGGTGGTTTACCGCATCCCTATGAGCTAAGTGGATATCTCTGCTTGCAGGTTCTGTCACCCGAAAGCTGCTAACTGTAAAGGATACTCCCTGTGGTCCATGGACCGACATCTCCTTCCTCGAAACGGTCAGACTTAAGTAACTACGTTCAAAGCGTATTGTCACATCAGGAATCCTTGAGGTCCACGAGAGGGGTCATGCAAGTCTTCCCTTAACTACGTAAAACTGTTTATTAAGTTCTTAATTTGTTCTGTTTCAATGTTGCGTGTATGAGCATAACCGCCGCTTTGCATTTAGCCTAACTATAACGATGATCCAGTGTTGGATCCTGTGTGCAATCCAAGGGAAGAAAATTGGATAGGGTGACTCAAAGTTAGTTTGCCGCAGGGACACTTAAAGTCTATTGGATTACATAATCACTTCATAAATTTTGGAAAAGTAGAAATCCTCCGGTAGGCAGATAGCTCATTGGGTCTCTTACTATTTCCAGGGCTTAATTGTATACCCTGACTAACAGTTTGTGAACAATTTTAACTGCTTGGTCAGACTAGAAGCGCTTTCCATCCTACCGAGAAGCTCCGGTAAATGCTCCGGTAAATCATTGGCGCAAGCGCATAGTCTGTTAGTTACCTCCCCTCGCTAGTTCCACAATCTTTTGAAGTTGCACTACAGTAAAACATTGGTCTTTTTGAAAGCTGTACTGGCTTATCTTTCAGTACAGAAATGAATATCCTGCTGCTTCTGATTGGATTTGGTGCTAAAAACCATTATTTTTCTGCAAACTTTTATTGTTTATTAGAAGAAATATTAGAATAAAAAGCAGCTGATTTAAATAGTAAAAAAAAAGTGCTGACTGGCCATTGAAAATGCCAATATTTATTCGCTGCAGTATGGGTTTGTTGACATTCACTGCAGAAAAGGCCAAAAATATGCCGCATAACCCCATATTTTTAGCTGCTTCTGGAAGGTAATTGGCTTCCTGTCGAATTATATGCCTTATTATGGAAACGTTGGACTAGTTAAAATATGGTAGAACATGGAATAAGCCCTAATTTACATTGTGAGTAAGGGGATATTTTTACCTTGATTAGGTCATGCAGTGCGGGACTACGCGAGCGATGCTGGGTTTTACCGGCTAACGTTTTCGGCTCATTGCGATACGTTTCAGTTCTTTTGATTTCTTTCCCGCGATCAAACTTCAGCGTATGATGCAACTGTCTTTAAAAAGAGCTTTTATTTTATTTTTATTTTTGTTGTTGTTGTTGTTGTTGTTGATGATCTTTGTATGTGTATCTGTTTTAATGGGACTTGGGTCTAAGGCTGGCACGATTAATCGTATAAATTCGATTAATCGATCGATAAATTCAACAAAAATGATTATCATTTCTGATTTGCTTTTAATCGGTTGCTTGATAGGTACAATTTAATACCCAAAGCTATGCCTAAAATATGTGTGCCAAATAGTGCAGACCCTGATGAGACGCCGCATTATGCGGCGTCTCATCTGGGTAAACACTGTTTGCTCAGGCCTGTCTTTTCAAATATACATAAGGTAAAGTGCAACATATGGTAAGAGTCATGCTCAGACAGAAAGTCAGACAGGTAAAATTATTACAAAAACCTTAGCGATTACTAATCGATTATCGATCGCAAATACAGGACTGATAATCGATTATCTTTTCCGCTCCGATTAGCCAGCCCTACTTGGGTCCTGTTGGTTATTAGAACCAGTTTTGGGCGTGAATGAAATTCTTATGAACTCTGTCAAATGTGGGTATGTGTTTTGTTTTTCCTTTTGTTTGTTTGCTTGTTTGTTTGTTTCCACCTTCCCTGAAGAAAAAAGGCTGCAATCAAATCGTCGAATGCTACAAAAAGAATCGATCGCTGTTGTTGAGTGGGGCCAGAAAATTCCAACCCTCGTCAAAGCCTCGTTTCCCACGTGACCACTGGACCATCGGGTTGGGATTTCTCTGCCCGTACTGAACAAAGCCCCGAACCTAGGGTTAAGCGCTCGCGCGGGAAACTCGGCAAAGCCGCTTTTCCCACGTGGCCACAGGACCCTAGACATGGTATATCTCTGTATGTCCCCGCTAAAGAGCAATGGTGGATTCTTTTTTCCTTACCACTACGAAAATAAGCCTATTCAAATATATTGAAAGTTTTACCACCAAGAAAAAAAGTGAAAAATTTCAACAGAAAAATTCTGATATCTTTCAGATTTCTGCTCAAAACATAGATTGTGGGTACTCGTTAGAACCGCATCGCCGACATCGAAACATAGATCATGTTTCTGAGCAGAAAAAAAGAAGAAAGAAATAATGAATACCATGGAAACACCAGTTTTACCATATAAAAGTGAGGTCCAAGGGGGTCGAAATATGTAGGCGTGTTTTTGTGATGCCTGTGTGTATAAGTAAGAATTGGTTCCTTTTAAGGGGAATTGGATCCCCTTCAGGGGAGGCAACTCTTCCAAATGTATTTTTGTCTCCCATGTCAAAAGGTGTCAATTCTAAAAAGAAAAAAATGCTCCTGAGGAGCAAATTCTTTCGTTTAAGAGTAGACCCCTTTTTCAGTGGGGCGAGGCTTATAGAAAAGCGAATAGGAAGTCCCGAAATGAGACAACCTTTGAAAAAAGGCAGAAAAAAATATTTGTTCAGGATTCAACGAGAGTCGATGCTCAGGACCATGTTTTTCCATGGCAGCCTATACACACGACAATCGACTCACTAGTGCCGTCAATGTCCTGCTTATTTCCGCCGGTATACATGTAGATGCTTTCATATTAAACGTTTGCTTTATTCAATCAAGCTTCTGTGTGATATACATTATCCTGAACAAAGTCCATGAATTTTAAAGTGTTGACATGAGTTGAGATATATTTCACTGAATAGCGAATTAATGTGATTTATAGCGCTATTTTATATCAAAACAAATTTAAATACAACTTTTAATGATACGCGTATTGGTGAAAATCTCTGAAGTGCGAAGTTCGAGCGAAAATTTATTTTGACACAAAATTTTTGGACGCACAATGGACGGTATATTTTATTGCTGTGATTCTCGTACGTTTTGCTCTTCAGCGGAAACCCGAGCTTCTTACAACAGGAAAAGGTCACTAGTCCACAAGAAATATTGTCATACAAGCCTAATATATGCCCTAGAATGATAATAAATGTTTATTCTGGCGCCGAATCCGTTTCATAAAAATATGAATAAAGGCGTGAATTATCATAATTTAGGAAAAAAATAAGCTTTAGGATCAAATTTTAACGTCGAAAACTTCTGAAAAATGGTGTGAAAAATACCACAAAAAGATAAATTGTTAAGCAATATAACGCTTCGATGACCTTTGATGGAAATGGCGTCTTGAAGCGTCGTCATGCACCGTGTTCTGTAGTGCTCTTTACATGTTTAATATCCTTATCCTGCTGAATAGATTAATTTGTCACGCCCATTTTTGACTATCGACCAACCAAATTGCTCTAAAGAAAGTATTCAGTCACATTCGCAAACTGACTGACAGTGTAGATCCTAGTCAGGTGGCTTCTACAGAAGCACGCAGGTACCTTCTACAAAAGCCATCTGATCTGGATCTACACTGTTTGCAAAGATGGGTTAAAATTTTACTCCGATTTACAGTAGAACCGCATCATTCTGCTCGTAGATTGTGGATAATCGTTAGAACCGTCTCATTCTACATGTAGGTTGTGGATACTCGTGTTAGAACAGCCTCATTTTGCATATAGATTGTGAGTACCCCTTAAGAACCGTTCTCGTTAGAACGGCCTTCTTCTACACATAGATTGTGGGCACCAGATAGTATCGCTTTGAGCATAGAGTATCTTAAACGAGCGCCCATGTCTTACCGAATTTATCAAACGAGTTGAGGAAAAGGGATAAAATGCGAGGCATCCCTTTTCTTCCACGAGTTTAATAAATTCAATAATACGTGAGCACGAATGCAAGATTCCATAGATCATATGACATGCAAAACGCATTTTATTCACGATTGTTTAACAAAATGTCAATTTTCCGCCATTAGATAACGCGACGTCATTAAGGACGTCGTACATGTAAAGGAACCGGGCGTATCTAAGAAGTTTGAATATTTAATCCACTAGTGGATTATCGATTTTTTTTTTTTTTACGAATACATGCTCAGACGCGACGTCATATGATAAATTCTATTCATACACCAACTTATATAGGCGTGTTTTCGTGATGCTTTCGTTATATTGTCATCTACTTGTTCATGTATGTGCATGTATATAAACGTTTGTACAAATTCATTCTCTTACGCCACCCTCGAGTGGCCTGTTAATTAAATAAAGTTTTGTTTTGTTCTTTTCTGTTCTTCCAACCCGCACCCACATTGTAAACATAGGGTATTAATAAGAATAAATATCACTCATCATAACAATAAATCCTTGTAAATCCCACTTTAAAAAGGGGAAAAGGGATATACAAGAAACTATATATACTCTAGTTTACTATTTCTTCTAAGCCTTAGCATAGTGGGTACACGTTTGAATGCCTCAATGAGAAAGATAATGTAAACCCCCATAAACCCCAGTATTTGCAATATAAAGCGGAGTTTAGAGGGGTGTTCATAACATGGACTGTTAACATGATGTATATCTCTAACTTTTACTTCAATGCCTCCGTGGCCTATTGGTGGTTTATTTCAAGATCATTTCAATTATATCGAGCCGACCGTTAATCAGAGGTGGGCGGAGTACCCGAAGGAAAACGTTGCAGAACTTGGCGTCTCACCCGGCACGAACCATATTGGGGAGAGGCGTAATGATTAAGAGTCAGCATTCTTATCCACTAGGCCACGGTGGCCCCCGTTTCCACACCTGTCGGCATTATCAGACTGCATACAAATGTCCAAACCGAACCACATATAAATCAGAAAGCTTACGTTCTGTCACTCTACGCTTGTGCTGAATAGAATATAATTAACAGGGAACATTTAAAAAGTTTCTTATCAGCGGATACTTTTTCACGCCTGCTCATTATAAATATCAAAAGTAATCATCAACAGTCCTTTGAACCTGGATTCCTGTTTATGAATATGATAGATGACCATCGTCTCCTTCAAAGAAGTATGCAAGATAATATCGGCTGCTGATGTTTATGGTCACTGAGGAGCACAAATAGTTTGTGACTGACGTAGATTGGGGTGTTCAAAGGTCTGTCTACATTTAACCCATTTGTCCCAGAAACCCCACAAAGGGGTAAGTGGCAAACAGTGCATACCCCGGAGCAGACGCCGCAGAACGCGGCGTCTGATCAGGCTTGCACTGTTTACAAAAAGACCAGCCATTTTCCAAATCAATTTTGAAGGAAACACAACATTACACCCCTAGCCTCCTGCTTTATATAAGGTGGAAGATTCCAGTTGGTAAAAAAGGGTTAATAATGCAGTATACCATTTGCACAGCCAACAAAGCCCCAACCGACCGCACACGAGTACTAGTCTGAAACCTCAGTCACCATGTCAGTTTTCAACGGAGTTATTACTCATGATTAACGTCAGAAAATCCATTTCGAAAACACGCCTATACAAATGCATTGTAAATTTTACCACTGAACAAAAACGATAATTTTGAGATGAAAATTGTGACTCGTATTTTGTCTTATGCCTGCACAAAATATAGATTGTAGGTACTCGTTAGAACCGCCTAATCGAGACAATTCTACCCAGTACCCACAATCTATAATTTAGAGCAAAAATAAGAAGAATAAGGTTTACCCCTGTAAACCCCAGTTTTAACTATATAAAATGGGGTTCCAAGGGTTAAAATTATATAGGCGTGTTTTCATGATGATTCCGCGCTTGGAACTAAGCTTAGTTGTAAAACTTCTTATAAAGAAAATTTTAACAACAACAAAAAAAACGCTTAAAAGCCAAAATCAAATACACAAATACCAGAAGGAGTGTGGGGTTGCGAGTCTCCTCTCTACGCACCTAACACCCCCCCCCCCTTCCCCATCCCCACCCTCAGACACACACTAGCGCACACACACCTTATTACTTCACACACAGGCACAAAGTTGGCATTGAGGCAAACAACCTAAAAAGTTCACATGTCATAAATACAAACAAAAAGTCAAAAAGTTCGAAGTGAAACCCTTCTATATTTGACAACTTCAGCCTTAACAAAAGTGGATAAGCGCTCTATTAACACAGATGGTAAACACTTCCGGTACTACTGGGCTATAACGTATACTGTTTCCGGGTCCTTGACTCGAGTGAAGAGATAGATCCTTATAATTCAAGACGAGATCTTCCTTCCGGGGTTAGAACCGGTTTTGTACGCACGCTTTTCTTATTACTGTGGTCTGCGGACAACAAATGATACTTTAAGGCAAAAACATCATGTTAATACGTCTGTGAAATGAACACCTCTCTAAACCCCACTTTATACAGAGAAAACTGGGGTTAAATTGGGGTATTTATTATTTTTGCATAGTTCTGCTCCAAGACATAGGTTGTGTGTACTCGTTAGAACCGCCTCATTGAGGCCCTTCCAACATGCACCCACAACTTATGTTCGGAGCGAAAATTAAAGAAAATATATCACAAATTTTCATCGAAAAAGTAGCCATTTTGGAGCACTGAAAAAATGCATTTTGTCGCACGGGTGTGTTATCGTAATACAATTGTGCACTTAAGATCTATGGGCCAATCATCCATGGTTCTTAAGGTTGTTTTTTAGATGGTTCTAATGTGTACCCACAACCTGTGTCTTGGAGCAGAAATAAGAAAAATGATATATATATCCCCCTAAACCTCAGTTTTTCTCTATATAGACTGGGGTTTAGGGGTGTTCATTTCACTGACTTGTACAAGTGGGGCGTGTTACACTTCTTTTGCAGAATAGTGTTCATGCCTGGCCCCCGCCTATCGGGGCTTGAATAAATGTATGGGCTGCATGATGCTTACACGCATAGCTGAAACCGACCCGCACACGAGTACTGGTAAGCCGCTTAGAGGGTCTAAGCCTGCCCAGGCAATGCGGTGGAGTCGGGACCGCCCATGCTTATAAACCCTATTGGTTTCAATGGGCGGCAGGGCTTGAGAAGTCATTTCATCTCAATGTCGGGTAAAATGCCCTCAAAATTTGAAGCAACGTCTCCAAAATGACCTTTACAGTGTTGACGGGGAGGTTAAACCTCAAATCAAACAAAAAATTTTCATGCCATATTCTGAAAACAAAGCAAATGAAAAAAAATGCATCTTTTGTTTTGTTTTGTTTGTGCACATAAAAGCATTTCTGAATTTCCTATTTAATGAGCATATAAAATCTCAATATCTCAACTTTATTAAAATATAATGCTTCAAGCTTCCAGGTCATTAATCATTATCTTGCCAGAATAAATCTGCCTACTGAGAGAATGAATAATTTCGTTTCAAAATTTTCATTTTGCCATTAGTAAAATTACAAATTTTGCTGACAAATATAGCCCCCCGCCCATCGGGGCTTGAAGAAATAGATTGGCTGCATGATGCTTCCACGTAGAGCTGAAACCGACCCGCACACGAGTACTGGTAAGCATCTTAGAGGATCTAAGCCTGTCCAGGCAAAGCGGTGCGAGTCGGCCCGTCCATGCTCATAAACCCTATCGGTTTCTTTTGGCGGCAGGGATTGAGATGTCAATTCATCAAAGTCCCACAAAATTGGAAGCAACGTCTCCAATATGACCTTTACAGTGTTGACGGGGACGTTAAACCTCAAATCAAACAAAACAAACAAAGTTGCTGATAAATATATTGAAACTTCGATGGCTCGAACACCGATGGTTCGTTTACAATGACTGAGTCGATCCCGCTCTTGAGTCCCCAGGGAATTTTTCTCATAGCTTTATGGGTGTAGGCTTTACGTCCCCGTCAACGCCATTACGATAACACATCCATGTAACATAGTGTATTTTCCACATCTCCAAAACGGTCATTTTTAATGAAATTTTGTGATATTTTTCTTATTTATACTCCAAACATAGGTTGTGGGTGCTCGTTAGAATCGCCTCATTGAGGCGGATCTAACGAGTACCCACAACAAATATTTAATGAGGCGATTCTAACGAGCACCCACAACCTATGTCTTGGAGCAGAAATATGGAAAATAATGTATACCCCTTTAAATTAAAAAGAGAAACGACCAGGAACTGATACAATCAGATCCCAAATTCTTCCAACAATATCACAAGGGAGAAAAGTCGAACTTGGAGTGACAACAGTAAAGAAAACGGACAACAGGTGAACCGAGTCAGCAGCTCTTTACCAAACAGGTAGTGACTCAGAATATCCAAACCTAACTTCAAATAATGGAGGGGTCGCAGGATCGATCCCGGGCTTCTCCATGCAGACTTTCGGATTAGTCTTTTAGCCAAGTTCCCGTCTCAGTATGACCTTAGCTGTTGGTGAGACGTAAAACTTAAACCTTCGCTCACTTCAAATAATGGGTGAAAGAGTCAGAACCACCGATATGACAAACATTAAACTGCAATGACAATGTGTGTGTGTGAATTCTGGTTTAACGTCGCTTTCAACAATTTGTCAGTCATATCACGACGGTGTCTGGTTGCGACAGGGAGCTCAATGCTCATATTTATAGTGCTGCCTCACTGAAGTATCATGTCCCACACGCATTACATGATACCACACGCAGTCACATTATCCTGACACTGGGTCGACCAGTCCTAGCTCTACCCCGTAAATCTGAGTGCCAAGCGAGGAGCAGCTAGTACCATTTTTAACGACTTTGGTATGTCGCGGCCGGGATCGAACCCGTGACCTCCCGTTCCCGGAGCGGACACTCTACCAACTGAGCTATCGGGAACTGCAATGACAAACGCAACCAAAAATGAACAACCAAAAAGAGGAAAGAATCAGAATCATCAACGTAACAACATATATGATTAGGGGTAAAATCAGAACCACCAACACAAAACATGAATGAACCACAGCAACAGCACCGATTTGGAAAGGTCAGTTTTTGTTTGTATGATTTGAGGTTTAACATTCAATACTGCGAAAGGTCATTTTGGAGACGTTGCTTCCAAATTTGTGGCACTTTTATCCGACACTGAGATGAAATGACATCTCAAACCCTGTCGCCCAATGAAACCAATAGGGTTTAAAAGCATGGACGGTCCGACTAGCATCGCTTTGCCTGGACAGGCTTAGAACCTCTAAGCGGTTTACCAGTACTCGTGTGCGACCGGTTTCAGCTCTGCGTGGAAGCATCAGGCAGTCCATCTATTTCTTCAAGCCCCGATGGGCAGGGGTGAAAGGAATGGTCAGTAAAATTACTGGTGGGTTTAAGTTAACTTTACCGGATCCCAACCTTCACCCTCACTTTCTTACCAACGGCATGCCTAAAGACTGAATCACTTCCACACAAGCTGTCTCAGAAAGCTCTTAACGAGAACCCACAATCTATGCTTTTGAGCAGAAATAAAAAAATTAACCCTTTTTGTACCAAATGGAATCTTCCTGCTTATGTATAGCAGGAGTCCATTTCAAAATTTAGGGGTGTCAGGTTGCGTTTTCTTCAAAAACTATTCGGAAAATAGCTTAACAATTTGCAAACAGTGTAGGCCCTGATACGGCGTCTGATCTGGGCCTGCGCTGTTTGCCAACTACCCGTTTTAGGGTTTCTGGTACTAAATGGGTTAATGCATATCCTTGTAAATCCCAGCTTTTCTATACAAAAGAGTGGTTTAAAGGAGTCAAAATTATATGGGCGTTTTTGTGATGGTCTTTACTGTTTTGTTTGTTTGCGATGGTTGGAGCCTGATTTTTTGCCAACCTCGTGGCCATTATGGTGGTTCCTCTTTGCCCTGACGTCAGATTGCGTTGTCCTCTGTTTGTTTGTTTGTTGTTTGTTTGTTTGTTTGTACTGGAGTTTAACGGTCCTGTCAACACTATTTATGTCATTTTGAGCAGGTCAGTTTACCTTTTCCCTGGGCAGGCTTATACGTAAGCGGTTAACCAGTACAGTGCACATTCTTTCGCCAGAAACTGACAACTGCCCTTCTTAAATCAGCGGAAGAGAGAGAATTACAATTCATAATCAATCTCCACGAAAGAATGTTGCCGACCTGGACGGTTCTTACGAGTACCCACAATCTATGTTTTTGAGCAGAAATAAGGATAATATTGAATACCCCTGAGAACCCCAGTTTTACTATATAAAAGTGGGGTTAAAGGAGGTCACAATTATATAAGTGTGTTTTCCTGATGCAGCTAAAAAAGCCTCTGAAATCGCCCTGCTTTCTTTGAGACGGCATGTTGTCTATATACCAAACATGTTGCCACAATGATGGCAGGGCGAAAAATGGCTAAAGAGAGTGGAAAAGAGAGAGAAGGAGTGGAAAACTATGTAGAGAAAAACTAAAAATCTGAGCAAAGAGTGACTCCTGCGCCATTACCTATGACGTCGTCAGAAAGATTTTTTCACCTTCTGATGGGTGATAGAAGGTTCATTGGCCAAAAGATCAGGTTCTAGGATGAAAGGTTCTCCCCTACCCACATTTCAGTCATGATTTCAAACATGACTGGCAGTCCTAAAGTTATAGGGAAAGGGTACATGTATATCTTTATATAACTGGTTTCGTTGGCAGTAAGCACTTTCTGTTATCTTGTGATTAAACTAGTAAGGAAAGGTCATTCAGGAAAGGTCACAATCTAAGAACGTAGCCGTATCAAGTCACCTTTAGAAAGTGACACGGAGGCAGACACAAAAACAGACGAAACATAAAACCAAAGGCACAAAGCCAAATAAATAAATAAGACGCTGCAAAAGAACGACAGCCTTGGGACGGTCAGTAGTAAGACGACTTGGGGGGTTTCAACTCCGGAGTTTATGAAATTTCAACCGTCGCCCTCAGTTCCAGTACAGTATCAAACAAAAAAACAATAACAAATTGATCCGCATGGAGGCTTTCTAACTCAACGGAGAGTCATGATAAAATAAATGGTAAAATGGTTATGTATAGATTAATATTATCATGAATCAGGGTTGAGGACTCAACAACAATCCGACGTCAGAGCAGAAAAAACACCAGTTAGGTCACGGAGGGTCGAAACAAGGAAATATCCGGCTCCAGCCTTCCCGAATTCAAAGGATTTAGAGTGGGACCAACATCAAAGGGTCTGGAGTCCGGCCCACCGCCGTGCAACCAAAAAGCGAAGTAAAGTTGACCACTGTAAAAGAGTTGACAACAAAATGCGGTCTGTTGCATAACATCCATGCTATAACCACTGTTTTTGTATTTAACAACAATTTTTCTGAACGGACCAGAAAAAGTATCACTACACTCTACCTAGTATTCTTCTGAATTTATCAACTAAATCCCCATAAAACTCAGGTTCCGACAGTCCCTGTTGCAGAAGTATCTTCAAAGAAATGCCATATTTAGAAATAATGTCGTAATGTCGATAATAAAATGTTGAAAACGTTTTGCGCAGTTTATGATACCGATAGCCTTTAGCTGTTAAAATTCTGTTGCGATCATTAAAGTCATCAACATGACAGCAAGCTCAAGCAAAACGAATAAGCTGTGACATATAAACCCCATAAGACATAGCTTTAGGGACGTCACCATCCAAGAAAGGAAAATTAACAATTCCAAAATTAAAATCATCTCTTTTATCTAAATTTTGGAAGAGACAGTACCATTTGAAACAGTCAAAAGTGAATGCAAAAATAGGGCTTCAGAGTCATCAGAATTAGCCTTATTTAACTGTAATTCTTTTGGATAAATTATATCAACCATTTGATCAAAATAAACATTATTAGTATTAGATCATCCAAATATCGAGAGGTTGAGTTAAACGCCTCAATAACATCGGTTTGTTTATGTTTAGAAAGGGACAACATTAATTCCTTTTCATATCAAAAACAGAAACTAATCTGCAACAAGGGGAGCACAGTTTGTACCCATCGGAATACCAACTAAATACCATAGAAATAAATAAACCATGCACGTTACCTTTTGTTTGTTTCATTTCCTACGCACTCTAAGAAATTTATTTTCAAAACATCAGTATTGCGTTGGGGGCAGTCATTGTTTTGACCTACATATTTCAAAACCGGAAGTTGCAATTGACCAGAATCGGTGACCTTTTAACTTTGCTCATGGTATAGTAACTGTTCAAAATTATGTATTGAAAATTTTGTAAAGTTTAAAACAACACCACTAGAAACTGTTAACTTTCAAAATGGTATAATGCTTATTTAATTGAATTAATCTTCAGCATGATCGTGACACAAGTACCTATCAGGCAATCGGACAACCCTTTGCTTGCAGCAATATATGAGATGTTTTCTAAGTTTGAATAGGGGTAGGTCGCACTGGACCCGCTTTTTGTGACTAAACAAAAACGGTGTCTTTGTTGGTCGACCCAGATTTGTTGGGTTGCATCTGTAAAAGAAAAGGCAGCAAAACTAAGACAAGGTATCCATTTCACTTTTGAACTGCCCAGCAAAGACAAAACTTAAGTACTAGCATCAATTTTTGGACAGTACCTGTTGCTGACTCCAACAGGTCATGTGATTTGAAGGAGTAGAAGACAGAAAATGTGGTGATGGGGAAATATTTTAAAAATGAATTATAGTTTTTTGGAGGCACATCAGAACATACTAAAAAGTACAAAAAGAAAAACAGCAAAATATGCAAGGAAATATCAATTTGTTTCTTACTCATGTTTTCAACAGCATTTTTCCATGGCCCCTGCCAATCGGGGTTTGAAGAAATAGATTGGGCTGCATGATGCATCCACGCACAGCTGAAACTGTAATCATGCCCTGATCAGGGTCTACATGGTTTGCTGACAGTACAAAACAGTCTAAGTCCTTGTTCAGGACATTTTTTAGCCTAAACTCAGAGGCAATCGACCCATCAGTGCTGCCAGTGCTTTGGTTGTAAAACTTACAACAAATAAAACAAATCTGATACCCCTTAAGTTGGCAATGGATCTATCCAAGTTAATTGGTGGAAGATTCCGAATCTCCATACATGGGTAAAATCCACTAAACTTTGTACCCAAACTTATACCAAGTCACTGTAATAAAGTAGAAAGACCATCTTATCGGGATTTTTGTGTTTTAACAATTGTCTGATATGGGCGCTATCGTTTTAGCATTTGGCTCAAAAGCTCGACGCTCTTTCACAGGTAGAGAAAGATAAAAGGTGTTTATGAATAAATTGTTCATGAATGTTGATTTCGATTTAGTTAAAACGGGCTGTCATTTCCATTAACAACACAGTCTTTTATAAAACATCATTTGTGTATGGATCTCTTTTTTTCGTATGATTTTCGATGGAATATTCGTGTCCGTTACGTTAATATGCGATATAAACTGTTCTTCTTATGGCCAGAACATTTTTGTTAATATATTGAAAATTTTACAACCAAAAAAAATGAAATTTTCAGATTAAAAAATCTGTTATTTTTCATATTTCTGGTCAAAACACAGATTGCGGGAACTCGATAGAACCGCCTCAGGGAGGCTGTTCTAACGAGTACCCACAATCTATATTTTTGAGAAGAAAAAAGAAAATGAATGCCCCTCTAAACCCAGTTTTACTACATAAAAAGCGGGTTTAAAGGCGGTAAAAACTATAAAGGCCTGTTTTCAGGACGGAAAAAAAACAGCCGTATGACATATAGCGCATGCATTCTGTCATATTTCCAAAATGATTATTTTTCTGATGAAAAGTTTTGATATTTTGTTTATTTATACACCAAACATACGTTGTGTATGCTCGTTGGAACCGTCTCATTGAAGCGGTTCTAATGGGTACACAGAACCTTTGTCTTGGAGCAAAAATAAGAAAAATATTGTATACCCTGTAAACCCCAGTTTTCTTATATAATAAGGGGCTTATGGGCTGTTCATTTCTCGAAATTGTTAACTTGAGGTTTAATACACATTCGTATACATTGTATTGTAGACCTCTCTTTCGTATACGGCAATAATAGTGCATAGATGGGTATTTCTTCGCGTCAAAATGATGATTCAATTTATGTTTCAGACACAACGGATATATACATGTACCATAATATCGACAGTTTTCTTCTTTTGACCCAAGAATACATTGTATTAAGAAAACACAACCATTGTTTCTTTCAAGGCTTTAAAATAAGCATTTTGTCTGATTCTGTTTTCAAAGTTGGTTTCTTAGTTCTGTTAGAAAACACAGATGGATGTTTACACCCATAATATATGTTATATTAATTGCAATTGTCTGTTCGTGTATACATTTTCAAGTCTTGAATAAGTGTGCTTGGTATATTCTCTGAGTGATGGCAGTAGATTTGGCTAATATATAATTTTAAATGTTTTTGTTGTTTTCCAAAAGACAGAAATTATTAATTTCTTTATGACACAACAAGAAGTTGTCTTGTTTAGTTGTGTTGTTAATATTTATTTATTTATTTATTTATTTATTTATTTATTTATTTATTTATTTATACGAAAAAACTGAGATTTACGGGGTTAACATTATTTTGCTTAATTCTGCTCCAAGACATATGTTGTGGGTACTGGTTAGAACCGCCTCAACGATTACTCACAATCTATGTTTGCAGTATAAATAAGAAAAATATCATGGATTTTCATCAGAAAACATTACGATAACACATCCGTGTGATATAGTACATTTTTCAAACCTCAAAAAAGGCAATTTTTCTGATGAAAATTTGTGATATTTTTCTTATTTGTACTCCAAACATAGGTTTTGGGTGCTCGTTAGAACCGCCTCATTGAGGTGGTTCTAAAGAGTACCCACAACTTATGTCTTATAGCATGAATAAGGAAAATAGTGTTTACCCCCGTAAACCCCAGTTTTCTCTATATAAAGTGGGATTTAGGGGGTCTTTATCTCACGAACTTGTTCACGTGATGGTTGCCGTTTTGGAGATGTGAAAAAGGCGTGTTTTCGCAATGTTTATTACTCTATGAACCAAACACGAGCTGCAATGCCCCCGTGGGAGCCAATTTGAGGAAAGGGCTTAATTCTTCGAAAATGATAGGACCAACGTGAAAATTGTGTTAGCCATTCCTTCACCTCCCAAGGAATGCATGTGCAAAGTTTCAGCTCAGTCGTTGGAGAAATGTGGAAGTAGTTCGCATCAAAAAAAGGGCAGACTTACAAACGCACAAACGGAGAGTGCAAAAACTATATGCCCTCCTGTGGGCGCTTAAAAAAGCGTACATGTTTCTTTGAACATGGGCGCACAGCACAAACCCAGATTAGCAGGTTGATCCGAGTGTTCGCTGTCCACTACATGTATGTGTGTGGATGCATTTTTACTACAAAGCTACTTAATCCTGACCACGCTGAATATTTCAATAAATACTACACTCCTCCCCGGTTTTTTTTCAGCCATTTCTGTTGCATGATTTCATTTTTTACTATGGATTCAGAAGCAGAATAGAAAACAGTATAGATCCTGATCAGCTGGCTTCCAAGAAGCCAGCTGATCTTGATCTATACTGTTTTCTAAAAAAGGACTATATTCTGGTTCAGCAGGGTAAGGGTACAGTCCTGGAAGGTGACGTTTTTTTTTTTTTTTGTTTTCTTTTTTTTTTTTTTTGTGGGGGGGGTGGTTTTACGGCCTTTTCAAGATTATTTAACTCATATCGAGCCGATCGTCAATCTGAGGTGGGCGAAAACCGGATTACCCGGAGGAAAACCACCTGACATTCCCTTGCAGAACTTGGCGTTTCACATGTGACCCTAACGAGGCTCGAACCCACAGCGGTGAGAGACCTAGTGATTAAGAGACGGCGCTCTTATCCACTAGGCCACGGAGGCCCGTCGGAATGTGCGGTTTCACTGAGTGACTTGGATACATGAGATGAAATATACAATACACAATAAATCCTGAAAATAGTTTAATTCAAAAATTTATTATTCTTAGACTAGTACAGTATATTCCACAAGCAAAAATCGTGTTGAGTTCAATACAATAAAGTTCCGCTATTAAGAACACCCAAAATTGAGAATAAATTTGCTTAGAAATTTTCAGTTATTCTTTATTTGTGATTTCTGAACACAGTATCCTTTGGCCAGAGACCTCATTTGGGACTGTTCGAAAGTGGTCTTAAAGACCACTTTTGAACAGTCCCAAAGGTGGTCTTAATAGGATTTTTTTCACTGTATATTGTATAAACAATGATTTTAACTGCATTTTAAAGCAATGGAACCCGAATGGTATGAAGAAAATAAAATAAGATTTTTTTCCACAGAAGCAACCCCTGCATAAAAATATTTATTTAAACGAAAGAAGTACAGTTAGGATCACACACGTCACGAGAATACCGCCTTTCATCACGTGAACATGTCCGTGAAATAAAAAAAAAACCCTAAACCCCGCTGTATATAGAGAAAACTAGGGTTTACGGAGAAAACTTATTTTTCTTATTTCTGCACCAAGACATAGGTTGTGGGTACTCGTTAGAACCGCCTCGATGAGGCGGTTCTAACGAGCACCCAAAATCTTTGGAGAATAAATAAGAAAAAAATATCACAAATTTTCATCAGAAAGATTACCTTTTTTGAGGTGTGAAAAATGAACTTTATCACACGGATATGTTATCTTAATGAAATGCCTTTTTATATGGTGTATTACTGGGGTTAACAGGAGTGTACACACTGAGGCGTTTCTAACCTGTCCCCGCAATCTATGTTTGAAGCAAAGGTAAGAAACATATATACAATATTTCCATAAGAAACAAAAAATACCATTTTGCTGGGAAAAAACAAAAAGCATTACACCGTCTGGATGCGTTGTCCGCCCTTGTGACAAAATGATATTCCATGTCTCCCCCCAAAAAATGTTTTGTTTTTCAGTGTTTTTTTTTTTTTTTTTTTACTTGTTGTTGTTGTTGTTGGTTTTTTTTTTTTGTTGTTGTTGTTTTTTGTTTGTTTGTTGTTTTTTCTGACGACAACATGTGATATACAAAATATAGCTTGTTGGAGGTCTTTATAACTGTGCCATCCATACTTACTTGGGAAAGAAATAAGAAAAATAGTGAACACCCTTATTCTCCCATTTTTTTTTTTTTTTTTTTTTATTATTTTATTGGGTGAATAATTATTGCCAGGCTACCATCATTTGCTGTTCGAAAATATAAACATGATGGATAATTACTTCAGTTTTCAAAACACGAACGCGCATGCACACGCACGCGTGCTCAAATAGACAGAGACATTAACAAAATAGAATGAAATAGTTTATCAGGAGAAAACACGAACAAACACAGCCATCTCAAGCTAGTGAAAAAAAGTGAAAGAAACACACAAAAATGCACGTTAACTGAAAATATAACACATCTTTGCCTCATTATCTGAATAAAAAGAATCTTTCAGATGACAATATTCAGTTCTAGTCCAACTATAGATTGTTGGTGCTTGTTTGAACCGCCTCATAAAAAACATAGATTATGATGCTCGATTGAACCACCTCATATAGACGGTCCTAACGAGCAATCACAACATATTATGTTTTTGGCAAAAAATAAGGAAATACAAAATAGAAACCAGGAGAAAGTCACTGAAAAAAAGAGACATTAATTATATACATATATTAAGAGGGGATTACGGGACAATTTATTACGAGACAATTCATTACGAAAACACGCCTATACAAATACATTGTAAAATTTACCGCCGTAAAAAGGAAAATTTTAAGATGAAAAATTGTGAAATTTTTCTTATTTCTGCTCAAAATAAAGATTGTGGTTACCCGATATAACCGCCTCATTGAGGCGGTTCTAACGAGTACCCACAATCTGTACTTTATAGCAGAGAAAAGAAAACAATGTTTACCCCAATTCTACTATTAAAAATTGGGGTTCAAGTGGGGTCAAAATTATATAGGCGTGTTTTCGTGATGAATTACAAGACTACTTAACGCGTTTTAAACTTTCGACTAGGCCCCCGCCCATCGGGGCTTGAAGAAATAGATGGGCTGCATGATGATTCCACGCAGAGCTGAAATCCGACCGCATACGAGTACTGGTAAACCGCTTAGAGGATTTAAGCTTGCCCGAGCAAAGCGGTGCGAGTCGGTCCGTCCATGCTTATATACCCTGTTGGTTTCATTGGGCGACAGGGCTTGAGATGTCATTTCATCTCAATGTCGGGTAAAAGCCCCACAAAATTGGAAGCGACGTCTCCAAAATGACCTATACAGTGTTGACGGGGACGTTAAACCTCAAATCAAACAAAAACACAAACTTTCGACTGCTTATGCGCTCCTTATACATTGACTTGCCAACATAATGCTGAATTTTTTGTTTTTCATAATTAATATTCTCAACAAAGAATTCAAATTTTATAAAAAAAAAAAAATAAGCAGGGTACTCCGGTTTTCGCCCACATCTGATTAACGAACGGTTCGATATGAGTGAAATAATTTTGAAAGGGCCGTTAAAACAAAACCAAAAAAAATAAATAAATAAAACTAAGCAGTTTAAGGCAATTTTAAGGCAAAATAAATTCACATTTCTCATACAATGTAAGATCATGACACATCAGTTTAAGAGTCTGTACAAATAAGTCTTAATATAATTGAAGATCCTGAATCAGCCACATTAATACATTATTTTCCGCATCCTTCCCACAACAAATATTTCCAACTTTTTTTGTAAAAAGCATATATTAATAATAATTGGTCTGGCTTCATCAACATCCTATAAGCAACATGGCCTCCGGGTGAAACGAACATTAAACGATGTTTTTCGCTCCTCGCTCCACCAGGTACAAAGTCACTCCATTCCGTTTGATTTCTGAACCGTAGGAGAGAAAATGAAATTACAACCCCCAGCGGGGCGGTTCATATTGTACACAGTCTAATAATAAGCAGTAAATGTTTAACTGGCATCTGACAAAATAATGGAATTACATATAATCATTATTGATATCCTCATTTTACGGCAAATCATGTTAGAATTTGAATTGCTGTAGAAAAAAGCATGCATTGTCCAATGGCATCAATGGCCGCCATTATTGTCTGTTTGTACATTGTTCGTGTAATTTATTGCTTGTCCACACAATACGTTGACTGGAATTCAGTTGATATTAATTTTAATTATTAAATTGACTGAGTGTAGGTCTATTAATTAGTGAAATAACCGTAATAAATGAAAACAAATGTGTATATTACATGTTCAGTCCATACATCACGAAAGCACGCCTATATTATTTTGACCCCCTTAAATCCTACTGGTAAAACTGGGGTTTATGGGGGTATACATTATTTTTCTTCTCCTGCTTTAAAACATAGATTGTGGGTACTCGTTAGAACCGCCTCGGCGAGGCGGTTCTAAAGAGTTCGCACAATATATGTTTTGAGCAGAAATATGGAAAATATAATATTTTTGTCTGAAAATTTTCATTTTCTGGCGTTAATTTTTTTAACATATTTGAATAGGAGTATTTTCGTAATGAAACAATCACGTTAACAAGCCCTTGTAATGAACACCCCTCTAAACCCCAATCTATATAGAGAAATCCGGTGTTTACAAGGGTCTACATTATTCCCCTTATTTTTGCAAAAAAAAACCATAAATTGTGGGTACTCGTTAGAAAGGCCTAACTAACGTTCACAATCATGGTTTGCACTAGAAATAAGAAATACAGTAAACTTTGTATCTTAAGACCACCTTTGGGACTGTTCAAAAGTGGTCTTAAAGACCACTTTTGAACAGTCCCAAAGGTGGTCTCGTATTAGGAGACGGCTGGGTGTAGAAAACACAAAGAAGGAATAGCTGAAACCTTCTCAATAAGCTTTTAAAGCAGATTTAGTCTTTATTTTAGGTGGTCTTTGTAGTGGTATTTTTCTGTGCATCAAAAAGTTTTATCTGCCAAAAAAAAAAAAAATGGCAAGTCTGTGCATTTTAGGACAAGAATGCGTTATTGTAAATGAAACAGTTCGATTGATAAAAAAATCGGGGCGCCCATTTTCAGTAAACTATTAAATTATTATTAAAAAGGTCTAAAAAAAACAAACAAAGCATACAAAAACAAAAACAATAAATCTGAGATACTCATTAAGGTAACGCTACCCGAAAAAAATCGGGGTTACCATTTTCAGTAAACTATCAAATTATCATTCAAGAGGTCTAAAAATCAACAACAATAAAAGTTGAAAATCCTTGGTATTTTTCTTAAAAATGCTCAAAACATAGGTTGTGGGTACTCGTAAGGAGGCGGTTCTAACGAGTATCCACAACCTGTATCTTGGAGCGGAAATAAGAAAAATAATGTGTACCATCGAAAACCCCAGTTTTCTTTATATGAAGTGGTTTAGGGGGTCTTCATTTCACTGACTTGTTCACGTGATGGTAACGAACGCAAAGCACCGTCTTATGGGCGTCTTATACTGCGATTAACACTCAAAGAAATAAAACAGTTTTGTTTATTTGTATTGGAGTTTAACGGCCCAGTCAAC
Source organism: Lucinisca nassula (assembly GCA_963580285.1). Lineage (NCBI taxonomy): Eukaryota > Metazoa > Mollusca > Bivalvia > Lucinida > Lucinidae > Lucinisca > Lucinisca nassula. The sequence goes on from OY757016.1 coordinate 43,319,901, forward strand.
ACTATTTAGATCATTTTTTGAGCCAGTCAGTTTACCTATCCACACTTTTCCTGCAGGGCAGGCTTATACGTAAGCGGTTAACTAGTACAGTGCACATTCTTTCGCCAGAAACTGACAACTGCCCTTCCTGAATCAGCGGAAGGGAGAGAATGACCGCAGAAAAGATTTCATGATCAATCTACACGAAAGAATGTTGCCGACCCAGGCAGAAATCGAACCCGCATCCTGAAAACATCCCCATGAAGTAATGTCGGGTTTTACTAGCAAAACGATACACACAATATTTTCATACTACATTCGAATTACTTCTGCCTTGTTCCAATTATTAGATGTTTCTGGGTTTTTGTAATGTATGAAAAAGGCCTCTAAAAAACTTTGCTCCCAACCCTGCCAGCACAAACCACGGGCCAACGTCGTACCGCTATCGGCCCGACGTTGGCCCGGCATTCTTTGCTGGCTGAAAACATATGTTCATGCGAAAACATAACTATTGAAATGTTAGTCTATGCTAGTATACATTCATGCGTGTACGGATTCATTAAATTTATTTTATATTGCTGTATACACACATGTAGTGTGAATTATTCACACTAAGTAATATAAGTTTCGTATAATAAATGGAATTACGTATACTGTTTACCACTAAGAAAGTGTTTTATTCTAAGATTTATATTGCACACAAGCCTGTTTACCACCAAGATTTTTGTTTTATTCCCAGTTTTATATTGCATACAAGCCTGGCAATAAGTAAACAAAAACTGATTGAAATAAAAAGACTGTTTATTCCAAATATATAAACTATGCATGCGCGTTGAAACCGCCACGCACAAGCTATGTTTACATAGAATCAAGATTGTCCTTCATAGAAATTTGAAAGCCAGCTTTATACCTAATAGTTTATCCCGCCCTTCGGTAGGACTTAGGATATATGACCTTGTCTTGGCACCCAAAAGCGTGAATAAGTTCCATTACACCTAATTTATGAACGGCAAATGCTGCCATGTGAATAATATAAATAATAATTGTGTACCTGTTTTAATTAGCAATCAACAACTTAAACACACGTGCACAAATATATCTATTTAATCTAATTCATTACTTGTAAAACAATCGATTAAATTATTACTGTTTATTCTAGTATATAGTTTTAGTGTCCCATATGCTTGGAAATTTACATAACGAAAATACGTCTATTCAAATACATTGTAAATTTTACCGCGCAACGAAAATTTTCAGATGAAAAAATGAGAAATTTCTCTTATTCATCACGTGAACAAGTCCGTGAAATAAAGACCCCCCTAAACCCACTTTATATAGAGAAAACTGGGGTTTACGGGGGTAATTTTTTTTCCTTATTTCTGCTCCAAGGCATAGGTTGCGGGTACTCGTTAGAACCGCCTCAATGAGGCGGTTCTAACGAGCACCCAAAACCTATGTTTGGAGTATAAATAAGAAAAATATCATAACTTTTCATCAGAAAAATTGCATTTTTTTAGGTTTGAAAAATGCACTATATCACACAGATGTGTTATCTAAATGTTTGCACGAAACATAGATTGTGTGTACTCGTTAGAACCGCCTCGATGAGTACCGACAATCAATGTTTAGAGCGGAAATAAGAAAAATAAGGTTTACCCCTGTAAACCCCAGAGTTACCCCTGTAAACCCGATGTATAGCTTTAGCATGAATATGTTTCATCAAAATTTCCTTAAGCATCTGTTCTGGTATCTGAAAGAGTGAATGAGTTCCGTAACGCCATATATTGCCGTGTTCATAATACATAAGATAAAATGAAGAAAAACCAAGATTATAATTCTATTTTGTTCTATATTCTTTATATGTTTGGAATAAAATAAAGTGTGTACCTGTTTCAATAAACAGTAAACAACTAAAAACACGTGGACAAATAAAGTTATTTCTATCATTTTCACATTTTGTTGTACTTCCATTTGATGTTGAATTTGGTATATTCACAATTTTCTAATGTCCCATACGGCACCGTTTACAAATAAACGCTTAATGTTAACTAACCTGTACATTCAAGCGCCCCACATAACATATAAGGTTAAACCCGAAGCTCCTATTGTCTATCTTTAATATATTCTTTGCTTTGCGGGCTTCATATATTTAATTCCACGCATAATAAATCGGTTTGCATTCTATAACAAGCTTGTATGCATAATGCAAATCGTGTTGATCCTGATCAGACGCCACACAATGTGGCGTCTGATCAGGATCAACACGATTTGAAAATCAGGTTTATAGACTGTTTACGGAGGTCCGTTAGAAAAGAATGGGTTTAATTTTAGGTTTGTATTAAAATGTCCAAAAAAGTCATAATGTTTGTCACTCATCACGCAAACACGCCTATATAATTTAGACCTCCTTGAACCCCACTTTTATATAGTAAAACTGGAGTTTAAAGGGGTCAGCCTAATTTTTCTTATTTCTACTCTAAAATATAGATTGTGGGTACTCGTTAGAACCGCCTCGATGAGGCAGTTCTAACGAGTACACACAATCTATTTTTTATTTTTCTTATTTCTGCTCTAAAATATAGATTGTTGGTATTCGTTAGAACAGCCTCGATATTTCTTTAGCAGAAATAAGAAAAATATCAATTTTTTTTCTTCTTAAAATTTTCATTTTTTTCGGCGATAAAGGTTACAATGTGTTTGAAAAGGCATGTTTCGCAATGAAGTCATAATGTTTGTCACAGTAACATACAACAAACGATGTTTCATACCAGGAACGAGAATATATACCTGCTCATAGATAATGGTGCAACGGTTATCTCGCTTATCAGATGTGTGTTGTCTGATGAACACAACGATAAAGGTTTTCCTCGCATACATAGTCCCTAATGAATACAAATGTATTTTACTATTGTATTTACGTTTGTATGACTGACACAATAACATTTTTTTAATTCAAATGAAGTCTACCGGTTAGCTGGAACTTTCTGACAGTAATTAAAAATTATGGACCTTGATTCAGTGCAAAATACAGAAAAAAATCCTTTGTTGACTGTTCAAAAGAGGTCTTTAAAACCTCTTTAAGACCGCCTTTTAATAGTCAGAAAGGTGGTCTCTTTCTAGAGTGTACTGGGAAATCGCAAATGATGAATAACTAAAACCTTCTAAATATACGAATTTACATCATGAAAACATGCCTATATAATTTTGACCCCCCTTGAACCCCACTTTTATATAATAAAAATGGGGTTTGAAGGGGTAAACCTTGTTTTCTTATTTATGCTCTAAAATATAGATTGTGGGCACTGGTTAGAACCGCCTCATCGAGGCGGTTCTAACGAGCACCCACAATCTATATTTTGAGCAGAAATAAGAAAAATATCACAATTTTTCATCTTAAAATTTTCGATTTTGGGCGGTAAAATTTACAATGTATTAGTATAGGCATGTTTTCGTAATGAAACCAGGATTAGTATTAATTTTAGCTGGTCGTAATAGCGTAATTTCACTTTGCTGCTTTGCTTTGTCTACTGATATAAAGATCTTACATGAGTGGTCATTTTATACGAAATTTATTAAACGAGCCTCTCACGGGTTTCACGAAATTCATATAAAATGAACACGAGCATAATATACCGTTTATCATTGTAAATAAAAATCAAAAATGAGTTCCTTTAAGAGCAATGAAAACATTCATAAGAAAGAAGATGGGTCATACTACGTAGTTTCGGCTAATAAAGCCTCATCAGTGACCCTGTAATGATCCGGCAAAGAAAGCCAGAGGAAACATACTGCAATTTTGAATATTTCGAATAGGTAGTCGATACAAAGACTGATATAAGTCTGATTTTTTCGCCCAAAAAGTTCAACATATTTCCAGTAGCAAACATAGGGTAGTCACGGACTGTGTCTTGACGTACGCGCAAAGAAACATATGTTATTATACGTAAGGTCATATCATTTTCTTCTCAAAATAGCAATGCCATATATATGATAAAGAGTATTATATACAATATAAATATATATTTACCTTTTTAAAATCGCAGTGAGTCGGTTTTAATGAGCGCATTCAAGATTTGTCTCCAGTGGACATGTTTAACTGAAAAGCTTCCTTTCAAGACATGAAAAATAGCATTCTTTCATAAAATCTCATCACGAAAACACGCCTATATAATTGTGACCCCCTATAACCCCATTTTTATATAGTAAAACTGGGGTTTGCAGGGTATACATTATTTTCCTTATTCCTGCTTTAAGACATAGGTTGTGGGTACTCGTAAGAACCGCCCCAGCGAGGCGGTTCTAACGAGTACCCACAACCTATGTTTCGAGCAGAAATTAGAAAAATATCGCAATTTTTCATCAGAAAATTTTCATTTTTTGGAGGTAAAATTTTCAATATATTTAGAAAGGCGTGTTTTCGTAATGCTATGAACCTAATGTTTGAAGCTTTCTTGAATGGGTCAGAAGCCGTATTCAAACAACAAAAGCCACGTTCAAATGATGAAATTGACGGCATTGTTAACAGCGGTCTGTGCCCAGTTGTTCAAAGCATTGTTAGCTTAACGAGCTCGTTAGTGGTCAAATTGTTAACTTTTCTTGCAAGTACAATATCTAATATACTGTGATTTTTGCTGAAAAAAAAATGAGAGCATATTTCTGCAAAAGCTGATCTCATTTTTTTTCAGCAAAAATATAAGTATATTTGCCATATCATTTGGAAAACAGGTCCGTAAGAAATAATGACGCCCAACATGGTGTCAGAAAATGATAAATGTTAGGTAAAAATGATAACATCTTTATTATTTCTGCTTTCATCATAGATTTTGGGTGCTCGTTAGAACCGCCTCATTGAGGCGGTTCTAACGAGTACCCACAATCTATGTTTTGAGCAAAAATATAGCAGATAATGTACACCCCTGTCAACCCCAATTTTCTCTATATAAAATGGGGTTTAGTGGGGTCTTCTTTTCACGGACTAGGTATCGTGATGTTAAATGATCAAAATTTTAACGATACGTTAACTAACGACATCATTAGTTTTGAACAACTGGCCCCTGATCTTTCTACCATGCATGTTGGCTTTACGGTCGTATTTGAAAAGTAATTTATATGAAGTTTTGGGGGCGTTTTCGTCCCAATTTGTCGATGGAATCCATTACGACCATCCATGGTTATTTCATTGCTATAACATTTGCCGGGTCCCTCGGAAGGTATTTTAATCCTCGGCCTAGTAGCCTCGTGTTCAAACACCTTCCCTGGGACCCGGCAGATGTTAATACTTGAAAATCCCTGGCCCTATAGTATCTCATACGGGCGTCATTTCCTTGTAACACAAACGCAGGATTAAATTAATCATTAAAAACGTCATTTTAATCGAATCTATTTCTTACATTACAGTTTCTTTTCGTGTAAATTTCTGGCACATGTACACCGGTTATACATATTACTTAAAAGTATTTTCATCGTTAAATACATGGTTAAGTTAATAGATAAAAGATCGGTTTCCCTCCCTTAATGTTGTCAAATTCAAATTCAATTTTATAAACATCACCAATAACTATACATTCTCCGCTTTGATAGACTTTTATAAAAGAAATTACAGAAGGTCTGGGCAGTTAATAAGCCTATGGTATTGTAGATGACTTTTGGCAAAACTTGGTCGCGTCCAGTGAATATATCTCTTCGGATATCTCTTCGGATATGTGCGCACATCAAAGACTCAAATCAGTCTGCGCATGCGCGCAGGCTGATCTGAGTCTTGGGTGTGCGCAATATGGCTGCCATTTTTTCCAAAGCGTTTCCGTGCAGACTGGTGCTGCAACATTTTAATTGAGTTGGAACCAAGTCTGAGTTGAGTCTCCGCCGAGCCTTGATGTGAGAAGGCATAGTTTCGCTTGCGGTGGCTCATTTTCTTCCTGTGATCATTCGACAGGTTCTGATGGAAAGTGACATAAACTGGCTTCTTCATTTGTGGAGTCTATTGCAACCTGACCGCTCCAGCTCTTCCCCAAATTGTATCTGTCATACCCACTTATCAATATAGACCTTATTAAATATGTTGGGCGCCTTTCCTCAACCGCATCTATTGTTGTTGTGAGACTCGTATAAGGTTCGCCTTTGAATCATATTAATGAGCCAGTGCAGCGGGAATATGTGTGTATACCATCTAGCAGCGGCGCAAATCTTTCCAAGCATCCACGCAATCTGACCAGTGTCTTTGCCCTCCGCGTCAGTCGTCTATCTTCGCCGGACCATCCATAGATCGAACAGTTGAGCCATTGATTGGACCGCTAAGGCATATGCTATTCGGCTTCTTTGCAGTACAATACGCTATTTTGTAGGTTTTGTTTCGATCTTTCTGATTTATAAACGCCACCGCTAATATGCTATTTAGTTTCACCTTTTATATCAATAGCTGAATATTAAAATGAATTAAAATATGTTTCGGGGTGTAAAATATCGGAAGACGATGTTTCAAGTGGGCCTCGGTGGCCCAGTGATCAACAGCAATGGCTCTTGTTCTCCGTTGTGGAGGGAAGCCTGACGCCTTCTGCTGCTAAATAGAAGTGAAGGCAATGATCAGGAATCGATACAATTAACCCATAGATCCCATCAGAGACACCAAAAACATGAAACATCTAGACCCTAATGGAAACACTAATAGCGGAAAGCCAAAAGGACAGTTACTTTCCCACAAAATGGCCAATTGGCTACCCAAAACAAAATATTATAAGTGATACACACACTCAAAGACAAACCATAACAAAAATAAACCGTGACAGAAGAAAAGTCTTGGAACGGTCAATGAAACGAATTCCACCGGTAATGTGTGTGTGTGTGTGTGTGGGGGGGGGGGGGGACTTAAATCGATTTTATGTGGTCACAATCCGTCGCGACTTAGACAAATAATTTGTTCAGGCCTCCTAATTCATCAGTGCAGCATCTCCGTGAACACAAAAATCAAACAACAACAGAGATGAAACAACGGTGAGGACTCGACAGCAAGAAACCTATGAAATGCTGGAGCAAATGAAGACCAACAGTTAGACTCATACAGAATAAGAACGTAACGTAGGTTCTGAAGACTGATCAAGAACAATTTTCAATGAGATAAATGTTTTCAAATTAAAAAAAAAACATATCTAAAATTCATCCTCGTTACTACCCCATATCTGGAGTTACGGTGGAAGATGTGATATCTCGCTCGCTGCCCAGATCCAGGTAGAGCCCAGCTTTGTACACATACATGTATATGGTTTAAAGACTTGAGTACAAGACAAAAAGGCAACAGGAAGGGACTGATTGTTTCGCTTCGTTTATGCTCTCTATAGGTTGGACTGTGCTTGTTGTTCCACTTCAAGCAATTGCTAGCCTAGGGCCTGCTCATCCGTGTGTTCACATCTCCAAAACGGTTAATTATTCTGACTAATATTTGCGCTTTTTTCATTACTTATCATATGGCATCGGGTCTTGAAATGTAATAACGCCATGTAATAAATTCGGTGATCCACAAGTGGATTAAATATGCAAATTAGTTAGATACGCCCGTAACGTTACACGTGCGACGTCCGTTACGACGTCGCGTTTACTTATGGCGGAATGTTTCCATTTTTGTTTTAAAAAATCGTGAATAAATTGCGGTTTAAATGTTATATAGTACAAATAGAATCTTGAACTTGTGTTCATATATTAATGAATTTATTAAACTCGTTGAGTAAAAGGGATAAAATGCTCGGCAAAGCCTCGCATTTTATAATTTTTCCTCGACTCGTTTAATAAATTCAATAATACATGGACACTTATGTAAGATCTCTATTTATACTCTAAACATAGGTTGGGGTCCATTTCCTGGTCATCTTCACTCGTTTTTCACGGAAGACGACAATCCACTCCGAAGAAAGCTATTCCTGCCTTCCTTATCATATGTCTGTCTTATTAGCTCACCTTGAGCAAAACTTCAGTACAGCTTATGCCTTGGCCTGTTGTCTGTCGTCCGTCTGTTGTCCGTCCGTCGTCCGTCCGCCGTTAACTTTTAGTATTTTCGACTCCTCCAGAGCCACAGATTGGATTGAGTTGACGGTTGGTTAAAATGGCTAAAATCGTTCCGTTCCGATATCCAAAATGGCCACCAAGGCAACAATCGACATCTCCACCCGTACCAAAGATCGCTTGATGGGAAGCATCGAGGTGACAAGGAGAGTCGGATTTGTTAAAATCGTTCCGTTCGATGTCCAAGAGGGCCGCCATGGCGGCTATCATGAAATTCTTCTAACGACATCTCCTCACGAACCAAAGGTCGAGCTGAAACTTGATGGGAAGCATCGGGGTGACATGGCGATTCAGATTTGCTTAAGTCGTTCCGTTCCGATAACCAAGATGGTCGCATGGCGCCCAGTTTGAAATTCTTCAAAAACGACAGCTCCACCCGAACCAACGGGCAACAGGCTTAATAGAAGTGGAGGCAATGATCAGGAATCGATATAATTAACCCACAGCTCAAATCAGAGACACCAAAGGGAAAGAAACACAAACATGAAGCAACATACCCCAACAGCGGAAAGCCAAAAGGACAGCTACTCTCCCACAAAATGGCCAAAATGCTATCCAAAATAAAATAATATAAGCAACACAAACACCCAAAGACAAACCATAACAAAACTAAACCACGATAGAAGAACCGCCTTAAACCGTTGCGTTCCGTTTCGATTCCAGAGATGGCCACCATGGCGGTCATTTAGAAGTTCTTCAAACGGCATTTCCTCCCGAAATAAAGGTCGGATAATGCTGAAACTTTATAGGAGGCATCGGGGCGAGATGGAGAATCAGATCCGTTCTGATATCCAAGATGGCTGCCATGGCGGCCATCTTGAAATTCCTCAGATTCTTCTCCTCCTGAACCAAAACACGTGTCCAGCTGAAACTTAATTGGAGGCATCTGGGCCACATTGAGATTCAGATGTGTTAAAATAGTTCCGATATCCTTTCGACTAGCATAGTGTTTTTCTGCATAACTGCTACTCAACACTTTTTGAACGACCCTCATTCATTCATATTTTCAACCAGCCTTTTGATGTGGCTGTTTCCCAATACGTTAGTCCCACAACTACTCCCAGTTTGATTATTAGCCCTCTGAGAGATGTTAAATGAGGACCAGAAGCTTCCAAATCTAGCCAAAAAGTCGAAAAAATAGCCTCTGAAATCTTCGTTTTGACCTGCTTCTTCTGAAACGGTGTGTTGTCCATACCAATCAAGTGCGGACTCTGAAAAAGGAATAAACATAGCAGAAAGTGCATGAGAAAAAAGAGAGAGTATGAAGGAAAGGAAAAATAGACAGAGAAAAACAAACAAAAGATTGCTTTTATCATACCGAATAGGACATTCAGTTTGCTAAAGAAAATGGGTAAGACAAGACCAACTAGCCCAACAGATCAGCTTCTAGTCAGAAATGATCTCCCCTACCCCCATTTCAGCCACATGATTTCACAAAAGCTCGGCCCTTCTAAAGATATTCAGAATGGCTGTGTTTTCACAGATCGCCGTCATGGCGGCCATCTTCGAATGACATCTCCTCCCGAACCAAACCGCAGATAGAGCTGAAACTTGATGGGGAGCATCTTGTTTGTTTGTATTTGAGTTTAACAGTCCAGTCAACACTATTTAGGCCATTTTTGAGCCGATCAGTTTACCTATAAACACTTTTCCTGGGCAGGCTTAAACGTAAGCGGTTAACCACTAACCAGTACAGTGCACATTCTTTCGCCAGAAACTGAAAACTGCCCTTCTTGAATCAGCGGAAGGGAGAGAATGACCACAGAAAAGATTTCATGATCAGCTCCACGAAAGAATGTTGCCGATCCGGCAGGTATCGAACCCACGTCCTCCTGACCACCAGTCTGACGCGCTTCCGACTGAGCTAACGAGGCCGGCAATGGGAAACATCTGGTAACCTTGATATCAACCCATGCAAAATCAATATATGTTCACCAGCTTAACACTTTTTTTTTGCCGATGAAATCTGGCTAAAATTATCGAATTAAATATTTATTTAAACGAATTAACTTTAGCCATCAGAACTTGATTGCCAATGAAGACAATGCATGCGCAACACCAGTAAACAAAGCCATCCATAACTCAGCAAACCACTAATTATCCACATGTTGAGATGAGTTTGAATGTATCCCTTGCGTGCAAATCAACAGTTAGTAAGTCAACCCTGCTTTAATTAAGTGGCGCTGTAGTCCTTTTCAGGCCAGTATCTGCAAGATAAGCCGTGTAAGTCTTTTTGCCGTTTCCTTCTTTTTATTTATTAAAATAGCTAGGCCGCGCCAACGATAAGGGTCTTTGAGGATGCGCCCATATCAGCTTGCACGTTCGCTAAGACTGATCAGATGCTCTGCTATGCCCCACTGACCACCCCCACCCCGCATTCCACACTTGACAGGTCAGTCGGATGCGCGTCTGACCGGTGATCAGGAGGCCTTGGGTTCGATACCTGCCAGGTCGCATCACGAAAACACATGATTGCAAACTTGATCTGATCACTATGCAAGGGACCCTTACTGGTCAAAAGTACCAAACGGACTTAACTGGAAAGTGCTGCAATTCCAAATTTAGATGACCATCCACTTCTGTCTAGACCAGTCTTCATGAATGACAATGCTAGACCCCACAGATCACATGCTGTTATTGAAGGATTACGTGAAAATTCGATTTCGACGATTCCATGCAGCCTGCCCCTGGTACTGACATATTGAGCATTAATGTGATACTATTGGCCGCAACATTCGCGCAATGACTCCGCGAGTGCAGACTTTAGCTGAATTAGAGGCAGCTTTTCATCGGGAGAGGCGAAAGATTACTCAGCAGCAGATACGACGTCTGGTCCAGAGCATGAGGAGGCGTTGAATGCAGCGGAAATATGAAAATAATATACACCGCTGTAAACCCCAGTTTTACTTAAAAGTGGAGTTTAATGGGGTTAAAAATATAGGCGTGTTTTCGTACTAATTTCAAGAAAATACATGTACCCGCATATATTTTGTTCTTGTTGAACACATGTAAACCTATTTATGGCATATTTAATACGGGTATCTTTCGAAAATAAATAAATAAATAAAAATTAAAAAAGAAATAAAGCTTGTAATAAATAGTGTTCTATTAAAAGTTCGTAATGTAAGCAGATTTCTTTAGACATTTTAAACATGGGCTCAAGTTGAAAGGGGCAGGGGCTAACAGGAAATGGATGACATTTCTCACGGCCTTCTTGCGCATGCGCAGATATACCTTGGTATGAAGTTTCTCACGTGTTTAAAGATCTCACGCTACCCCGCCATAAATGCCAAACATCCTGACATTAACTGAGCTCCACAAAGTACGTTTACCCACCAGAACTTCAGTTGAATAAAGCAAATTCTTCTGATACCGAGGCCCCGTTTCTTTCTTTTTCTTTTTTTTTTTTTTGATTTACATCTATCTATTGTAGATGGTTTTGTTTCTTGCAAAATTTATGATAAACGCGATGATTTTGATTTTGAGATTGTAAATTTTCCTTTTTTGGATGGTAATGTTCCTCGTGCGCCATCCTATGGCGTTTATATTTCGCACTTAACTCGATATACTAAAGTGTGTAGTCATGTAACTGACTTCAACACTCGTAATAAATTGTTAACGGCCAAACTTCTTAATCCGGGTTATCGGTACCATAAACTACGAATAGCCTTTTCAAAGTTTCATAGACGTCATTCTGATTTGATTTCAAAATTCAATACTGGACTTAAATCTTTTCTGCAACAAGGTATATCGGAACCCGAATTTTATGGTGACTTAGTATATAAATTCAGAAAAATATATAACCGCAATGACTTCAGCATCCAATTTCGTAAAATCATTATTCAATATAAAAAGATTGGGTACAACATAAATGTTATACGACAGACTGCGTGCATGGTAGTTAACCCAATCACGGTTGATAACTTTGCTTCCCTCTTCAATTGCACCCCGGTGGGTCAGGCCTCAGATTCTATGACGGTTCCAGCGTAAAGGCTTATGTTGGTTGGTACCTGATGCTCTGTTAATGGTCGGGCCCATCGGAGTCTGACTGTTGCTTTTTCTTTTGCTCCAGCATTTCAGCGTTTTCTTGCTGTCGAGTCCTCACCGTTGTTTAATCTCTGTGGTTGTTTGATTTTTGTGGTCACGGAGATGTTGCACTGGTGAGTTAGAAGGCCTTCATGCGGACTGAACAAATTATTTGTCTTAATCGCGACGGAATTAAGACCGAGGATTGTGGCCACGTAAAATCGATTTAAGACCCACAATGGAATTCGTTTCCGCTGACCGTTCGAAAGCGTTTCTTCTGTCGCGGTTTATTTTTGCTATGGTTTGTCTTTGGCTGTTTGTGACGCTTATATTATTTTATTTTGGATAGCCTATTGGCCATTTTGTGGGAACGTAACTGTCCTTTTGGCTTTCCGCTATTGGTGTTTCCATTAGGGTGTGTTGTTTCATGCTTGTGTTTCTTTCCCTTTGGTGTCTCTGGTGGGAGCTGTGGGTTAATTGTATCGATTCCTGATCATTGCCTCCACTTCTATTTTGATCACAAAGATCCAGTTTTGTTCTGTCGCGGTTTATTTTTGTTATGGTCCGTCTTTAAGTGTTTGTATCGCTTAAATTTATTGTTTTCGATAGCCAATTGGCCTTTTTGTGGGAAAGTAACTGTCCTTTTGGCTTTCCGCTATTGATGTTTCCATTAGGGTCTAGTTGTTTCATGTTTGTGCTTCTTTCCCACTGGTGTCTCTGATTGGAGCTGTGGGTTAATTGTATCGATTACTTATCATTGCCTTCACTTCTATTTTTATGCTGTTGGTAAGAAAACAAATGCAGTTTTGTTCTGTCGCGGTTTATTTTTGATATGGTCTGTCTTTGAGTGTTTGTATCGCTTATATTTTTTGTTTTGGATAGCCAATTGGCCTTTTTTGGGAAAGTAACTGTCCTTTTGGCTTTCCGCTATTGATGTTTCCATTAGGGTCTAGTTGTTTCATGTTTGTGCTTCTTTCCAACTGGTGTCTCTGATTGGAGCTGTGGGTTAATTGTATCGATTCCTGATCATTGCCTTCACTTCGATTTTTATGCTGTTGGTAAGAAAACAAAACCAAACGTCCATCTCCATGCAAACTTAGAAATCCAAAGCCGGCCACCATCAGTTCAAAAATTAGCTTTCCCGCAATGTGGATTTCCCTTGTCTTGTCGTTATCATTCTTCCATCTCAGCATTCGTTTGATATTTATGTTCTCGAAGGTGTCTTAACCATAACAGAACGAAGTGAGAGGATTGTGGCCACGTAAAATCGATTTGATCCCTCTCCACCAACAAGCAAAAAAAAAAAATAATAATAATAAAGAAAGAAATGCTGACCGTGCTTTTGATGTGTTTATTATTGTGAAGTTTGTCTTTGCATTTATGTACTGCAATATATTTTATTTTGGAAAACCGTTTGTCCATTTTGTGGAAGAGTAACTGCCCTTTTGGCTTTCCACTTGTGTCGTTTTCATTATGGTGAACTTGTTTTCATGGTGTAAGTGTTTCTTTCCCTTTTTTTCCCCTTCGGTGTCATAGATGGGAGGTGTGAGGTAATTCTATGGATTCCTGATCATTGCCTTTACTTCTATTTTGTACTAACGATCAACTGAAGAATTCTTTTTCCGAATAACCTAACAATGCCATCAATCTATTTGAAACTAAATAATTTTGTTTGATAAATTTGTGCAGCGAAAATTACACATTATACGAAAACGCGGAGTTTAAGCTTTAGTTTTATGTACGTATTTCTGCTCCGAACATTATTATTAAAAACGAAACTGATGCGCCAATGGCTGTGTCCATAATTCTTACGCTTCACCATCACGATAACAGACCCGTGTGATATATTTCCCCAAAATGGCTCATTTTCCGATGAAATTTTACGGGTTTTTTTCTTATTTATTCTAAAAAAATAGGCTTTGGGTGCTCGTTAAAATCGCCTTATTTAGGCTGTACAAACAAGTACCCAAACCCATGTTTTGCTTTGGGCGCTCGTTAAAACCGCCTCATTGGTGCCAACGATCTTATAAACGCGTTTAAACATATAATTATACTGATATTCACTCATGAACCCATTTGGTCGAAGCATCGTTTGTTTAACGAGATCGTTAATGGTCAAATTGTTAACTGTTCGAGTTAGTACAATACCTGATACAATTGTATCTTTGCTCAAAATATGTGAGTACCTTTCCATTTGCAAAAGATACTCACATTTTAATACTTTTGCCGCATTTAATGATCCTCGTTTAAAACCATACATTAGCTAACTGGGTTCAAATGGTTGCAAGAAAAAGAAACACCATCAACATTCACAGCAGTTCAAAAGTGTCAATCTTTGATTGGCTATTAAACTGCGTTTTCTTAACTTTAGCTTGTAAATTCCTTACAAAATGTCACTTAATGATAACGATTCTTATTCAAATACAAACTGTTACATTTCCAAGTATATCTTTGCATCAGTTCTCGCCAATATCTTTTGTTTAACTTTATTGAAAATTCTCAAGAAATTGAATTATCCTTCCCCACCTTGCCGTCTCGAACTAGATGATATTAAGATAAATTAATAACAATTGATCAATTAACTGAAACTCTTAGATAAACTTCTGTCGATCTATCGTTTTAACGTCATTTAAAAGATCATTTATAAGATCAACTATGAAATCATAAATTCTTTTGAGATGCTTTGTTGCACTGAACAATCTTATCAAAACAATATGGCTTTGCACGGTCATCATCTGTTTTTCATCTTGATTGAATCTGTATGAGAAGCCCAGTTAGCTTGTCATGTAGAGGTTGATAGCGCACTAGGTGCCTGGTTTGACCTAAAAGTATGGTGCAATGCCTTTATCAATACCACGTTTGTGACTTTCAAAAGTGGCATTTAAGAGCACATTTGAACGGTCTTAAAGGTGGTCCCATAAGCGTAGCATACACTAAGAACTAAATATGCTTTTAGAGGCAGATATCACGAAAACACGCCTATATAATTTTGACCCCCTTGAACCCCTCTTGTATATAGTAAAACTGGGGTTTCAGGGGGTATTCCTTATATTTTCATTTTTTCGACGATAAAGGTGGCAATGTATTTGTATAGGCGTGTTTGCGTAATGATAAACAAATAAACAGAGACCATGGTATGTCATTTTTCGTATCATACTCCATATCAGACCGAGACCCTCATATCAGCCCGAAGGATGAAGGTCCTCGGTTTGATCTGGGTCGAGGGCTGATACTGGGTATAATAGGTAATATTTCTCAACCGTTGACCTTTTTAAGATGTTGTGTTATTGTTTATGTGTAAAGCTTTTCTAAAAACAAAGCAAGGTTTTAGGTGAAAAGCAAAGCATAGTTTACTTTGTTCATACTTTAGCATATTTCATCAGACCCAACTATTAAAAGGGTAATCTATAAATTCCAGATAGAGAGAAATACATTTAGGAGGGAATAAAATTTATGAAACTTGTCAATTTTCTATACTCATGTTATACAGGAAACCCCAAAATGTGACCATTTCGAAAATATGCCATTGTAAGCTTAATCGCCGCAAAAACGAAATTTTTAAGATGAAAAATTTCGATATTTTTCTTTTTTCTGCTCAAACTATAGACTGAGGGTACACGTATGAACCGCCTAGTCGAAGCGGTTCGAACGAGTACTCACAATCTTTATTTTAGAGAAGATGTAAGAAAAATAAGGTTGACCACTTCAAACTCCAGTTTTTCTATATAAAAGTGGGGTCCAAGGTGGTCGAAAATATGTAGGCGTGTTTTCGTGATGACTGGCAAACAGTACAGGCACAGGTCAGATGTAACAGAATGTTCCATCTGATCAGAGCCTTCACCATTGGCCACCATTGTGGTGTGATAGGAAGATATCCGAGTGTTCCAAAGATTGTTACATCAGAGGTATGATAAATGGTGCATGATATAGTTTTTGGGGTGTGATATGTGGTGTGCGCTATGGTATCACGTGCTATCGCCTAGTCGGAACTTATATGCGCACGGAGTCCACGTTCGTATCGCATACTCGAAAACGAAGTATTTTATAGAAAATATGTGTTAAATAGAAGTGAAGGCAATGATCAGGTATCGATACAATTAACCAACAACTCCCATCAGAGACACCAAAGGGAAAGAAACACAAGCATGAAACAACAGACCCTAATGGAAACATCAATAGCGGAAAGCCAAAACGACAGTTACCTTCCCATAAAATGCCCAAACCGGGACAGAAGAACAGCCTTGGAACGGTCAGTGAAACGAATTCCACTGGGGGACTTAAATCGATTTTACGTGGCCACAAAATAGAAGTGGGCGCAATGATCAGGAATCGATACAATTAACCCACAGCTCCCATCAGAGACACCAAAGGGAAAGAAACACAAACACGAAACAATAGACCATCATGAAAACAGCAATAGCGGAAAGCCAAAAGGATAGTTACTTTCCCACAAAATGGCCAATAGGCTATCCAAAATAAAATAATATAAGCGACACAAACACCCAAAGACAAATCATGACAAAAATAAACAGCGACACGTCTTTCTAGTAGCGGAATTTCAATATATTACACTGGTAATACAGAAAATAAAGTAAATATGACTGAACAAAAGTTGCAGCATCTGAAAATGTACAGGATGATGAAAGTAAGTGTGGGAGTGGGATCGATGATCATCAACTGGCTTGTAGTTGATGTGCACAATATACATTACAGTGAATAATTGATGGCAAGAGTGTTTATTCTGTTTTATGCAACTATTATAAGTAAAACATGGCATTGTCAACATTGATTTCGAATGAACTGTTGTCCCTAGAATGAGTAGAAAGTGACGTCAGCCGCCCCCCCCCCCCCCCCACCTTTTTGTATTCGGCATTGTTCACTGTTGTAAAAAGGTAACGACTGTTCGGTAATATTATATACAAGGTGATTTTATGGACGATACATTGACAATTCGATATATCGTGGTGATAAACGGGTGACCACTAGTCTTTCAAACATTTTCATTATGTGGGTATGGCTTCGAGCCACATAACTACATATTTTTTTATGCCCCCGGAATCGAGATTCGGGGGGCATATAGTTTTGGTTTGTCTGTCTGTTTGTCCGTTTGTATGTTTGTCCATTTGTCTGTCTACAAAAACCTTAACATTGGGCATAACTTTTGAATGGTAATAGATAGAGCTTTCATATTTCAAATGTGTATACCTTATCACAAGACCTTTCCAGTGGTACCATAATTTTTGATCTCGTGACCTTGACCTTGACCTTTGACCTACTTTTTTCAAAAATGTTAAAACGTTAACATTGGCCATAATTTTCGATTGGTAAGTGATATGGCTTTAATATTTCACATGTGCATTCCTTGTCACAAGACCTTTCTAGTGGTACCATATTTTTTTACCTCGTGACCTTGACCTTGACGTTTGACCTATATTTTAAAACTTTTATTATTGGCCTTTACTTTCGATTGGTAAGTGATTGGACTTTCATATTTCACAAGTGCATTCTTTTTCACAAGACCTTTCCAGTGGTACCATCATTTTTTCCCTCATGACCGCGTTACAAAAAAAACAGGCCACCAAGGCGGGGATCAGCATCTTAGAACGGTCTTGAAGCAGTACGGCCTCACATGGAGAATATCCAAAGCTGACAGAAGAGTGCTGATTGAGAGGACTGACATCGTCGCTTCTAGAAATTGGTAAGCGATACCGCGAGAACGGGAGGCCGATAGTCTACATGCGCACATTCATCCCAAACAGTCAACAAATTATGGCAGTCTTCATCAGAAATTAGTCTGGGTGGTCCAGTCTCTAGAGCAGAGAAATTGATAGTTTGCATGCTGGCTCCTGGTAGGGATTTTTCAATGGGGTCAAAAGAAGTCTTGAAGGCCAACACAAGTACTGGAGACAACGATGACGAGATGAATGGTGACAACTTCTTCATCTTCATATTAGTTAAAAACAAGCAGATTCCGCAGAGCCCGTCCTCGTCATCGATAAAGTACGGTATCACAATCTACAGGGAGACAAATGCCCTAAAGGCAGACATCCAGGCCTTGATTAATTCGCACCAGATGCATTTCACTACTACAATGCTAAAGGCAGAGCTGCACCAGATATGTACATTGAAAAGGGAAACCATCAGGAACTGATACAATCAAACTCAAATCGCCCCAACCACCCCGCCACACACACACACATACACTATCTCAAAGGAAAGAAGTTGAAGCATGGAGTTACGACAGTAAACAAAATTGATAGCTGCAGGTCTTTCCCAAACAGGAAGTGACTCGGATAATCCAAACATAACTAAAAGGAAAAGCATACATAATGGGGAAAGAATCAGAATCACCAACATAGCACACATTAAATAAGAAGGAGTTGCAGCAAAAGCGCCGACATGGAATGGTCAGTAAAAAGGGCTTGTGGGATTCAGTATACGTAGCAGGTTCCTTACCCTCACTCTGGAGACGTTCCTTACAATTTTGTGGGACTTTTACCCGGCATTGAGATAAAATGACATCTCAAGCCCTGCCGCCGAATGAAACAATATGGTTTATAAGCATGGACGGGTCCGACTTGCAACGCTTTTCCTGGGCACGCTTAGATCCTCTAAAGGCTATCCAAAATTAATATATACCGGCAGTTCATACATTCAAAAACAAACAACGAAAATAATAAACCACAACAGAAGTACTTCATTGGAACCATAGCAGTCTGTCAACACAGGAACAGATATGGTTGGTATTTTTGATAATTGAATGATTTTTTCTTTCAATTCTCTATTAAAATCTATGTTATGGGTATTCATTTGAACCGAATATCCACAGCATAGGCTTGTATGGTGAAATAAGTAAAATTATCCCCCAGTTATCACCAATTACGCACGTTATCTGTAGCTATGATCTGGTCTGGTCGCTTCATGTTTGTGTTTCTTTCCCTTTGGTGTCTTTGGTGGGTGGAGTAAGTTAATTGTATCGATTCCTGATCTTTGTTTTACTTCTTCTTTGCCAACTGAGAAACTGCTTGACTGTGAGGAGTCGTCTTTAAATATTCGAGACTTCCAGTTTCTTTCTGTTATTTGTTCTTATTTCGATTGACAATTAATGAAAACTTGTCATCTTAATCGAATATGCGATATGATAAAGAGTTGCTGACTCGGTGTGCCTGTTGTCCGTTTTATTTACTATCGTCACTCCATGTTTCGACTCCTTTTCCTAGTGATATTGTAGGAAGAATTTGGGAACCCTTTTTCTTGCACACCAGACAAGCAAATCCGTAATTTTACCCTGGGATAGAAATTTATGTTCTGACCCTGGTGTTCCGACCAAAAATCGAATATAATCACGTGTTTGATAAATGCACTTGTTGATTACGACCTCGTATGCGCCGTCGTTAAGGTTGACGTCACAGCAACGTCACTAAACATTCCTGCAGTGTCAACACAATATAGCGGACGTTGGTAACCGAAGTGGCTGCAGCATTAAAAATCCGCTTTAAGAAATGGAAGGTATGCAAGAAAAAGAATCCAGTATGGGTGTGAGGGGTGGATAGAAAAATCCGTCCCTCGGGATCACTGTCCGGCATCACTCGGCACGCCTCGAGATGCCGGACAGTGACCCTCGGAACGGATTTTTCCATCCACCCCTCACATCCATATAAGATTCTTATAGTATCAGTTCCTAATCGTTTCTCCTATAAATTTTCATCTTTTCATCGGAACGCCCTCAAATCTTAATTGCTCAAATTATATTTTCATCTCAGGCAGACTGGTTCCAATTAGACTAATACAGATAAGTCACTTTGTATGTCTTTCTGTCTTAGCTATTAACCAGTCTGAGGAAAATGTGAATTACATAACTGCTCGCCAGTCCTTGACACAATCTTAATTTAAGATGACAAATTACTAAATGATTCGCCCTTAGCGTGTGGCTAGACATTCTCCGAACCAGAGTCCAACTGATCACTGTTAGTAAAGATAAATATGTTATCTGAAAAGATTATCCATACACCACAGAACTGAAGAATATGGAGTGTACAAGGTTTTCAGGACCAGACTAACTAGTTTCGGCCAATTAGGCCCCAACATTGACCCTCAAATATTTTCATAATTCCACAATGGAAAGAATGATCCCAAAGGCCAAGAAAATTGCTCTGCTTGACAGTTGCCTAGTTTCCGAGGTTATATTTTCATGCTCATTTCAACTGAGCATGATACTTGTATTGCTCAAAAAGTTTGAAATACAAACGATCAGCAATTCCGCAGTCATACATGGTAATGAAATACAGTAAAATTCGCAATTAACACCATCTAAAATTGAGACTAAATCTGCGTTTAGAAGCTTATTGAGATTTCAGTTATTCTTTCTTTGTGTTTTAACACCCGGTATCTCCTAATAAGGGACCAACTTTGGGACTGTTCAAAAGTGGTCTTAAAGACCACTTTTGAAAAGTCCCAAAGGTGGTATTAATATAGGACTTTTACTGTATATTATTAATTGACTATCCTGTATTGTTCGGCGCTCATCCATATAAACACTGAGGTCAAAAATCAATAATCATGTTTTTAATAGTGTCAATTAATAAAATTGTCATTAATCAAGTAATTCCATATTGACCCAGTTACAGGTCCTCGGTCAGCTGTATTGGCCTCGGCCTTCGGCCTCGGGACAATACAGCAGACCTCGAACCTGTAACTAGGCCAATATGAATTTACTTGATTAATAACATTATATTATGAACATACCAGGTACAGATAGGCCTATGCTGTCTACCGTTCTTTATTATACAGCCCAAATAGATCTCTGTTGCTTCTCTTTTGTACTATTTTTGGTTTGAAGTAGTCTACTCCGTTTTCCATACAAGGCAAAAACTTGGGGAGAAAAAAAACTTCGTCTCCAACAAGTCGGCGCTGCAGAATGTCACGACAGGATCCATGTTATACTTTGTCGTTCAGAATACGTACTTTGCATCATCAGGTATTGTTTTAATAAATGAGCGTTTAATGTGGACATTGCATGTTAATCTCTATTTGTCTGGCGAGCCAAGGGAGAAATTCTACTGCAAAAGAGCATTTTATCACACCCAGAGTCTATACTATGTCTAAGCTTTCTCATTTCCGCCTCTTTGAGACACAGTGACACATAGCTCCATCTGAGAGGGCGTGCGAGTAATTAAAGGATATATGAGCCGGAGCACAGCATTTCCTACAATTTACATGTGCGCCCAGCGAAGAATCAGATCAGTCTGCGTATCAATATAGTTTGACCAGAGACTACTCTTGCTGCGTGAAGGAGTATTGGGCCCATAGCTATCCTTAGAACACACAGCGAAGACTCTGATAAGACTGCGCGGATGCGAGGATTGTGGCCACGTAAAATCGATTTAAGCCCCTACCCCCACCCCACCCCACCAGTGGAATACTTTTATAACCGTTCCAAGGCGGTTCTTCTGTCGCTGTTTATTTTTGCTATAGTTTGTCTTTGCAAGTATGTATTATTTATATCTCTTATTTTGGAGAGCCGTTTTGGCAATTTTGTGGGAAAGTTACTGTCCTTTTGACTTCACGCTAGTGAAGTTTTCATTAGGGTTGAATTATTCCATGTTCGTGTTTCTTTCCATTTGGTGACTCTGATGGGAGGTGTTGGGTAGTTGTATCGATTCCTGATTATTGTCTTCACGTATATTTTGTGGGTATCCTTCCATATCCCAACCAGGGACAATATGCACTTATATCAGTGTAATTAAGAAATAGATCAGCTCCAGCTGTGATTTGTTGAGTAATAAATCACAGTTTGGGGGTCAGTTGTAAAGTAGATCAAATCACGAGCGCGTGATTTGTCTACTTACAACTGACCGACAAACTGTGATTTATTGCTCAACAAATCACAAACTAGAGCTGATCTATTTCGATTCTTATAGGCTGAAAATCGGCAATAATGCTGTTGTTTCCTTCAAAATCTCACAACTTTTCGCCATTGTTAGAAGAAATCCCGCTAAAATTATCGACTGAAACACATCCATTTTATATCCTTTTCTAACGTTTTCGATGCGAGAATATGACGTTACACCGTCTAACGTCAGGACTAGTAACGTCATAAATCAGCAGTTTTTAATGACGTCACTCGTCACGCTCTTCCTTGCCGTGATTTGTTGTTTCCATTGCCTATATAGGCGCGCTGTGTTAGAATTTAGACTTTACATAACATGCATATAAATGTAGAATGTCGCATTTAAGATTCAACGGAAAGCATCTTATAACCATGAAACTTGCATGCTGATATGTTGTTTGAATAGATACCAGCATTGGCATTCAGCTTAGAATACTTGGCATGATCCATTATGCATGGTTTAAAAGATACGAACATGGCAATGAATTTCGTTGACTTTTGCTTCTTTTGGTATACTTTGATAAATCAAAAAGAACTGATATATTCAATAGGAGGTTTTGCTTGTGTTGACTTTTTAAGTCCCCGTCAACAATATTTATGTCATTTTGGAGACTTTGCTTCCGATTTTTGTGGGACTTTTACCCAACACCCCTGCCTGTAAAGAATGACGGACCAACGTCGGACCGACAGCAATACGCCGTTGCGACGTCGTATCGCTATCAGCTCGACGTTGACCCGCTTTTGCGTGCTAGTTGGGACTGAGATGAAATGACATTTCAAGCCCTACTGCCCAAAGAAACCGCTTGTGTTAAGGGACTGTCCGACTCGAACTACGTTGTCTATAGTAGGCAGGTTTAGACCTTTTAAGCGATTTACCAGTGCTCAAATGTTCGTACGGTTTCAGCTCCGCAGAAGCACCATGCAGGCCAATCTAGTTGTCATAATAGAAGTGAAGGCAATGATCAGGAATCGATTCAATTAACCTATACCTCCCATCAGAGACAGCAAAGGGAAAGAAACACAAACATAAAATAACTAGACTCTAATGGAAACATTAATAGCGGAATGCCAAATGGACAGTTACTTTCCCACAAAATATCCAATTGGATATCAAAAAATAAAAAGATATAAGCAAGACAGACTGTAGCAAAAATAACTGCGACAGAAGAAGCGCTTTGAAACGGTAAGAGTATTTCACTGGGGGGGGGGGGGTCTTCAATTGATCTGACGCGGCCGCAATCCTGGGGCTTGCTTCCGTCGCGAATTAGACAAATGCAGTCGAACTTCCATGGCTCGAACACCTTTGGGAACCTCGGAAATCTGTTCGAGACAGGGGTAGTTCGAACCACTGAGGTGACTGTCAGGAGGCATAACGAGATACTTTTAGACATCTTTTCGGTGTTCTATAATGAATATGTATGCTGTGTGTACTCATAAGAATCGCCTCATCGAGGCGATTCTAATGAGTACACACAGCATACATTTACAAGATAAAAGACTAAAATCTCCTTAATTATCCCCCACTATTTCTTATGTAGCGGATTTCGCTAGGGGCTCAAGAATGGATTCGACACATCCATGGTAAACGAGCCATCGGTGTTCGAGCCATCGAAATTCCACTGTTCTTTGTTCAGTCCGTATGAAGGTGCAGCATCTCCGAGAACACAGAAATCAAACAACCACAGAGATGAAACAATGGTGAGGACCCGGACAGCAAAAACAAAAAAAAACAAAAAAAAACACTGGAGCAAAAGAAAACCAACAGTTAGACTCCGATAGGCCCGAAGCCGCGAATGATGAGGGCGCTTCAATGGGCGTTACATGAAATTCAAATATTTTAGTCAAACCATCAAAGTTTCAAGTTCCATTCCGTAAACAAGTATGTGTATGTGTTACGGAAAGGCCTGTTACCCACCTTATATACAGTAATGAAGGATTGGCCAAGGTATATATGTACAGCACTGTTGTTGTTTTGCTCAAACAAAGATTGTTGTACTCGTTAGAACTGCCTCCATCAGGCTTTGCTGTTGAGTACAAACAATAAAAGAAGTAAACTCTATATAAGCATTGATCATATTCACACCAGTATAACGACATTCCGACGGACATGATTGAAGAATTGCCTCACACATACACTCCTTTGAGATAAACCAATAGTTCCAATGTCACATATACACAAGTGTAACACGCACACGCGCGTGAACAGAACGCATGTATCTATGCATGTATGTGTGTATGTACCACGAAACCAATTAGTATGCAAAGTTCAATATATCCATTTGTATTATTTCGTTATCTTAAGACACTTATTGCAATTTCCATAGTTTTCAGGAAATCGTATATCGTTATTACGCCCGTTTGAATCTAGATTCCGCTGTTTTCTCAAGATCACGTGTTTCTTCCCCGCCAAGCTCTGCACAACTTTCCTGTAGGTTTTTCTTCCGCACACAGCGTATGCACACGGAAGATAACGTGTATTTCAGTGTACGTTGTAGAAACTACACGCAACATTTCGTGCCTTGAACGTTGCATTCAGTCTTGTGTAGTATAGAACAAACTTCAAGAAAAGCACGAACGTTTTAAATATTCGAATTCGGACTAAACTCAGAGAAATAGAAGTGGATGCAATAATCTGACGTGTGAGAAAAGGACAGATAATGTAGGAATGAGTTTTATTTCTGTGGTAAAAATGATTATTCATTCTTTATAACTCCAACTTTAAGATTGAAATGCTAAAAATGTCACTAAAATGGTTTATAGGAATTCTTTCGAAAGCGTAAGACGACCGCGGCGGAATGATTATTCAGTTAGAAACTGTCATCTTTGAAAGGAACCAAAGCGAAAAAAAAATGTCGTCTTTAAATTCGCCTCGATCCCCAGTCAGCAGTTTCTTGTTCTTCCTACCTCTGTTTTTATTTCTGTCTTTTTACAGATAGGTGTTATTCTTGGTTATTTTCATCCCGCAATTGCTTATTATGTTCTCATTACGTTTGAAGTAGAAGGGAAGACAAAGAACAGGAATCGATACAATAACCTTACACATTCCATCTGAGACACCAAAGGGAAAGACGCACAAGTTTACAAGTTTATTTAATACTCAGGTTATACATCAATATAACAACATGAGGGTTAATATTATAAACATGGTATACATATCAGTGACTCGAGGCACAAAACTAAAGCAACGGTACGGTAATTAAAACATAACAAGTAGAAAGCCAAAAGGACAGTTTCTTTTTTTTAAAATGGTCAAACAGCTATCCAAAATAATAGATATTAACAGTGCATACAAGCAAAGACAAACACAGGCAGTGACAGGAAATTTTACGTTGACACAATCCTCGCCCTTAGTTCTGAATAATTTGTTCGGTCCGTGGATGGAGTTCATAACTCATCAACCGAATTCAGAGATGAAACAACGATGAGGACTCGGCAGCATGAAATAACAGAAATGCTGCAGCAAAAACAAAACCAACAGCTGCACCCCGGAAATAGTATTTTCATGCGCACTTAGACCCCGGACGGGTTAACAATATGAGCCCCGCGCCAAGCAAAGTGTCTTCGAGCATTCCGTCATGACAAATTTTAACTGCGCAAGCCCAGCCATTCAGAGGGGCCAGGGATATGGCTTTCTGTCTGAAGATTCCTCTTGATTCACTGCTTGTATGAGCGAGCAGCGAAGGTTCTGGCGAGGCTCGCCCGAACCTTCGCTGCTCGCATAGGCGATAACTACAAACATCGCATGACGGGGCCCATATGATGTCGATGAATATAACAAAAAGGGCAAAGTAAAGACGACCAGTAGCCTGTTGTTCAAAAATAACCACGTCGATAGTTAACATATATTTAAAAATTTGATCATTTAATATGGGAAATATGCTAATATTTTTGCTGAAACAAATGTGAGCAGCTTTTGCTTTTACACATTTTTTCAGCAAAAATACCAAAATTGTAGATTCTTTATTTTCCAGATCAGTTAAGAAGATGACCACTAACGAGCTTGTTAAGCTAACAATGCTTGGCACAACTCGCCCCTGGTCCAGTAGCTTCGTACCGGTTGCCAGAATTCCCGCCGGATCTGGCAACAACCTTATGTTGCATTTGGTCATGACACATATTCAATGGCCATTTTTGCTGATTCAAGATGGACAGTTGTCAGTTTCTGGCAAAAACTATTCTGGTTAACCGCAGGAGTATATGCATGGCTGTCTTTTTGACTGGTGTTTGTTCCAAGACCCGGTCGGGAACTTTTTCAATCCAGTTTATAGCACCATGATCATAACCCTCAATCATAATGCATGTTAATGGGTAGTACATGCAGTTAACTAATGGTTTAAATTATATGAGCCCCGCCAAGCGAAATGGTATCTTCGAGCATTCCGTCATGACAAATTTTAACTGCGCATGCCCAGCCATTCAGAGGGGCCAGGGATATGGCTTTCTGTCTGAAGGTTACTCTTGATTCACTGCTTGTATTGGCGAGCAGCGAAGGTTCTGGCGAGACTGCGCGGATGCGCAGGCTCGCCTGAACCTTCGCTGCTCGCATAGGCGATAAGTACCAAAATCGCTTGACGGGGCCCATATGATAATAGCATTTGAAAGTTATAAAGTTCAGAATGTGTATGACATGGGTTTGAAATTATGGGCTGCACGTGCTTTATGTTTTATTCCATTAAACTCTAAAACGTATCTCTCTATTGCAGTTCTTATCAAACTTAAGAAGAAAAGATATATAGATTAGATATCTTAAATTAATTTATCAAAATCTGCATCTTGAAATAAACATCTGAATGCCTATCAGGCTCCATTGGATGCCAAGATACGGATATTTTAGGCCACGTGGAGAAGCCAGTCCGTGTTGACATATGTAAAATGAACATTTCAACATGCATGTTACAAAATAATATTGAGATTAAAGCGCTCCGTCGTAAAACTTGACGCCTCGGTCCCTTAGCCGTTAAACATAGTGTATTTTTAAATATTTGAAAAACACATTTTTCCTCATGAAAGCTCGTGATTGTTCTCTAATGTTTTCTTCTGCAAATATAAATTGTGTCTGCTTGTTAAAACCTCTAGCGAGTACCCACAATAAGGAAAATAGTGTATACCCTTGTAAACCCCAGTTAGTCATAGTGGGAGTTCTCGGAGATGTTGCGCTGATGAGTTAGGAAAATATAAGTGAAGGCAATGATCAGTAATTGATACATTTAACCCACAGCGCCCATCAGAGACACCAAAAAGAAAGAAGCACAAACATGAAACAACTAGACCCTAATGAAAACATCAATAGCGGAAAGCCAAAATGACAGTTACTTTCCCACAAAATCGCCAATTGGCTATCCAAAACAAAATAAATTAAGCGATACACACGCACACAAAGACAAAGCATAACAAAAATAACCGCGACAGAAGAACCGCCTTGGAAGCCTTCATGCGAACTGGACAAATCATTTGTCTTAATCGCGACGGAATCAGCAGCGGGGATTGTGGCCACGTGTGGTCGATTTAAGCCCCCCCCCCCCCGCCTCTTCCCTTTGGGTGCTTTTCGCTGGCCGTTCCGGGCCAGTTCTTCTGTCGCGGTTTGTTTTTGTTGTGGTTTGTCTTTGAGTGGGTGTATCGCTTATATTTTTTTACTTTAGATAGCCGGATGCCCGTTTTGTGGGAAAGTGGATGTCCTTTTGGCTTTCCGCTATTGATGTTTCCATTGGGGGTCTGGTTGTTTGGTGTTTGTGTTTCTTTCCTTTTGGTGTCTCTGGTGGTAGGCGTGGGATAATTGTATCGATTCCTGATCAAAGCCTTCGCTTCTGTTTTGCAAAGTCATTTATGAATGGACTTGTAAACGTGATTCTAACAAACAATAAACAAAACAAAAAAACTGAAAACAAAGAAAAAAACCAAAGAAACAAACAAAACAAAAGTCCTCAAATACCAAACTAATAACGAAAGCCCCAGCAGCAAAAGCTGTTTTGGATAGTCCTTCTTGTGAAAGGGCTCAAATGCTCGGTAAGGTAATTTATCTATACTAACAATTCAGGGAAACTATCCAATACTTTTCATTTTCTGTCTTTTCTAAAGAAAAAAAAAACAATATAGACGGAAACTTCTCTTTACTGTATGCCAGGCAGAAACCGATCTGGTACCTTTAACGAATGATTTAATCTTTTGTTATCAATCTTAAACCGCATGGAATAAAGTGCGTTGTGTCTAAAGATGAATTATTTTATCAGAAAAGAGTTATTGATAGACTACAGAGATGAAATTTACTGACAAGCATCAAAATATAGATAAGATTACGCAATTATTTTATGAAACAGACAAGCATTAGTTATTTGTTTAGTTCCATTTTTCAACACAAGACGAAAATTTATGTGTTTATCCATTCAAAAATTTAACAGGGTCAGTTTTGAAAAGCAACAGCTTGCTCTAAATGTTTAAGCGTATTTTACTTCATTTACAGAAGCTAATACATGAGAGAATTCGGGGTCCATTTGTTCAAAGCATCGTTAGATTAAAGGCTGTTTTTATCTGTATGTGTAAGACTATAAGAATCTTACACGCGTGTGTGGGGTGCGTGGAAAAATCCGTCCTGGGGATCACTGTCAAGCATCACGAGGCTTGCCGAGTGATGCCGCACAGTGATCCCGAGGGACGGATTTTTCTATCCACCCCTCACACCCATGAAGGATTCTTTTTCTTGCATTTCTGAGCGTGGATTTTTAATAATGCAGTCACTTCGGTTGCCGACATTCGCTATATTGTGATGACACTACTGTGATGGTTAGGGACGTTACGTAACGTTCTGTGACGTCCACCTTAACGACGGCTTATATGAGGTCGTATTCGACCAGTGCATTTATCAAACACGCGAGAATATTCGATTTTGGGTAAGTACACCAGGGTTAGAACAGAATTTCTATCCCAAGCTAAAACTAGGGATTTCCTGATCTGGTGTGCAAGAACTGCATGTTTTAGACCTGCATATCGTTTAATGTTTACACGATGTGTCTTTATCGTGCGTTTTTAATTTCCCGCCATAATGTTGTGTTTAATTAAGTGGTGCAAAATGGAAACTGAGAATGTGACAATTTCATTGTGTTTGATAATCATTACTGGAATGGCGTATCAGGAGGAGACCGAGGCATTTGGCTCAAGCATGGATACACAGAAGACAGTTTGGAGCACACAATGCTTTAATGAAAGAACTCACCCTTGAAGATGAACTAAGCTTTAGAATTTCAAACGAATGAACAAACAAGGCCAGTGGGTCAGGCCTCAGATTCTATGACGGTTCCAGCGTAAAGGCTTACTGAGAATTGGAGAGTATCTAATTTTAATTAATGTTGGTTGGTGCCTGATGTGCTGTCTCTGGTCGGACCCATCGGTGTCTAACTGATGGTCTTCTTTTGCTCCGGCATTTCAGTGGTTTCATGCTGTCGAGTCATCACCGTTGTTTCATTTTTGTGGTCGTTTGATTTTTGTGTTCATTGCAGTGTTGCACTGATGAGTTAGGACGCCTTCATGCGGACTGAACAGATTATTTGTCTAAACCGCGACGGAAAAAAGGGCGATGATTGTGGCCACGTAAAATCGATTTAAGCCCCCCAGTGGAGTTTGTTTTGCTTACCGTTCCAAGGCGGTTCTTCTGTCGTGGTTTATTTTTGTTATGGTTTGTCTCGCCTATATCATTTTGTTTTGAATAACCAATTTGCAATTTTAGTGGGAAAGTAACTTTCCTTTTGGCTTTCCGCTATTGATGTTTCCATTAGGGTCTAGTTGTTTCATGTTTGTGTTTCTTTCCCTTTGGTGTCTCTGATGGGAGCCGTGGGTTAATTGCATCGATCGATTCATGATCATTGCCTTCACTTCTATTTTGCATTTTTAGACCTGCATATCTTTTTTATGTTTACACGATATGTCTTTGTCCTGCGTATTTTTATTTCCCGCCATAATATTGTGTTGAATTAAGTGGTGCAAAATGGAAGTTATGAATGTGACAATTTCTTTGTTTGATAATCTTTACTGGTGCAACACTGAGATTACGGTGGGACAGGAGGAGACCGAGGCGTCTGGCCCGCACATGGATACACAGGAGAAGACAGTTTGGAGCACACCATGCTTTAATGACAGAACTCGCCCTTGAAGGTCAACAAAGCTTTAAAAATTCTACACGAATGAACAAACAAGACTTCAATGAATTTCTTACAAACACAAAAGGATACAAACATGCGTGAATAAATCACTCCTGCAGAGAGACTGTCTCTCACACTTAGATATTTAGCAACTGGGGATTCATACCATTCGTTGTCATATTTGTATAGAGTACCAGTACCAACCTCGTCACAAATAATTCTAGAAACTCGTTATGCGATACATGTTTGCTTACAAGAATCTGAATCTGAATCTCGCTGTAATAAATGTTTTCTTTTACTGGGATAGCATGTAGAACTACCGATTGTAGTTTTCTGTGGAGTTTCCATTGAAAGAGCAGCATTTGCATAACTTTTAAGATTCGGAACGTACGTGATCACCTGTTTCACGTAACCAATGGAACAAAAGCGCCAAATTGTCTGTTGTCTGTGAACACAGGGTTTGTTTATTTGAGCTTAGGCTTAGGTTTAACTTCCCCAATCTCTAAACACTTTATAAGTCATTTTGGAGACGTTGCTTCCAATTTTGTGGGACTTTCACCCGACATTGAGATGAAATGACATCTTAAACCCTGCCACCCAATGAAACCAGTAGGGTTTTTATGCATGGACGCTCCTACTCGCAACTCTTTTTCTGGGAATGCTTAGACCCTGTACGCGGTTTACCAGTACTCGTGTGCGGGTCTGTTTCAGCTCTGCGTGGAAGCATTCGTGCAGCCCATCCATTTCTTCAAGCCCCGATGGGCGTGGGTGGAATTTTCATTTGTAGAGAATATGTTTACAAAAGCAATTAATGCATTATTAAAGTCTACATCTGCTACTGAAAAGAGACGGTTCTAACGAGTATTATTATCACAGTATAGTATTTGATCAAAAATAATATATCCCCATGTAAACCCCAACTGTTTTCTGTTATGGAGTTAACAAGCATGTCTGTCATGTAAACGTGATGTTTTTCCTTTTTTACTAGAAATACTGCCAAACAGCATATTGAAGCACCATTACGATGCATTTGACTTCCATTTGGAAATATGTATATCCCTCTTTATCACGGAAATTTATCATTCAAACAAAATCTCGGTACAAATGAAAATTCACCCCGTGAGCTGATGGTCGCGATAAGCCTGACAAGTCTAATGCCATATGTAAATGTCGTCTCTGAATTTATGTAATTGATTGAGAAAAAATATGGAATCAAGGATCGTAAGAGTAGTCTATATTATGATTTGACCCTCTTATCTTCTTGGTACGGTAAGTACTGGGACTCAGATAACTAAGGTAACAGAGAAGTCACAGATCAGACTGCTTCCCTCCAAATTACTTCTGTACAACATCAAGATTCATTTTCTGGTAGGCTTATCGGCATCATACCGGAAAGTGTTTATTTTTATGATAACTGATATGAGATGGTATCTGTTTTCTTAAGTAATATAAGATTTTGCT
The DNA here is from genome assembly GCA_963580285.1 of Lucinisca nassula. Lineage (NCBI taxonomy): Eukaryota > Metazoa > Mollusca > Bivalvia > Lucinida > Lucinidae > Lucinisca > Lucinisca nassula. The sequence continues at coordinate 43,351,434 of OY757016.1, forward strand.
TCCAACGTTTTTGAAGTTGAGCTATTTGTTTGTTTGATTTGAGGTTTATCGTCACCGTCAAAACTATTTAGGTTGTTTTGGAGACGTTGCTTCCAATTTTGTGGGACTTTTACCCAACACTGGCATGAAATTACGAGTAGGAGGTTCCGTCAAACCTTATAAAGAGAATGGCAAACAACGTAAATCCAGATGAGACGACACAGGACTGAAAGGGATAAGCAGTTGGACGCTTGATAAGAAATATCCACAACCGATAGGAGGGACTGTTATGGGCCTGTAAAATATAGCATAAAAGTTCAGTCTGATCATTGCATCTCTGTTTTGCATCTTGTCCTCACATTTGACAGATAACCGGATTTAGTGATATTCAGATGGGATCCAACATGATAAAATGTCCATATAATTAAAGCAGAGTCTTAATATGAGGTGTCCTATATTTAGATTTTTTTTTTATTTTTTATTTTGTTTTGCTTTATTGTTGCTGTTGTAGAATGCCTAAATGTTTTATGCATTACTAGTGGTTGGATTAAAGTTTGTGGTCGATAATCGATCTATTCAGGTGACCGATGATCGATTTAACATCTATCGATGGAAGTGCTGGAGATATTTTAAAGCTTGCTTGCAAAAATTTATCGATTACCTAGAAAAATGTCCAAAAAGTAGGACTCGATATACCTTATTTTAGTTTAAAAAAAAAAACACAATTGTCTTTTGGATTTAACAACAATATTAGAGCCTTTATGTTCAGTCGAGCTTCCAGAGCTCGAATATGTTTTGGACCACGAAGGATTACGAAAACACGGCTAATCAAATATATTGAAGGTTTTACCAACAAAAAAATAAAAGATTTCAGATAAAGAGCCTATTTTTTTCATATTTGTGCTCAAAACATAGATTGTGGGCACCCGTTGGAACCGCCATTTTTTTTTATTAAACTGAAATAAGAAAAATAATGTAAACCTCAGTTGTACTATACAAAAGTGGGGTATTTTGCTATAGTTTGTCTTTGAATGTGTGTATCGCTTATGTAGATAGCCAATTTGCTATTTTGTGGGAAAGTAACTGTCATTTGGTCTAGTTATTTCATGTTTGCGTTTCTTTTCATTTGGTGTCTCTGATGGGAGCTGTGGGTGTATTGATACAATAAATAGAACTGAAGGCAATGATCAGGAATCGATACGATTCCTGACCATTGCCTTCAGTTCTACTTAAGGGATTCAAAATCATATAGGCGCGTTTTCGTTATGTTTGCTACGCTAAAGAGTAAAGGTATGTTGTTTGTACTCATAAGAATCACCTCTTCGAAGCGATTCTAATGTGTACACTCAACACACCTTTTTAATCGGTTTGTTTTGTGTTGTGTGTTCTCATCAAATGCGATTCTAATGAGTATACTATACATATGTATATGTTGTACTCCTTCTGAAACTGTCAAGAACCATTGTTGGGCTAGGTATCCTTAACTAGAGGGTCTTACACGAGTGGTCAACTCATATGAAGTTATGAAACGAGCCCCAGTCAAGTTTAATACATTTTAGTATAAAATGACCACGAGTATAGGATTTTGATTATAATATATCGATTTCAAATCGCCGATAAAACAAAAAAAAAACATAGGGTTGTCACCGACGGCACAGTGACTTTACAGATATAGCAATATCCACTTGCAGATTTTTTTTTCATAAAATAATAACATATAACAACTCGTTTTTCTTCAACGCTTTTTAAAGACGGACATGTATATCATTTTATGACATGACGTTATCTAAATAGAGGATCTTACATGAGTGCCCATGTATTATTGAATTTATTAAACGGGTTGAGGCATTTTATCCCTTTTTCTCAACGAGTTTAATAAAATAAATAATATATGAGCACCAATGAAAGATTCTATTTATCACATGACATTTAAAACGTATTTTACAAAAATGTCAATATTCCGCCATTAATAAACGCGACATCGTTAAGGACGTCGTACATGTAACGTTACGGGACGTATCTAGCTAATTTGCATATTTAATCCACTAGTGGATTATTAGAGATTATCACATGGGATTTTGGTTATCGCCCGATGTATCAACCCGAGACCCCATTATCTGCCCGAAGGCTTTAGCCTGAGGGCAGATAATGGTCGAGGGTTGATACAGAGGGCGATTACCAAAACCCCATATTATAATTTGTTTATCACATATTCAGATCCTATTCTTACTGTGTTTGACGTTCATAAATTGAAAAAAAAATGTGATAAAAAAGCGTAATTCAAGCAAAAAAGCGCGTAACGTCACGCCTAACTATTCGCGTTACGTCATGTAATTGGCAACGTCACAATAACGTCATGAGTGGGCTGATAACCGCTGTCCGTTCAAAATACACTGTTTCCGGTTATCAGACCGGGCGGGCTGATAACCGGAAATGGAAACAAGCATTATCACACATGCAAAACATGGGTTATCATGTTAAATATAGTACTGAATATGTGATAATCGAAAATATTACATGGCGTTATTACACTCTCAGACGCGACGTCATGTGATAATACTAAAAGCAACATAATATGGGCCCCGTCAAGCGATTTAGGTACTTATCGCCTATGCGAGCAGCGAATGTTCAGGCGAGCCTGCGCATCCGCGCAGTCTCGCCAGAACAATCGCTGCTCGCTCATACAAGCAGTGAATCAAGAGGAACCTTCAGACAGAGAGCCATATCCCTGGCCCCTCTGAATGGCTGGGCATGCGCAGTTATATGCGGGGCTCATATGATATTTGCTAGTGTGATTGTGTATGACGCTGTATTGCACTATTCTACAGACCACCCCAATGGCATTTTTTATCATACATGTGTGTAAACTGGTAATGTCTTGTTTTCGTGTGCTGTCAGACGTTTCTACAAACGTCATTTCATCTCAAGTTCGGGTAAAAGTCGCACAAAACTGGAAGTAAAGTTTCCAAAATGACCTAAATACTGTCAAACGTTAAACGTCAAATCAAACAAACAATTATTATTATTGTTATTATTATCATCATCATCGTCTTCATTATTATTATTATTATTTTATTATTATTATTATTATCATTACTGGTGACGGTGTTGGTGGTAATGATGATGATGATGATGATGATGACGATTTGTGAAAGTGTACCCCCAAAAGAACCTTTTCACTTACAAAGATGCCGAACAGGGAACCTGTGAGAGGTTTGTTGAATATAACTGACACTGACGATTATTATTCCTGAAGTAATAAAGACTCCCGTTCAGAGTTTCCTAGACATTTCGGTGGTCTTCCCGTCAGTTCTAAGAAATGTACATTGAAGTGTGTCTCTGACAACTATTGGTCTCATGTCTGAGCTGTTTTGACATTTACAAACGTGCTTCTTTAGAGTCAAGCCTGCGAAACATGACAAAAACGCGACATATCACTGAAGAAACACTAATTATTTGATAGGTCGTCAGTATGTCTGACTATCTACATACTAGATGTCGCTTTTCCTTATGCCTGGGATGAGAGTAGGTAAGGAATATGCTGGGGTCAACCTCAATATGTCAGGATCAATATCATTTCATAATTACGCAAAATTTTGGGACACATTAATCAGTTGCTGTGAATATCCTAAACAATATGTAAACAAGCCTATTCAAATATACTGAAACTTTTACCGCCAAAAATTCAAAAATTTCGGGTAAAAAGTTCTGATATTTTTAATAGTTCTGCACAAAACATAGATGGTGGGCACTCGTTAGAACCGCATCGATGCGACGCGAGTACCCTCCCACCACAATCTATGGTTTTGAGCAAAAATAAGAAAAATAATGTATACCCCTGTAAACCCCAGTTCTATATAAAAGTGGGGTTCACAGGGGTCAAAATTATATAGGCGTGTTTTCATTTCTTTAAAAGATGTGTTTGTTTGTGTTGAGGTTTTACGTCCCCATCAACACTATTTGGGTAATTTTGGAGACGTTGCTTCTGATTTTGTGGGACTTTTACCCGACATTGAAATGACATGATATCTCAAGCACCAACACCAAAACGGAGCGGTCCGACTTGCAACACTTTTCCTGGTCAGGCTTAGACCTTCTAAGCAGTTTACCAATACTCTAGGCTCTGTGCGGAAGCACCATGTAACCCAATCTATCTTTCCAAGCAATATGTTTGGGGGCGCACAAAATATTGATGGTTTCATTCCATTGTAGATTCCGGTCGTGTTTTTTGCAAGCGACCAAAAGTTAATAAGAATAATAGCTTTTTGTTATTGGTGTCCACGTGACTATCACTGAGATTTGCAGGAAACCCAAAATGTAACGGTTACTACGATGGCGAGGCCTAACTTATTTCTGGGTAAGATTGATCATTTATTTCGATGTAATTGCCCTCTAGAAGAATGCACTTAGACCAACGCTGTTCCAGTGCCATCAGCCCAGAACTGAAGAAGCCAGGGTCCATGTCTCCGACCCACTCCTCAACTGCCCCCACAACTTCTTCGTTGGACCGGAAATTACTTTGGGAATAGGAAATATTCTCTAGGAGCTAAGTCCGGAGAATAGGAGGGGTGCGGTATTAGCTCGTACCCATTCCGCTCAACAACATCCATTGCAATTATGCAAGTGTAGACTCTTACATTGTCCTGTTGGTGGAGATGTTCTCAGTTGGTCGAGCAAATTTTCATAAGGTATTTTTCTTTGCTGTAAAGTCCAACATAATATTCGCCTTGTTCGTCCCAAAATACAGTTGTCATCACCTTGCCAGCAGAGGGTTGCGTGTTGAGCTTCTTTGGCCTCGAAGACCCCGGTCCTACCCGCTGGCGACTTTGAGTTTTATTCTCTGGTTCATAAAAATGGACCCAGGTCTCATCTACAGTCACCAGACGCAAAACAAAAAAATCGTCCTTTGACCTTAACCGCTTCAATATTGTACTGCATATACTGATGCCCTGGTTGCCATTCTCGTGGCTAAGGGATATTGCCGTGGACCCAATGGCTGTTAGCTTGCGCAGACCCAAGCGATCATGTAAAATTGTTGAAACGCTACCATGTGAAATGTGTACTGCATCCGCTTTTTCGCCTATCAGAGTACACCAGATCACGTACTTTGTTACACATTTCTTCATCAGTGGCATCTGATGGGCGTCCAAACCCGGTTTCGTCTTCTAAAGACGTTCTGCCACCTTTAAATTCCTAGACGTTCTGCCACCTTTCAATTCCTCAACCCAGAATTTAACTTGTGCATACGATGCTGCAGAAGACCCATTAACATTGGTCAACTAGCAATGTTATTCCTGACCTGTTTTCCCTTTCAAATACAAGCACCGAATTACAGCTTGGTACTCAACTTTTGACGAAAAGCTTGCTTTTGCATCGCTAGCCATGTTTGACGTTCACTATCTTATGAGTGAATAACCATGATAAGCCTTTTAGAAGCCTCCGTGGTGTAATGGTCATGCTACTCGCTTTGTAAAGCAGGGGTCGCAGGATCGATCCCGGGCTTCTCCAGACATACGGATGAGTCTTTAAACCGAGGTCCCGTCTCCGTATGACCTTAGCTGTTGGTAAGACGTAAAAAACTCAAACACTCAAGGGTGCAATTTTGCCCTCGTCTAAACCATGTATGGAAACAAGGCATGAAAATCTTGGTTGTCTCGGTCCATTGGAAATGGGATAGAATGGTTATTACTTAGTGACTTGCCCTCGTAATAAACTGTTTCAGCGCTGTGAGATCAGTGTTGCGTAAGAGGGCTATCTATAGAATCTGGATGGCTTGGCAGTGTAGGTCCAGGTAATGATCACAACTGACTTTTTGTAGAGAAAAATAGTATTTATAAGGGTATATATTGCTCAAAACAAATCGTTCGAAAATATAGTCATTAACCTATCCATGGCAGATTTGCAAAAATAAATAAAATTATTTCAATCAGAAAATTATTTAAGAGCTAAAGAATTAAAACATGTATTCAGCGCCATTATTCCTGATTGAGTTTATTTTTGGTAATTCTTATCTACAGGTGCATTTTAATGACGTTTTCATCAAATGGGTGTTTTCGTAGAACTTAATTATTTCAAGCTCATTAAGTTCAGTTTATACCAATATGTTATACATTTTATCGAAAGATAAGAAAAAGGAAGGTATTTCAATGATAAGGATCATGGACGACGGAACATGACAGAAACGTCAATGATGTATTTTGTTAACCGCACATCCTACGTCTAAAATATGGAGTTGTTTCAATCTGCGTAGATTTTTATGTGCAGTCCGGACAACGTTAGAGGTTCTAATGACCGGATAGATAAATAGAGCATGTTTTGAACACGGTAAGAAAACATGCGTAAGCTGGTTCATAAGACACCATTTTATGTTTTGTAATGCTCTGGCACCATTACAGAGCTCGCTGAAGCCTCGGTCCTTTCATCATAGGCAGCACTTCACTTATCTGTGGCTCCCTCTAGCGTACGAGAGACCGCTTTGATAAGGTTTATTGTACTTACTTTGAAGAATCGATCCTCATGATAGATAAAGTTATAAATTGTAGTAAATTCTTTAATATAACAACTTATTAATTCGCATCTTTACTAGTATGTATTTTGTTCGAATGTTTTGTGCATTATAAAAAGTACTTAGAGCGATGTTAACTGGCTGATCTTTACAAAGATATCACGGAATTATTTAAGATTATAATCTGAAAATATGACTTAATGTTCTATTACATTATGTTTGTAAAATATATAATTACTTCTGACGTTTTCTTATTTTTTCCATAATCTGAGAAATTTGTTATTTGCTACAAAATTCGGTTTTCAGCAATTATAATTATCCAAAAATAATATTTTATATATATTTTATCAAAAACTCATGAAATTACATAAATATGTATTATTAATAGGAAAATGAACGTTTTATTTAATTATTTCGCGGAATATGGACTGCAATTGACATTTGTTTGGGGATAAAAAAAAAAAACCTCTAGGATACAGTCGGAATCTCTTGGTTGTTAAAATCTATGTTCACAGTAAACCACACTCCCCAGCAGGCACATGACGTAATTATGACGTCGCATCAACGTCGCGCGACGTCATGCCGTTTTTGCAACGTCATATCAACGTCGGTGCAACGTCGTGACGTTGCACCGACGTTGATGTGACGTTGCCCTAGCGACGTGTGTCTGCTGGGTCATGTTCCTGGAATAAACAACCGCGAACGCCTCCACTTTATGCAAGGAAAATGGGATTTCAAGGTTATACCAACAGCTCATCACACAGATTGTCATAAGCTCCTTGAATATACATAATATTCGTCTCAAAAACATAAACTGCGGTAACTCGTTAGACTCATACAAATGGACCGATTCAAACGAACACCCCCTCATGGTAACAAGTCCATGTAATGAAAATCCTCCAAACCCCAACTTTGTATATGGATAAGTGGCCTTTATAATTATTATATATTATGTTGCTCACTTTTCCTCAAAAAGCAAGACTGGGGGTACTCGTTAGAACCGCCTCAATGAAGCTGTTCTAACGAGCACCAACATTCTAAGTTTGCAACTGAAACAAGCACATTTTGATCATTTTAGCAATGAAAGACTGCAATATCTCAAATGGATGTGTTGTTATCACAACCATATTTATGAAAAAATGGTTTCTTTTATGGGAGAGCCAGGAAAAATAGCATTATATTTCATTGGACATATTTGGTATGTTGTCATAATGAACGGAAAATCTTTCTATTTTGGACACCTCTTTCTTTATTCACCTCTAATTAACTCTTAAAGAGTGAAGCACGATTAGCAGACGGCATTTTCGAAGTAATTTTGTTCTTTTTTTTCGGGGAAAAGAAGGTTTGACCACCCAGAAGACGATTTACACGTTATGTCATACCTTATTTGCTCTGAAAACGACCCCGCACACCGGGGCTTGGAGAAATAGTTTGGACTGCATGATGCTTCCACGTAGAGCTGAAACCAACCACACAACCGTTTACAGGATCTAAGCCTGCTCAGGCAGACTGTAGCGAGTTGAAGCGGTCTGTTTGGGCGGCAGGGCTTGAGATGTCATTCATCTCAATGTCGGGTAAAAGTCCCACAAAATTAGAGGCAACGTTTTCAAAATGACCTAAATTGTGTTGACTGGGACGTAAACCCTCAATTTAAACAAATAAAAAATCTCTGAAAAATAAAGACAAAGTAGATTATGGTCTGCTCTTAAGGGGAATGGGTATACCTGTCTGGGGAGGCATCTGTAAAAGTATTTTTGTCACCCATGTCAATAGGGATCAACTCTTAAAGGAAAAAATTTGCTCCTGGGGAGCAAATTCTTTTCTTTAAGAGTAGACCCCATTTTCAGCAAGACTGTGCCTGTAGAAAAGCGATCAGGAAGCCCCGAAAGTTGTCCCCCTTTGAAAAATGGCGGAAAAAATGTGCCAGGTGTTCCCATTCCCCTTAAAAATTAAAGGTTAAAGAAAGTTTAGTTAAGCATCGAATATTAAGTGCAACAACTTAACACATGTACATTAGCAGGTTGGAGGATGGATGGATGGATGGATCGATCGATCAAATGAATCGAGTGGATCGATCGGTGGATCGATTGATTGAATGATTGATTGATTGTTTGTCAATAGCTCCTTTGGTTGAATAATATTCGCGCGGTAACCCGTAAAACTCATCCAAATGAAGCGATTCAAACGAACACCCCCTCATAGTAACAAGTCAATAGGGCTTTACGACAAATTAACTCTTGTGGGTCTTTTGTGCCATCTCCTATAGAAAGGGACAAAAAAGATAGAAGAAACAGTAGAGGAGACAGAGAGAAATAGCAAAAAGAATGGAAGTGTAGAAACATAAGAAATAACAACAACCGCCCCCCCCCCCCCTTTCTCTCTCTCTCTTCTCTCTCTCTCTCTCTCTCTCTCTCTCTCTCTCTCTCTCTCTCTCTCTCTCTCTCTCTCTCTCTCTCTCACATGTGAGACGCCAAGTTCTGCAATGGAAGGTCAGACGGTTTTCTCCCGGCACTTCGGTTTTCGGCCACCTCTGATTAACGATCGGCTCGGCATGAGTGAAATAATCTTGAAAGGGTCGTAAAACCAAAACGAAAAACACACACACACAACCCCCCCCCCCCCCCCCCTACAAGGACATCAGACCTTGCCCAACTGTAAGCCAATATAAGCTGGACGCCTCGGTGACGAAAGACATATGACACCTTTCCTGCACCCAACCATCCGCCCAACTCCTCCAAATGGAGGTTGCTCAACAAAATTAAAATTCATGATGTTAAGCAGTTTTATTCTTTCCCTCACATTACTAATGTGACAAGTCCGTGAAATGAACACCTATAAACCCCACTTTATCCAAGAAAGTGTGGGGATTACAGAGGTATATATTATATGCATATTGCGTATTCTTGCTCAAACTCATAGACTGTGGATACTCGTTCTAGCGATCTACGTTGACCATAATGTTAACAAGTCCATGAAATGAAAACCCCTCTAAACCGCAAAATTAGGGTTTACAAGGGTAAACAAAATTAGGGTTTACAAGGGTAAACACTATTTTGCATATTTCTGCTCCAAGACATAGGTTGTGGGTACTCGTTAGAACCGCCTCAATGAGGCGGTTCTAACGAGCACCCACAACCAATGTTTGGAGGTAAGAAAAATATCACAATTTTTGTTCGGAAAAGTAGCCATTTTGGAGAACTGAAGGAATGTACTGTTTCACACGGGTGTGTTATAGACTGTCTGCAGCAAGACCTAGCGAGTACCCATAATCTATGTTTTTTTTTTTTTTTTTTTTTTTTTTTTGTTTCTTGCAAAATGAAAAATAATGTATTCCAGTTTTACTCATATAAAAGTGGGGTTTATTGGGGTCAAAATGATAAAGGTGTGTTTTCGTGATGTTTGACCCCCTTGAACCCCACTTTTATATAGTTAAACTGGGATTTACAGGGGTAACCCTTATTTTTCTTATTTCCGCTCTAAAATATAGTTTGTGCGTACTCATTAGAACCGGCTCAATGAGGCGGTTCTAACGAGCAACCACAATCTATATTTTGATCAGAAATAAAAAAAAAATCACAATTTTTCATCTTAAAATTTTCGGGGTTTTTTTTTCGGCGGTAAAGTATGCAATGTATTTGTATAGGCGTGTTTTCGTAAAGGTAAGCGACTCCCTTTAGTTCATTTGTCATGTTTTGAAGGGCTTTGGCAGATAAGGTTGACACGGCGGAGTTATCGTTTGCACCTGCCTTTGGAATATTCTATGAACAGAAAGGTATATCAAGTCACACGATTAAGACGAGTGTTAAGTTGGTTCCTTATTCCTTATTCCTTGTTCCTTATTCCTTATTCCTTGTTCCTTATTCCTTATTCCGTGTTCCTTATTCCTTATTCCTTATTCGATTTTCAACTTCATAGTACTTTGCCACGCGGTGTAACAGAACATTTGCGTATGTCCTAATCATCATCATTTTTACTTCTAAGCATGATGGTATAGGTTTCGAAATCCAGCAGGTATCAACGGCGAATAAGGAATAAGGAACAAATCCAAATTTTCCTTATTCCTTATTCGATTTTCAACTTCACAGTACTTTGCCACGCGGTGTAACAGAACATTTGCGTATGTCCTTATCATCATCATTTTTACTTCTAAGCATGATGGTATAGGTTTCAAAATCCAGCAGATATAAACTGCGAATAAGGAATAAGGAACAAATCCAAATTTTCCTTATTCCTTATTCGATTTTCAACTTCATAGTACTTTGCCAAGCGGTGTAACAGGACATTTGCGTATGTCCTAATCATCATCATTTTCACTTCTAAGCATGATGGTATAGGTTTCGAAATCCAGCAAGTATCAACTGCGAATAAGGAATAAGGAACAAATCCAAATTTTCCTTATTCCTTATTCGAATTTCAACTTCACAGTTCTTTGCCACGCGGTGTAACAGAACATTTGCGTATGTCCTAATCATCATCATTTTTACTTCTAAGCATGATGGTGTAGGTTTCGAAATCCAGCAGGTATCAACGGCGAATAAGGAATAAGGAACAAATCCAAATTTTCCTTATTCCTTATTCGATTTTCAACTTCATAGTACTTTGCCACGCGGTGTAACAGGACATTTGCGTATGTCCTAATCATCATCATTTTTACTTATAAGCATGATGGTATAGGTTTCGAAATCCAGCAAGTATCAACTGCGAATAAGGAATAAGGAACAAATCCAAATTTTCCTTATTCCTTATTCGATTTTCAACGCAAATGTTCTGTTACACCGCGTGGCAAAGTACTGTGAAGTTGAAAATCGAATAAGGAATAAGGAAAATTTGGATTTGTTCCTTATTCCTTATTCGCCGTTGATACCTGCTGGATTTCGAAACCTATATCATCATGCTTAGAATTGAAAATGATGATGATTAGGACATACGCAAATGTCCTGTTACACCGCGTGGCAAAGTACTATGAAGTTGAAAATCGAATAAGGAATAAGGAAAATTTGGATTTGTTCCTTATTCCTTATTCGCCGTTGATACCTGCTGGATTTCGAAAGCTATACCATCATGCTTAGAAGTAAAAATGATGATGATTAGGACATACGCAAATGTTCTGTTACACCGCGTGGCAAAGTACTATGAAGTTGAAAATCGAATAAGGAATAAGGAATAAGGAACAAGGAATAAGGAATAAGGAACAAGGAATAAGGAATAAGGAATAAGGAACCAACTTAACACTCGTACGATTAAGTGAATTCCACGCTATGATGTATATGTCCGGTTGGTCCGTTTGCAATCTTCATGTGGACACAGCGAATTTGACACATACATATATTGACACCTCGCGTTGTCAATCTTATCTGCGGCTACAATACTCATCATTTAGTCATTTTGAGATAATTGATTCCATTGTGGAACTTTGTTTGTTTGTTTGATTTAAGGTTTAACGCCCCCATCAGCACTGTATATGTCATTTGGAGCCGTTGCTTCCAGTTTTGTGGGACTTTACCCGACATTGAGATGAAAGGAACTTTGAAAATATTTGAATGGCACTTGATGTTTGTTTTGTTTTTGGAGTTTAGCGACCCAATCAACACTATTAAGGTAACACCCAGCCGGTCGGTTTACATAGCCTTATTTTCCCTGGGTAGGCTTAAACATAATCGAATAACCAGTTTTGTTTGTTTGACTTGAGGGTTAACGTTCCCATCAACACTGTGTTGGTCATTTTGGAGACGTTGCTTCCAATTTTGTGGGACTTTTACCCGACATTGAGATTAAATGACATCTACATGTACATTGTATGATCATCATGTCAAATCCGTTCTATAAGAATATATTTATACGCCCAATATCAAAACTTAAAGTCATGTTCAGAAACTCAGGGATGAAAAGGTAGATCTTAAAAAGCGCGTAGAAAAATAGTCCCGGGTATCCTTTTGTCTTTCAGCAACAATTTATTTGTAAGTTAATTAGCACGTTAATTTTGGTGTTAGCCACTATTTCGAACTTTTTCGAAGTGCCATGCTCATCCCCTGTACTGTCATGTTTAGTCTTGTGGACTATTTGTATTAAGTGTATGAAGAAGCGGAAGTGCTGTGGTTCGGTCCAGTACCTACATAGAATTGCGTTGACATAGAAACTTGATACAAGTATCAACTTTCAAAAACTTTGCGATTGTGCACGTGACTAATTTAGCGCACACATTGCATTTCTAAAAAATACTGGAATCGGTTATATAAAGCCACGCGATTCTTGTCCCTGTGAGGTTTATTTGCAAAATCTGGTTTGTCTCACTGTCTCTGGAAATTGGCAAAGAGTGAAGATGTCGCAAAAACGAGGCATCTTATCAGGGCAAACAGTGAAGACCTAGGACGCCGCAGAACGCGGCGTGTGATCAGGGTCTACACCGTTTGCTTAAAAGACAAGAACTGAAGGGTTAAACGAAACTGTCTTAGTCTCCGTTCAGGACCGTTATCACGAAAAAAACGCCTATACAAATAAATTGTAAATTCTACCGCGGAAAAAAACGATTTAAAGATGAAAAAATGTGATATTTTTCTTATTTCTGCTCAAAATATAGATTGTGGATGCACGTTAGAACCGCCTCATCGAGGCGGTTCTAACGAGTACCCACAATCTATATCTTAGAGCAGAAATAAGAAAAATAAAACCCCAGTTTCAAAGGGGTGGAAATTATACAGGCTTGTTTGCCTACACTCAGCGACAATCGCATCGGGGCTTGAAGAAATAGATGGGCTGCATGATGCTTCCACGTAGAGCTGAAACCGACCCGCACACGAGTACTGGTAAATCGCTTAGAGGATCTAAGCCTGCCCAGGCAAAGCAGTTTGAGTCGGACCACCCATGCTTATAAACCCTCTTTGTTTCATTGGGCGGCAGGGCTTGAGATGTCATTTCATCTCAATGTCGGGTAAAAGTCCCACAAAATTGGAAGCACCGTCTCCAGAATGACCTTTACAGTGTTGACGGGGACGTTAAACCTCAAATCAAACAAAAACCAACACTCAGTGACAATCAAGTCAGTACTGTTAGTGCTTTGATTATCAAAAGGAACGTGCCTTTGTCATAATTCAAGGATTATGTTTTTGTTCTGTAGCCTGTCACTTCTTTATCTTAATCTCCATCAGATTCCTATCTTAAAACTAAAGAAAAACGCTGTTGAAATCGCCTATAAAAAGTCAATTGTGCTGCATAATTAGAGCCTTAAATTCGTAGGTAAAACACTTTCTTAAATGTGTTTAATGAAGCAAATTAGCAAACTCACAAATTTTTTACAATAATAAAATATTATAATGAGAAATTATGAATATAGGCACGCCAGTGTGATGAAAATCTTAGCTTCGCACCATATGCGATTTGCACTACAAAGCGCCTATTTTCTTCTTGTTTAAAGTTTATTTTCTTCTCTCTAATTCGTGTTTAATTTTTAAGGCGGGTGACAAACACATATTTTTCCGAAACATTTAATCTGTAATATCACTTTTTAGTATTTTTGTCAGTGGTTTAAGCACTTGAATCGACTGAAGTGGGCCCTGCGTAAAACGACTTAAATTGACTGTCTTAATAAACAGCGGCGGTAACAAGTGTATTTCCACTCAAAAATATTAATTTCATCGATGTTATCATTGCCTTTTTATAAAGAAGCCAGCATCAAAGGGATGAAAAAGTGAAGACCCAGAAGAATACAGCATGTCAAAAGGCGAATTGACCCTCCAAAATTACTCGGAGGAGTACTTAATGCTTAAACAGGTGCACACTGAAGCTACCGCCTTGTCGAATGCCGTATCTACCTAGATATCTACCGCGATTGTGGAACATGAAGGAGAAAATACGTTTTATCGCTCTACAAAAAATCGTTTTGAGATATAACAACTGATTTTGTTGTTTGTAACATGCACAGACAAAAAGAAAGAGAGAAATTTGAAATAATCAAGTGAATTAAACCGATATCTATCTTAAGATAAGAGAAGAGAAAAAAATCAAGAAAATAGACAAATTAAGCCTGGACTTATTTATTGTAATGTTTATAAAATGTAAACAGAATAGTCATGTACAATGTACAATAAAATTCCTATATTAAGACCACCTCTGTGACTGTTCAAAAGTGGTCTTCAAGACCACTTTTGAACAGTCCTAAAGGTGGTCTCTTATTGGGGGACACTGGGGTCGGGGTGTTTGAGTTTTACGTCCCACCAACAGCTAAAGTCATACGGAGACGGGACCTCGGTTAAAAGACTCATCCGAAAGTCTGCAGGGGACACTGGGTGTGGTAAACACAAAAAAAAAACTTAAACTTTCTCAATACGCTTTTAACACCTGATTTAGTCTTTAGGTGGTCTTAATAGCGGAATGTTATTCTATATACATGACTTTTCTTTTTGCAAACTAACATAGATTATGATCATGAATACTTAAGAATCGCATAAAAATGTTTCTTAGATTAACACAGCCGTACTCTTTCATTACCACAGAAATTGCAATCTATGGTTCTAGCGGGTCTCCATAGTCTTTGTTTTGAGCAAGATTAATCAGTCCGTGAAATGTTCGACCTCTTCAACCCCATTTTAAATAGAGAAAACTGAGGTTTTCTGGGGTATACATTATTTTTCTTATTTCTGCTCCAAAGCATAGGATGTGGGTACTCGTTAGAACCGCCTCAGTGAGGTGGTTCTAACGAGCACTCACAACCTATGTTTGCAGTATTAGTCAGAAACAAATAACTGATTTTCATTAGAAGAGCAACAATTTTCATCACGTGAACAAGTCCGTGAAACAAAGACCCCCTATACCCCACTTTATATAGAGAAAACTGGGGTTTACGGGGTATACATTATTTTTCTTAGTTCTGCTCCAGGACATAGGTTGTGGGTACTCGTTAGGATCGCCTTAACGAGGCGGTTCTAACGAGCACCGACAACATATGTTTGGACTATTAATAAGAAACATATCACTGATATTCATCAGAAGAGCAACAATTTTGGAAATGTGAAAAAATGCTCTATGTCGCAAGGGTGTGTTATCGACGGTAATGGGAAATAATATATACCCTTGTAAACCCTGTTTTCCTGTGTACAAAATGGGCTTTGGCAAGGGTAATCGTGACTCTTACTTGTCACCATGATAACGTCATTGCCATGGTAATGAAAGAAGCATTGACAACGAATGTGTGCATGTATTCATTACGATAACGCACCAGCGCGACATGGTGCATTTTTCATATCTCCAAAATGGCTACTTTTCTAATGAAAATCTGTGATATTTTTCTTCTTTATACTTCAAACATAGGTTGTGGATGCTCGTCAGAACCGCCTCATCGAGGCGGTTCTAACGAGTACCCTCAGTCTATGTTTTCGAGCAGAAATAAGGAAAATAATGAATAGCCCTGTAAACCCCAGTTTTCTCTATATAAATTGGGGTTTGACTGGGTGCTCATTGCACGGGCTTGTTTACCTGATGAGTTTCATCGTTTCTTGGTTAGAAAATGGTGAAAATCGTAAAACTAATCGCTTGCAATAAAACTGATTCTATATAGATATACTTAAGTGTGAATTAAAACTCCGCGAAACTGAAGTAATTTTATCCTCAAATCTTATCGAACTATTATACATCTAGATATGTTCAAGTGAATCAATTTGTATGCGTCAGGAATATTGGGAATGTGTGCATTTGTGTCCTACCAACAACTAAGGTCATATTGAGACGGGGCTTCGTTTAAGGAATCATCACGATCTCTATATGAGGCGAGTAACACGGAGGCTTCTAGAATATTGGAAAAACACACAATCCTTTTAAACCCTTGCCTGCCCAGGCAAGGTGATGCGAGTCCATGCATATAAACCCTATTGGTTTCATTGGGCCGCAGGGCTTGAGCTGTAATTTCACCTCAATGTCGGGAAAACTCCCACAAAATTGGAAGCAACGTCTCCAAAGTGACCTAAATAGTGTTGACGGGACATTAAACCCAAATCAAACAAACATATAAACAAACCTTTTAAACGCCTAAAAGGGAATACAATTTCTTACTTTCTCATTCAGAAAAAACAACATAGATGTTCTATATAATTACAGAGAAAGAAAGAAAGGAAAGACGTCCACATGTAAAACCAACTTTCTCTTTATATAAAGGCGGGTTTACAAGGGTGTTCATTACTCAAACTTTTTTTCACGCCATGTAAACATTGCTGATCGCTTTTCCATCTTCAGAAACCAATTTTAATTTCATGCAACAAAAATGGTTAAACGATCACTTTATAACGAGTTAATTTATCAAGCTAGTGTTTGAATAGAAAGAAAAAAAAAATCTACATTTTCATCAAGAATTCAGTCTAGAGTTTATGATGAGCCTGTCATTAATACGATTTAGCCGCGTCCAAATTTTAGGATCCCTTTACGTTGTCATGGATACATGTATTTATACAATACTACGGCTGATTAGCCTGCAAATTAAGTGAAAGAAAAGTAGTAACAACAGATAACACAAAAATTACTGTTAAAATGCAGGCTGTGTTGACAACACAGCCTGCATTTTAACAGTATTTTTGTGTAGTAGGTCTCTTTTTCCACTTTTCTCGGCGATGAGGTAGTCACGGTGATTTTGTTTGTCGCCCACATTAATACAAGCACCCTCATCAAAAGATTCAGAATCCCTCCGAGATACCGATGGGAAGATAAACTTAAAAGCGGGCTTCGAGCGAAAATAATCATTGCTCACTTAACACTTTTAAGTCGATCAAAAACGATGAACAATGAAGTGGTGGATGATATCGATAAGGAGGAAAGAAAGTTATCGCCCGTTGAGACCGCCCTTGGTGCAAGACGTGTTAGATGTTTAGATTTTTCCTTTTTTTTTTTTTTTTTTTGTTGTTGTTTGCTTTTTTTCAAGGTCACATTAGTGACGACAGTTTTAATTAAAATGACCTATTTAACAATTAGAACATCAGCGATGATTGTTTCTCTGCGCACATAAGCACACACGCAAACATGCAAATCTATACATGGTATGATTTGAGGCTCCCACCCATCGGGGCTTGGAGTAATAGATTGGGCTGCATGGTGCTTCCACGCAGAGCTGAAACTGACCACACATGAGTCCTGGTAAACCACTTAGAGGATCTAAGCCTGCCCAGGCAAAGTGGTGCGACTCGGGTCGTCCATGCATATAAACTCTATTATTTCATTAGGCGGCAGGGCTTGAGAAGTCATTCCATCTCAGTGTCGGGTAAAAGTCTCCAAAATGTTCTAAATAGTGTTGACGGGGACGTTAAATCTCAAAATCAAACAAACAAACATGGTATGATTGGAGTGGGACAGAATCAGCAATCAATTTTTGTTACGAAAAAAATAATCTGTAATATATATCCTACAAATAATCTGTGTGGTTGCGAAAACTGCATTGGCAAGGAGACAGTTCGTTGAACAGAACATATTTTCATGCACACCAGATAAGGAAATCCTGGACTTAACCCTGGGATAGAAATTCTTATCCTACCCAGGTTAGCCTACCCAGGGAAAGGATAAAAATCGAAACTTTTCACGTGTTTCGTGTGCAGTGATTGAATAGTACATCATCTTAAGTTTGAGTACGCGCAGTGACGTCAAAAACACCATGTTATTGTCATCAAAATATGGTAGATAGACGTTGACAATCGAAGTGACCGCACTGCAAAACAAAACTACTGAAATGAAAGGTATGCAAAAAATGAAAAGAATCTTACATGGGTGTGAGCAGTGGACAGAAAAATCCTTCCCTCGGGATCACTGTCCAGCATCTCTCGGCAAGCCTCGTGATACCGGCAAGCCTCGTGACGCCGGACAGTTACCCTCGGGGCGTCTATCCGACCCTCATACCCATGTAAGATTCTTA
The DNA here is from genome assembly GCA_963580285.1 of Lucinisca nassula. NCBI lineage: Eukaryota > Metazoa > Mollusca > Bivalvia > Lucinida > Lucinidae > Lucinisca > Lucinisca nassula. Next base: position 43,369,799 of record OY757016.1, read on the forward strand.
TATTATTTAACCAGTTCTCAGGCCACCCTCAGGAGGTGTTACAGGAAGAATATGTACATTTATACATATGCACATATTTGCCCCCGCCATGGGGGCTTGGAAATATAGATTGGGCTGTATGATGCTTCCACGCAGAGATAAAACCGACAGCACACACCTACTGGCAAACCGCTTACAATGCCTAAGGCTGCCAAGGCTAAGTGGTGCGAGTCGGTCCGTCCATGCATATAAACCCTATTGGTTTCATTGGGCGACAGGGATTGAGATGTCATTTCATCTCAATGTCGGGTAAAAGTCCCACAAAATAGTAAAACATAGATTCTGGATACTCGTTAGAACCGCCTCGAGTACAGGCAATCCATGTTTTGAGCAGAAATGTCAAAAATATCAGATTTTTGGTGGTATCTATTTGTATAGGCGTGTTTTCGTAGTGATGACTTTAGAGCCTGTATACATAAGTAGAAGGAACTTTTATGGGTCTGTGAAATATAGTACCTAAACGTCTCTCCAGTAACTGGCATTCCGTCAGTCTTACGTGTAACTGCAATTCGGAAATATGGCTGTACCAACTGTACCTACATTGTGACAGAACGAATTCGGAATTCTGGTATTTCCACGCTAAGCTGCATTGTAACAACGAATTTGGAATTCTGGCATTGCCACGTGTACCTGCAAAGTAACGAGCGAATTTGGAGTTCTGCCTTTTCTATGCCTGCTGTATGGTGTTCGTTATGTTGTGTAACTGCATTACAGCAGAGCGAAACTGGAAATCTGGTTTTTCCTTATGTATGCAACGTAACAGAGATCGAATTCGAAATTTTTGGCTTTTCCATCTGTAACTGCATTGTAAAAGGTCGAATTCGGAATTTTGGCTTTTCCATGTGTACATGTAACTACATTATAACAGAACGAAGATGAGATTCTGGCTTTTCCAAAAGAGACTACAACTTAACACTGAGGACGAATTTGGAATTCTGGCGTTTCCACTTCTACCTGCATTGTAAAAGAACGGATTCGGAATTTTGTACCTGCAATGTAACAGAACCAAGTAGCTAATGTGCTCTTGAACAGAACGAATTCGGAATTCTGGCATTTCCACGTGTTACTACAAAGTAAAAGAAAAAAATGGGAATTCTGTTATTTTCACGTTACGCTGCTGTGTAACAGAACAAATATTAAACATTCACGTAAACATATACGTAAAGTGAAGCTGTTATGTAACAGAACGAATATTAAACATACATGTACATGTAAAGTGAAACTGTTATGTAACAAAACGAATATTAAACATTCACGAAAATTGACGCTGTTATGTAACGAAACGAAAATTAAACATACACGTTATGTAACAGAACGAATATTAAGTGAGTGAGTGAGTGAGTGAGTGAGTGAGAGTGAGTGAGTGAGTGAGTGGGTGAGTGAGTGAGTGAGTGAGTGAGTGAGTGAGTGAGTGAGTGAGTGAGTGAGTGAGTGAGTGAGTGCGTGCGTCTCACCAACAGCTAAAGTCATATGGAGACGGGACCTCGGTTTAAAGACTCATCCGAAATTCTGGAGAAGCCCGGGATCGATCCTGCGACCCCTGGCTACAAAGCGAGTAGCATAACGGCTACACCACGGTGGCTTCTGGAACGAATATTGAACATACACGTTACGTGAAGCTGTTATGTAACAGAACGAATATTAGACATACACGTTACGTGAAGCTGTTATGTAACAGAACGAATATTAGACATACACGTTACGTGAAGCTGTTATGTAACAGAACGAATATTAGACATACACGTTACGTGAAGCTGTTATGTAACAGAACGAATATTAGACATACACGTTACGTGAAGCTGTTATGTAACAGAACGAATATTAGACATACACGTTAAGTGAAGCTGCTATGTAACAGAACGAATATTAAACATACACGTTAAGTGACGCTGTTATGTAACAGAACGAATATGAAACATACACGTAACGTGACGCTGTTATGTAACAGAACGAATATGAAACATACACGTAACGCGAGGCTCGCACACTAGTACTGGTAAACCGCTTAGAGGATCTAAGCCTGTCCAGGAACCGCGGTGCGAGGCGGACCGTCCATGCTAGTTAACCATAATGGTTTCGTTGGGCGACAGGGATTGAGATATCATTTCATCTCAATGTCGGGTAAAAGTCCCACAAAATTGGAAGCAACGCCTCCAAAATGACCTTTACAGTGTTGACGGGGACGTTAAACCTCAAATCAACCAACACGTAACGCGACGCTGTTATGTAACAGAACGAATATTAAACATACACGTAAAGTGAAGCTGCTATGTAACAGAACGAATATTAAACATGCACGTAACGTGACGCTGCTATGTAACAGAACGAATATTAAGCCTACACGTAAAGTGAGGCTGTTATGTAACCGAACGAATAGTAAGCATACACGTAAAGTGAAGCTGTTATGTAACCGAACGAACAGTAAACATACACGTAAAGTGAAGCTGTTATGTAACAGAACGAATAGTAAACATACACGTAAAGTGAAGCTGTTATGTAACAGAACGAATATTAAACATACACGTAAAGGGAAGCTGTTATGTAACAAAACTAATGTTAAACATACACGTTTAAAAGTGAAGCTGCTATGTAACAGAACTAATATTCAACATACACGTTTAAAAGAGAAGCTGCTGTGTAACAGAACTAATATTAAACATACACGTTTAAAAGTGAAGCTGCTATGTAACAGAACGCATATTAAACATACACGTTTAAATGTGTTCAAAGCTGCTATGTAACAGAACGCATAGTTCAACATACACGTTTAAAAGTGAAGCTGCTATGTAACAGAACGCATATTAAACATACACGTTTAAAAGTGAAGCTGCTATGTAACAGAACGCATATTAAACATACACGTTTATAAGTGAAGCTGCTATGTAACAGAACTAATATTAAATATACACGTTAAAAGTGAAGCTTCTATATTAAACATACGCTAACAAATCGCTATTAGTCAGAGTACGTGCATTTTCAATAGCCAAAAACGCGCAGTCACTGGCTTTCACATTTTCAGATAGCAAAAATACTGTTTATATCAACTGATAATTGGAATTTAAATTATCAAACATGTAAATCCAGTAATTCGGCTGATAAGCAAAGAATCACTGTATACAATTGCTAACTTTGGGCTGGACAGATATATTAGATAGGGCGGTAATCGCCATATTTGCATATGACTCCATAATATTAATTCTAATGGCTGTTACTTCCATTTTAATCAAGTATAAAAAGGAACATAAAATCTTAATAAATCATGGTAGCACAATACAGAGCCATTGGAGCGGGTCTGACATATTTGCTGATATGAAGTTGATAGGAAAACATTAGAGAAACTCAGTGTACCTCGACGTTGTATTTTCCTACCTCGGGTCGTTAATAGACTCGGGCAAGAAATTAGTTCTCCAAGCTTTTATATAAATCACTTTTATTGCAATTTTATGAACAAGATGTATGCATTAAAAGTACAAGAAAAAATATTTTTGGTTAACCCCTATCCCGTTGAACACGACAACCCTACTTCTGCAAACAGTGTAGATCCAGATCAGCTGGCTTAAGATCTGGATCTACATTGTTTGTCATTCAGTTTGTAAATTTGAATATATACATTATATCAAGCAATTTGATTGGCTGATAGTCAGATTCGGTGTGGCTAAATAAATTCATTCAGCAGGATAAGGGTTAACTATAGGTTTATAAAACTTTAAAGCTGAAGTAGTGTGAACAGCGCCCGGATAGCTCAGCCGGTAGAGCACTTGCCTTGTAAGCATGGCTCGCCCCTTCGAGTCCGGTTCTGGTGGCAATTTTTCAACATCATTTTTAAGACGCTCAATGATGGCTCGAATGGCACATTGTACTGTGTATTGACAATTTATAGCGAAAATGACCGCCTCAGTGAGGCAGTAAAAGCCTCCACTATGCAGTGAATAAGACATCACGTGAACAAGTCCGTGAAATAAAGACCCCCTAAACCCCACTTTATATAGAGAAAACTGGGGTTTATGGGGGTAAACATTAGTTTCCTTATTTCTTCTCCAAAACATAGGTTGTGGGCACTCGTTAGAACCGCCTCAATGAGGCGGTTCTAACGAGCACCCAAAACCTATGTTTGCAGTATAAATAAGAAAAATATCACAAATCTTCATCAGAAGAAATACCTTTTTTGAGGTTTGAAAAATGCGCTATATCACACAGATGTGTTATCGTAATGTACACGACTTGTAAACCAAGGGTTGATGCTATTATGGCACCTTCCACAACTGCAGAACTACCAGTTTTCAGACGATTTTATTTTTATTTTTTCCTTATTTTGGTAGCTTAAAACACCTATATTATTGTGGCCCCCTTAAAGCCCACTTTATATTGTAAAACTTGAGCTTACATGGGTATACATTATTGTTCTTTCTGCTCAGAAACATAGATTGTTGGTACTCGTTAGAATCGCCTCGCTGAGGTGGTTCTAACGCGCGCTCCTACAATCTATGTTTTGAGCAGAAATATGAAAAATATCAGAAGTTTTTATCTGAAAGTTTTCAATTTTTTGTGGTAAAAGGTTCAATATATTTTAATAGGCGTATTTTCGTATTGGGAAGCGCCTTTTACTGGTGACCGGGATTCGATCGTGTCGGTGACATTCGTTCGTGGAGATTGATCATGAGATCTTTTCTGAGGTCATTCTGTCCTTTCCGCTGCATGCTGGTTGTCAGTTTCTGGTGAATGAATTTACACTGTACTGGCTAACCACTTATATAAGCCTCTTCTGGAAAAGTGACCGACTCGATATGACATTAAAGGTGTTAAACTCCACACTTAAAAACGAAAGTAACTCAGGAAAATCATTTCTTGTAACTGTTTATTCTTATTCTCAGTACAGAACAGAACGGAACAGAACAGAACAGAACTTTATTTAACAAACTGCTTCTCAGGTCACTCACAGGTGGCGTAAAAGAATGGATTTGTAAAAACATTTATACACATGCACATACATGAGCAAGTAGATGACAAAATAACGAAACTATCGCGAAAACACGCCTATATAATTTTGGTCCAGTTACGCCCGCTTTTATATAGTAAAAGTGGGGTTTATAGGGGTAAACATTATTTTTCCCATTTCCTCCCCAAACCCAAAAGCCGTGGGCACCCGTTAAACCCGCCTCGCCGAGGTGGTACAACACATGCTCCGGGCAGAAATATGAAAACTATCAGAATCTTTCATCTTATTACGAAAACACGCCTATACAAATACATTGTACACTTTATAGCCGAAACAACGAAACTTTTAAGATGAAAAATTGTAATATTTTTCATATTTCTGCTCAAAATGTAGATCGAGGGTACCCCCTTAGAACCGCCTCATCTACACTTTAGAGCAGAAATAAGAAAGATAAGGTTTACCCTTGTAAACCCCAGTTTTACCATATAAAAGTGGGTTGAAGGGGGTCAGAATTATAAAGGCTTGTTTTCGTGATATGAACATCATTTCTCAAGACATCGAAAATACTGAAAGGTGTAAAGCTGGAAAACATACAGGCATACAATACGGCAATTTTAATCATTCGGAACACACAAGTTGCATGTATATGTTTTGAAAAATAAAGTACCAACTTTTCATTCATCATGTTTACGGGTAAGCCTCGTTAATATACAGTAAAATGTCTACATTTAGACCACCTTTGTGACTGTTCAAAAGTGGTCTTTAAGACCACTTTTGAACAGTCCTAAAGGTGGTCCATGACCAGAGGTCACTGTTTTCAGAAAAGAGAAAGAAAGAATATCTGCATCCATCTTAATAAGCTTTTTAATCCAGAATAAGTCATAATTAGGGCCCCGCACTGTGTCTGTCCGTCTGTCCGTCCACAAATTTTCCTACTCCTCTGATAGCGCTGCCGGGACCCTAGTCAGTTTCACTGACAGCTCTAGTTTTAGGTGGTCTTAATAGCGGACATCACAAAAACATGCCTATATAATTTTGACCCCCTTGAACCCCACGTTTATATAGTAAAACTGGCGTTTCTGGGGGTATACATTATTTTCCTTATTCCTGCTCTAAGACATAGGTTGTGGGTACTCGTTAGAACCGCCTCGCTGAGGCGGTTCTAACGAGTACCCACAACCTATGTTTCGAGCAGAAATAAGAAAAATATCGCAATTTTTCATCAGAAAATTTTCATTTTTTGGAGGTAAAATTTTCAATTTATTTAGATAGGCGTGTTTTCATAATGATAGCGGAATTTTACTGTACCTGTAAACCCCACTTAATACATGTACATGGAAAAGTCCATAAAGAGAAAGATTTCTTGTCCCGATGATAAAGTTATCAAAGCCACGTTCAAGACCATTTCTTATATTCAATAACAGAAACGTATGGTATTCCAATCATAACAAAAAGGTTAAACATGTCAATTTTGAAAATATAGATTTGATGTCAATTACAGACACGTGCTCCTCATCCATGAATGACAGACTGCCAGAAAGCAGTGAGCATTAAAGTGAAAAAAGAGTGACACAATATATAAAACAGATTACAATTCAGTCTGTTACATCATATTTTACTGTTAATAAATGGCAAAAATATTCATATTGATGTTCTTCTTGAATAGAAAGCATTTATTTTAATTTGCATATCTGTTTGATATATTGTGTGAGATTATCTCCGATTCACAAATGTGTGCCATTGAAATAAATAATAAAATAGCGTCATGAACGAAGGCATAATGAAATGTGCATTTCCGCCATCTATGGATGTTCCCTGTCTCCAGAAAAAGAAACGCATAAGATACCAGCTGTGCCATTACGAAATCACACATCTTCAAATATATTGAGAAAAAAACGTTTGTTTGATTTTTTTTTTTTTTTTTTTTTTTTGTTGCTGTTGTTGTTTTTTCGTTGATTTTTTTTTTCGGGGTGGGGGGGGGGGGGATTGTAGATAAAAAAATCTGATATTTTACATATTTCTACGGAACCCGATTAGGGACATGATTTTTTATTTTTATTATGTTGTGCGAACAAGATGATATCTTGAGCGGACAAGATATTATCTTGTTCGGACAACATATTATCTTGTGCGGACAAGATATTATCTTGTGCGGACAAGATATGATCTTGTTCGCACACCATAATATCTTGTGCGCACAAGATATTATCTTGTTCGCACAACATATTATCTTGTTTGCACAACATAGATCTTGGGAAGTTGTGCGGACAAGATTGTATCTTGTGCGGACAAGATAATATCTTGTGCGGACAAGATAATATCTTGTGCGCACAAGATCTATGTTGTGCAGACAAGATATTATCTTGTGCGGACAAGATAATATCTTGTTCGCACAACTTAATATCTTGTGCGGACAAGATAATATCTTGTCTGCACAAGATAATGTGTTGTTCGCACAACATAATATCTTGTGCGGACAAGATATTATGTTGTGTGGACAAGATATTATCTTGTCCGCACAAGATAATATCTTGTGCGGACAAGATAATATGTTGTCCGCACAAGATAATATCTTGTCCGCACAAGATATTATCTTGTGCGCACAACTTATAAAATAAACAAAAATCATGTCCCTTCCCGGGTTCCGTATATTTCTGCTCAGTCAAAACATAGCTTGTATAGGTACTCGTTAGAACCGCCTCGAAAACATAGATTGCAGGTACTCGTTAGAACCACCTCGGCGAGGCGGTTCTAACGAGTACCTACAGTCTATGTTTTGGAACAGAACAAAGAAAGATAATGTGTACCCCTGCAAACCCCGGTTTTACTATAAAAAGTGAGGGTTGAAGAGGGCCAAACTTATATAAGCATAATTTTGTGGTGCCCCTCATTGTACATGTAAGCTAATCAACCCGTTCTTCTGAGATTAATAAATCTTAAATGCAAGTGCAATGTCTGATAATTTTTAAAGCAACAATATCAGTGTGTATCACTTGAAATGTCCCAAAGGTGATTTTACTGTTTATGGGCAACCGTTCATTTGCAGTTTCTGTATGTTCAGCGTGTTTTTGTCTTATGAAAATGTGTGATATTTTACTTGTTTGTTTGTTTGTTTGTTTGAATTGGGGTTTTACATCCCCATCAACACTATTAAGGGCACGTGACTTCCAATTGTGTGGGACTTTTACCCGACATTGAGATGTAATTACATCTCAAGCCCCGCCGCCCAAACAAGCCAAAAGGGTTAATATGTAGGTATGGTCCGACTCGCACCACTATGCTTGGCAGGCTTAGACCCTCTAAGCGGTTTACCAGTTCTCATGTGCGGTCGGTTTCAGCTCTTCGTGGAAGCATCATGCAGCCCAATCTTTTTCTCTCAGCCCCGATAGGGGTAGCCTGTGATATTTTACTTTTTATACTCCAAATATAGGTTGCGGGTGCTCGTTAGAACCGCCTCATTGAGACGATTCTAACAAGTACCTTCAACCTATGTTTAGGAACAGAAATAAGAATAAAGTAATGAATGCCCCCGTATACCCAAGTTTTCGCTGTATAAAACAGGGTTTAGAGGGGTGTGCATTAGACAGATTTGCCAACTTGGCGTTTTGTGTTTCTGCGCGTGTGTTCGGACATAACACGCCTATTCAAACATACCATTTTCAGATAAAAATTCTGATACTTTTCATATTTCTTCTCAAAACATACATTGTGGGAAATCGTTAGAACCCATAATCTATGTTTTTGGGGGCAGAAATAAGGAAAATAATGTATACCCCTGTAAACTCCAATTTTTTATAGGCGTGTTTTGGTATTGGCTGTTTTCAGTAAATATGACGTTTTATTGTCACATGTTTATATACCAATTACAGTTGGTAATTGGGACTTGGGGTGAAAGGGGTTGTATGGTGCTTCTGCGAAGAGGTGAACCCGACGGAAAACTGCTAAGAAGGTCTAAATGGACAAAATGGTATACGAGTCACACCGTCCCTTAAACCCGACGGTTTCTTTGGGCGATAGGACTTGAGATGTCATTTCATCTCAAAGTCTGGTAAAAGTTCATCAAAATCGGAAGCAACGTCTCCAAAATAACCTGAATAGTGTTGAGGGGGACATTAAACAATTTTTTACAGTTATATTTTCTCTGTAAAGGTTATTTTATAAATCACATAAATTACATGTAGAGTAAAATTCCGCTATTAAGACCATGCCTAAAATTAAGAATAATTCTGCTATAAAGGTTGCAGTTATTCTTTCTTTGTGTTTCTGCACAAAGTGTCCTCAGGTCAGAGACCACCTTTGGGACTGTTCAAAAGTGGTCTTTAAGACCAGTTTTGAACAGCCCAAAAGGTGGTCTTAATATAGGAATTTTACTGTTTCTGTATACCGTGGCGTGACTCTGAAGCATTCCTCAAGAACTTCCGTTTTATTTATTGACACTATTTTCACTGGAAAGAAAATTTGTTTACAGCTAAATAGTGCCAAATTTCAATGGTTCGCATTGTTTCCAGTTAAATTAATTGTTAAAAGACATTAGATAAGTACATGCGATAGTACATGAAACAGATTTCGCAAACTTCTCAAGTTATATTTTAATAACCAGGTCGTCAGAAGTTGTATCATATTCACCAAACACACTTACAAAAATGATATTCAGTTATACATTGCCGTCATTTTCGAAATATTGTGCTAATTAGCAAACTTATTTTGCTGCTTCAAAAGGACTCATTTTCAAGGTAATTAATTTATAACAAAGTAGGGTCAAAAATGCATTTGAAAATTGAAATAAATAATAAATCATAACACCAAGTTAATGATTATGTTGAATTGATTGCTCTCACATGCAAAAAGGAAACTGCGGGCACCCGCCCATCTGGGCTTGGAGAAATAGATTGGATTGCATGATGCTCAGTCCACGCAGAGCTGAAACCGACCGCACATGAGTACTGGTAAACCGCTTACAGGGCCTATAAGCCTGCCTAGGCAAAGTGGTGCCAGCCAGACAGTCTATGCATATTAACTTCCATTTTAATGCACTTGCGTACGCAACGCTAAGTTTGATTGGATAACGTCAAAACATTTGCAACAGTATATCGTGCATGACGTCATGATGTAACGTCGCTTTTCATTGGGTAGCATTTGGTTTAACGCAGCTCATGCAAAACAGTACATTTGTAACATTAGAATGGGGATAACTGTATTTAAAATTGTCATTTGGGGAGGTAAATCGTCGAATTTACGGTCGCAAATTCCGTTTTTCGGCTCCGCTAACGCGTCGCCGTAAAACGAAATTTCCGACCGTAAAACCACCGATTTACCTCCCCAAATGACAATTTTGAATACAGTTATCCCCTAAATCAAACAAACAAAACTAACAAAAAGGAAATTGCCAAATCTGAAAAAATAGAAAATAAATCCGACACTGCAACATAGTTTTTTTCCGGAGATTCATAATGTCTGTTCGAATTTTTTATTTTTTCTCGAACTTCCCGGAATAGGACCGTCTGGAAGCCTGTGAGCAATAAAAATACGATATTCTATTAAGGACTGTATCTACTATTTCCTATCTAAATCTGTCATTTTTCTGTCATTACTTTGATGAATGGGCGACCCCGTATCCTTTGCCGGTCCTTGTTAGTAAATTGATGAAAGGTGAGCGACGGCGTGATGCTCCGATGGCTGAGCAAGATGACGGTGGCATTCTATGTTTTTTGGAAAAGCAATCAACTGATGAGGCTGATAATGTTCTGAAAAATAGACAGTTCCGATTAAGCCTCATCTCCAGAAAATATAACTCAGCGTAAATGGCCGCCCGGGTATGCTTTCTGGGAAGCTTTTTTCATTCTATTATGCATCCAGCATAGACTAAGCGCAGACATCGCGTATTCTGTACTTCTGTGCATTGTATTAACATATCGCTAAGGATCCCATGCCTCTTTCGGTAGAATTATAAGTCTGGAGGGATATTGTGAAAACTGTGACTTTTTAGATTGCTGCAGTTGCCAGAAGACCAGATTTCTCTGGTGCAGTTAAAACCATGTAGGACAGACAGAATCTTCCATTTAGAGATAACTGGCCAGATCCGTTTCCAATCTGAAAAAAAAAATCAGGTTTTGTTAAATTTGTGGTAAAATAAGTACTTCAACGAAAAAGCACAGACCCTGATCAGACGCCGCAGAATGCGGCGTCTGATCTGGGTCTACACTGTTTTCCAATGTCCCAAAAAGGGGAGGCCAAGCATCTATGGGAAAATAATTGCTTCACTGGGTTTGATAATGAGTTTGCATTGGAACTAGGGTTTGTCTAGCGATGTTATTGGTTAGGCTACCGATCACTGAGTTGCAACAGTCCGGTTGCAAAGTAGCCTAACCACCTTCCTGAGTTTGGAGACTCCTTCCAACCAGCAAGAAATGTCTCCTTAGTAACACATAGAGGAGCTGTAGATGACGGGTTATGGAATAATATCAATTTCGGCATATTCTTGCACACCAGATAAAGAAATCCATAGTTTTAGCTTAGGATAGAAATTCTGTTCTAACCCTGGTGTTCTTACCCAAAATCGAACATCTCGCGTGTTTGTATAAGCACTGGTTGAATACGACCTCGTATGCGCCATCGTCAAGGTTGACGCATCAGCACGTCGGTAACCGCAGTGACTGCTGCAATAAAATCCACGCTAAGCAAAAAAAAAAAAAGAATCCTATATGGGTGTGAGGGGTTGATAGAAAAATCAGTCCCTCGGGATCATTGTCCGGCATCACTCGGCAAGCCTCGCGATGCCGGACAGTGACCCTTGGGACGGATTTTTCCATCCACCCCTCACACCCATATAAGATTTTTGTATTCCTACCTTCACTTACCCATGAGGGAGGGTTATTTTAAGCGGTGCAGAAAAATTCTGTCTCCCCTCTTGACTGAGACAGCTCACGCGCTACGTTGGTAATGACGTCAATTCCTTTTTGTCTTTCAGAAATGACGTCAGTTTCTTTTAGAATCATTGGGCCGCATCCCAAGCGATGGTATTTATTATCAGTGCAATCGATTGGGCATGTTTAGCGAAAACCATGTGTCGCCTTTTCAAGGCCCATACAAAATAGAAGTGGAATCGATACAATTAACCCACAGCTCCCATCAGAGACACCAAAGGGAAAGAAACACAAACATGAAACAACAGACCCTAATGGAAACATCAATATAAGAAAGCCAAAAGGACAGTTACTTTCCCACAAAATGGCCAATTGGCTATCCAAAACAAAAATAAAATAAGCGGTACACACACTCAAAGACAAACCATAACAAAAAAATAAACCGCGACAGAAGAACCGCCTTGGAATGGTCAGTGTAACGAATTCCACTGGGGGCTTTAATTGATTTTACGTGGCCACAATCCTCGCCCTTACTTCTTTAAAACCTTGTTATCCTTTCGTCCCGCATTTCTTAAGTGGACTCTAGTTTTTAACCCTTATCCTGCTGAATAATTAATTTTGCCACACCCATTTTCTGACTATTAACCAATGAAATTATTTGACATTTTGTATTCATTCAAATTCGCAATCTGAATGGCAAACGATGTAGATCCAGATCAATGGCTATAAGCCATCTTACCCAGATCTGCACTGTTTGCCAGTATGGAAGTTATTAAGTCTTTTAGACTTTCTAGAACATTTTTGGTGTGCCGTTGATAAACTGTCCATGTTTCACATGCATACATTTGTGTTAGCAACACCGTAGCTCTGTAAACTTTCAGTTTTGTGTCAAGTCTGATTCCACTTCGATCCCAGACAATACTTCGTAGTCGGTGAAATGCTGCACTAGCTTTGGCAATCCTGACAGTCCTCACCAATGTGCACGGCTCTTGACAGTGTGCTCCCAAGGTAGGTAAACTTGTCTACCATTTGCAATCTTTGACCTTTCACTGTGATGGTGGGCGTTTTGTGAGGCTTGCCATGTGCTGGCTGAACGACTGCTTCGGTCTTTTTGATGTTGTTTGTGAGGTCATAGCTATCACAGGAGTCAGATACTTGATCTATACCTTTTTGCATCTTCTCTTCTGTTGGAGTACCTTTTGCCATGTCATCAGCAAAGAGGAACTCATCTAGCACCTCTTTTGGCCTGCAGCCTTCTGAGATTGAAAAGTTTCCCATCAAAGCGATACCTAATGGGTATTCCATTGTCATCATCCTGGAATACATTTGTGAGCATGACAGAAAACATCATGCTGAACAGTGTTGGGGCTAACGCACAGCCTTGCTTGACTCCGTTTGTCACAGGGAATGGATCTGAAAACTCACCATCGTTTTGGACCCGTGCAAGCATACCATCGTTGAATTGTCTCATCATTGCTATGAACTTGGTTGGAAGTCAAACTTTGCCATGGTCTTCAAAAGGGCCTCACGACTGACTGTGTAAAATGCTTTGGTGAGGTCAACAAAGGCCATGTATAGGTCCATGTTCTGTTCCTGGCATTTCTCTTGCAGCTGCCTTGCTGTGAAGATCATGTCAATTGTTCCTCTGTCTTTCCTAAACCCACACTGCCTTTCTGGTAGAAGCCCTGACTGTTGAAGGTGTTCATTCAGTTGGTTAAGTGGGGCTCTTGCAAGGACTTTCCCAGCAATTGACAATAAAGAGATGCAACGATGACGATTATTGTCACAGACCTGAGGGTTCCCTTTCCGTTTGAATAGGTGAAAAATTGACGCATCCTTGAATTCTTGAGGGATGGCTTCTTTTCTCCACATAATGTGAAATAACTCTGCCATCTTCTTTGCAACTGGGATACCTCCTGCTTTGTAAATCTCAGCAAGGTATTGCATCTGGTCCTGGGGCCTTGCCAGATGACGGACGTTTTAATGCTTTCACTGTTTCAGTAACGGTTGGGAACTTGTCAAGCAGAGATTACATTCGGCTTGTGGTAGCCTGTTGATAGCATCATCATTGATAGAGGATGGCCGATTAAGAACATTATCAAAGTGCTCAGCTCATCTTTTCAAAATAGCCTCTTTGCCAGTCAGAAAACTAGTTCCATCTGCATTGAAGTGGTTCCTGAGCTCTGGGGACCATAAACTGTCTTTAGTGCATCAAAGAACTTCTTCATATCCTTTCTGTCTGCAAAGGATTGGGTTTCTTCAGCCTTGTTGCTTAGCCAGGAGCCTTGTTTGTCTCTGGGTCTTGTTTGGACTTTCTTGCATATATTTGAATAGGCCGCCTTGTTAGATACTGAGCTGGTATCACTTAGGTATGCCCTGTGTTTTCGGTGCTTCTCTTCAATGAGTCCCTGGATTTCTTCATCATTTTCGTCAAACTAGTCTTGATATTTGCGAGATACTGGACCTAGCGAATCCATTGCTGAAGAATGAACAGTGTCTCTGAAGAGTGTCCAGTTCTCTCCTGGATCATCTGAGTTACATTGCATCAAGTCTGCTGGACGAAGGCTTACCTCTTGCTGTCTTGTATCAGCTTAGAGACATCCAGTCTCTTGGGAACTTTCTTGCCTTGTGGTCGCCATGCAGGCTGGATACGCAGGTTGAGTTTGCAGACAACAAGACTGTGATCGGTCCAGCCGTCTTTGGCACTCTGACATCCTGTCTGTCCTGACATAACCAGTGAGATGCCAGTAATTAGAGCGAGGATGCATTTATGATGTCTTGTTGTGAGTTGGCAGACGGAAGACTGTGTTGGTGAACAGCAGTTCATTCTCTGCAGACTTCCTCAAAAGGAGGAGGTCATTACTACTGTACTTTCCTACGCCTTCATTCCCAGACACTCTTTCCCATGTTTGGTGATCTGTGCCCACTCTAGCATTGAAGTCTGCAAGGATGAGGAGTTTGTCTCCCCGGGGTGTAGCAGAAATCACAGAGTCCAAATCATCATAGAACTTGTCATTGACCTCTTCTGGGTTGGTCATTGTGGGTGCATAGGCACTTACAATAGTTGCATGCCTCTTGTCAGATAAGGGTAGTCTCAGCATCATCAGGCGGTCATTTATGCCTTTTGGCAGTCCTTAGAGCTTGTTGACAAGGTGTGATTTGATGGCGAAGCCTACTCCTGCTTCCCGTCGCTCTTCTTTTTTTGCGTCCACTCAAGAAGAAAGTGCAGCCAGCACCAGCTTCTTTCATTTGCCCTTCCCCTGCAAGGCGAGTCTCGCTCAGAGCTGCAATCTCGACTTTGTAATAATTAAGTTCTCTACCAACTAGAGCTGCTTTACGCTGTGGTTTGTCTGAACCAGCACTATCCACAGGTGCGCACATTCTAAGCGCCGATTTACTTCTTTTTGTTCGACCACTTGATGGGATCCCTGCTGATCGCGGTAAACCAGCCAAGGGTTTTTGAAGCAGGCAATTGTTTAGGGCACCTTTCATAGCCCCTTCCCTATGCTAAGTTGGTCGAGCAGAGCGATCCTAAAAAGGTCTGCTCAGTCACTCAGTTTGGCTACCGAATTCCCCGTACTGCTTCATTCTTAAGGAAAGCGACCATATAGAACCAAGCTGCCTGCGTGCAGGTCGCAACTACAGCTTCCAGTGCATCCTCACCTGCTGCTTCGCCGCTCATCCATCGCCACAGGACTTTTGAGTTTCATGCATGTGTGTGCCTGTAATGAATGTGTGTATAGGATTAAGATGACATGCGCTATGAATTGGATTACAGTCTGCGCAGTGTCAACCTCACTCTCTCGTCATGACCTAGTTGGATCCAGAGGCAAGACAGTGGCGATACATCTGGAATTAAGCCCGGATGCAGTGGATGACCATGACTTCTTTAGCGCCTTGTCATGCTCTTCATGCTCCACAACACGCTGCCGTTTGGACCGTGGAATCAGAGAAATGATTTCTTCCACCCAAGCTGCCGAAGCAGACTTTACATAGCTGAAACAGGCGAATCCAGATATGTAGGTTTTTGTTTGGAGGTGCCTTCTCCTAGATGGATTGCCGACCAGGGTTTGAGAACTCCATCTACCCCTTGCAGTAGCAGAGGAACCACCATGAGTTCCATGAGTTCCATGTGCACAGCCAGAGTGACCAAGCACCAACACAGCTGTGCACAAAGTAATGCGAGACCAGTCCTCCAAATAGGAAGAATCAGTTTTCAATTAGGAAAAAAGTTAGTCCCCCCTGCCACTGGCTGGGTTTTGTTTAGGGACCTAAAACCCTTTGTGGATTGCCAACCAAGGCTACGGGTTCCACCTACCCACGCTAGCTTTGTTTAGAGATCTAGCAACTCTATATGGATTGCCCTCCCGCAGTGTCGAGTCCCATCTGCCCGCATGCAACAGGTTGTACTGGCTTACATGTTGCCAGAGCAGCAATGAACCTGACCTGACATGAGCAGATGTATACCCCTGTAAATCGCACTTTTGCTGTATAAAAGTGGGGTTTAAGGGGGTCAAACTTATATAGGCGCGTTTTCGTGGTGATATTTTCCACACATGCACTCAGAGGCAATCGCGCCACTGCTATCCGTTTCCATGTGAAACCCGCCAAGCGAATTTGTGTCTTCGAGCATTCCGTCATGACAAATTTTAACTGCGCATGCCCAGCCATTCAGAGGGGCCAGGGATATGGCTTTCTGTCTGAAGGTTCCTCTTGATTCACTGCTAGTATGAGCGAGCAGAGAAGGTTCTGCCGAGACTGCACGGATGCGCAGGCTCGCCTGAACCTTCGCTGCTCGCATACGCGATAAGTACCAAAATCGCTCGACGGGGCCCATGTCATAATTTGGCGGTCAGGCACAGGAAACCGATACCCTGAAACCACGAAAGGGAAACAAGGAAACTCCCTAGCTGGAAGAGACAATAATACAGTTCATTCAGTAAAATTCAATATATATACAAAACCACACAAAAGAAATCATAAAAATGAATATATCTTCTTTATCTACCTTTCTTATGCATGATTTAAACGGGCAATTAAATAAAATATGACTTTGTCAGAAAGGACAATTGATCCGTTTTCAAAACTAGTTGCTTGTTAAAACAGCGAAAATAAATCAAGATATATGTCGAAATGGAAGTTCTTATTTTCCAATTGTGTTTTGTTGTTTTCCTATCTGTTTTTGACACTTCACACCTTAACTGATTAAAATTCGGCTGCCGTAAGAGAGGGACTATTTCGAATTGACCTTATTTTGCCTGTATTGATCCGCTGCTAAATACGCATAGATTAAAATGTTTGGTGACAAAACTGTAGATAACGTTAAACAGGAGAGAGATATGTCATAAGAACAAAACGGCGAGACGTATGGTGATATAGATAGGAAATAAGTTACTTTTAAGCAATCGAATGACAGTTATGGACTAAACTAAAGTGTCAAATCAAGATTGAAAGCCCAAAATCTGTAATTGGCCCATCAATGGCGAATGGACTCTCTGACGGGTCCTGTTCCGGTTAAAAAAGAAACAGTACACCTGCAAGGGGAGACAATCCTTCCAAAAATGATTTCGTCTCCCTTATCAAAGGGATCTAACCTTAAAGGAGGACTTTGCTCCTGTGTGCAGACCCCTTTCGTGAATTGACACGGTTTTTCAAGCAGAAAAATCTCGAATGTTATCCACCTTGTTAAAATAAAAAAATAAAATAAATCGTGGTAGCTAAAATGGCGTCTGCCATATCGCCAGAAGAAGCATTTTCCAGATTAATTGTGTGATATTTTTCTAATTTCGATTCCAAACATAGATTGTAGGTGTTCGTTAGAACCGCCTCATGCACTGAGGCGGTTCTAACGAGTACCCACAACCTATGTCTCAGAGTAGAAATAAAAAAAATGTATACCCCTGTAAACACCAGTCTTCTCGATATAAATGGGGTCTAGGGGATGGTCGTTTCACGGACCTGTTTGCTGCATTACGCTATCTATGTTAGATAAATAGAATTTAAAATCAGATGTCGTCTGATGCAGAGAAATCCAAACCCGAGGGTCAACGGACCTTGTCGTGAACGAGGTTTCGCTGAGTTTTCTGATCAAAAAGAATAAAAATATATACATATCCCCGTTAACCCCACTTTTTCTCTATATAAACTGGGCTTTTCATAGGTGTTCATTTTAAGGACTTGTCAACGTGGTGAGAAAAATGATACAGATTCTCATCGTAAAAAAGTCATTCGACGGAATAGCATTATTGCGCTGGGAGGGAGGGTTTCAATATCGTGTAATTTATTGTACTGTACGTCTATTGTCTTTCCAGTCTGAGTTTTTGCTTTGCAACGTCATTTCTTTGCATTTTGCGTTACGCGTATCAATGGGAATTGGGAATTCACGCACCAATCACGCGTTAAGGTCCGTGAAATGAAGACCCTCCAAACCCCCCCTTTATATAGAGAAACTTGGGTTTACGGGGGTATACATTATTTTTCGAATTTCTGCTCCAAGATATAGGTTGTGGGTACTCGTTAGAACCGCCTCAGCGAGGCGGTTCAAACGAGCACCCACAACCTATATTTGCGATATATATAAGAAAAAATATCACGGATTTTCATCAGAAAAGTCGCCATTTTGGAGGTGTGAAAGTGTGAAAAAATGCACTATGTCGCAGGGGTGTGTTTTCGTAATGTTCAGGCCAGACAACTCTTACAACATTGTTGTGTCGCCATTGTAAACAGGGTCTCCTGAGGAGCAAATGATTTTCCTTAAGAGTCGAGTGATCTCCTCTTAAAGGAGAGAATTTGCTCCTCAGGAAGCAAATGATTTCCTTTAAGAGGAGACTGCTTCTTAGGGAGTAAATTCTATCCTTTAAGAGGAGACCCCTTTTTCGGAGGGGTTCAGGTTAAAGGAATGCAAACAGGAAGTTCTAAACGAAGAACCGACAGAAAAAGATGTATCCGCTTTCCTTAAGTATAATCGTTCGTGTCAATTGGGAAATGAATGAAAACTGATTTTGAAGTGGACGTGTTTGCGTGACAATCGAAGTAAATAATCGGGTGGACTCATAAATCATGGCCAAATAATTTATGCTCGCCTAGGTGTTGATTTTAAAAAGGGTAAAATTAACTCATTATAAAGTATAAATCAAAATTTCCTTTCGTGCAGCCGTCTGTCTGCCAGTGAGTCACATGTGAAACATTTTTCTGCTTGCAATATTTGCTTTATGATTTTTAGATGGATACAGATTATTTTTTTAGAAAATGTGTAGTTTTTCGTCGCTAAACATAGATTGCGGGTGCTTTTTTCTCATTCACGATGTGGAACTGTTGATTTTTATTTATTTATTTATTGAAATTAATCTTTTCTTATTTTCAGTTATCTATTCATTTTCAAATGAGATTTTTCTTTTTATTTATTACATATTTTCATTCTCTAAACTATTGTGATTGTCCGTTTTAAGGGGTTTAATGGTCTAGCCAGCAAACTTAAAAAATACGAACTCCGTCAACGTCAATGTTGAGGATATGAGTGTGTGGGGTTGTGGGGATGGGGCTGGGAGCAAATCTGACTTTACTATTGGGGTCGACGCCTAGAGATGACGCGAAAGAATGGACGAAAAGAATGGACGACAACCCATGGCACAAAGCTACCAAAGCCCATTAAATACTACTTTATACTTTTTACAAAAAGCTTGAGTCTACGCTTAGCACACATTAATTTAGTCATAGGATTGGAAAGTAAAAATGACAAAACTGTGCATATGTGTATGTTCTACTAGCGTGTCAGTAAATGTGAAATTGCATAACAGCCAAAAAGATTCCTAGTGGCCACTCCAGTTTCAGATTTATTGTTTTTGTTTGTTTGGTTTGAGGTTTAACGTCCCCGTCAACCCTGTAAAGGTCATTTTGGAGACGTTGATGCCAATTTTGTGGGACTTTTACCCGACATTGAGATGAAATGACATCTCAAGCCCTGTCGCCAAATGAAACCGTCAATATTTCACGATGGCAACATGTGCTAATGTAACCAACACTAACGTAACCAACAATCAGTAAAACAGGTACATGTCATTTTGCAGTGTAGGTTAAAGTTATGGAAAAAGTCGCCATCCAAGCTAGCCGTCTAACATTTTTTAAAAAGTGAAAAGAAAAAAAAAGAAAATAGATATACTCTATTATGGGAGGGAAGCCAACTTGTGACATCGTGGATACCCAGAAGTCACATTTATTTTGTAGCTATGAGAGCCTGCGATAAAATTTAGGAAGCGTTCCGGTCAATCCTGGGTTGTAATCATTGTGACTATTAGCACGGATGAAGTGTGAATTGAAAAATATAGTCTTCGCCCGTGTGCGAAGACAATAACAACAATGATTAAGTGAGTGAGTGTTTGAGTTTTACGTCTCACCAACAGCTAAGGTCATACGGAGACGAGACATCGGTTTAAAGACTCACCCGAAAGTCTGGAGATGCCAAGGATCGATCCTGCGATCCCTGGTTTACAAGGCGAGTAGCATATCCACTACACCACGGAGGCTTCTACAACACAGATAAACAATCAACATAAGAAAAAAGAGCATTTAACCGGTCGTGACCTTTATTAAATGCTCACCCTTGAGAAAGTCTACGCCCGTTGGCGTAGACAACAAGACAGAGCAATTCTGACTCGATTCATCAAGATTTGGAATTCTCGGTATGCTTGTTAATCCCCATTAAGGTATCAAGCCCCTTTCATGGTTCCAAAATTGCCTTTTTCTTACTAATTTAATCATATTTTTTTTATTTCTTCTGCAAACCTAGGTTTTGGGTTCTCGTTAGAACCGCCTCAATGGGACGGTTCTAACGAGTACCCACAACCTAAGTCTTGCAACAGAAATTAAAAAAAAATAGTGTATACCGCTGTAAACCCCTGAATTCTCTATACAAAGTGTGGTTTAGAGGGGCGATTGTTATACGGACTTGTTCACGTGATGCATTTTTATGACGAAACAAAATATTATACTGCAAACTGTATTGAAGGCGGTTCTAACGAGTGTCTTTAATCTATGTTTGAGCAGAAAGAAGGAAATAATCACGGCATCCCCTGTTAACCCCACTTTTCGCTATATTCAGTGAAATTTCGCTATTAAGACCACATAAAATTGAGACTAATTCTGGCATTAAATGCTTATTTAGTAGGTTGCCCTTATTCTTTCTTTGTGATTTCTGCATTCCATGTTTTCTGGTCAGAGACCACCTTTGGGACTGTTCAAAAGTGATCTTCAAGACCACTTTTGAACAGTCCCAAAGGTGGTCTTAATATATGAATTTTGCTGTATACATTCTGGAATTTGCAAGGGTTCTTTCTACACGGACGTGTTGGACGTTGACTGTTAAATACTATACCTCTGTTTCAGAGACACACTCGTATCTGTCCCTAGAGTCCACTTTTGGCCTATAGGGAAGAAAGGGTTAAAAATGAGACAGGGCTAATTAGGGGTAAACTAAGACAATTAAGTGGCAAAGTGGGTCATTGACTAACTAGTTCTTATCGATCTCGGTAGCTTATCTTATTTCGCAATCAACTATTTATTTGTTTTGTTTAATGCGCCGGAATTCTTAAATTTCAAATGCAGACTAAGTTTCTTTGTGGAATCAGTGAAGGGAGAACGTTTTCAAAACTGAAAAAAGGATCAGATGACACGACATGCATTGTAAGACTAAGAAACATTCGCATGCTATTCCAAAAATGCCATATTTAAGTTAAAATATTAAACTTTACATAACGCTACATGTAACGCATCTGTATCGAAAGCCATGGCCTTACGTTAATATACAATTCATGGTTTTCCCACTACATCACGAAAACGCGCCTATATAATTCTGCCCCACTTGAACCACACTTTTATATAGCAAAACTCGGGTTTACAGGGGTAAACCTTATTTTTTTTCATTTCTGCTCTAAAATACAGCTTGTGGGTACTCGTTAGAACCGCCTCATCGAAGCGGTTCTAACGTGTACCCTCAATCTATATTTTGAGCCGAAATTAGAAAAATGTCACGATTTTTCATCTGAAAATTTTCATTTTTTCGGCCGTAAAATTTACAATATATTTGAATAGGCATGTCTTCGTAACTTCGTTAATCCAGAATATGGTAATATGTAATACATGTGTACATGTAAAACGCATCTGTATGGAAAATCATGGCTGTCTAATGGGAACAATTCATTATGTTTGGTGGTTTTCCGAGTACATGCTGTACTCAAAGGCTTAAATGCAGTGGCTAATCCAGTATATCTAGAAGGAAATTTCGATATAATCGGTGATAAAACCTGTACACGTTGTACATGTTTGTTAAACCCCTGTCACACCAGGGCTGCGTTCTCACGGCGTCCAAGAAAAATGCAGAACGCCGAAGTGCGCGCAGTACGATCGCAAATATCGCCGTAGCAACGCAGTTGCGTCGCGAGTAGACGCGTTGGGATCGCATGGAACGCCAAGCGACGGCGCGCATTTTGAGCATGCTCAAAACAAACGCCGTCGCTCGGCGTTCTGATCAGAGCGCAGTGAGGTCGCCGTAAGGTTGCCATAGCAGCGCAGTAAGGTCTCCTACAACGCTACAGGAGCTCGGCAGGAGCGCACAGAGGTCTCCTACAACGCCATATAAGCTCCGCTTGTATAATTGATTAACTGATTGATTGATTTGATATTTAACGTCTCAGTCAACACTGTATAGGTCATTTTGGAGGCGTTGCTTCCAATTTTGTGGGACTTTAACCCGACTTTGAGATGAAATGACATCTCAAGCCCTGTCGCCCAATGAAATTAATATAGTTTACACGTATAAGCATGTTTACACCAATAGAGTTTACACGTATCTCGCACCGCTTTGCCTGGGCAGGCTTAGATCCTCTAAGCGGTTTACCAGTACTCGTGTGAGGTCGGTTTCAGCTCTGCGTGGAAGCATCATGCAGCCCATCTATTTCTTCCAGTCCCTATGGGAGGGGGCCGCCCGCTTGCATAAACAGTGGCTAGAGTAGAGTTTGAATGTGTACTGTCCCGAAAAACCTACTTCTGAGGTGACTCATTCCGGATAAGGTGCTTGCGGTGATTGCGGTGGACTTGCTTCCGACGGCATATGCGTACTGGTTAACCGCTTAGGGGATCTAAGCTTGCCCAGGCAAAGGGGCGCGAGTCGGACCATCCAAGCTTATTAAACCCTATAAGTTTCATTGGGTGACAGAGATTGAGATGTCATTTCATCTCAATGTCGGGTAAAAGTCCCACAAAATTAGAAGCAATGTCTCCAAAATGACCTATAATGTGTTGATGGGACGTTAAACCTCAATCAAACAAAACTGTTCGACTGATGAAGATGTCTGTTTACACTTTGAGAACGTCTTTAACATGTGAGAGCCGTAAAAGCGCAGTGCACGCATTGAGAGCGCCGTAAAAGCGCAGTGCACGCATTGTGAGCGCCGTAAAAGCGCAAAGGAAGCGCCGTGAGAGCGCATACAATCGCCATCAAGAACGCCGCAGGTTCGCGATATAGCGCCATGTAAGCTCCGTAGCAACGTCTTGGTCGCTGTAGGGACGCCATGACAGGTCCATGTTCACAAAAATATCCCATATTTCTTGCGATCTCGCGGCGTTCTGAAAAATTAAACAACGTCGCCCCATCGCAGTGAAAACGCGGCATAGTGTGACAGGGGCTTAAAGAATAACAAAAATACAGTTTTACATACAGATGTTTCGTCTCCGAATATATAAAAATTATCATGAAACTGTTTTTTGTTTCCAATCATTAGAATCGCTTCAATGAGGCGATTCTAATTAGTATACATAACATACATTTAATTCATTGAAGCTCGATATGATATCCCTAACTAGAGCCCAGTATGCCCCTTGACCTGTAACTATGGCTTACCCTCAGTAGCTCGAATTACCGGGGCCCCCGCCCGTCGGTGCTTGGAGAAATAGATGGGGCTGCATGCCGCTTCCACGCAGAGCTGAAAACGAATGTCCAAGGGTACTGGTGATTCGCTAAGAGGGTCTAAGCCTGCCCAGGCAAAGTGGTGAGAGTCAGACCGTCCCTACATATAAACCATTTTCATTTGTTTGTGCGGCAGGGCTCGAGATGTCACTTTATCTCAATGTCTGGTAAAGGGTAAATAAAATTGGAAATAATGTCTCCAAAATGACATAAATAGTGTTGACGGGGACGTGAAACCTCAATTGAAACAAGCTCCGATCTTCCCCTTTCTTGAACAAAAATGTGCAAGATTCAAAAATATTCGAGAAAATTAAATTCTCTTGTTACTAATCATCACGTGAACAAGTCCGTGAAATGAACACCCCTCTAAACCTCACGTTATATATATAGAGAAAACAGGAGTTTACGGAGGTATACATTATTTTTCTTATTTCTGCTCCAAGACATAGGTTGTGGGTACTCGTTAGAACCGCCTCAATGAGGCGGTTCTAACGAGCACCCACAACCTATGTTTGCAGAACAAATAAGAAAAAAATCACGGATATTCATCAGAAAAGTAGCCGTTTTGGAGATGTGAAAAATGCACTATGTCGCATGGCTGTGTGATAACATCACATGATGAGAACATAAACCATCAAAATGGAGACAAAAAAATTAAAATGAAAGAATTTAACTTAGCTACATCATTTTACCTTTAGGCCAAAACTTTAACAAAATATATTGAAAATATTATGCCATGGTTACGCGGTTTTAATAATGTATGTACATGCCGCGAGACGTCAGCGAGGCGGCATTCTATAAAAGCCGAGACCCTGCAAAAGGATACCAGCTGGCATGGAATCTGCACATGTGCCAGGATATATCATAGATGGTCCTTGCCAGGTTGTGAATACCAAACAGCATGTGTTCCACATTTTGTTTGATTTGAGGTTTAACGTCCCCGTCAACACTATAAAGGTCATTTTGGAGACGTTGCTTCCAATTTTGTGGGACTTTTACCCGACATTGAGATGAAATGACATCTCAAGCCCTGTCGCCCTATGAAACCAATAGGGTTCATAAGCATGGACGGTCCGACTCGCACCGCTTTGCCTGGGCAGGCTTAGATCCTCTAAGCTGTTTACCAGTACTCGTGAATGGGTCGGTTTCAGCTCTGCGTGGAAGCATCATGCAGCCCATAAATTTCTTCAAGCCCCGATGGGCGGGGTCGGTGTGCTTCAAGTAGATCGATCTGAACCTTAGCCAGCTTTTCCTCCATCACGAAAAAACACGCCTATATAATTTTGACCCCCTCCGACCCCTCTTTTATACAGAAAAAACTGGGGTTTACAGGGGTAAACATTAATTTTCTTATTTCTGCTCTAAAATATAGATTGTGGGTACCCGTTAGAACCGCCTCAATGAGGCGGTTCTAATGAGTACCCAAAATCTATATTTTGAGCAGAAATAAGAAAAATATCACAAATTTTCATCTTAAAATTTTCATTTTTTCGGCGATAAAGGCTACAATGTATTGGTATAGGCATGTTTTCGTAATAGGTGTCCCCGGAATAGGTTGTTGTCTATGTTATCAATGATGCCTTGCACGAGAAAACTTGTCTTCGGGGTTCACGACCAGGTAAGCTTCAAACTGGTCTGCTTAGCTACACAGACTAGTAAGAGACTTGAAATTTTACATATGAGCCCCGCCAAGCGAGTTTGTGTCTTCGAGCATTCAGTCATGACAAATTTAAACTGCGCATGCCCAGCCATTCAGAGGGGCCAGGGATATGGCTTTCTGTCTGAAGGTTCCTCTTGATTCACTGCTTGTATGAGCGAGCAGCGAAGGTTCTGGCGAGACTGCGCGGATGCGCAGGCTCGCCTGAACCATCGCTGCCCGCATAAGCGATAAGTACCAAAATCGCTTGACCGGGATCATATAGAAACTAGAGTTATTCGAATATTCAAGCACCGAAAACCTCACATAACGGTTACAATGTTCTATAAAAGGGATATTCATACGCCACAAAACTGAAAAGCAGTGTGTGTACAAGTATTTCTTGGCCAAGTTTGCTAGTTTCGGCCAAATTGGCCTCATCAGTGACCGTCATATATTTTTAAAACTCCACAATGGAATCAATGATCCCAAAAGACAAGAAAATACAAACTACACTACTGTATATGAAGAAGGGTGGGGAGACTTTATACGGCCGCCAGCTGTGTTGACGTCAAATATGTTCTATAAAAGGATTACGCTTTGGAAACAAACAATAAAGTCCGTAAACTGAACACCACTGTAAACCCCCTTTATAAGAAAACTGGGATTTACAGGAGTCTACATTATACTTCTTCTTCCTGCTCAAAGACATATGTTGTGGGTACTCGTTAGAACCGCCTCAATGAGGCGGTTCTAACGAGCACCCGCAACATGTATTTTGAGTATTAATGAGAAAAATATCACAAATTTTCTTCAGAAATTTTGCTATTTTGGAGATATGAAATAATGCACTATGTCACACGGATGTGTTAGCACATTTTTAGTTCACAAATGGCAAAAGCAGGTTTTCTTAAGGCATGGCTTCTGAATAGTATCCATGCTTTAGTGAACAGAATAGTCATTTATTTGGTATTTTGTAAATATTTTTAACTTCTACATATTATTTAAAACTAAGTAGTGCCTACCCCCGGGCTTTTTCGACGTCTTAATGTTTTCAGTAAACCGATGTAATGAAAATAAAACTAAGACTAAATAACATTAAATATATACAAAACATTCTCTGATCTGATAGTTTTATTTTCCCGGTACCAAAGGCGAATTTTCGCGTGGACACAAAGTCTGGTGGCCGAGGCTGAAATTAACATGATTGGACTGGCCAATGGAAAATGGTGACAAGATAATTAGGCGTTTATGTTAAGAAATGGCGAGAACCAGCCGCTCTTGTTGTCACTAGAGTAATTTGGAGGATGTCACGGGAAGGTGTTTTGATTTGCTAAACGTTTGGGCATTCTTTCGATCATTAACAGTGACTAGACATTAAAATCGATCTCAAATACCCCGAACTTAGTTGAGGACAGTGGAACCTTGTGCTAGGCAAGGGAAGTCCGGTAATAGAGCCAGGTGGTGGGTAGGGAGGGTGGATTTGTTTGTTTAATTTTAGGTTTGACGACCCCGTCAACACTGTTTAGGTCATTTTGGAAACGTTGCTTCCAATTTCGTGGGACTTTTCCCCGATATTGAGATTAAGGGACATCTCAAGCCCTGTCGCCCAATGAAACCAATAATGTTTATAAGCATGGACGGTCCTACCCGCACAGCTTTGCCCTGGGCAGGCTTAGATC
This sequence comes from Lucinisca nassula, assembly GCA_963580285.1. Lineage (NCBI taxonomy): Eukaryota > Metazoa > Mollusca > Bivalvia > Lucinida > Lucinidae > Lucinisca > Lucinisca nassula. Next base: position 43,396,914 of record OY757016.1, read on the forward strand.
CTCTAAGCGGTTTATCAGTACTCAAGTGCGGTCGGTTTCAGCACTGCGTGAAAGCACCATGCAGTCCATCTATTTCTTCAAGCCCCGATGGGCGGGGGCCTGGGGTTAGGTGGAGGCTAATGGGAAAAGTTAGGAATACCTTTTCGGTATTCTATAGAAATAGGGTTATTTTGTGTTACACATTAGAATCGCCTCGATTAGGCGATTCTAATGAGTACACACAACAAACCTTTATTTTATAGAAAATCGTAAAGATATCTATAAGTGGTCCAAATTCTGCCTCATAACTTGGCACTATGTAGTTCGAACTTCCCCTCTCTCGTACACAGTTTCGGGTATACTGAAGTTCGATTGGCAGAAGGTCGCGCGTTTGATCCTCGCCTGGTCGACAACATATATATATACTTCCGCTGAGATTGATCATAAAATCCTTTCTGTTGGCCCTCTCACCATTCCGCTGATTTTCAGTTTCTGATGAAAGAATGTACACTGCATATATTGATTAAGCCTGCCTTTAGAAGCCTTCGTGGTGTAGTGGTAAAGCTACTCGCCTTGTAAACCAGGAGTGGTGAGTTTGATTCCAGGCTTCTCTAGACCTTCGGATGAGTCCTTATTTCCAGGTTGCGTCTGCATACTATACCTTAGTTGTTGGTTGGATGTTAAACTCAAACACACGCACGCGCGCGCGCACGCACGCACGCACGCACACACACACACAGAAACCTGTCCAGATAAGTGAAGTTAGGTAAACTGACCGGAAGGGCTTTCGTTTTACGTAATTTTCTCAAATTCAGTTTTACTAAAATCTACCATATTGCATAGAAGATAAGAATTCACATCGCTAATTGGTCCTGAATATTGACTAGGTAGGGCATTAATCTCATTCAGAAGAAAACAAACTTTTATTTGCTATAAACAGAAGCATCTACTGCAAGAAGAGGTCTACTCTCCATGGAAACATTTTTCAGTTCTGAAGAAAAAAATTCCTTTCAAAAGGATGTCTACCACTACGCTAACACATCCGTGAGACATACATGTACTCTCCAAAGCGTTTTTCTCTGATGAAAAATTGTGAAATTTGCCTCCGCAATTTCTACTCAAACATAGGTTGTGGATGCTCGTTAGAACCGCCTAACAGAGGCAGTTCTAACGAGTACCCGCAACCTATTTCATGGAGCATAAATAAGAAAAATATATACCCCTGTAAACACCAGTTTTCTCCACACAAAGTGGGGGCACAATGAAGTTCATTACACGGACATACTAACATGATCCAGGTAAAGGGGACAGAATATTTTTGACAACGTCGCCTCCCCTGAATGTGTATGCATGTATCCTCAATTTGCCAACACCTTTCGCAAACATTAGCTAGGTATAGAAACAATTTCAGACATCAAAAGACATGCCTTTTGCCGGTATCATTCATGAAACCCGCTGAGACAACTACAAAAGACCGTTATATGGCTTCGGGGAACCGTAGCACCATTATAAAACACCGCTACGCCTTCTGGGTAATGTTGCACCATTGGCAATCCAACATGTCGGCATTGTTTTAATGATGTCATCAATACAATCATTACCAATACCCTGAATACCTGCGAGGCTGCGAAGCCACCATATGACCTTTTCTGTATACTCCCGACCCCGAGGAGACGCGAGGACATTAAAAAGGCTTGGTGACAGAATTGCTGACCATAAACCAGATGTCATAGCTGTCAATCAAACTTGACCTCGGGTAATCATCGCTATGTCCCACAGTAAAGTTTAGTCATTATGATTCCCATTGTATTTAAAAACAGTCTATGAAAAGTTCATTTTAAATTAACCATGAATTAATGAGCTTCGGGCACTTTCATCTGTTGTCTGTTTTACATACAACTGTGAACAGAGTACAAATATTTATAGTCTGCAGAGACCCTTTTTAGACGGTATCTATGAAAAGGGGGCCACTGGCAGAGTGAGTGATTGTTTGAGTTTTACGTCCCACCAACAGCTAAGGTCATACGGAGACGGAACCTCGGTTTAAAGACTCATAATAAAGTCTGGAGAAGCCCGGGCCCCTGGATTACAAGGCGAGTAGCGTCACCACTACACCTCGGAGGCTTCTGGGGGCAAGGCACTGGCAGAGAGTGCAGGCCAACCTGATCAGGCCTTCACTCTCTGTGAAAGGTTCAGTCGTTTCTAAATAGAGTCGAACTTCAATGGCTCGAACATCTTTGGGACCACGAAAATCTGTTCGAGAAAAGGGTAGCTCGAACCACTGATGGCTACCTTCAGGAGGCATAGCGGAGATAATTTTTGACATTTTTTTTCGGTGTTCTATAATGCAAATGTATGTTGTGTGTACTCATTAGAATCGTCTTATTTAGGCGATTCTAATGAGTGCACATAACATACATTTGCAACACAAAAGACTAAACTTTCCTAAATTCTCCCTTATTACATCCCGCCCATCGGGGCTTGAAGCAAAAGATGGCCCGGGCTGCATGATGCTTCCACTCAGAGCAGAAATCCGACCACACACGAGTACTGGTAAACCACTTAGAGGATCTAAGCCTGCCCAGGCAAAGCGGTGCGAGTCGGACCGTCCATGCTTATAAACTCTATTGGTCTCATGGGGCGACAGGGCTTGAGATGGCATTTCTACTCAGTGTCGGGTAAAAGTCCCACAAAACTGGAAGTAACGCCTCCAAAATGACCTATACAGTGTTGACGGGGACGTTAAACCTCAAAACAAACAAACAATGATCACCTCTGACACCCGCTTACACCTTACTCATCTCAATAACAATTCCGAGCAATCCTCACTTACTATTGAGAAGAGTGCGGGTAAGTAGGGTAAATAAAAGCATCATTGCTCAAAACAATGTTTGTTTGATTTGAGATTTAACGTCCCCGTCAACACTGTAAAGGTCATTTTTGAGACGCTGCTTCCAATTTTGTGGGACTTTTACCCGACATTGAGATGAAATGACATCTTAGGTCCTGCCGCCTCAAAACATTGGTTAAGCGTACTCGTTTAACCCACTGCATGCGGTAAATCGCGGCGTCTGATCATGAGGGCCTGCACTATTTGCTAACAGAATTTTCCTTCAAAAATAGAATAAAGATGAAAAAATAGGCCTGACACCCCTTATATGGCAAATGGACGTGTCCTACATACACCAATGGAAAAGTCCACTAGTACACATGTAGAGTGAGTGAATGAGTGTTTGAGTTTTACGTCCCACCAACAGCTAAGGTCATACGGAGACGGGACCTCGGTTTAAAGACCCATCCGAAAGTCTGGTACACATGTAGAACTGCTCTTCAATGACGCTGTTTTAAAGAACATCTATTATATAAATCTCCAGCTTTTTATTGTAAGTCGACCTAAAGTTACTAAACACAGTAGCTTTAGGTTGCCGAAATACACGTGACTGTCTCTGCTTTGTATGAAATGCAGGTAGCGGGATTTGTTTTTTTATAGCCGCGATATTATTATCGTTATGAGGCCAGTTGTGTAGAAGCAAACCTGTAGAGGCGATCCGAACTTGACTCATGTGTTTGGTTTCGTAACTAGTGTAGACCCAGATCAGACGCCGCAGAACGCGGCGTCTGATCAGGATCTACACTATTTGCTAAAGTAAAGGAATATAAGGGTTAAACAAGAATGTTGCCGACCCCGGCAGGTATCGAACCCGCTTCCTCCTGATCACCTTGTGAACAGGAGCATTGTCCTGATGGAACAACCCACCTTTAGTGAGCTTTCCGCGGCGCTTAAGTTTAAAACTTTCCCGGCAAAGTATGTGCCGTTGCTTGCTTGTCCCTTTTAGAGATAATCTATCCATCTGCATCCCAGAAAACCGAGGCCATAAACTTCCCAGCGGATGGAGCAGTCTTTGCCTTCTTTGGCTGGGTGAGCCAGGGTGCTTCCATTGATTCGATTGTTGTTTGGCCTCTGGGGTAAAATGATTGACCCATGCTTCATTCATAGTGACAAATCTCTGAAAATGTTGGCAGGATCTTCATTAGCACGCGATAATGTGGGCCTGGTGTGCCTTGGTACCCATCAGGGCGAAAGCTTTCTCATTGCAAGATCCTCTATCAGAATGGCAAATCTACTAGCTATATATATTTCCGTGTCTGTCAGTCATAACAATGTCACGGACTTACATGAAATTGGCCTTTTCTCGGGTTGCAACATTGACAGGCCTTCCAGGATGGAGGTCATCCTCAAGGCTCTGACTGCCTCGCTTAAATTCCGCCACCCACCTTTTCACTGTAGTATAAGAAGGGAATCTTTCCCTAGTGTTACTACCACATCATTATGGATATCCCTATAGGTGTTAAACTTTTTATGCAAATATTGAATCACTGCTCTTTCACCGATTTTGTCCATTTTGCAAAAGCTGCTTGTCTTGTTTTCTTTAGAGTGGCCCTATATAGTTAGAATAGTAGGACTTAAACGTACCTTCTTCAATACGAGGCTCACAACATATCAATCAACCCTCCTAAGTCTAACCAGACTAGAGCACATTAACCACGATAACTTGGGTAGAATAACGTATGCCAGGGTAAAATCCAGGATTTCCCAAACTGGTGTGCAAGAAAATGGTGTTAACCCATTTTGTACAAGAAACCCCAAAATGGGTAATTGGCAAAAAGTGCGGGCCCAGATCAGAAGCCGCAGAACGCGGCGTCTGATCATGGACTTCACTATTTGCGAGACATTATCCCATTTTCCAAATATATTTTTAAGGAACTAAAACTTGACTCCCATGGGCTCCTGCTGTATATAAGGAGGAAAATTCCATTTGGTACAAAAAGGGTTAATGCCAATGACCTGTGAAAGTTTGATTTGAGGTTTAACGTCCCCGTCAACACTCTAAAGGTCATTATGGAGACGTCGTTTTTGTGGGACTTTCACCCGACATTGAGATGAAATGACATTTCAAGCCCTGTCGCCCAATGAAACAAATAGGGTTTATAAGCATGGACGGTCCGACTCGCACTGCTTTGCCTTGGCAGGCTTAGATCCTCTAAACGGTTAACCAGTACTCGTGTGCGGGTCGGTTTCTGTGAAAGTTATTACTGCACTGAGTAAGGAAACAGCTCTTCCTATTTTGCAAAAGATGGTGCACGAACTGCAATGTGTTCCTATCGTTTATCTTAGCAAGACAAAAATGTGGGAAAAAAAACTCCGATCAAAGAAATAGCAGACATTTACATGCCTGTTGGAAAAAGGGGTCCTCTCTCTATCTCTTTTTTTCTAAGGCAGCAAATGTTTCAAGTCTTTTTAATGTGTAATTAGTAATTCATTGTTAACGAATTTAAATCTGGAATTAAAGTGAAGATAAACCATATTCTTTGCAAAGCAGTGGTTAACATGTGGCCGATAAATGGCAAAAGCTGTGAGATACGTACAGAGACTTCACAGATTTTGGCTTCAGATAGAGAAGATGTTACGGTTTATTTTGTCACGGTGAAAAGGTATTAAGCAGCCGTTTTTCCGCCATTTATCCATAAAGGGATTTTCCACAGTTGAAATAGGCGAAGTGAGAAAAAATAACCCCCGTATGAACCAGATTTTCTATTGATGAAGTTGCGGTTATCCGCACAAGCGAGTGACGCATGAAAACACAAGCATTCTCTGGGCAAATCGAGGCATCGTGCGTGTAAATGCTGTATTGTCCGTTATGTAACACCACGTAAGGGACGATAAAGGGAAAAACAATTTGTATCATTATTCCCTTGAATACGTTACGCAGACACGTGCATTTCAGCGGCAAACAATGGCGTCGCAAGTTGACTCTCTACAATAAAACCTATATCATTTATTACAACGTACGCTTAAAATATCCCAATATTGTATGCAATAACGCTAATAGAAGTATGTTATACATGTATATAATAATCTTGAATGAATTGATTTTTTTTAATTGATTTAAGCTTTAACGTCCCCGTCAACACAATTTAGATCACTTTGGAGACGCTGCTTCCAGACATTGAGATGAAATGACATCTCAAGCCCAGTCGCCGAATGAAGCCAAAAGGGTCTATATGCATACTCTCACCACTTTGTCTGGGCAAGCTTGGACTTTCTAGGCGGTTTACCAATTCTCATTTAATGTGGAGTTCAGCTCTGCATGGAAGCACCATGCAGTCCAGCCTATTTCTCAAAGCCCAGATGGGAGTGGGGTGTGTGGGTGGGTGGGGTGGGTGGGGTGGGGGGGGGCGGTGCAGTACAACTTCGAATACACAATACGATAACTCATCCGTGTGACATAGTGCTTTCCTTCATATCTCCATAATGGTTATTTTTCTGATGAAAATACTTGGTATTCTTCTTATTTCTGCTCCAGGACATATGTTGTGGGTGTTCGTTAGAACCGCCTCAATGAGGCGGTTCTAACGAGTACCCACAATCTATGTCTTATTTCTGCTCCAAGACATACGTTTTGGGTGTTCGTTGTGAGGCGGTTCTTACGAGTACCCACAACATATGTCTTGGAGCAGAAATAAGAAAAACAATGTTTCTATTAAAAGGCATAGGTTGTGGGTGATCATTAAAACCGTTCTAACGAGTACCAACAGCCTGTTTCTTTGAGCAGAAATAAGAGTGAATGAGTGGTTGGGTTTTACGTCTCACCAACGGCTAAGGTCATACGGAGTCGGGTCCTCGGTTTAAAGTCTCATTCGAAAGTCTGGAGAAGCGCAGGATCGATCCTGCGACCCCTGGTTTACAATGATAACAAACCTGGTTAAATTTCAATGAAAAAGACTGAAAAAAGATAGAGAAATGGTTTCTGTATGAAAAGAATACAATGTTCCATTTTATATAAACAAACTATTTAGTAAAGCAAGAATATTGAATCATGTACAATAAGTTTATGTATATACTATAAAAATGTCAATATATGGATAAGCATATCATCTGTCTGTTTCGTAACGCTTTATATATAAATCAGAACATAATAACATTTCTGTGAAGCATGCTTAAGCAGTCTGTAGCAGTTGACACAAAAATATAAAATTAAAAATGGTGAAGTGTTTTTCATTGTGATATACAAACTTTTATCCTTCCATGTGAGTAAATATGCTACTGGCAAATTATGGCGTCATATTATTACGCAACGTTTTATATTCACATTACACTTATGTCTCAATGAGGCGGTTCTAACGAGCGCCCACAATCTATGTTTGCAGTATTTGTAAGAAAAATATCAAGGATTTGCATCAGAAAAAAATGGCCTTCTTGGAGATGTGAAAAATGCACTTTGACGCACGGGTGTGTTATTGTAATGTTAAGTGGTGTTTCTATGGTGACGTCGTGGTAACCGTTGCTTACGTACTTCTTGATAATTGAGCCCCGCCAAGCGAATTTGTGTCTTCGAGCATTCCGTCATGACAAATTTTAACTGCGCATGCCCAGCCATTCAGAAGGGCCATGAATATGCCTTTTTGTCTGAAGGTTCCTCTTGATTCACTGCTTTTATGAGCGAGCAGCGAAGGTTCTGGCGAGACTGCGCGGATGCGCAGGCTCGCCTGAAACTTCGCTGCTCGCATAGGCGATAAGTACCAAAAACGCTTGACGGGGCCCAATTTATATAGTTTAGTCATTTTTTTTCAAGAACTTAATTCAATGTTAAATAATGTAGAGCCAAAGTGGGCTCCTCATGCAGCCAAACACACCCATACAACGTAAGTACAGTAAAAATCGTATTTTAAGACCACCTTTCGGACTGTCCAGAGGTGGAGGTTAATAATGAATATAAAATATAAGTAAAATCCAATATGTAATTTGCAAATTGGATTCTTTATATCGGTGGTCTTAATGGCGGAAGTTTACTATCTTTTTATAATATTAATCCCTTGAAATGACTTTTTTAATAATAATTTTTCAATATGTTTCTTATTTCTGACCATCATGCAAATCATCACGAAAACACGCCTATATGATTCTAACCCTCTCGAACCCCACTTTTATATAGTAAAACTAGGATTTATAGGGGTAAACCTTATTTTTCTCAATGAGGCGGTTCTAACAAGTACCTACAATCAATATTTTAAGCAGAAAAAAGAAAAAAAAAAAACATTAGTTTTTCATCTTAAAATTTTCGTTTTTTCGGCGTAAAGTTTACAATGACTTTGTAGTACATGTATAGGCGATTCCAGACAGTATTCCTGTACCTTTTGTTTTCGAAATTAACGTCAAATAGTGTAAAACCGGGCAAACAACACTCACAAGGAGGTATGCACGCGCGCGCGCAGACAGACATGCAATAAGACATACACATGACAGAATTTATCAAAACACACTAAATGTTCAAACCATTTACGTGTTTCATACATATAAACCGTGCATCTCTATTCTCCAACAGCTGTTCACATTTAAAATTTGGTCATCAAATGGACTTCCGCTTTCTTATCTATCGTATCTCCGATAGAGGGCGACCGATGCGTCTCGCGCACGCGCTTAATTATCGAGTTTTATTGAACAGTGACTTTACCCGTAGTCGCGACAAGGACAGAACATGTGTGCAAGAACAGCAAATACTGTGATGAGACTGTGTACATAACAATCTAGCCATAGTCATCGATGTTTGAACGTATAATATGTTAGAGCCGAGGTCGCTGAAGTCAAAGAACACACTATATCTACGCATACGCAATTGTATTATCACGTGAGAGTGGGGATACTTTTTTTTTAAAACGCGGCTCACATGCGGAAAAAGATCAAAGAAATGTATTAGGAAAGTTATCAATATGTAAAAATCGCAAATCGTATTTCGCACCTAATATGGCCGCTTACTTAACAGAAATAATTAGGCTTTGATCGGTATGTGTTATTTTATCGAAGATAGTATCCATGGCGGATTTTCCATGATAATATCGCAACTTTCATAATTCTCAAACCTCTTGCGAAAGCCGATTGGTTGAAATTAGCTTTCCATTGGACCGCAAACGGCAGCGAAATATCCACTTTTTACTAAATGGTGTCACGTCAAGTCTCGTTTTTTTTTTGTTTTTTTTTGGTTGTTGTTTGTTTGAATTGAGGTTTAACGTCCCCGTCAACACTATTTAAGTCATTTTGGAGACGTTGCTTCCAATTTTGTGGTACTTTTACCCGGCATTGAGATCAAATGACATCTCAAGCCCTGCCACACAATGAAACCAAAAGGTTTATATGCATTGGAAGGCCTAACTCACATCACTTTGCCTGGGCAGGCTAAGTAGCGATTTACCAGTACTCATATGTAGTCATTTTCAGCTCTGCGTGGAAGCATCATGCAGCCCAATCTATTCCTTTAAGCCCCGATGGGCGGGGCGCGTCAATGCTATAATAGGGTATAAATTTGCTTGTTTGTTTGTATTCGAGTTTAACGGCCCAACACTATTTTAGGTCATTTTACCTATCCACACTTTTACGTAAGCGGTAAACAAGTTCAATACACATTCTTTCGCCAGAAACGGACAGCTGCCCTTCTTAAAATCAGCGCAAGGGAGAAAATGACCGTAATCAATCCCCACGAAAGAATGTTGCCAACTCCGGCAGGTATCGAACCCGCGTCCTTCTGATCACTAATCAGACGCGCATCCAACTGAGCTACCGAGGCGGCAATAAAACAATGCTCATCTATATACGATATCAAGCCCGAGTAATGGGTATTCCCCCTAAACACCCCGTCATCAATTTATATAGAGAAAACGGGGGTTTACATGGGTATACATTATTTTCTCTTATTTTTCCTCCAACATATAGGATGTGGGTACTCGTTAGAACCGCCTCACTGAGGCGATTCTAACGACCATCGAGGCTTGAAGAAATAGATGGGCTGCATGATGCTTCCACGCAGAGCTGAATCCGACCGCACACGAGTACTGGTAAACCACTTACAGGACCTACGTCTGCCCAGGCAAAGCGGTGCGAAAAAAAATCCATGCTTGTAAAACCCTATAGGTTTCATTAGACTGTTATTTCATCTCAATGTCGGGTAAAAGTCCCACGAAATTGGGAGCAACGTCTACTAAATAACCTGTACAGTGTTGACAGGGACGTTAAACCTCAAATCAAACCAAAGCTGGGTATTTTTTTTTTTCGAAGCAGACGACATTTTGAAATATTTTCTAATTTTCCCAGAAAACAGCATTTGACATCTCAAGCAAATTGTTTGGAGGCAATTTTTCATGAGATGTAAAGTCCTGTTTTCTGTGAAAAATAAGTAAAAAAAAAAAGAAAAGAAAAGAAAAAAATGTCGTTTGCAGATATTAACCCAGAGAGTGGTTTAGGTAAAAATCCAAACAACGTATTCTACATATCAGAATTGTTGATATGCAGATAGTTGCTAGTTCAGTGCACTGGCCGTGTTAGCAAGAAAATCAAAAACAAAACGACGAGGTGGTTCTAACGAGTACCCACAGTGATTTTGAGCAGAACTAAGAAAATAATGTATACCCCTGTAAACCCCAGTTTTACCATATAAAATGGGGCTTAAGGGCTCAAAAATACATATGCGTGTTTTCATGATGTGAAGGGAACATACCTGAAACTATCACCACTATCAAAGCGAGGTAACTCTAGTAAAACAAATTTACCAAAGATGGTGTAATGGGAATGTGTGGCGGCCGTAAAAGGTCCATAGTGTGGGTTATATTTCCAGTCTTTCGGGATCATTGATTCCACTGTGGAATAAAAAAAAAAAAAAAAACAGGATCACTGATAAGGCCAAACTGGCCTAAACTAGCTTTTCTGGTCCAGAAAAAAAAAACTTTTTCACTCCATGGTTTTCAGTTTTGTGTTAAAGTCCTTGCTTCCAAAAAGATAACCTTTTATAGAACACGTTACGATAACACGCCTATTCAAATATACAGTAAAACTCCCATATTAAGACCAGCTTTGGGACTGTTCAAAAGTGGTCTTCAAAACCGACTCAATAAAACCGAGTCTGCTATTTTCGTTTATTTGGTGTATACCTTGCTTCCAAGGGATCTAATTTCAGAACTTATTTATCTTCGCTGCAGCTGGTGTTGTGCCGTGTGGCGGCCGTAAAACGTCTCCCCGTACATAATCATAGTGCAGATTTTATTTACGGGTCCTTTGGGATGATTGAGTTCATTTTAAATCATTTTGAAAATAGAGTTCTGCTTAAGCCGGCGCTAGGGGGCGTGGCGGGTGTTGCACTTTTCAGTACTTGTCATGAACAGTGAGTGAGTTTTAGTTTTACGTCCCACGAACAGCTAAGGTCATACGGAGACGGGACCTCGGTTTAAAGACTCATCCGAAAGTCTGGAGAAGCCCGGGATCGATCCTGCGATCCCTGGTTTACAAGGCGAGTAGCGTAACCACTGCACCACGGAGGCTTCTTTGTCATGAACAGACTCAATAAAACCGAGTCTGCTATTTTCGTTTATTTGGTGTATTCTTTGCTTCCTAGGCATCTAACTTCAGAACTTATTTAAGAAAAGACAAAGAAAGAATAACTGCAACCTACTAAATAAGGTTTAAAAAATAGATTTAGTCTTAGTATTTGGTGGTCTTGATAGCGGAATTTTACTGTTTTGGTGAAATTTTACCACTTTAAAAATGAAATTTTTCAGTTAAAAATCATGATATTTTTCATATTTCTGCTCAAAACATAGATTGTGGGTACTCGTTAGAACCGCCTCGGCGAGGCGGTTCTAACGAGTGCCCACAATCTGTGCTTTTGTTTTAATCGCAGGATCGACCCCCGGGCTGCTCCAGACTTTCGGAAGAGTCTTTAAACCGAGATCCCGTCTCCGTATGACATTAGCTGTTGGTGGGACGTAAAACACAAACACTCACTCACTCTGTGCTTTTGTTCAGAAATAAGAAATATAATGTATACCCCCGTAAACCCCACTTAAAAGTGTGGTTCTATGGGGTCTAAATTATATAGGCATGTTTTCATGATGGTTCCTCAGCCTTTTTGAACTTGTTCTCTTAAATCAAAGCATTGACAGCACTGGTGGGTCGATTGTCTCGGGGTTAGGCCGAGAAAGATCGTCCTAAATGGAGGGACTGAGACCTTTCCGTTTAACAATCGACCCAAAAGTGAACTGCGACGGAAACCTAATGACACCAATCGTAAATTAATCATGGATGTGAAGGGAACACACCTGAAACTGTCACCACAGTCAAAGCGAGGTAACTCTAGTAAAACAATTTTTTTCACAGTTGGTGTTCAGGAATGTGTGGCGGCCGTAAAAAGTTCATAGTGTGGGTTGTATTTTCTAGTCCCTTCGGGATTGTGATCTGTACAAGTATCATCTACTTGTGGGGGTTGATGTTTAACGTCCCCTCAACACTATGTAGGTCCTTTTTGAGACGTTGCTTCAAATTCTGCGGGATAGGATGAAATCCTGCCGTCCCATGAAACCATAGACGACTTGAACCACTTTGCCGTGGAAAGCTTAGGCACTCTAAGCGGTTTACCAGTACTCATGTGCGGTCAGTTTCAGTGCAGCCTAGTCAATTCTCAAAGCCCTGATGGGCGCGGGCCCTTGGTAGAGCTTTTAACTTTGTGAGAGTGCACACGAACGGACACTTCATACAGAGAAAGAAACTAGGTCCTAACGGGGGCTTACATTATTTTCTTCTTCCAAATAAACCCCTATCTATACGGACCTCCGTGACCTAGTGGATTCTTAATCATTAGGTCCCTCACCGCTGGGGTTCGAGCCTGGCTCGGGTCATATGTGGGATGCCAAGTTCTACAACGGAAGGTCAGGTGTTTTTCCTCCGGGTACACCGGTTTTCGCCCACTTCTGACTAACAATCGGATCGATATGAGTGAAATAATCTTGAAAGGGCCGTGAAACCAAACCAAAACAAAACAAATGGCTGAAGCCAGCGTATGAGAAGTACCTCAGCAAAGGTTCTGGCGAGACTAGCGCAGTCTCGACAGAACCCTTGCTACTCGCAGACATGTAGAGGAACCCTTTATGATGACATCCGTCTAGCTCTATTAGCTAGCTGTCAACTCGAATTTGAAAAAAAATACAGTGATATTCCGCTACTGTTTGTTTGAATTTATGTTTACTCTCCCATCAACACTTTTGTGTCAAAATATGAGTAAAGAATCCTGTATAGAAAGCTAGACTAGCCTTTACTCATATTTTGACCTTTTACACATTCCACAAGTTTTTCGGGCAAATCAACGCGCCAAGCACCTGTGGAATTTATTAGAAAAGAAAACGAATGTGGGACATTTTCATTTGGGGCGGGGGACACCCTTCCACAACAGAGACTTATTCGTCGGGATTTCCAGCTCTTCATCAGTGAAGGGATCTGCACTCAAAACCTTGTTACCAAGACCGTGTTGCTTCATAGATTTTCCTTCTGACATGAGGACATTTATAATTCTTTTCCTGGGGACTGTGCTGGAAGGCATCGTACTTTATAAGGTGTTTCCCTTGTACTGAGTACTTTTGATGAGCTAAATACCTATGTAGGATTGTCTGGTAGGCTTTCAGTGCATCACGAAAACACGCCTATATAATTTTGACCCCATCTAACCCCACTTTTATATAGTAAAACTGGGGTTTGCAGGGGTAAACCTTTATTTTCTTATTTCTGCTCTGAGATGTAGATTGTTGGTACTCGATAGAACCGCCTCAATGAGGCGGTTCTATCGAGAACCCACAATTTATATTTTGAGCAAAAATAAGAAAAATATCACACTTTTTCATCTGAAAATTTTCATTTTTTCGGCGATAAATGTGTCAGTGTATTTGTATAGGCGTGTTTTCGTAATGGAGACAGATTTGTAGCCTATTCCTTGTCATTCGTTTTCTTGACACTCAGGAAGAATCGGGCTAGGTAACTTTTCTACTCGTGTCACCTCCCCAACGCTTTCCAACCACTTTGTGTGTGTGTGTGTGTGTGTGCGTGCGTGCGTGCGTGCGTGCGTGCGTGCGTGTGTGTGTGTGTGTGTTTTGTTTTGTTTTTTGTTTGTTTGTTTTTTAAGTCGGAGTTCATTTTCATTTTTCAGGCTTTCCACGAATTCATAGGTTTCAGAATCAGATATTTCTCTAAATCTACTGCTATTACCCTCTTCCATCGCTCTATCGAAGTCCAAAAGTCGGTTTGACAGTGCTTCAAGTGTCTTTTCTGCGGCCATTTTGAAGCTTGTGGAACACTAGCTAAACAATCTATTTCTATAGTGACAGAGTGAAGCGGTGCCAACATATTATATGGCACAATACTTTAAAAACGTATTATATGGATTTTTTGCATGTGCCATCAAATAGCGAAAAATGAGTCAGTATTGATTCTAATGTGATTTTCCTATGCATGCTATAGAAAGTATGTGATAAACTAGATATTTTTTGCTGCAAATATTAGTTGTTGCTGCACGTTAGAACTAAAAACTATGCCCTCGTAAACCCCACAATGGTAAGCCTGCTCACTAATGATGTAAAATTCTGCAATTTCAACATGCATCAACTTTGAATATGTCATAATGAACCCCTTTGATTTTTTTTTACCTTAGAAGCCCAGCGTAACAAACAGAATTACACACCCAGAGCTAATCAGACAATAAAACAGCAATAATTAACTGTTGTATTTATTTATCTTATCTTGTTTGATTTTAATGTAGTTTGCGAATTCTATCAAATCTTAGATCAACGATTCGCAGATTTAACACAACCACACAACAATTCTATCTGATCCTGCCCCGTTCGATACTCATCGTATCATATCAAAGCGGGTATGTTAGCTGTTTATCTGATTATCCTCAAGTCGCTAGATCCACCTTGTTCAAATATTTAATAAATGTCTATAAAAGGCATTTTGTAAACCTACCGCACACCTAGATAAAATGATAAACTTCATCATTTTTTCTGACGAGTAAATTCGTATTCCATTAGGCTGGTTCTCCGAGCTTTTGGCATACAATTAATTAGACAATGGCTGAAACAGGAAACCGGTCTATTTCCATATTTGACTGGTGCGACTCACAAAAATGTCGCTTACATCCATAACAAGTGAAGCTGAAGGTAATTTGCTTCACAAAAGCAAATGATGCTTTATATTTCAAGAATATAATTATAATCAATCATTTTACGTCGAGATAAGGGAGACTGTTTATAGTTATAGCGTCTGCTAGTCGGGTATCTGACTTTAATGTGTCCAGATTTAATTCGCTTGCTGAAGAAATTAATTTTCTCTCCATTGATTTTGCTTGTCATCATTTCTTTCACACATATTGCTTATTTCGTCCGTGTGTGCGGTATTCCCTTTTTCCAATTTACTTTGACATCGTCTGGCAGGGGCAACATATACATGTACGCACATATGACATGCATTCTGTCATGAATTTGTTTTTGCATCCCTATACATGTAGCAAATTTGGCCCCGCCCATCGGGGTTTGGAGAAATAGATTGAGGCTGCATGATGCTTCCACGCAGAGCACTTTGACATCGTCTAACAGAGGCACCATATACATGTAGGCACACATGACATGCATTCTGTTATGGATTTCTCTTTTTGCATCCCTATACGTGTAGCTAAATTGGTCTCCGCCCATCGGGGCTTGGAGAAATAGATTGGGGCTGCATGATGCTTCTACGCAGAGCTGAAACCGACCGCTCTCATGAGTACTGGTAACCCGCTTAGAAGGACTAAGTCTGTCAAGGCAAAGTGGTGTGAGACGGATCGTCTCTTGACATAAACCCTAATGGTTTGTTTAAAAGGTAGGGCTAGAGATGTCATTTCATCCCAATGCCACAAAATTGGAAGCAACGTCTCCAAAATGACATAAATTGTGATGATGGCGAAAAAACCGAATTCAAACAAACTTGTTACACAACTCATGTATCCGTGATACAGGTCATTGGAATAACAATAAAAATCTTATAATAAGACCACCTTTGGGACTGTCCTAAAGTGGTCTTAAAGACCACTTTTGAACAGTCCCAAAAGTGGTCTCTTTCCATAAGACACAGAGTGCAGAAAATACACAGAAAGAATGACCAAAACCTTTTAAATATGCTTGCTACAGGTGAATAAGTCGTTAAGTTAGGTGGTCTTAATAGCGGAATTTCTCCTGTATTAAGACAACCTTTGGGACTGTTCAAAAGTAGTCTTTAAGACCACTTTTGAACAGACCCAAAGGTGGTCCATGACCAGAGGATACTGTATGCAGAAAACACTGTATGCAGAACTAGTCTTAATTTTAGGTGGTCTTAATAACGGAATTTCACCTTAAATGCCTAGTCAGCCGACACGATGTAATGATAAAACTCGTTATAACGACAATTCCAGAGGAATGAATCCTTAGCTGAAGATGGCACGTATTAGGCGAAACATTATTTTATCATATGACGTCGTTTCTGATAGTGTAATAACGCCATGTAATAAATTCGCTAATCCACTGGTGGATTAAATATGCAAATTAGTTAGATAAGCCCCGAAGCGTTACTTGTACGACGTCCTTTACGACGTCGCGTTTAGATCTACTTATGGCGGAATATTGACATATTTGTTAAACAATCGTGAATAAAATGCATTTAAAATGTCATATTATAAATAGAATCTTGAATTCGTGTTCATGTATATTTGAATTTATTAAACTCGTTGAGGAAAAGGCATAAAATGCTCGGCAAAGCCTCGCATTTTATTCCTTTTCCTCAACTCGTTTAATAAATCCTATAATACACGAGCACTCATGTAAGATGCTCTATATATTCATGAAGTGAATACAGCATGAACATGCGAAGATATACAGAATCTGAAAGAAAACATGTTGCTTATATTTATCCTCTCCTGAAATGGAACAGATTAATGAAGATATTAAAAATATTATTTCATTCTCCAAGAAACAAATGTTGTGATTATTTGTTAGAATCGCCTTCTAACTAATGCCCACAACGTCTATTTCATAGAGAAACTAATGTAAAAGTGCCTTTATCACCGATTATACAACTCATAATTCGGTTTCAATGGCATGGGCATCCGCTGCTGTCAGAAAGAGGTTTTCAAAACAGATCGGAACCAAAACAGTTTGGAACCGTACCTATATTGCTGTCATCCTGGAGCTTGAAGAATCTGTTATAACTGCCCATAAAACATATGTTTTCTTTATCAACATATAAATAAATATGTTCTATAAAAGGGTTATCCTTTGGAAGCAAGGAATACACCACAGAACTGAAAAATATAGAGTGTGCATGTTTTCTGGGCCAGACTAGCTAGTTTCGGCCAATTAGGCCTCATCAGTGACTAAAGACATCAGATATCTAAGACTGATGATTATTTGATTGTTTTTTGTTTTTTGACAATTGAAATATAAAGAAAAGTTGTGGTGTGCAAAAATGAAGAAATTTTTATTGCTATGGATTCGATACATCACGAAAACACGCCTATATATTTTGACCCCCTTAAACCCCAATTTTGCATAGTAAAATTGGGCTTTATAGGGGTATTCTTTATTTTTTTCTTATTTCTGTTCAAAAACATAGATTGTGAGTATTCGTTAGAACCGCCTCAGTCAAGGCGGTTCTAACGAGTACCCACAATATATATTTTGAGCAGAAATATGAAAAATACCGGATATTTTTTTTTTTTTTTTTTTTGTCTTAAAAAAGGCATTTTGGGGGTAAAATTTTCAAAATATTTAAATAGGCGTGTTTTCATAATGTAGGCATTTGCAAACCTCCGAGTGCGCGGACCGAACGGAACCGCGGTTCGGATCCAAACTCATGAGAGACTCTTATCATTGAACATGTTATGTTATTCTAATGGGACGTCTGTCTACATTAAAAGCAGACATAAGGGGAAAAGCAAAAAAAAACTCATTTCACCCGAAAAAAAAATCTATTTTTAGAGTGACGAATGCCGAATGATATTGTTCTGCTGCAATGATACGTTCTTATGTTTTGTTATATCTGCCAAGGAGTGCGCTGAATCTTTTAACATCCGTTCCATGGCGCCAACGGAGTGTTTGGGTGTCAATTTTAACATAATCACTACAATTCTGTAAAAGGTTTTTGTCATTCTCAAAGAGAATGTAGCAATTTGTAAAATCATACTTGTCGTTTTGTTGGAAATATCTTTCTTACAATCAAGAATTATGCAGAAAAGGTCTCTCTTGAGGATGAGATAAGAACTTCTGTTTTATGCAGAGTACGAGGGCTCGCGGAATTATACGTTGATTTACATTTACAAGTTATCGCGAGATCTCGCGCGGCTCTGTCCTTGGAGAATTGCCTAGACAGTCTAGCATATAACCCCACCAAACTGTACAGTTTTTGTACAGCCACCCAGCTGCCTTATCTGTTATGATAATCATTTAACCAGTTTCGCTAACCCAAATATATTTATTTTAACCAGCAGGATATCTGATCACATTTCTACTTTCTTTCTCTATTTTTAAGTTTTACAAAATACTGTATATACTGACCAGTGTTGGTTAGCAGTTGGATAGATTTGTTGTATTAGGAAAGGTGGACAATTTTTTAGCTCACCAGAGCCGACGGCTCCGGGGGATCTTATAGTATAGGCAGTGGTCCATTATCGTCTGCGTCCGCACCGTCAACATTTTCAAACAACATCTCCTCAGAAACTACATGGCCAATTGCATGTGGAGCCTCTATGGGAAGGGGAAACGAAATTTTGTTCGTGAGGTCCGGGTCACATGACCAATATGGCCGCCCATATGGGGAAAACCTTTAAAAATCTTCTACTCAGGAACCGAATGGCCGATGACCTTGAAACTTGGTTTTCAGCATCGGGGACTCGGGGGCCCTTTCAAGTTTGTTCAAATGATGACCTTTGGTTGAGCTTGACCTGTTTTACGGCTAGGTCAAATTTGGTCACTTAGACATTTGTATGGAAAAAAGTCAAAACAGTGGGTTTCTTATTGCATGGTAGCTTGTGGCATCAGACATGATATTTGCAATCACCTGAATCCCAAGTTTATCAATTCAAAAGGTCAAGGTCATATACTGACCTTTGTCCTGGATGACTCAGATTAAGTATTTTTATCTTCTTCTTCGGTTGTTTGAAGTCAAATTAAATGAAAAGCGTCTATGAGAAGTGGGGAAAAATGTGTTCGTAATACTGAATCACATGACCAATATGGCAGCCATGTCCATATATGGTAAAAACCTTTAAAAATCTTCTTCTCAGGAACTGAATGGCCGTTGATCTTGAAATGTGGTATTCAGCATCGGGGAATCAGGCCCTACCAAGTTTGTTCAAATAATGATCTTTGGTTGATCTTGACCTGTTTAACGGCAAGGTCAAATGTGGTCACTTAGACATTTGTTTGGAAAAAGGCTAAACAGTGGATTTTCTGATTGCATGGTATCAATTCCAAAGGTCGAGGTCATTTACTGACCTTTTTCCTGGACGGCTCAGATTAGGTATTTTATCTTCTTCTTCACTTAAACGGCTGGATTGATTGGAACCATATTATATGCGGGGCCTCAATGGGAATGTGTGTGTGTGTGTGTGGGGGGGGGGGGGCGAAAATTTGGTAAGAACCTTTAAAAATCTTCATCTCAGGAACCGAATGGCCGATTACCTTCAAACTTGGTTTGCAGCATCGGGGTCTCGGGTCCTACCAAGTTTGTTCAAATGATGACCTTTTGTTGGCCTTGACCTATTTTAAGGCCAGGTCAAATTCGCTCACTTAGACATTTGTATGGAAAAAAAGTGGGTTTTCTGATTGCTTGGTAGCGTGTGGCATCAGAAATGATATTTGCAATGATATCAGCTGAATCCAAGTTTATCAATTCCAAAAGTCAAGGTCATTTGCTGACCTTGTGCTGGATGGCTAAGATTAAGTATTTTTTATCTTCTTAATTTATTTTGTTTGGTTGATTGAAACCAAATTACATGTGGAGCCTCCATGGGAAGGGGAGAACGAAAATTTGTTTGTAAGGACAGAGTCACATGACCATTATGACCGCCATGTCCATATATGGTAAAAACCTTTAAGATTCTTCTTTTCAGGAACCAAATGGCCTATGACCTTGAAACTTGGTATGCAGCATCGGGCTCTCGGACCCTACCAAGTTTGTTCAAATTATGACCTTTGGTTGACCTTGAACTGTTTTACTTCTAGGTCAAATTTGGTCACTTAAACATTTGTACGGAAAAAACAGAACAGTGGATTTTTTTTTCCGATTACATGGTAGCTTGTGGCATCAGAAATGATGTTTGCAATCAGCTAAATGTAAGTTAAGTTATTTCAAAGGTGGGCGCGTCCATTCTACTAACTAGGGCGTCTATGGTGAATCTCTGGGTGGTAAGCAATATATGTTCCGATAACATGGCTCAGAGCCATCATATCAGAATCTACACTGCTTGCATAAGTGTCTGTTTCGTTTGTTTGTCTGTATTGGAGTTTAACGCCCAGTCAACACTATTTAGGTCATTTTAAGCCGGTCAGTTTACCTTTCCTCATTTTTTCTGGGCAGGCTTATACGTATGTGGTAAACCAGTACAGTGGACATTCTTTCGCCAGAAACTGACAACTGCCCTTCTTGAATCAGCACAAGGAAGACATGATCATAGAACAGATTACATTATCAATCTCTATGAAAGAATGTTGCGACCCGGCAGGTGTCAAACCCGCAACCTCTTGACCACCAAGGAAGAAAAACTACATTTATCAAGTAGTTTTTTGGGGGTCGATTTTTTTTTTTGTTTTGTTTTTTTTTGTTATTCGACCCAGTTACTAAGCATGGAAACATTTTCTTGACTATCATTGATTTGTAATAAATCCAGGTAACGGTTATTTTTAGAAAAAAGCTGCGCTATTCTTATCGCTGTGAGCTCAGAGTGTTGCATTAGAGGATTATATATAGAATCTGGACTGGAACCAATCACTGTGTGGGGCAAACAGTGAAGATCCAGATCAGGGTCGGCACTGTTTACTTAAAATACTGGAATAAAAGGGACAAACAAAAAACAGTTTAACTATTTTCTCAGTCTACATACCCATCAGTGTTGTCAGTTGTGCTTTGATTTAATTTGATTCAGCTTTTTGCCATTGTCAATATTTTAGGTAGTATAATTGACCTGGTCAGCGTTAGAAAGGTTCCAAAAATCTCAAATTGCTCACTCAGAGAATTTATCTCTGCAGGATCAATTACTAGGTAATCCATATACTGTTAAATAAATAATCTACTTGGGGAAGCCAGAAACTGGCAAAAATCGAAAAATCTGGGGTTATATTCTGAAGTGTAGAACTAATATATATAGTTTTGGAATATTTTCAATCAGAGACCGCTACAATAAACATCAATTTTAGCCCCATGAGTTTAGAAATACCATCAGCAAACAATAGAGCGGGTCCTTTTCCAGACATCATCATAATTCCATTTTCATTTTAGCTAAGGCATTGTAAGAATTTATTGTTGATTTCGGTACCTAATCCATTCCCTTGTTTTAATTTTCGATCTAGATTTTGCGATACGGCGAATTGAAATTCTAATTCCATCGAGCAATACGTGGCACACATTACCATCGAGCAATAAACGTCAGCCCGTCTGTGGTTTATTCCTGCAAACTACCAGAGAATAGCATTAAAGCTAAACATGATGGTCTATAAAAGCTTGGACAGAATTTTTATTTTGCCTCTGTGTTAATGATCTCTTCTATTCCCGGTCATTCGGGGACTTTCTCAAAGTGATTGACAGACTTGAACTTGCAACTTAAGGGAATATTAACACTTTAAACAGGTGGCACGACTAGCAGACAGACAGCATGTACAAGATTTTGTTTCCTTGTTTTTTGTTGTTTTTTTTTTTTTTTTTTTTTTTGTTTTTTTTTTTCAGAGAAAATAAGGCTTGACATTAAATGTGAATCGTCTGCTGATGTGTGTGTGGGGGGGATTCACAGGTTTATCATATAACGTCGCATAATAACGGCATGTTATAAATTCGATAATCCACTAATGCAAATTAGTTAGGTACGCCCCGCAACGTTACATGTACGACGTCCTTAATGTCGTCGCGCGTTTACTAATGGCAGATTATTGACATTTTTGTTAAACAATCGTGAATAAACGGCGTTTTATATGTCATATCATAAATAGAATCTTGCATTCCAGCTCATGTATTACTGAATTTATTAAAATCGTTGAGGAAAAGTTATAAAATGCTCGGCAAAGCCTCGCATTTTATTCCTTTCCCTCAACTTGTTTAATAAATTCAATAATACATGAACACTCATGTAAGATCCTCTATCTCTCTCTGAAAAAGATGATCGAAAAAGATTGTCATCTGCTATTGAATTTCTGTATCGCATTCAAGGTTAAATTTGGTACACGTGACTAAATTAACACCTTAGTGCCAAATTATTACCCACAAGAACATTACCAAAACAAACGCATATGAGATAATTTTGTCCTTACTGGATCGGAAAATGAGATCTTTCTGGTAACAATTTGTTATATAATCTAGTTTTTTGTGTGTGTGTGTGTTTTTTTTTTAAAATTCAGCAACAAACATAGACTTTCAATGCCCACAATAAACGGTGATTCTAGAGCAAAATAATGTTTACTTTTGTAAATCCACATTTAGTGGATGTGGTTCAAATGCTTTCCAAAAATAATAATAAAATACAAAAAATGAAATAAATGTTACATTGCAAAGAAATTTGTAGGATTTTGATTGGACAGCGCATTTGCAATTATTTTCCATTTACCCCGTGAGCAAAAAAATATATATATATCACTTACTCGTACTCGCCTTCACTGCATTGCGATGTCCGCCATCTATAATTTACAGCACATTTGATGAAAAACTAAAGAAACATATTTTTGCAACATTATAATTTTCAGCTTATAAATAAGTAACGATAACAAAAAAAAAAACTTCTGATACATTTCTTTTACGTCATTCGATATATTTTTTCATTGTTTTCCGTTATTAAACTCTCATTCAAACATGCCGTAAGCGGGTTCCAAATGAGCAAATTGCAACAACTTTCAACTTAAATGTTCACATTCAAAACACGAAACACGACTAGCAGGCAGCATTTACAAATTTTTTGTATCTTTATTTTTCAGAAGCAAGGCTTAATATTAAATGGGCCCCGTCAAGCAATTTTGGTACTTATCGCCTATGCGAGCAGCGAAGGTTCAGGCGAGCCTGCGCATCCGCGCAGTCTCGCCAGAACCTTCGCTGCTCGCTCATACAAGCAGTAAATCAAGAGGAACCTTCAGACAGAAAGCCATATCCCTGGCCCCTCTGAATGGCTGGGCATGCGCAGTTAAAATTTGTCATGACGGAATGCTCGAAGGCACAAATTCGCTTGGCGGGGCTCAAATGTGAATCGTAGCACACGCACTGTCGAAACATTTTTCCCTCTCTGAAAAAATCATATGATAGGATGTTCATATGTTTTAGAAGTTACGTGCGGCTTTCCAGATTTGGTACATTTATCAGGGTACATGTAACACCATGGTGTCAAATATGTCACCATGGGCATGCATGTATACACTTTGTAAAATGACGCCTTTACATGTGCTGGATGAAACATTCAAAGATATAGGGCAAACGTTTGAGATTAAGACCCCGTAAACAAATTTCAAACTGGCCCAGCATCATGGCTAATATAGCGTTACAACGGTTTCTGTTATCCGTTATACAAACCTGCTAGTGCGATAGTCCCAAAACATCAAAAATATAATGAATCGTTAGTTCGAGAATCAGAATGAAAAAAGCCGCTGAAAAGTTTGCACAAGCATGAGTCATTTTCCGCAAACATTCGTCATCAATTTCACGTTCTCTCTCTCTCTCTCTCTCTCTCTCTCTCTCTCTCTCTCTCTCTCTCTCTCTCTCTCTCTCTCTCTCTCTCTCTCAATTCCACGTTCATGTCTTAAAAGGACGTTCATCCAAATCCTTTATGGATAAATTGCAGTATATCAGTACAAATAACCAAAATAAAATAAAATGTTTAAAAGCTATGTCCTTGATCAACTTTTAATGAAATGGACATTCAGTGTGTCATCAAATGTCACGTGTCGAGGAAGGATGTCATGAAATGTACATAGCAATTTAATTTTCAGAAATCAACAACTTGTTTTCATTTCAAATATACCACTACATTTAAATGAGTGACATTTAAATGAATGTATTGAAAATGGCTGTAAAATGTTAAAATAACTTTCTTGAGGAGGCAGGAATAATACAGGCTTTGCCTATCAAAAGAGACCATTTTGCAGATTGATTTTCTTTTACCTTGGGCAGTTTGAAGCAATTTTTTACCATTCCCTATGTTCATAGTACAGTTTTGAAGGAAAGTGTTGTAATAAATAATCAACCTCGACAAGGAACCCTCAGTCTCGTTTTCAGTTTATTTAGGTCTCATGCTGGGCATAGCCTCGCATGAGACTGAAATAAACTAAAAACTTGCCTGACAATTTTGTTTAACATCGGTCTGAACCCCATCATAAATACTATCTGCCTTTCCATGCTTTTTGTGCATGTTTATATTCTTAAAGGCTGACGCATATGAAGCGATACATT
Organism: Lucinisca nassula; assembly: GCA_963580285.1. Lineage (NCBI taxonomy): Eukaryota > Metazoa > Mollusca > Bivalvia > Lucinida > Lucinidae > Lucinisca > Lucinisca nassula. Next base: position 43,421,404 of record OY757016.1, read on the forward strand.
CGGATCGGATTATCATAGCAGATACAATAAAATTCCTATCATAAGACCACCTTTGGGACCGTTCAAAAGTGGTCTTGAAGACCACTTTTGAACAGTCCCAAAGGTGGTCACTTACTAGCTGGTACTGGGTGCAGAATATACAAAGAAAAAACAAGTGAAACCTTCAAAATATGCTTTCGAAAGCAGAATTAGTCTTGATTTTAAGTGGTCTTAATAGCAAAATTTTACTTATATAATAATAACATCCTTCATGCAAACAAGCCTGTGTAATGAAGATCCCACCTTATATAGACAAATATGGGATTTGAACAGGGTAGGCATTACAAATTACGGGCACACTACAAATATCTTTCAGACAATATGTCTGGGCCACGCCCATCGGAGCTAAGAGAAATAGCATGAGCCGCATGGTGCTTCCTAGACATGAATCAGTCCAAACGTTTAACCAATATCTTCTCCTTTGTATTAGCAATGAATTTATATTTTTCTCCTCTCTAATACTTTCTGATCTCCAAAACTTTTGGATTCATTTGGTGCTATGGGATGGAAGTCTTTGCTTTTGAGCTGGGTTAAAATTAATAAGCATATTCTTATAAGTGAAATGATTAAATGAGTGGACTGTTTCCAGTTTAGGTGCTCCCATGCGGAGATGAAACCGACCTCACACGAGTAGTGCTAAACCTCTTAGAAGGTCTAATAAGTTCTAAATAGTTAGATCCTTTGGAAGCATAGAATAACCAAATAAATGAAAATAGCAGACTCTGTTTTATTGAGTCTGTTCATGACCAGTGCTGAAATGTGCAACACCGGCCACGCCCTCTAGCGCCGGCTTAAGCTGAACTCTGTTTTCAAAATGATTCAAAATGAGCTCAAGGATCCCAAAGGACCAGCAAATAGTATCTGCACTTTGATGATGTACTGCCCAGGCGCAGTTGTGTGAGTCTGACCGTCCATGCCTATTGGTTTCATTGGGCAGCAGGGCTTGAGATGTCATTTCATCTCAATGTCGGGTAAAGGTCCCACAGAACTGGAAACAACCTCTCCAAAATGACCTATATAGTGTTGACCGAAACGTTAAACCGCAATTTAAACAAACAAAACTGATCATGAATGACAGCATATTTCCAAGAGAGTGGTCAGCATTTATTCCCACGATAGCATTTTGGCCCCGTCAAGCGATTTTGGTACATATCGCCTATGCGAGCAGCGAAGGTTCAGACGAGCCTGCGCATCCGCGCAGTCTCGATAGAACCTTCGCTGCTCGCCCATACAAGCAGTGAATCAAGGGGAACCTTCAGACAGAAAGCCATATCCCTGGCCCCTCTGAATGGCTGGACATGCGCAGTTAAAATTTGTCATGACGGAATGCTCGAAGACACAAATTCGCTTGGCGGGGCTCATTTACAAGCGATAACATGGAATTACTTTTCAAGCATGTAAGCGGCACAGTTTGTAATGCATTTGCTGATAAGTGGATAAGAATCGGCAATAAATTGGTCACTCTTTAGCAACTTAATTAAGATGTCAGTTTGGATAAAGAACTCTTCTCGGAATGACCAGGAAGGCATTAAGCTAATAGACTTGTTCAAAGAAATAAACGAACCAGCTACCAGTTTAAGAAAGGCACCTGAGTTACCATTCTCATGCAACTTTCGCCGTCATTGTTATTCACTAGTGAACAAGGCGAAACGAAAAAATTCCCACCACCAAATTAACTCTTAAAGCGCAAATCACGACCTGCAGATGACAGTGTGTTTCTTATTTTTCCAGTGAGAATAAGGACTTGTAGGAATCGCTTCAGCTGGACAGACGACATTTTCAACATATGACAAAAAGGAACATTACGAAAACACGCCTATACAAATGCATTGTAAACTTTACCGCGGAAAAAAAATGAAAATTTTACGGTGAAAAAAATCTGATATTTTTCGTATTTCTGCTCAAAATATAGATTGTGGGTACACGTTAGAACCGCCGCATCGCGGCGGTTCTAACGAGTACCCCAAATCTTTATTTTAGAGCAGAAATAAGAAGCCTAAGGTTTACCCCTGTAAACTCCAGTTTTCCTATATAAAAGTGGGGTTCAAGTGGGGTCAAAATATATAGGCGTGTTTTCGTGATGAAACATAGACTGTTAGTATATTCACAGCGATATGTTTTTTTTTGTTTTTGTTTGTGCTAAACACCGGTTTATGGCTGGAGCATAAAAATACATCTTTGTCACAAATGCCATTTCTAGACAATTGAATGATCGCACATTATTGCATTTCAACAAAATTCAGAACTATATATACGCGATAAGAGGCCACATCTAGAAGCTAAGTTCTGAAACGGAAGGTTAGGTGGTTACTGTATATAACCTTCATGCAAACTAAGAAATAAACAATTTTTCTTTCATTTTTATAATGTACTCCGGTTTTCGCCCACCTCTGGTAAACGATAGGCTCGAAATAAGTGAAATAATCTAGAAAGGGCCGTAAAATCAAAACCAAATACATGATAAGATCGAGTACATGTACATATCATGTCGAACGCACCCCACACCCCACCCCCACCCCCAGCTCAATGGTAGAGCGTCCGCTTCGAGATCGGGAAGTCGCGGGTTCGATCCCCGGCCGCGCCATACCGAAGGCGTGAAAAATGGTACTAGGAGTTCCCTTGGGTGACGCTCGCATTATCAGGGGTAGTCCTAGTAAGATAAATTTTAGGCAGGTAAGTATTTGTTGAAAAAAAAAAGCTCCCCAGGCTCTTTTCTTACTTTCTATCTCTTTATTCCCTTTCTCTGGAAGGTGAAACAAAATGACCCACAAGGGTTGACGTGTCGTAAACCCCCAACGCAGTCAATCAATATGCTAACCACACTGAAACCCCGCTATTTGGGCCAGCTACAATGGTGGCTTCTATATTTGAACACAAATTTAAAAGATTTCATTTATTCTTTCTTTGTGTTTACTACAACAAGTGTCCTCTAGTCTCCAGTAAGAAACCACCTTTGGGATTGTTCAAAAGTGGTCTTAAAGACCACTTTTGAACAATTCAAAGGTAGTCTTTATATAGGAACTTTGCTGTATGAAAAACGGCAACACTAGTGCATATTAGTTAGTGTTTATTTTATGATGATTCCATTTGCTCACTCCACTAGAGTGAAGTGTACCACTTACAATTTATAATATATGTACATGACACTGACATCACTTGACAGACTGATTACTTTCTCTCCAATATTCAGCAGTAATGACATAGATTTTAAGAGGGATAAGTGCCCGCCACTTTACCTCTTGAAGAGATTGCAGGCACGGGCGCTTAACCAATTATGCGCAAGTGCAACGAATGAAAGAATAAAATTTGTATCACACAAGTATATCGCAGTAAATAACAAAAAAGTCACCCATGTAAGAACAAAGTCATATTTATTGAGAATACCAGGTTCGTGTCTTTTGATATCAAGTTTATCAGGCAAGGCTTCGAGAATGCTTGTAGAATCGCGAGGCTTGCCGAGCGATTCTACATGCGTTCTCGAAGCCGAGCATGATAAACTTGATATCAAGTGACACGAATCTGGTATTCTATTTACCAGTTAATCCCATTGTACACTCTTACATTTTTGACATTTTTCCAGCAGTCCAGCTCAAAGAAGTGCAATGTCACGTTCACCTGATAAAAGCTCTCTTGTCCTGAGACAGCAATTGTTTATCAGGTCAGGGTGTTACAATGCAATTAATGTAGGGAGTAACTGATAAATTATGCTACATGCACGACCCCGTTTTGGAACATCTTTTTGACAAGGATACTCGTGTATGTTCAAGAAAGGAGTAGTTCGAGTCAGTGAGGGTAAATCATACGGTCAGCTGCGGAGTAATAATGGGGTTTATCAAATCGGGGCTTGGAGAAATAGATTGGGTTGCATGGTGCTTCAAACCGACCGTTCTTGACTACTGGTAAACCGCTTAGAAGATCTAAGGCTGCCGATGAAAGGTGGTGCGAGTCGCACCGCTCCTTTAATCCCTAGTGGTATCTTTGGGCGGTAGGGCTTGAGATGTCATTTCATCTCAATGTCGGGAAATGGTCCCACAAAATCGAATGCAACTTCTCCCAAATGACCTAAATAGTGTTGACGGGGACGTAAAACCTCAACGAAGACAAAGGAAAACTAGGAGCCAGGAGACTACTTTGAGGCAAGCTAAGGCTTACTGTCAGATCCTGAAATGTGTCGTATTGTTGTACATTTTTGCCAAAATCAAGTTTGCTACTCATTAGAACCGCTTCGATGAAGGTATTCTGATGGCTGGACTTTGCAATATTTTTCCTTCTTTTTACTCAAAAGTTAGATTGCGGGCGCTCGTTAGAACCGCCCCATTGAGGCGGTTCTAACGAGTACCCACAACCTATGTCTTGGAGTAGAAATAAGCAAATTAACGTATACCCCTGTAAACCCAAGTTTTTCCTTTATAAAGTGGGGTTTAGAGGGGTGTTCATCACAAGGACTTATTAACCTGATGCAAAATTACCGCTAAATATTAGTTATCGAAAGCTAGGCTAAGACTTTCTGAAGGGGAATTGATACATCTTCGGGGGAGGCAAATCCTGCAAAAGTATTTTTGTCTCCCATGTCAATAGGGGTCAACACTTAAAGTAAAGAATTTGCTCCCAGGGAGCAAATTCTTTCCTTTAAGAGTAGGTCCCTTTTTCAGTGGGACAGGGCTTATAGAAAAGCGAACAGGAAGTCCCGAATGTTGTCTCCCTTTGAAAACTGATGGGGGGAAAAACTACCAGATGTTCCCATTCACCTTAAGATCAAATGTGATTTTGAATCGGCCATGGTAAAAAGCAATAGGCATTCGATTCTAAGAACTTTCTGACAAACTGTTACGTCCTCTCTATAGTCGCACATTTTTTATCAAACTTGAAATAGTCGTGAGTACTTTGGGTTCCTGTCCAAATGGTCAGTTTTTCCCGACAGTAAATGACAAGAGACGTTGTTCTCAAGCAACCGTCCATCTTAGCAGTCTCCCAAGAATGGGAACAGTCTGATGTAATCAAGCCATCTGTATTGTTTATTAGTCTATGTAAGAAAAAAAAACCTTTCCTACTTTTATTGGAATGTAGGTCTTATTGTTTGTTAATCGAACTACCCCGAATATTATGGCCGGAGTTTCTAAAGCACTCTTGAGCACGAATATGGCATTTTGACAGTATTAAGAGATGCTAGGGTCGTTACGAGGAACTGGCATGGGTGTCTCAATTGACTACTCCTCAGAGTGTTAATTATCGCTGTCCACAACAGGTGAAACTTCTAGCAATCTATTCTATCAAAACACATGTACGTGGATGGGAAAATGTATAAACAATGATACTTGGTCTTATGAGGCATCAAGCAAATCCAGGGCCCTCTTCTTTTGACCATGTTATCAATATATCATAAACTACAGTTATTAAGCGTGAAATATCCTGAAGACTTCATTTCTGCAGCGCAGCATGGTTCCATGTTTCAAGCACGATGTTTGCGAAGGAAACGCGTTTTATTATTAATCAAGCACCTATCCACTTCGGCTACAGGTCAAAGGGCGAGGTTTTAATACTGCCCCCTGGTGGCCCTCGCATGTCTATCATCATGTATATCTTTAGATGATTATTTCAAAGAAAATATTTATTTGTGGTTTTGATGGCACCCAGCAAAGAAGGATGAAAGTTCGATTCTATCATATAGTCAATCAACTCGACGCCATGGACAAGTTTTGATGTACCTTTCAGCAATAAAATTTACAGTTACATTTGGATTCCTCTTATCTTTCCACCTGTCCAACACTTCCAGGCGAGTTACACGCCTCATTGTACAGTTACTGGTCGTAAATATTGGAACCTCGGGTAATTAAAACTCTATATAATATTTACCGTTACCTCTATAACTGATTTTATATCTTCTTTGATCATATATAATCACCAATAAAATTGACATTTGTTAGGAACCTGGACAATATAAAATATTCAACACATTTTTCAGAAACGAACAACCTTGTACACATCAGTTATAACACCATCTTTTACAAAGCTCACCCCCGTCCATTGGGCCTTGGAGAAATATATTGGGCTGCATGATGCTTCCACGCAGAGCTGAATCTGACCACAATAGAGTACTGGTAAACCGCTTAGAAGGACTAAGCCTGCCCAGGCAAAGCGGTGTGAGTCAGATCGTCATAAACATACAAGCCTTCTGGTTTCATTGGGCGGAAGGGTTTGAGAAGTCATTTCACCTCAATGTCGCGTAAAAGTCCCACAAAATTGGGAGCGACGTCTCCAAAATGACCTAAATAGTGTTGGCGGGAACATTAAATCCCAATTCAACAAAAACAAACTTTTACAGAGAGAATGGGTGATGCAAAGGTGATATGTATCTTGATATTGGTTTACAGTTGGGCAAGGCCTGCTTTCCTAGCATCAGGTAATGGTGGAGGAGGAGTTGTTATTTTTTCTGTCTCTATCCTTCCATCTATTTTCCTCTTTCTCATCTGTCCCTCACTTTCATCTCCTCAACTATCTCTTCTATCTCTTCCCACGTTCTCTGGTAGACGTCACAAAATGACCCACAAGGGTTGGCGTGTCGTTAAACACAAACTATTCAAATCAATTTATAGAGAAAAGGTGAGCCGTCAAGTGTATTCGAAATGTCTCTTATGCTTGCACCAAAACACAGATTGTGGGTCATTGTCAGAACTTCCTCATCGAGGCGGTTCTAACGAAACCACACAGTCTATATTTGGATATGTTAAAATGATGCAATTTACCGTTATAAAGAATTGGCCGCCATATAAAATCTCAACAAGGTGTAGTATATTAGATAATACAGGGTCTTTCACCTGAAATGACTCCGAAAAACAGCAACAAATATTGTGGACATTTGTTAGAATCGCCTCGCTGAGGCGATTCTAACAAATATCCAAAACATTTGTTTTTGGAGAAACAGATTCTATATTCTTGAATATATCCAGTAATCCTCACAACTTGTGCGAATAGCCCCCGCCCATCGGGGCTTGAAGAAATAGATGGGCTACATGATGTTTCCACGCAGAACTGAAACCGACCCGCAAACGAGTACTGGTAAACCGCTTAGAGGATCTAAGCCTGCCCAGGCAATGCGGTGCGAGTCGGCCCGTCCATGCTTATTAACCCTATTGGTTCCTTTGGGCGGCGGGGCTTGAGATGTCATTTCATCTCAATGTCGGGTAAAAGTCCCACAAAATTGGAAGCAAAGCCTCCAAAATGACTTTTACAGTGTTGGCAGGGACGTTAAACTTCACAAACAAAAAACAACTTGAGCGAAGGATTCGTGCCATTGAAATTGCTGTTGTTACGAGGTTTGTTGCTATATCAAATGTCGGTATAAAGAGAGTTATCTGTATCACACATTTTCAGAGAAAAAAATGTAACTACAGAGACAGGAGAGTTAGCATTCATCTCACACAGGTGTGTTGTTCTAATGAAGTCTGGCTGTTGTTCTTACATGGTCAAATTCTTTACATTCACAAATGTTCGTGGAAAATATAGCCTATATAATAAGCACCCACTCAAAGCGCATTTTACAATGTCAAGTACGCACAATTTATTTTGTTGAACAAGCATACAGAAAGTAAAGTATACCTTGCAAACCCAATTTTCTCGACATAAAATGGGCTTTAACAGAGGCGTGTTCATCAGAGGGCCTTGTTATCGTGATGAAAATACAAATGTAAGTCAGTCGACAAGTTCAAAATTGAGTTAAAACACGTTATTTAACCATCAAATTCTCGTCAAGATATTTAATGTTATTGATGAAAACGTAATAATACGTTTTAATATCTTAATATACATCGCGTAAGTCATAGAATTGTCTCTTTAGTGGAAGATCCAATCAGCTGTTTAAGTTCACAATTATACGGAAATCTTCGAATTTAACAAGAGATTTTGATGATACAAAATGTTATTTTCTCTGATTACATTAATGAATGCCTTTGATGTTCTTAGAAATCATGAGTCGATTGCAATTCTAAGGTGTTCTGATTGGGTCTTATCTGAAAAATCAAAATATTATACAGTAGCTTCAAGAATATGATAATTAAGCTGACTCTAAATGCTGATGATAAAATTTCCTTGAAACACATCAAAAGGGAATAGAAGAACATCTTTATTATTCCTATTTTCCAAATGCTGTAATAACCATTTGGTAGAGTGCTGAGCAATTATTTTTTAAGTGTCACGATACGATCACTAAGGGGTTTTCAACCTATCCGTGATACATTTCGCAGCTTGCTGTCTAGTACAGGGTACTTAGTACTGTAGAATAAGGATATAACGTGTCCATGTGCTTTTGTGCGGGAGTCACGCACAAAAGCACATGTACACGTTATACTAAGTTTTTCTGCTTATTCTTTGGGAGGCACTAGGCGGCCTTTATGCGGACTGAACAAATTATTTGTCTAAATCGTGACGGAAATAAGGGCGAGGATTGTGCCCGCATAAAACCGATATAAACCCCCAGTGGATTTCGTTTCACTGACCGTTCCAAGGCGGTTCTTCTGTCGCGGTTTATTTTTGTTATGGTTTGTCTTTGAGTGTGTGTATCGCTTATATCATTTTGTTTTGGATAGTCGATTGGCCCTTTTGTGGGAAAGTAACTGTCCATTTGGCTTTCCGCTATTAATGTTTCCATTAGGGTCTAGTTGTTTCATGTTTGTGCTTCTCTCACTTTGGTGTCTCTGATTGGAGCTGTGGGTTAATTGCATCGATTCCTGATGCCTTCACTTCTATTTGGAAATGACTGCGTTTCTTCCCGGGTATTTTTCTTTTCTATTTTACAAAGGTATACATTATGTTCCTCGTGTTTGCTCAAAAACTAGACGCTGGAAAATGACTAGAACTGCTTCATCTAGGCATTTCTAACGAGCACCTCACATACGATCAATATATGGCACAAATGTGTTGAAATATTAGATATTTTGTGTGCGCACTAGTTTCAGCTGTACCATGGTTATGTTGGCTCGGTAAAAAAGCTCTTGAGATAGTTGACACCGGTATTGAAAATAGAAGTAAAGGCAATGATCAGGAATCGATACAACAACCCAGCACCTCCCATCAGAAGAACCACGAACATGAAATTACTAAACCTTAATGACAACATCAAAAGGACAGTTACTTTCCCACATAATGGTACAACGGCTATCCAAAATAAAAAAGGTATAATCAATGCATAAATGCAAAGATAAACTATAACGAAAATAAACCGAGACAGAAGAACCGCCTTGGATTAGTCAGTAAATGTATTTCATTGGGGGCATAACTCGATTCTACGTAGCCTATGGTTCTGTAGCAGTTTAGACGAATAATTTGTTCAGGCCGCACGCAGGCTTTCTAACAGAGATGAAACAACGATGATGACCCGACAGAAATGCTGAGCAAAAGAAAACCAATAGTTGTACCCATTTTTGTGGTCCACTGAACACTCACACACGGTTTCTGTTGCCTGGTAAATTCCGGTGTTGGGAGGACTGCTGTCACGTAAAATCGATCTTAGGGCGAGGAGTGCGGCCGCTTAAAACCAGTTTAAGCCCCCAATGAAATTCTCTTCACTGACCGTTCCAAGGTGGTTCTTATGCCGCGGCGAATTGTTGTTATAGTTCGTCATTAAATGTGTGTATCGCTTACATATTTTTGTTTTAGATAGCCAATTGGTCACTTTGTTGGCAAGTAACTGTCCTTTTGGCTTCCGCTATTGATGTTTCCAGTAGGGTCTAGTTATTTCATGTGTATGCTTCTTTCCCCTCGGTGACTCTGATGGTAGGCGTATTTTTGTTTTGGATAGTCAATTGGTCACTTTGTGGGCAAGTAACTGTCCTTTTGGCTTCCGCTATTGATGTTTCCAGTAGGGTCAAGTTATTTCATGTGTATGTGTCTTTCCCCTTGGTGACTCTGATGGTAGGCGTGGCTTAATTGTATCTATTCCTGCTCATTGCCTTCACTGCTAATTTGAGCCATAGCCCGACAAAACCTACAATAAGTCGTGCGCCAAGCGAAGACTCAGATCAGACTGCGCGGATGCGCAGTCTGATCAGAGTCTTCGTTGTGCGCTCAAAGGGTAACATAGGGCCCAATGCTCCTTCATGCAGCAAGAGAAGTCTTTGGTTAGACTATAGGGATGTGAAGACTGATCTGATTCTACGCTGGGCACATACGTAAGTTGTAGGAAATGCTGTGCCTCGGCTCATTTGTTAACGCGATGGTGGTTAACCTTTTTTGTACCAAGTGGAATCTTCCTCCTTATATACAGCACAAGTCCATTTCAAAATTTAGGGGCGTCAGGTTGTGTTTTCATCAAAAATGATTTGGAAAATGACTGAACATTTAGCAAACAGTGGAGGCCTGATCAGACGCCGCGTCCTGCGGCGTCTGATCTGGGCTTTCTCTGTTTGTCAGGGTACCCGTTTTGGGGTTTCTGGTACTAAATGGGTTAAGGGATCGAATATCTTGTTTTGCACATAAGAGGAAGCATAACGTTGCAGAGCTCTTCTGAACACAGTCAACGAATTTTCTTTGCAAAGATAAGATTTCCTAGATTTTAGTTCAGTACATTGATCGAAATCAAAAGCAGATTAGACGGTATGATGGTGCTACTTGTCGAAATATAAACGTCGTTTTTAAATTTGGTCTTTCCTATCAAGGACATCCATACAACTGTCCCGTGTCAATCCGACAATTACTTGAGTTATGTAATTCGTCTTGTTTTAATCATTAGTTTGAATTCATGAGGTCCTGACCTTTAAATCATATTTGTATTCATATTTGAATTATCAACTTATTATAAAATTTCTTTCCAAAATTTATGTTCATTATACTCAAACTCGTACTCTGTCAACTGAAAGTTAGCAAAAGCCGTAGTCAGAAATTCACGCTAATTATTTAAAAACATGACAAAGTTTCCAAAATGAAAGTAATTTCTCCTCTAAAATTTTCTTGCTATAAAATAGTCCAAATTACGTTAATGGTAATGATTCTAAATATTGAAATTTAGCCGACAATCGGTATTTGCTCGTGAAAGGCATTTCCTTTAAATGTTCTTCAATAGTGTCTTTAACGTTGTCAATCACTGGTGTCACTTTCTTTATTTCTAACCATTGCAATTTACTACCTTGCACAAACTTCATGGGTGGCAAGAAGCATTATATTTTACGCTCTGAGTTGAAACAAACACTATTTTGTACTGAATTCAACTTATGTAACATGCGTAAAGAATCGAAGTTTAACGCAAATAACAAAATGTATGATATGGTACAACTGACCTACATGACTTAGATTCACGCAAATTAGAAGGTAAGACATTGTGCAACATAGTGCATTGTTTTCACAACCCCAAAATGGCTACTTTTCCTATGAAAATCCGTAATATTTTTCTTATTTATACTCCAAACATAGTTTTTGGGTGTTCGTTAGAACCGCCTCATTGAGGCGGTTCTAACGAGTACCCACAACCTATGTCTTGGAGCAGAAATAAGAAAAGTAATATATACCCCCGTAGACCCCAGTTTTCTCTATATAACGTGTGATTTAGAGGGGTGTTCATTTCACGGACTTGTCCACGTAATGCAATGATCGATTTATCTTTCGGCCCCATCACAAGACGTCGATGGGAAAGACGGACGTACATAGAGCAACGTTTTTTGTGTGTTTTGGAAGGAGAGAGGGTGGGAGGTCGGGGTTAGACGTTTAGCCATTTTGTGGGAAAGAAATTGTCCCATTGGCTTTCAGCTTGCGCTTTTTTGTACCAAATGGAATCTTCATCCTTTAATATGGCAGGAGTCCATTTCAAAATTTAGGGGTGACAGTTGCGTTGTCCTTAAAATTTATTCGGAAAATAGCTGAACTTTTGCAAACAGTGTAGGCCCTAATCAGACGCCGCATTCTGCGGCATCTGATCTGGGCCTGAAATGTTTGTCAGGGAACACGTTTTGGGTTTCCGGTATATAATGGATTAATTACTGTGAAGTTATTTTATGTTGGTGATTCTTTCCTTTTTGGGGTCTTGATCGCCCCCGTCAATCGGGGTTTGGACAAATAGACCGGGCTGCATGTTGCTTCCACGCAGGCGGCTGAAACTTACCACTCATTAGTACGGGTAAACCGCTTAGAAGGGCTAAGCCTGCCCAGGCAAAGTGGTGTGTGTCAGACCGTCCAGTAGAAATAAGCCTTTTGGTTACATTGGGCGGCTTGGTTTGAGATGTCATGCCATCTCAATGTCGGGTAGAGGTACAACAAAATTGGAAGCAACCACTCCAAAATGACCTAAATAGTGTTGACAGGGACGTTTAACATCATATCAAACAAACAAACAAATCTGGGGTCTTGGATGGGCATTTTAAGGTAATGGTATCGATTCCTGACCATTTATTTCATTTCCTTCATGTCTACTTCTAGTAGAATGCCAAAATGACTCTCTTTCCATAATAAATGGCCAAATGCCTATCAAAAATGCCATACACACAAACACATATGAACCGACAATAATAAACCGCAACAGAACCACCGCCTTGGGATGGACAGTAAAAACGTTGAATCGATTGATCGTGGTTACAACCCTCGCCCCTAGTTCTGTTGTGATAATTGGTTTGTTTGTTTGTTTGTTTGTTTGTTTTACAAATATAACTGTACTTACTGCAGATCCCAAAAAATAATAACAATAATAATAATGGAAAGAAACATCGGCACAAAACAGCGTCCCCAAAATGAAAACGGCGCAAGTGTCAAGCCAAAAGGACGGTTACTTTCCAACAAAATGGCTAAACGGCTTGCCAGTCAGCGACAGATACATGCAAAGTCGCCTTTTTACTTGGGGGTGGGTTGGGGTGGCTTTAATCGATTTTACGTGGCCACAATCCTTGCCCTTGGAGCTGTCGTGGTTTCATCACGATAACAAGTCCGTAAGACGAAGACCCTCTAAATCCCACTTTATACAGAGAAAAATGGGGTTATAGGGTATGTATACCATCTACCTTATTTTTGCTCAAAAACATAGATTGTGGTTGTTCGTTAGAACTGCCTCATTGAGGCAGTTCTAACGAGCACCCACACTCTATGTTGAAAGCAGAAATAAGAAACATGTTATAATTTTTACCTAATAGTTGTCGTTCCTGACTTATGTTGGACGCCATTATTTCTCAATAGAAAGACTAAGTAAACATGGCAAAGATAATGAATGGTGTGTAAATCTGGAAGTGGAAATTGTTAATTTACTTTTTGTCGATGAATACCAAAATTATTTCATCGAGTGTGTTGAATATTCTGGTATTATCAAAACACACGATGAAAAAATTTTGGTATTCGTCTCAAAAAAAAAAAAAAAAAAAAAAAAATTCTTTTTATTTTATACGTGATTTTGGCGATGTACTGTTATTGAACCGCATGTTCATCACATGCTTCGCACTCGTGAAATTTTCTGGTGTTTTCAGCACACTCAATGATACATGTTTTCAACGCATTCGATGAAATATTGGTATTTATGAAAAAAGTAAATTTTTATTTATTTAAACGAAAAACAAAAGAAATGTTCGTCCTGCAGCTACTGTGAAAATAACATGGTCATGTTATTTCTCACACTGTGAATATAGCATATATATTTTCACAGAAATTTCATTTTTTTTTTTTTTTTTTTTTTGTTTCATATATGATTGATTTCACTGCTAATTATAAAGTAAAAATTGTCGACATCAGTTTTATAGTCCGTTTCTTGCTTAAAGATATCAGACTAATCAAAGGGAAGCAATGCAATTTTAATAAAGACCCAGAGTGTTATTACACAGATTTATGTGTGAATGCACAGAACATTTTCCATATGTCGAAATACAAACGCTTTAGGAATAAAGCAATGAATGCCCTTCAGAATGGATCTTCAAAGTTTCAGATCAGATCAGTTCCCTTTTCTAATTTGATGCCAGATGATTCTCAAGTCCTAAATACATCATATTAACAATTCCGCGCAATGAACATCCCTCTAAACCCTACTTTATATACGAAAAATTGGGAGTTTACGAGGATAAACATTATTTTTCTTATATCTGTTCCTAGATATAGTTTGTGTGTACTCGTTAGAACCGCCTAAATGAGTCGGTTCTAACGAGCGCTCACAACCTATAAGAAAAAAATCATCAAATTTCACCATGAAAATATACGGTTATGGTCGTATGGAAAAAAAATGCACTTTATCATATGACGTCGCGTCTGAGAGTGTAATAACGCCATGTAATATTTTCGATAATCCACTAGTGGATTAAATATGCAAATTAGCTAGATACGTCCCGTAACGTACATGTTCGACGTCCTTAACGACGTCGCGTTTACTAATGGCGGAATATTGACATTTCCATAAACAATCGTGAATGAAATGCGTTTTAAACGTCATATGATAAATAGAATCTTGCATTCGTGCTCATGTATTATTGAATTTATTAAACTCGTTGAGGAAAAGGGATAAAATGCTCGGCAAAGCCTCGCATTTTATCCCTTTTCCTCAACTCGTTTAATAAATTCAATAATACATGAACACTCATGTAAGATCCTCTATATATCACACGGATGTATTACACTTAGAAGAAAATCGTAGAGCGTACAAGTTTTTTCTGGGCCAGACTAGCTTGTTTCGGACAGTTAGACCTCATCAGACCCTCGAATAGTTTCAAAATTGCATAACGGAATCGATGATCCCAAAGAACTAGAAAATATAATCTACACTATGATGACAGGAAGACTTTTCACAGCCGCCCTGATTCATGATTGTTTTAATCCATAATAGACGTTTTAATTGTTTTTCTATGTGAGTTCATCTCGAACACATGTCTAAATCATTTTGACACCCTTTAACCCCACACTTATAAAGTAAAGCTGGCTTTTATAGGGATATATCTTTCTTCACTTATTTCTGCTCAAAAACATAAATTGTGGGTGCACGTCAGAGTGTGTGTGTGAATTCGGGTTTAACGTCGCTTTCAACAATTTTTCAGTCATATCACGACGGCGGGTGCAAGTCAGAACCACCTCGGCGAGGCGATTCGAACGAGTATTCACAATCTATGTTTTGAGCAGAAATATGAAAAGTATCTGAATTTTACATCTGATTTTTTTTTTTTTTTTTTGGATGTAAAATTTTCAATGTATATGTATTTGAACACTTTGTGTTGAACCTTGTATTATAGTATTCTCTTGCTGTTTACCTTATGTTGTAAACCTGAGAGTAACAAAATAAACTTGTAAACTTGTAAAACTTGTGAATAGGCGTTTTTCGAAATGTGCTGCTGTGTTTGACTGTGGAGTCAGCTAGGGTTCTTTCATGCATATGATTTTGTTATCATTACCTAGTATGAATAAGTATTGAAATAGGGGCAAAGGTTGAAATTACATGACTCCAGAGTTGAACCCCCGCCTCCCTACCCTCAACCCATATCAGCTTAAATTACAAACGCAAATGCCATTGCGTTGGCCATAAGGAGACAATTGCATATACATTTTCAAAAGTAAAATGAAATTCCGCTATTAAAACCACCTAAAATCATGACTATTCCTTGTTTTAAAAGCACATTTAGAATTTTAAGTTTTTTTTTTGTTGTTGTTGTTTTTTTCTCAGTGTTTTCTACACAGTGTTCACTAGTAAGAGATCGCCTTTGGGTTTGTTCAAAAGTGGTCTTAAAGACCACTTTGAAAAGTCCCAAAGGTATATTTTTTATTATTATTATTATATTTTAATACAATTTTTACTGTATGCGCAGCAGTGGAAAAACACCTCAAGCGTAGAATTTCATTTTCCTGGCATTCAAAGAAACTTTACCCACAGGCCTAACAGAAACAATATTAACTTTTACATTTCACTTAGGATCTTCAATCCATTAGCTTGGGACATCTCCATTTCCAACTTTAGGGATATCATATTTGTTGTAAGTGTTACAAAAAATCCAAAACTTTAAGGAAACAGTGAAGACCGATCAGACGCCGCATCTTGCGGCGTCTGATCAGTCTACACTGTTTGCCAACATCCAATTTTAGACGCTAGGCACATATGGGTTAAGATAGGCGTTTTGTGTTATATTTTTTGTTAGAAGTTTGTCCGTATACACATGAGAGGATGAATGAACGAAAAAGAGTCTCTTGTTTCCTTTTTCTCATTAGGAACATAGAACATTACTTTTCTAGTGTTTTAAATGTCATTTTAATTGGTCAGAAAATATCCGAAACCTAATATTAATTTGAGCAAACTTATGAATGATTGACTGTAATAACTGAACGATTTCTTTGAAGATTTTGGTCAAAGGTAATTTATTTTATATTAGCAAAGCATGAAGGCGAGAGACACAACTCAGTACTAGGTACTTATATGAATGAGAAAAATGAACGAATGAATGAACGGTGACGATATGGCGGATAAACTTTTGTCCCATACTGGTAAAACTTGCAGCCAAATAGAACGGGGGAAGAACAATTATTGTTTTCCCTGGCGTAAACCATATTTCAACGTTCACTACAATATCGGTATACAATGCGTTTGACACCTAAAGTAGATATTGATGAATAATGTTATTTCAGCATTTGGGCAGACAAAATTGATTACAAAATGCTTGTAACTCTAAAAGGGCTGCCAAGTCGACCTTGTGCTGTAAATTCCTAAATATTCCTGGGCAAAAGAGGGGCATTGTAATATATCAAATGTCGCTAATAAATCTACCAACGCTTTTGAAGACATTGAAGAAAAAAGTACTTTTGAAAACGCTTGTTTGAAATGCAGTCCAAAAAATTTAAATTACACTCGTTAGCACGGCAAGACAAATTGACAGTCTATCCGAGTGCGGTAAATCACACATTAATTGTTAAAATCTTGCAGTGACATATCTTCGCCCAAAAACGAAACTTATCTTGCCATGTGAACAATGACAAACATAACTGACAAAAGTTATCGTATACAGTCTAGGCAATGAAGTAGAAGAAATGAAGACGAGTTGTAAAAGTTATTCTTGATTTGAAGAGATAGAACCACATCGATGAGTTCTACATAAAGATCCATAAGATCTAGTTTAGATTATTGCCAACCTTTGACAAAAGTTTTATGGGTGGGATTTAAATCATATATTTCATTTGGTTATTGACAAATGTGTGAAGTTTATAGTGACTATTGACTTGCGTTATTCTTTTCCACGCTTATGAAACAAGCTGATTAAGATTTGTTGTAAGGGGAATGAATAATCTTTCAGGGGAGACAAATGTAATGAATTTATTTTCATACAATTGCGATAACACACCCATGCTACATAATACATATTTTCCACATCTCCAAAATGGCTACTTTTCTGATGAAAATCCAGGATATTTTTCTTATTTATACTGCAAACATAGGTTTTAGGTGCTCGTTAGAACCGGTTCTAACGAGTACCTACAACCAATGTCCTGGAGCATAAATAAGAAAAGGAGAAAGTTCTGCCAATTTCAATTCAACTTCCCTGGTACCACGAACTTCTGAAATGAATTTGGTACGCAGCAACCTCTTTATAACACGATTAATGGGTCCAAGGCAGAAACCGTGTTAGTTACAACCGTGTTACCTCCAAACAAAGGTGTTTAGATTATTTGTCCATTTATGGTCATTTTTTCAATGTATAATCGATACATTTTGGGGATCCCTCTTGGAATCGTGTTATATCCGAAACCCTGCTATAGCCAACAGTGTTTTATCACATGACGTCGCTTCTGAGAGTGTAATAACGGCATGTAATAAATTCGATAATCTAATGGTGGGTTAAATATGTAAATAAGTCAGATACGCCCCGTAACGTTCCACGTACGACGTCCTGAACGACGTCGCGTTTACTAATGGTGGAATATTGACATTTTTGTAAAACAATCGCGAATAAAATGCGTTTTATATGTCATATGACAAATATACTCTTGCATTCGTGCTCAGGTATTATTGAATTTATTAAACTAGTTGATGGAAGTCTCGCATTTTATCCCTTTTCCTCAACTGGTTTAATAAATTCCACCAGGAAAACACGCCTATATAATTTTGACCCCCATGAACCCCACTTTCATATAGTAAAACTGGGGTTTACAGGGGTAAACCTTATTTTTCTCATTTCTGCTCTAAAATATATACTGTGGGTACTCGTTAGAACCGCCTCGATGAGGCGGTTCTAACGAGTATCTTCAATCTATATTTTGAGCAGAAATAAGAACACTAGCATATTTTTATCTTAAAATTTCGTTGTTTTTTTTCGGCGGTAAAGTTTACACTGTATTTGTATAGGCGTGTTTCGTAATGAATAATACATGAATACTCATATAAGATTCTCTATATAATGAGGTTGTGGTGTATGCAATATCTAAGGTAGACGATTAGAGTCTGTACAAAAAGGTTTATGCAAAAAAAACATATGCTACATTTAATCAGAATGCCTGATCTGAACATGAGCCTTGCAGCAAATAAAACATGGTCTGCTTATGCCTTCCAAGAAATGAAATTCGATTTTTAATTCTTCCGCATGGCAAACAGTAATATGAGAAGCAAAATATGGCCTTGTACTGTATACCGCGACCTAAGCAAACTCCCTAGAGCTGTAGGTTACTAAACTTTGAATAGCTCAATGGCATTTTCAGTGCTGCTGACCCATTCTTCTGGCCAGTATAGGTTGCGGTATAAAATACTTGATGGAATAATGCCGGTCAGAATTGCTTTGTTCTTGTTGTTGTTGCTGTTGTTTTCTGTGTGTCATCAAATTGTGACATTTGTATTTAGTGCCATCACGAAACCACGTCTTTATTATTTTGGCACCCTTGAACCCCACTTTTATATAGTTAAACTGGGTGTTTACAGGTGTAAACCTTATTTTTTTTATTTCTGCTCCAAAATATAGATTGTTGGTACTCGTTAGAATCGCCTCAATGAGGCGGTTCTAACGAGTACTCACAGCAGAAATAAGAAAAAATATCGTTTTTCTTTTTTATGCCCCAAAATATAGATTTTGGGTACTCGCTAGGTCGAGGCGGTTCAAACGAGTACCCACAATCTATATTTTGAGCAGAAACAGGAAAAATATCACAATAATATTCGTCTTAAAATGTTCGTTTTTTGACGGTAAAGTTTACAATGTATTTGTATATGCATGTTTTCGTAATGAGATAGCACTTCCTGTATTTAAATCATCAGCTGATATACTTTTGGCATTTTGTTGCTGATGTTGTTGTTTTGTGTGTGCGTGCGTGCGTTCTGTACACTAGCTGTATCTTTGTGCGGTAGGGCTTGGTATGTCATTTCATCTAAATGCCGGGTTAAAGTCCCACAAAATCCGAAGCAACGTCTCCAAAATCTTGACGGGGACGTTAAACATCAACTCAAACAAACAAAACATTCCATTGGCCAGACACTGACATTTGCCCTTTACCGATCAGCGGAAGGAAGAACATGACCAGTTATATGTAAGGAAAGACCTATGCACTTTATACCGCAACATACACTGGCCAGAAGAATGAGTCATCACAGGTACGTGCTCATTAGCACTGAAAATGCCATTGAGCTATTTTTAGTAACCTATATTCTAGGGAGTTTGCTGAGGTTGTGGTATATAGTATATGGGTCCCTACACAAATGCAAAAGGGCAAAAAAATACAAATGGGTACAAAACCTCACACAGTACAGTAAAACTCCTATATTAAGACCACCTTTGGGACTGTTCAAAAGTGGTCTTAAAGACCACTTTTGAACAGCCCCAAAGGTGGTCTCTGAGCAGAGGACACTGAATGCAGAAAACACAAAGAAAGAATGAGTCAAATCTACTAAATAAGCTTTACAAAGCAGAAATAGTATTAAATTGAGGTGGTCTTAATAGCGGAATTTCACTATACTTCCTGAAAATTTCAACTTCAGAAAATCTTGAGGATGTAAATAAACATTGCAATAATGATATTTTTCTGCGAACTTCATCCCCGCCCATCGGGGCTTGAAGAAATATATGGGCTGCACGATGCTTCCACGCAGAGCTAAATCCGACCCGCACACGAGTACTGGTAAACCGCTTAGAGGATCTAAGCCTGCTCAGGCAATGCGGTGCGAGTCAGACCGTCCATGCTTATAAACCTATTGGTTTCATTGGGCGACAGGGCTTGAAATGTCATTTCATCTCAACGTCGGGGAAAAGTCCCACAAAATTGGAAGCAACATCTCCAAAATGACCTTTACAGTGTTGAAGGGGACGTTTAACTGCAAATCAAACAAAAACAAAAGAAAATGACCAGTTGTATGTAAGGGAAGACCTAATTGATCCCTTCAAGAAATGCAAAGAGGGCAAAAAACTACAAACCGCACACCCAACCTCACACAGTACAGTCAAACTCCTATATATTAAGAACACCTTTGGGACTGTTCAAAAGTGGTCTTAAAGACCACTTTTGAACAGTCCCAAAGGTGGTCTCTGACCAGAGGACACTGCATGCAGAAAACACTAAGAAAGAGTGAGTCAGATCTACTAAATAAGCTTTAGTAAAAAGTCTCCCTGCCCTACATCATTGTGTAGTTTATATTATCTTGTCCTTTGGGATCATTGATTCCATTGTTGAATTTTGAAAATGTTTGAGGGTCACTGATGAGGCCTAATTGGCCGAAACTAGCTAGTCTGGCCCAGAAAACATGTACACTTCATATTTTCCAGTTCTATTGTGTATTCCTTGCTTCCAAAGGATAACCCTTTTATTAAACATATTTACAAAGTAGAAAAAAGTATTAAATTTAGGTGGTCTTAACAGCGGAATTTCACTGCCCTTCCTGAAAATTTCAACTTCAACGTCATTATTGCAGGAAATCTTGAGGATGTGAATAAACATTGCAATAATGATATTTTTCTGCGAACTTTATCCCCTGTCTCCGTAACAGAGACAAACGTAGTGAATAAAATTCATTAATGGGGTTCAATAATAGGTTTTTTATCGATAACGAGAGACAACAGAGTTCTAAGGTAATTGCTTTTCTTTTAATTTAGCCTTATTTCGATTCTATTGACATAAGATTTCAATCTTTGGAGCAAAATAGGTTTAAGATCGCTGTTTGATTGGATTCTGATTTTATTAGCTTCAGACTTCCAATGGGTCCAATTAGATTGTGTTATCTTCAAAAACAAATCCGGGATAAATACGGCTTTTGTCGTGATGTCATCATTCGTATAACTTACGCGTGTGGTAAAGTGCATTCTTACATGGCACCCAAACTGGCAATAACAATTTTTGCCAAAAGATCAGCTCTAGCAGTGATTTGTTGAGTAATAAATCACAGTTTGCAGGTCAGTTGTTAAGTAGATCAAAGCTTACAACTGACCGACAAACTGTGATTTATTACTCGACAAATCACAGCTAGAGCCTATCATTTTCGATTCTAACACGCTGAAAATCGGCAATAATGTTGTTGTTTCCTTCAAATTCTCACAACTGAAACCCCGCAAAGTACACGCATTTATGTCCTTTTGTAACGTTTTCGATGCGAGAATGTGACCATACACCGTCTAACGTCAAGGAATCTACGAGTGACGTCATAAATCGGCAGCTTTTTAATGAGGTCACTCGGCATGCTCTTCCGCCCCGTGATTTGTTGCATAATAAAACACAGTTCTTTCCCATTGCCTATATAGGCGCGCTGTGTTAGAACTTTTTGATAATTTCTTTTTTTTTTTCTTTGTTCATAACAGAGGTGGTAAGGTAAGCGTTAAAGGTGCGTCCAACTGATATTGGCTTACAGTTGAACATGGCGTGCTGTCCTTGCAGCAGGTAAGGGAAGAGGGTGAATTTTGGTTATTTCTTCTTTTTCGTCACTGGTAAGGATAGAAGGTTAATTTTTTGTTATTTCTTCTTTTTCTTCACTGGTAAGGATAGAAGGGTAATTTTGGTTATTTCTTCTTTTTCTTCACTGGTAAGGATAGAAGGGTAATTTTGGTTATTTCTTCTTTTTCTTCACTGGTAAGAATAGAAGGGTAATTTTGGTTATTTCTTCTTTTTCTTCACTGGTAAGGATAGAAGGGTAATTTTGGTTATTTCTTCCTTTTTCTTCACTTGTAAGGATAGAAGGGTAATTTTGGTTATTTCTTCCTTTTTCTTCACTTGTAAGGATAGAAGGGTAATTTTGGTTATTTCTTATTTTTTCACTGGTAAGGATAGAAGGGTAATTTTGGTTATTTCTTATTTTTCTTCACTGGTAAGGATAGAAGGGTAATTTTGGTTATTTCTCCTTTTTCTTCACTTTCTATCATCTTTCTCTTCCTCCACTGTCCCTCACTTTCATCTTCTTTACTATCTTCTATCTCTTTTCTCCCTTTCTCTGTGAGACGACACAAAATGACTCACGACGGTTGATGTGTCGTTAAACCCCCAACAAAACCAGTCTTTTCCAAACATAGATTGTGTGTGCTCGAAAGAACCGCCTCAATGAGGCGGTTCTTTCGGGCACCCACAAACTACGGTTTCCAGCAAAAACAAGCAAAGTAATGTATACCCTACCAATTCCCACTTTTTTCATACATTAAGTGGGGTTTACAAAGGAAGTCATCATACAGACTTGATAACGTAATGTTTGTAAGAAGAAGCTCGCGAAAGATTAAGGCCCAAACAATGGTCATGTACACTTACATCCCACAATATTACATCCAGGTAAATTCGACAGTTGCAAGCACACAGCAACGCCCCCGTGCAGAAGTCGGACTACACACAATTTGTCGTTGGTGCCGGGGCTACCCTGCAGTGTACATGCTAAGATGTGTAGACGTAATTGCCGTAAAGGGACCGCTTGAAGAGGAACACCCTACAAGTGACGCCAGTAATGGAACACTGAGATGAAGCAGAGGACCATCCAAGGCTAGCCTATCCTTTGCCGGTACTCCGGTCTTTTTTGCCTCGGTTAAGACGGGATTTGGCGATGAAACACGATCTGCAGGTCGGAGTTTACCGAGTTCCATACCCGCGAAACTACTGAAACTTACAGACCACTTTCGACTATATTTGCGCCGTGTCTGAGGCGAAAGGAGTACAGCGCCCCTTATTTGTCCCTCCATGCAAAAGCCATTTAGAAAAAAGGAAAGCAATGTCATTCGGCCTGCTGGTTCCGGAGAAGTTTTACCTTATATGGCAGGTCGGTTAGTTTGGTCATGTGACTTAGACCCCGCGAACAACATTTCGTTCCCCCATCCAACGGACGATCAACATGAAATTTGACATCAATCGGCCTAATGGTTTAAGAAGAGAAGGTATTTGGAAATGTTGACAAACGGCATACAACAGACGGCAGTCGAATGAGCCTTGCCATACCGTTCAGGTCAGCTGAAAATTGCGACTGATTTACTGAAGCGTATCTATTTACTTCAGCTGCCCATATTAGGCCATTTTGAACTGCGAGATCAATTTTGAGCCGAAAGTGACATGAGAAAACAGAGTTCAAATAGTCATCAATACAACTAATACAGAATCATTACTAAAATTACCTTGTATTAATGATTCAGTCACAGTACTATAGAATGCAGGGTTACTATTCGAAAACCGTAACCCCTCATTTAATCATACAATAAAAATTTATACAGCGATTTGGCTTTATAAACTTTCAATAATCTTTTAATTTTATTTAAACCCCATCACTTATTTACTCTACGATCGACATTTTTCTTTCTTTATCTACTGCATCTACGATAATTTGAGTTTTATGATTAGGAAATTAAAATAGCTAATGTTGTTTAAGTGACATTTTCTACATTTTAAATGTGAAAGCGTCTTCAGACGCATACACAGGTTTGTCGTCAATATAACCCAGGCGCCTTTTGTTAGATTCTATCATTGATTGCGCTACCTGGTGACAGGAACGATAATTTTCCATACTATTTATTCTGAAAATAACTTTATTTTAATGCAAGTGTAACTTGTACAATTTATAAATTCTGCAACTTAAAAAAATCATCTGTAACCTTTAACCTTTATGTTCGATTACAAATATCAGGACAATGACATTTGCATTTTTCAATGGCAACAAAGTGACTTGTCTTATATATTTTGGCTATATCGATTTGATGTCAATGAAAATTACTAAATAGTCATTGATAAAAAAAAATAAACTAGAGCGCACAGTCGATGGCATGCCATCGCAAATCCCGACGCTTCGGGCGGAGCCAAGTAAAACGCTGCTCTCGAACGCCTTCCTCATATAAGGAAGCCATGTACCAAAATTTAGTTGCACTCATGCCAGTGGTTAAGGAGGAGATTTCAGGCCAGTGGTTAAGGAGGAGATATCGTGACGGATGGACGGACGGATGGGCGGACAGACAGACAGACGGATGGAGGCATTCACAATACATATATCCCCAATCGCTTTTTAAAGCGTGGGGATAATCAATATATATGGTTAAGGGGCGGAGATCTAAACAGTTCGGTTGATTAACAGGAATATACATGGTTTAGGGGTGGGAATCTGCAAAGATATTATGCCTTTTATGGAGTGGAGGGGTTGGGGCATGGTCCCCGCTCACATCAGAGACCCCAAGGTTGGCGTTACTGTCTTATCATAAGGAACAAAAAATATTTATATGGTTTAGGGATGGAGATCTGAAAGGTTTTTGAGATATTAAGCCTTTAATAAGGGGGTGGGGTGGGCCATGGCCCCGACACACCTCGGGGGACCTCCAGGTTGGTGTCACTGAAAGCGTCTTATCAAAAGGAATAAGACAATATTGGCCCCGTCAAGCGATTTTGGTACTTATCGCCTATGCGAGCCGCGAAGGTTAAGGCGAGCCTGCGCATCCCCGCAGTCTCGCCAGAACCTTCGCTGCCCTCTCATACAAGCAGTGAATCAAGAGGAACCTTCAGACAGAAAGCCATATCCCTGGCCCCTCTGAATGGCTGGGCATGCGCAGATAAAATTTGTCATGACGGAATGCTCGAAGACACAAATTCGCTTGGCGGGGCTCATATGGTTTAGGAGTGGGGATCTGGATGGTTTCTGAAATGTGTTCTTTTAGGAGTGGGACATGGCCCTGTTGCTACCAGGGCGACACCCTGATTGGCGTCTCTAAATGCAAAATATCATAGGGAACAAAAATATATTTATTTTAAGAAGCGGGGACCTGAAAGGTTTCTGAGTTATTATGCCTTTTCTGCAAAGGAGGAGAGAGCATGGACCGGCGCATCCGCAGCCAAATATAACGTTGCTCTTGCATGCCCAGACCATGTAAAGACGCCATGTGTACAATCCGGCCAGTGGTTAAGGAGCGTGATGGAGAGACGAACGGACAGAGGGACAGATAGACAGACGCAGGCGTCTACAATATCCCCAACACATTTTGTAAAAAGCTTAGACATGAAAGTAATGATTAGGAATCGATACAATTACTCCACTACTCCATCCAAGACACTAAAAGGAAAGAAAGAGACATAAAACAACTTCACCATAATGAAAACTTCACAAGCGGAAAACCAAAAGGACACACTTTCCCACAAAATGACCAAATGGCTTACCAAAGTAAGAAGACATTAGCAGTGCATACATGCAGAGACGAACTATAGCAATTACAAACCACAACAGAAGAACCGCCTTGGAATGGGCGGGGGCGAGTCATTTTGGAGACGTTCCTTCCAATGTTGTGGGACCTTCACTCGACATTGAGATGAAATGGAAACTCAATTTTTTCAACTTCATTTCTCAAAGATTTATGTTTTTATCAGCATGGCTGGTCCGACTCGCACCGCTTTGCCTGGGCAAGCTTAGATCCTCTAAGCGGTTTACCAGTACACGTGTGCGGTCGGATTCAGCTCTGCGTAGAAGCATCATACAGCCCATCTATTTCTTCAAGCCCCAATGGGGGAGGGCGAGTAATGTCAACTTAGGAACAATACAGGTTTAACTCTTGAAAACCTGTACATGGACACTATATGGATATAATTTTAGCAGTGCAAGATTTTTCTCCTGGCTTTATAGATTCCTTTTTTATTCTTTGATTCATTTTTTCTTTCTCTCCATAGAATTCCCATTATAAAAAAATCGTCAAAGTTTTCTCAAAACTATTAATGCTAGGCATGCAAGGCAATACTGACTTATATCGTGTAACAGACAGTGGGCTTTCTGGGTTTATTTATTTTGTTTTTCTGTTATTTCATTCTTTCTCGCCATATAGGCTAATGTTAATTTTTTTGTCAAAGATTTCTCAGAAAGCTAGAAGCCTCAAACTTGGTAGGCAATGCAATACTGATATCCGTATTATATCGTGTAAGAGATAAAATAGACAATGGGCTTTCTATGCTTATTTGTTCATATGTTCTTTCATTCTTCTTCCTCTCCATATTGGTAAATGTTAAATTTTTGCTCAAAGAATTCTCAGAAACTATAAAATAGAAGTGAAGGCAATGATCAGGAATGATCAGGAATCGATACAATTAACCCACAGTTCCCATTAGACACACCAAAGACATGAAACAACTAGACCCTAATGGAGACATTAACAACAGAAGGACAGCCACTTTCCCACAAAATGGCCAATTGGCTATCAAAAACAAAATAATATAAGCGATACACTAGGTCAAAGACAAATCAGAACAAAAATAAACCGCTTCAGAAGACCCGTATTTGAAAGGTCTGACTTGGGGGCTTAAAATCGCTAGAAGCCTCAAACTTAGTATGCGATGCAATGATAATGACCTAATTATATTGTATAAGAGACAATGGGCTTTATCGCCTTTTTTGTCCATTTGTTCTTTCATTCTTGCTTCTCTCCATAGAGACCAATGTTAAAGGTTTCATCAAAGATTTCTCAGAAAGCTAGAAGCCTCAAACTTAATATACAATGCAATAATGATGACCGAGAGACAATCGGCTTCTGTGTCCAAAACATCAGGAACTATAAAAGGCTAGTCAATAAAAACAGCCGTTTTATAACTTATTTCTTGGTATGATCGATCTCTTCTTTTTCGCTGTAATCGATGTCTAGAATTATACACTTGGTCCAACGCTGTTCCAGTGCCTTCAGCTCAGAATTGAAGAAGCCAGAGTCCTTGTCTCCTACCTACTCCTCAACTGCCGCCACGAGGCACCTCATATACATAATGAAGTAACGCTTAACAGTTTCCGCCCGCTGTCCTGCCATCCTTCTACTAAATGTTTCGTCCTGCTGTTCTGCTATCCTTCTAACTTAATAGTTTCATCCTGCTGTCCTGCCATCCTGCTAACTTCAGGTTTCGTTCTGCTGTCCTGCCATCCTGCTATTTTGTCGAGCTTCTAACATGTTCTTTGACGTCACGTTATATTTCTACCTGTCGCTTTGTGAAATAGTTTTGATATAAACTTTTATTTCAGCCAATCAAATCGCTCGAAATGTACATTATGAGTGTGATAGAGAATTGGAAGTATATAAAATTAATGATACTCGTTTCATAAATCATATAAAATGAAAACTCGTGTAAGATCCTCTATATGCACCATATGCGGGTTAAAAGTTTGACTCTGTTACAGATACTTTTTTGCTCGTCTGTTATTGTCATTTCCCAAGCAACATTATATACATTTCATCTTGTTTGGAGGAAAATTTATCCCTAATTTTAGGTTCGTTTGCCTTACTTATTTTACCATATCTTTTATTTCTGTTCATCTGTCCATGAACTCTTCTAGTTTTGTTCTAATTAAAACGACATTGCAGTCGCGAAGTGTCAACCTTAAACCAGTCACCTGCCTGAAATTCTGCTTGCACAGCTCAAAACAAAGCGAGACACAGTCTGCATTTTAGCTTTTTGCCTCATTTAAATGGGAAAGGTGTTTTTGATCTTCGTATTTTAAGCAATGACCGATTCTATCAGTTTACGTGCACGTTTTTACTCGACCGCTCCAAGTAAAATGGTGTCCTCTGCTATGTGCGCTGTTCCGCGCAGACTGATCTGAGTCTTCGTCCAGCGCTATATGGCTGGTCATTTGTGCAGTTTTTGATTGAGTCAGAAAATAATTTATTCTGACAGAGTTTGTACCAAGGCTGATTTCAGACCTCGCTGAGAGCATATGCTGGGAGACCTCTTTTTAATTGCCATGGCCCATATGCAAGAAGTTACTTTAACCAGAATTTGAGTTTCAAAAATTCAAAACCACACGTGCCGGTAACGGTTGCATTTCAGAGTTTAAGAAATTGCTTTTCGTGCCTTTTAACTCTGTATCAAATTCTTGAAATAATGAGCATTTACAGAAACGTGATATATTCAACTGTCAGTTAACAAATCAAGTTTTTACCGCACTGCCGCAATAAGGCGTTTTGATGGCATTTCACCATGGAAATGAAAATAAAAAATATACAAAGTTACTTTGAGATGAACCGCTAATTACTGTTGTTGTATTAATTTTATGCATTTTGAATTGCGCAGTGGGCGCTGTGGAGTGCTTTTGAATTTATGTCATCAGGATGTTACTTTACCATCATTAACTTGACGTTGACATTACGCAAACACGCCTATACAAATACATCGCATCCTTTATCGCCGAAAAAATGAAAATTTATGATGAAAAATTGAGTTATTTTTCTTATTTCTGCTCAAAATATAGATTGTGGGCACTCGTTAGAACAGGGTCCTATTTATGATCGGCGCACAATTGCAGGCAAAAATGTTTACCCTGATCAGAGCGACTGAGGTAATGGCCCAGTATGACCGACGCAGTATATGAAGATAGATAGATAGATAGATAGATAGATAGATAGATAGATAGATAGATAGATAGATAGATAGATAGATAGATAGATAGATAGATAGATAGAGATGACAAAGATTAAGCGAGTTGAAATATGAGAAATGCATACAAGGAGCATACTTTACATCACAAAAACACGCCTGTATAATTTTGACCCCCTGCAACCCCATTTAATATTTTATATAGGAAAACTAGGATTTACAGGGGTAAACATTATTTTTCTAATTTCTGCTCTAAAATATAGATTGTGGGTCCTCGTTACAACTACCCATAATCTATATTTTGAACAGAAATAAGAAAAATATCACAATTTTTCATATAAAAATTCCGATATTGCGGAGGTGAAGTTTACAATGTAGTTGTATAGGCGTGTTTTCGTAATGCAAAGAATAAATAGGTTATACATAGATATACATCTGCCTTGTTTCTTCTTATTTGTTTTGCACCCAAACATGACGAGACTCATCCATGTGCCAAAATGGCGTCTTTCTTATTTCTAGAACTACCATTTTTCAGTTGAAAAAAAAATGTATCATTCCTAGTCCAAACATAGATTGTGAGTGCTCGTTAGAACCACCGCATCGCATTGAACATCGGGCGTCAGCTTCTAAACAGGATTTAGGAAGGAGCCGCCGCAGAGTCCGAAGTCCGACCCACCACTATGCAATCAAAAAGCGAAGCAAAGTCGCCCACTGTAAAACGGTAGGGTCGACAACCAAGCATGCAGTCAGTTGTTTGTAACTGCACACGAAACTGTTACTTTTGCTTCATTGCACCACAGTCAAGAACAATGCCGAATCGACCAATGGAAATCTCGCGAGAATACACTGTTTAACATTACGATATACTGCCGACAAGCACGCTATTTTCGTGATTGTTTTAATTCAGATATATTGTTTTAATCTGACATTTTATCAGATCATAAATCAATATTGGCTGTT
Source organism: Lucinisca nassula (assembly GCA_963580285.1). Classification (NCBI taxonomy): domain Eukaryota; kingdom Metazoa; phylum Mollusca; class Bivalvia; order Lucinida; family Lucinidae; genus Lucinisca; species Lucinisca nassula. Next base: position 43,451,071 of record OY757016.1, read on the forward strand.
GCAGAAATTTCGAATAATATTCATAACAACACACCGTACTGAATTCGCATGAAACAAAAGCTTATTTTACTTTTGATTTGCTGATGCAAATATAAGTAGGTCATACATGTACGTCGAATAATATGCACGCTCTTACGAGCGTTCATCCGCGTGTGCTTACGTATGGTCGTGATTCTGTAAACAGAGACGATTATTTCTAACTTCCTTTTACAGTACGGAAAAAAGAAATCATACATTTTTATTTTGTCTTTGTACATTGACAGATTTGGAATTTAACAACCCAGTCAACACTAGTTAGGGTATGTTGAACCGATAAGGCCTCCTAAACTTTCTGGACAGGCTTGTGCACAATTGTGTACTCTTTGATGTACTCCTTGCTTCCAAAGGATAAACCCTTCATACATTACGAAAACACGCCTATACAAATACATTATAAACTTAACCGCAGGAAAAATGATAATTTTAAGATGAAAATTTGTGATATTTTTCTTATTTCTGCTCAAAATATAGATTGTGGGTACTCGTTAGAAGCGCCTCATCGAGGCGGTTCTAACGTGTACCCATAATCTATATTTTAGAGCAGATTTACCCCTGTAACCCCCAGTTTTACTACATAAAAGTGGGGTTCAACGGGGTCAAAATTGAATAGGCGTGTTTTCGTTATGGGCCATATTAAACTTCACTACAGCTGGTTTTAAGGGACTCTGTGGTCACCGTAAAACGTTTCTCTGTCCTTCATCATAGTATGGATTATATTTTGGAGTTCTTTTGGACCGGGATTCCAACATTGGCCTTTAAAATAATCCGGCCTAATTGGCTGTAATTAGCTTGTCTGGACCAGAAAACTTATACACTTGGACAGTTTTCAGGTCTTTGGTGTATTCCTTGCTTCCATATAGGATAAACTTTTCACAGACCATTTTGTACATACGCGGTTAACAAATACATCGCAATTCTTTCACAAAAAAAAGAACTGATCGAATCCGAGCTCTCCCCCCCCCCACCCCCAACCCCCAATCACAGTTAGGCACATTCCCGACTGAGCCACCAAGGTCGGCAATATTTTCTTCAACATTTTGATGCATTGCACTTGCGTACATGTATATAAGGCGGCATCTGATTGGATTGGCGACAGCATAATGTTATTCTGCCATATACTGTCGGAAACCCGACGTCACAACGTAACGTCGCTTTTCATTGGCTGGCATTTGGTTTGACGCATGTCACAGCGCTTGCCGTCGTATATTGTTAACTTAACAGCGGAATAAGTACATTGGAATTGGGATAACTGTATAGAAAATTGAAATTCGGGGAGGTAAATCGGCTGTTTTTACGGTCGAAAATTTCGAATTTGCGACCGTAAAATCGAAGATTTACTTCCCCAAGTGACAAATTTGAATACAGTTATCCCCTATATACGCTGACCACACATGACTCCTTGTATACTAAGCCTGCCCAGGCCAATTGATGTGAGTCAGAACATCCAACGAATATAAGCCTTTTGGTTTCATTGTAGATGTCATTTCACCTCGATGTCGAGTATTGGGAGCAACGTCTCCAAAATGACCTAAATAGTGTTGACAGGAACGTTAAACCTAAATTCAAACAAACTCTTAAAAACGCCTGGCCCATAAATGTCTAGCGCCACCTCCACCCCAACCCCCACCCCATCCCCCCACCATCCCGATCCCGCCCAAAAGAGGCAATGACAAACAGTGAAGAGCTAGATCACACGCTACAGAACATGGCTTATGGTGAGTAACTTAACTATTTTTTTTTTTTTTTTTTTTTTTTTAATTCTGGTCGTCCATTTTGCAAATCATTTTCCAGCCATTTTTCTGTCACATTCAAGGCCTACTGACTTCCAGCTTAGGTACGATCAAGCTAATTGATCAACCAGGCAAGAGTGATATACAGGTTCATCCACTTTCTTTGGGTGAATTTCCAGACCTTTGTTATTTCCTAAAGACGGAAGCTTGATTTGCATGAAGACAATAAACGGTAAAATACAAGTTCGCCTTTTGCTAATGTTGCAAAGGTTGACAATGTTTCTAAATTGTCAAGAAAAACATTGTTTAGTCCTTTACAACAAAAGGAAACGTCCACTAAGCCCATTTGCTATGGATAAACTTTTTTATTTTATACATAGCAGTGAAATCAATGCATATCTGAAACAAATAAAAGTTATATATTCACAGTGTGAAAATATAAGTGATATTTTCACAGTGTGACTGTTATTTTCACATTAGCAGCCCGGTCTACTTTTTTCGCCTAAGTCATAAGTAATCGATGAAATAATTCTTTAAATACCTTGAAAACCATTCTTTGGACTGTAAAAATGCTGTATTAAAAATGGCGATCTGTTTCGATTTTGCAACTGATAGTTATGGCGCCATAGTCAAGTCGAAAATTGTGACGTAAGATCCGATTGATCAATTACAGTAAGTGTCCTAAATTATTATAAAATAAAAAGAAAATTTACTTTTTTTCGATAAATATCAAAAATATTTCATCTCATGTGTTGAAAATATCAGAATTTCCACTCGTGCTTCGCACTCGTGAAAATTCTGATATTCTCAACACACTCGATGAAATATTTTTGATATTAATCTCAAAAAAGTAAATATCCTCTATTTATTTTATTTTGGCACAATGTTTCTGTTTTATCGTGGCATAAAGGTGTGCTCCCGGGTCAGACGCAGCGTCTATCTATCTATCTATCTATCTATCTATCTATCTATCTATCTATCTATCTATCTATCTATCTATCTATCTATCTATCTATCTTCATATCATATCGGTCATACTGGGCCATTACCTCAGACGCTATGGTCAGGGTAAACATTTTTGCCTGCAATAGTACGCCGATCATAAATTGGACCCTGTTATAGGATATCGGTAATAAATGGGTTAGTAACAAAAGAATAAATTATTGAAAGGGTTCGCAGGCTCACTCACAGACAATTTAGTGCAAAAATCAAGCCTTCTCGTAAATTAAATTCAATAGTCTGCAGTGATAGATACAATATGCACGCTGTCGTAGATTGCAATGTAAATATTTGCTTATGCCTTCATTGCTAATGAAGTTAAATGCTGTGTCAACATTGTTCTGGGAATCCTGATGCGTCCTAAAATTCCATTTTAGAAATTCTGACATTACCATGATTAGCTTGGTGGTTGATCAACATAGTCTGTCTGGCTTCCGTTCTCGTTGTAATGTGTGTCACTATGCAATTGCAATTACATGTACTTCATTGAAAGGTTTTTGTTTTGTTTGTTTGTTTGTTTTTTCGTTGTTTTGTTGTTGTTGTTGTTTTTTTTTTTTTTTTTTGCTTTATTTTTTGCTTTTTTGTACCCTTTACCACTCTCTGGGCTAATTCAGCAGACGATAAATTGTTGATATTTTTCTTATTTTTCTCAGAGAACTGGACTTGACATCTCATGCAAATTGTCTCCATTGGAGACAATTTACAAAACAGGACTTGACATCTCATGCAAATTGTCTCCATAGGAGACAATTTGCATGAGATGTCAAACCCTGTTTTCTGGGAAAATTAGAAAAATATTTAAAAATATCGTCTGCTGAAAAAAAAGATACCCAGTATGCAGAGCGTTATTGACAACACAGATGATGGTGAGTTAGGAACCCTTCATGCAGACTGTGTAAACCGCAATAGAAGTAAGGGCAAGGATTTTGACCACGTAACCTTCTTCTTCTTCTTCTTCCTCGTCTTCTGTAAAAAGTGCAGGGCCTCTTTGGAGCAAACACACACATCGAACCCCCCCCCCCCCCCAACTAAAAATTTACTGACAGTTCCAAATGCTTCCGGCGGGTTTAGTATTGCCATTTTGATTTTAAATGTATGTCGTGGTGATTCGTACTCTTATAGCCGTGTGGCTATTTTTGAAAAGTAACTGTCTTTTTGGCTTTCTACTTCTGATGTTTTAAATATGGCGCCTTTGATTTTTGTTTGTACTTCTTTCCCTTTGGTATCTTGGACGGAAGGTGAAAGATAATTGTATCTATTCTGAACTTTACCCCCACTTCTATTTTATATTATTTAAATTTTTAGAAATGTATTTTATTTTTTCTGGTTTTCATGTGAATACGAATATCTTGCTTCAAACTGGCCTGAAATTAAACTTTATATTGTGAACCGCTTTGTAAGCGAGTTTTTTCCGTACAATCATGCGTGACATATCAATTTTTACGTCGCAAAAACCTGACGTCATTTATGACAAAATTTAAAAAATAGTATTAGGGTCAGATCATGAGAAAAGGGTACGTATCACATACGTAACCAGCAAAGGTTCAGGTGAACCAGCGCATAAGTGCAGACTCCACAGAACCTTAACTGATCGCGGACATGTATAGGAGACCTTAAGGTACATGTAGTATCAGGCAAGAAGTCTGGCGTCTAGCCCATCACTAAAACACGCCTATTTAATTTTAACCTCTCAAATCCAACTTTTATGATGTAAAACTGGGGTTTACAGGGGTATACATTATTTTTCTTAATTCTGCTGATAAACATAAATTGTGGGTACGAGTTAGAACCGCCTCGGCTTTGTTATTACGCTCATTTTGAACGTTTCATCCAGGTTTGCGGTTCTTTTTCGCCACGCATGCACTCCCATTGCAAAAATATGTTAAAGGCGTATCTGTCGTACGCATGCTTGGCAGACATCATCTTAACATTCACACGGTATATTTTTCTGAGCAGCTACAAATGGAACTATTCTGAAATGAGCATTAAATGGCCTGCTACCACCACAAATACCATTATAGGGGTGAAAACATCAATTTTTTCCTTAATTCTGCTGATAAACATAAATTGTGGGTACGAGTTAGATCCGCCTCGGCGAGGCGGTTCTAATGTGTACCCACATTCTATTTTTAGTGCAGAAATATGACAAATATCGATTTTTATGGGAATTTTTTTATTATTATTATTTTTTTTTTTTTTATTATTATTTTTTTTTTTTTTGGGGGGGGGCTAATTTTTACATATATCAATAAGCGTGTTTAATAATGCTATCATTTGGCTTCACAGTCGCATTTTTGACGACCACAAATCGGCCAATGCTACGGATCCTTTTTTATGTGTGAGCTTATATGCAGTAGATATCTGTATCAATCTTATGTGTGGATTAAGCAGTGAAAATCTGACAGTGTATGACAAAATCGTACACTTGTGTCTGTTTCATGTTCATATAGCACTATAATTGAACTTATTTTCCAGAATAGAAATGTTCGCGGTTTTCCAGATTCCTGGATTCACGGGAATTAAAGTTCGCGGATTTACGTATATTTGTTTTTGTTTTTTTCTAATTTTTATATTCGTTTGGGTTAATGTTCGCGAACATAAGTAAACCGCGCACATTTCTACAAATACATTAAAAGATCCGTTATTACCATGGCCAGCCACGTTGCAGCATATCGTCAATGTTTTCAAACAGGTTATTACAGTTTCATTTCGGCTTTATTTATTTATTTATTTATTTGTTATCTATTTTTCTTATTTTCTTCTTCTTCTTTTAAGAAGAACTAGATCATACATTAAGCACAGCAAACAAAATAAAGGATTCTTGATAGTCTTATACGAGATTTATGATCTAAACACAGTCCAAGCAGCTCTCCAAAATATTCAAATTTTATTCCGTTCAATAATGGGGGAGTTAATCAAGCGAACAATTTGCAAGCTTCGCTCTTCATAGCGAGGTTATAGGTTAGCGTAGGAGAATAAACGTGACGCAGCAAGGGAAAAGGAAAATCTTCTACATATGTCATCATTGCAGACCCTGTAACACTTTGTTATTACGCTCATTTTCAACGTTTCATCCAGGTTTGCGGTTCTTTTTCGCCACGCATGCACTCCCATTGCAAAAATATGTTAAAGGCGTATCTGTCGTACGCATGCTTGGCAGACATCATCTTAACATTCACACGGTATATTTTTCTGAGCAGCTACAAATGGAACTATTCTGAAATGAGCATTAAATGGCCTGCTACCACCACAAATACCATAATAGGGGTGAAAACATCAAATTCTGAATGAAGATTCTGGAGGAAAGGAATCGCAAATCATTCTTGTGGAAACCTGTTCCCTTAATTACCCATCCTATTAAAGAAATTTTGACTTTGAATAATAGAAAACGAAAGCAGCTTTTCAAGATATTTCATGACTGAGCAATTAAGAACAGACCACGTCAAACATCCCTACTCGCAAGGGAAGCGAAATCTGTCTTTTTTGAAGTTGTCCCTGTCTGACTCTGGAAAAACTAGGATTTTATGAAAATCCTTGGCATTTCTGAGAATTAAAAGGTGATTAGAACTTAATCATCTCAAATGCACCCGTCTAACACTGTCTAAGACAATTTAGCATAAACGCCAAAGACCCGAAATTTCTCGTAAAATGTTATTGTAGAAATTACCGTCAGATGTTTCGGTGAATTAAAAACTTAGAATTCATAATCAAATAACACCCACATAATTCTTGAAAGTAATTAAGGAAATACTTCCTAAAATTGTCCGTATCCATTTTTAATCCAAACGACATAATGGGGTTAGGGTTAGACGCAGAACCAAAGTTTACCGAAGATGGCAATAATGTTTTGTTTGATTGTTTAGAATTCAATGTAAGTAATCAGTTAAATATATCTTTCTTCACCATGTTAACATGCCCCCGCCATTCGAAGAATGGTAGAAAGGGCATATAGTGTTACCCTGTCCATCCATTCGTCTCTGTTCGAGCTCGTGCCCCCTCCGCGTCCGTGTTCGAGATGGCGTTAGCAATTTGCGTTTCAATTCGAAAAGTATAACGTGTTTTATAACATGTTTATGTAATAATTGGCGGTTCCTTGAATGATGTGGGATTTGAATGAAATACTAATACTTAAGTTGTATTTTTTCAATGCATGTTTTGTAACATAGGCTGTGTTTTTTTGTTTTTGTTTTTGTAATTTAAGCAAACAGTTTAGAACCAGATAAGACGCCGCGTTCTGCGTTAGACGGGTGGAAGAAAATGGCGTTTCATCATCTAACATCAAAGAATCCACGAGTGACGACATTAAACGGCGTTTTTTGGCGTCACGCTCTTTCGTCCAATATTCCTAAGGCGTATACAGTAGAGCTGGGTTACAGTTTAAGAGAAACAATCTCGCACTGATACAGTCAGATCCCAAATACTTCCCACAATATCACTAGGGAAAGAAATCGAAACATGGAATTACGACAGTAAACAAAACGGACCACAGGTAAACCGAGTCAGCAGCTCTTTCCCAAACAGGTGGTGACAAATCTAACTAAAAATGAGCAATATACATAATAGGGGAGAGAATCAGAATCACCAACGTGACAAACATAAAACTGGAAGGACAAACGTAACTAAGTTGAACAACTAAAAGGGAGAAGAATCTGAATTATCGACGTAACAACATATACAATAAGGGAAAGAATCAGAATCACCAATATTAAACATTAAGGAATCACAGCAAAAGCACCGACTGCGAACGGTCAGTAAAAATTACTGATGGTTTTAAGTTAACTTTATGGGATCCCAACCCTCACCCTCACTTTCAGTGTGGTTCAAACAAGTTAAAACTGGGATTCTGATTTCACGTCGTTTTTATGTAATTGCGGAATTCGTGGAATTCGTTTCCGCTGACCGTTCCAAGGCGGTTCTTCTGTCGCGGTTTATTTTTGTTATGGTTTGTCTTTGGGTGTTTGTGTCGCTTATATTATTTTATTTTGGATAGCCTATTGGCCATTTTGTGGGAAAGTAACTGTCCTTTTGGATTTCCGCTACTGATGTTTCTATTAGAATCTGTTTCATGTTTGCGTTTCTTTCCCTTTGGTGTCTCTGATGGGAGCTGTGGGTTAATTGTATCGATTCCTGGTCATTGCCTCCACTTCTACTTTGCGTTCATTTGAAACGCACCACTTTTTTATTGTTTTTATATATATATTTTCTAGAAACCGGAATAGTGATTGATTTGAGGTATATATTGTCGCATTAGTCAATTCCCAGTGCAAGGGGTAAGTGTCGTACTTTCTGTCCAGCACGAAGGCTAGCATACATGTACGACACTACATTACACAGAAAATAACAAGAAAAAAAAACGTATAATATGTGACACCGAGGTGACACTGAGTCAAAGGAATCGCCTACCACAAACGTTTGAAAGGTAATAGACAAGAAAGTCAATTTCTCCCATTGGAAAGGGAGATTTTCATACAACTGACACCTGCTCGCCTTCGGAATGAACATCATTAACTCACTGTCGAAATGATATAAAATATAGTGAAATTCCGCTATTAAGACCACTTTCCAGACTTCTAAAAAGTGGTCTTATTAGCGGGGTGGGCCTAATAATGGAATTGGTGAATAAAATATTGTTGGCAAGACTGATTTAAATTTTTATTCTACAGTATGTGTATTGTGCCTATTTTATTGCTTCTTGCTAGAATTTTTTTAGTAAGTCTGTCTTGTCTTTAACTTTACTGATTCTCGGTTTAACTTACAGTTATATTGCACGACCCGCAGAAAAAGCGACCGACTGAAGTCGGTTGATTTTCTAAGAGTGCCCTAAAATCACCGTGTCATTCTGTCATTCGGTCAGTCTGTCAGTCTGTCTGTCCGTCCGTAACCCGTTTGTGAAAATTGGTGATAGTGACTTAACCGCTTGGAATATTTAAACAATTTTTGGCATACTGATTATCAATGAGATCTAACCAATGAACTTGCGAAATATTACATTCCATTTAGTATAGCCTCGCTGAGGCGAAAAATGTGAAAATTTTCGAACTGCTTCTCCTCGGAAACCGTTGGGCCGATTGAAGTCAAATTTCATATGGAGCCTCTATGGGATGGGGGAAACCAAAATTTGCTCATGGGGTCCAGGTCACATGACAAAAATGGCCGCCAAGCCATATATGCTCTGTCTATCCGTCCGTAACCCGTTTGTGAAAATTGGTGATAGTGACTTAACCGCTTAGAATATTTAAACAATTTTTGACATACTGATAGATATCAATGAGATCTAACCAATGAACTTGAGAAATATTACATTCCATTTAGTATAGTTTCGCCGAGGCGAAAAATGTGAAAATTTTCGAACTGCTTCTCCTCGGCAACCGTTGGGCCGATTGAAGTCAAATTTCATATGGAGCCTCTATGGGATGGGGGAAACCAAAATTTGCTCATGGGGTCCAGGTCACATGACCAAAATGGCCGCCAAGCCATATATGGTCTGTCAGTCCGTCCGTAACCCGTTTGTGAAAATTGGTGATAGTGACTTAACCGCTTGGAATATTCAAACAATTTTTGGCATACTGATACACACCGGTTACCGCAGTACAACGAACGCGACAGAGTACAACGAACGCTACAGAAATTATGACGTCACAGCAGTATTTTCGGTAAGAAAAAGGTTTATTTTAGCCCAGATCCTAATCTTTTTGGGTGGTTATTTTGCATAGCTGCAGACTAATGGTATTACCATTTACTGATACAGTTGCAGAGAATTCTGTTCATTATAAACGAAAACACAAACAATTTTCTTTCGTCTAGTGTGTTTTCACCAACCCCAGTATACTTCGGTAAATGTTTTTTGACAGTAACACATCTTTTGTGCACATGATTTTGTGATTTATATGTTATTGCGATTTCAGAGCATCCATTGATGCATTTGCTTGAGCCCCAGTTCTTGTCAATACCCACTGAATCCGTGGATGGTTCAATGGTTGTTTTTTTGTTAGGGTACACCTTACCACGGATTATGATACACCATAACGCGGTTAGTCAGCACAATTTGGGTACAACAAACACGGGTTATATTATTCATAAATTGAAATATTTGTTTGAATTGGGATTTAACGTCCCCGTAAACACTATTTAGGTCATTTTGGAGACGTTGCTCACAATTCTGTGGGACTTTTCAAGCCCTGCCGCGCAATGAAACCAGAAGGCTTATATGCATTGGACGATCTGGCTCACACCGCTTTGCCTGGGCAGGCTAAGTCCTTCTAAGCGGTTTACAAGTACTCGTTTGTTGTCAGATTCAGCTCTGCGTGGAAGCACCATGCAGCCCAATTTATTTCTAAAGCCCCGATGGGCGGGGGCGAAATAAATTGAAATGAAACTCTTTAATCCGCCAGCGAAGGCATGATACATGATGCTGTTTTTAATTCAAAACGATCCATTTTGCTGTTACATACTATTTAATGCCTTTTTTGATTCTCATTATGATCTCCGAACTTATACACGTGCGAATTTAAAGAGTTTGGTAAAAATCTTGGACAAAGGGGACGGGTGAACACATTTATTCTGGCTTTCCAGAACGTTTTTACCACATCCCCCACTTATGAACACTTGAAACCCAACTTATTTAGTTTCGGCATTGTTGGGGAGGGAAGACTCTTGAATTTATAGATTCCTTTCTTTGCTACTGAAAATAGTAAGTTTTTATGCCATCCCCCACCCCCGAGAATCTTTGCGGGGGGGGGGGGGCTTATAGTATTTGCCCATTCTGACCAAGGGCCATAACTCTGTTTCATTTTTGGCTGAATTATCTCCCCTTGAAATTTGGCAAAAACTCAGAAATTGGCTCCCACGGGGTCATTGGTCACTTATAGTTTCAGCTCTTGTTGTAAATGATATGGACCCAATATGAGTTAATGGCGAGTATATGGAGTGTGTTCCAGTTTTGCCTGGGTCCCGAATGGGACTGTTCTTAGTCCTCTGTTATACTCCGTGTATATTAATCCTATTTCCACCGACATTGACTTAGAAAGAAGACTGTTCGCAGACGACTGGGTATACTTCCGGGAAATTAGAGTTACAGAGGACTAACGTAAACTTCGGAATCAAATGGATAGACTATGATGTTGGGCATGAAAATGTGGCATGACATCATGCGAACAAGTCCGTGAAATGAACACCCCTTACTTTATATAGAGAAAACTGTGATTTAGGGGATATACATACTTTTTATTAAATCTGCTATAAGACATAGGTTGTGGGTACACGTTAGAACCGCCTCCTTGAGACGATGCTAACGAGCACCCACAACCTATGTTTGCAGTATAAATAAGAAACATATCACGGATTTTCATCAGAGAAGTAGCCATTTAGGAGGTGTGATAAAATAAACTATTTCGCACGGGTGTGTTACCGGAGTGAGTTTTCAGGCCGTTTAATGCAATACATTAAGCTAGCTCCCGCCCATAGGGGCTTGAAGAAATATATGGGCTGCATGATGCTTCCACGCAGAGCTGAATCCGGCCCGCACACTAGTACTGGTATACCGCTTAGAGGATCTAAGCCTGTCCAGGAACCGCGGTGCAAGGCGTCCATGCTAATAAACCCAATTGGTTTCATTGGACGACAGGGCTTGAGATGTCGTTTCATCTCAATGTCGGGTAAAAGTCCCACAAAATTGGAAGCAACGTCTCCAAAATGACCTTTACAGTGTTGACGGGGACGTTAAACCTCAAATCAAACAAAATACATGAAGCAGATAACTAGGCAGAGAACCAAAAAAACTGAGGGTTCGTGCATTAGAACTCCTTGAGTATCACTTCACATGATTCTCGGACTCCAAGAAATTCGAGGGCGAATTTCAATGTGGAGGGGGACAATGTCATAGCGTATAGGTATATAGCACACTTGTACTGCCTTTCGGTACAAGCCGGCTTTTACAGCAACGTGGTAGATTTGCTTATCGATCCGGCGGCCCGGGTTCGAACCCCGGCTGGGCCAGAGGTGTATAGCATTTTTGTCACCTGTTACACAATGTCGGTAAAAATGTCATTAATGTCCACGAAGAACAAAACTGGACCGAAAACGGCACCTTGTGAGACACCAAACAAAATTTGAGCCCAATCCTAAGTTTCACTGTTAGGTTCGGCAATAGTATACATGGTGTTGGGGGTAATCTGGATGACCAGCATCGCTAAACTCAAACTCAGCCATAATGTTTCTTTCTGAAATAAAGAATATAAGACTCTTACTTGGGTATTCTTACGACATGAATGTCGTAACAATGGAGAGAAGCATAGTTGTAAAAAGGGGGGAAAATCGCTTATGGTGAGATTTGAGCCTGGGACAATCGGGTAAAATCAACTGCTGTAAGCACTAAGCCAAAGAGTCAACTGTCTTCCTCAGTTGTCTTCCGCATAATCAACCAAGGCAGATATAATGTAGGTTAGGTGCTGCGGGCCGTAACACCTCACCCCTTTTCTTCAAGTCCGTATGTTGACGCGAGGTCATTTTTGCGAAAAAAGTCAAATCCCGGGCGAGCCACCATCTTCCGACATGACAGCCATAATGAAAGAATGGAGCATAGCTGAAAAAAAAAATAATCGACTCTGTGCGAAAGAGTCGTATCCATTACGCAGTTGTCATTGTCCAAGGAAGATAATTCAGGATTAGAAGTTGTGGGTCGTAACGGGAAGGGCGTAGCGGGAAGAAAATCATTTGTACGCAAACCAAAGAGAAACTAAAAATAATAACTCCGTTTACCAAATGGGGACCACTCTTACAGGAAAGAATTTGCTCCCATCAGGGAGCAAATTCTTTCCTATAAGAGCGGTCCCCGTGGCAGAGGAGGAAACTATGCTAGCTAATAAATAGGGTTGCGTATATCCTAGACAAATACAGTTTTTTTTTCTTCTTCTTCTTCTCGTTCTCCTTCTTCTTCTTCCGCCCCCGCCCACAGGGGCTTGAAGAAATATATGGGCTGCATGATGCTTCCATGTAGAGCTGAATCCGGCCCGCACACTAGTACTGGTAAACCGCTTAGAGGATCTAGTAAGTCCGTCCAGGAACCGCGGTGCGAGGCGGACCGTCCATGCTAATAAACCCTATCGGTTTCATTGGGCGACAGGGCTTGAGATGTCGTTTCATCTCAATGTCGGATAAAAGTCCCACAAAATTGGAAGCAACGTCTTCAAAGTAACCTTAACAGTGTTGACGGGGACGTTAAACCTCAAATCAAACAAAACAAAATCTTCTTCTTCTTCATCATCTTCTTCTTTTTCTCTCTTCTCTCTGCTTCTTTTTTTCTTCTTATTTTTCTTCTTCTTCTCCTTACTCTTCTTTTTCTTCTTCTTTTTCTTCTACGTCTATTTTGTACGTTTGTAATGTGTACGCAAGTGCGTATCTGCGTACAGGTAGCTACGCCCCTGAGTATCATGGACAAACTTTCCTATCTATCCCTCACACTTATGGCTGGCTTGTTTCTTCGTTTGTTTCGGAGTTTAACAGCCCAGCAAGCACTATTTAGGTCACATCGAGCCAGTTAGTTTACCTTGAAGGCTTATAAAACCAGCACAGTGCATATTCTTACGCCAGAATTTGACAACCACCCTTCTTGAGTCAGTGAAAGGGAGAGAGTGACCGTGTGTGTATTTTGAGTTATACGTCTCAGCAACCCGCTAAGGTTATAGAGAGAGAGTGCCTCATTTAACGACTCGTCAGAAAGTTTGGAGAAGCCAAAAATCGAACCCAGGACCCCTGGTTTATGAGATGAGTAAAACAGACTAATTACCAAAGAGAGCATTTCATGGCACACCCATTTCAGATTCTTTTTCTTGCATTACTAAAATCTTAAAACATAGATCACTTCGACTGCTAATGTCCATTGTGACGTTTAGTGACGTCGCATTACGGGCAGCGTACACGACTTTCTATATAGATAGCGCACATCAGACACCCTTTGAGTTAAGCACCTCAGAATTCTCGACTTCAATGCCAGCCCTTCGTAGAAAACCCGGGTAGGATAAAAGTTTCTATCCCTGGGTAAAATCAAGGATTTCCTCGTCTGGTGTGCAAGAACTTGTAAAACGGGGCTAGTATTTCGTTGCTCGCAGAATTTGATCGCTTTCAGCGATCAGACTATGTGCATGCCAACTTCTGTACTAACAAATTATTTTGCAGATTCTTGTGGTTCCACTGTAAGTGTTGTCTCATTGAAGTTTGATTTGCTCGGTATAGCTCATTGTTGGTTATTTGAACGGTCCGTCAGTAGTTTTATATTGTTTACATGTTTATGTACAAGTTATTCTTGGGCCCCATCCACCGCTGCTTGTGGAAATCAATGGGCTGCCTGATACTTCCACACAGAGCTGAAACCCGCCGCACAGGACTACTGGTTAACCACTTAGTAAGTCTTAGTCTTCCAGGCAAAGTGGTGCGAGTCCGACCGTTCCATCATATACATGTGAACCCTATTAGTCTCCTTGGGCGGTAGATTTGAGATGTCGTTAAATGACGGATAAAAAGACTTGCAAAATTGGAAACAATTCCAAAATGACCTTAATAGTGTTGACGGGGACGTTAAAGCTCATTTCAAACAAACAACGGGTTATTTTGTGACATATTTTGATAGATTATAGCGACTGTTTATTGTGCATCTGTTGTAAAAAGTTGTCTCTATGTCATAAACACACCTTACAACCCAAAACACTTTTTTGTTTTAGGAAAATGGCCAAGCGCATACCGTACATATTGTAATTTTTCACCTAAAGGGCAAATATGTATCGTTCCTCTTGGCTGTTTCTTGAAAAATGGCGCTTGTAATCGGTAAAAACGTCCAGATTCGGATTTTCATATCCGTGTTTGTTGTTCCATTTGTTCCGTGTTTAGTGTACTCAGACTCAACACATGATCCGTGGTAAGGTGTACCCGTGTTTCAAGGTAGTGAGCCAAGAATAAACGGTACGATTCTTATTCTAAATGTTTTTATGAATTATTAAAAATAGTATACTTACTTCGATGCCTAGAGGCATGAAAAACCCAAGAATGCTCGTGTATATGTCATTTATTTCTGATTGATAGACCCTTAAAACTTGAAGTTTTGTTTTTCTACCTATTTTGGCCTAATTTAAGGCTTTGATTTCCCTTCTCTGACCGTGTCATAACTTAAAATTTGGACAAAACAACAAAAACACAATCTGTTGTCATTGCAAAACCAACAGAAAAACGTAAATCGTGATATATTCGACAAAATAGATGAAACATTGAACTCGCACTTCTCCTGTCAAAAAAAAAAAAAAAAAAAGACGGTAGCGTTTGTTGTACTCAGTCGCGTCACGTTGTACCGCGGTAACCGGTGTGTGATAGATATAAATGAGATCTAACCAATGAACTTGAGAAATATTACATTCCATTTAGTATAGCCTCGCCGAGGCGAAAAATGTGAAAATATTCGAACTGCTTCTCCTCGGAAACGGTTGGGCCGATTGAAGTCAAATTTCATATGGAGCCTCTATGGGATGGGGGAAACCAAAATTTGCTCATGGGGTCCAGGTCACATGACCAAAATGGCCACCAAGCCATATATGGTAAAAACCCTTCAAAAATAGTCTTCTCCAGAACCACTGGGCAGATTTCCACGAAACTTGATAAATAGCATCTGGGACGTAGGCCCATCATAAATTGCTAAAATGGTGACCCTGGGTTAACCTTGACCTTCTTTGTGCCTAGGTCAAACTTTGACACATATGCTTTTGTATTAGAAAAGCGAGAATGCATTTTATCCTGCAAACGATTCAGAATACAGTTCTAAAGTATAAGATATATTTTTGCTCCTTACGATAAGACGCATTTATTGGGGGAACCGTTTTAGGTCCAGGTCACATGACCAAAATGGCCGTCATACCCATATGTGGTAACACTCATAAAGCTAAAAGCATCCGGTGGGTCGTGCACTTCAGCTGAAGCACTGGTTTTCCTTATTAATTATAGGTAATATTACACCAATAAAAATACATTAATGATAACAGTATGAACTTAATGTTGCTTTATATCATATTCAATTTTTCCAAAATTATCTTCTTAAATATCTGAAGAAAATAGACCTGCACATTACCAAATTATTAACCCTTATCCTGCAGAATATTCAGTTTAGCCACACCCATTTCTGACTTTGAACCAATCAGATTATTTGATGTAATTTATTTCTACAAAGCCATAAACTTTATGTCAGACAGTGTAGATCCTGATCAGATGGCTTGATCTACAGTGTTTCCAAAGATAGGGGTTGTCCTGAACAGCATGATATTGATAAGAGTTAAAACTATTTATTCAATTAGCCTTGACAGTGATCTTGTTAAAACAACACACAGGTTAGTACAGGTAAACTGCTGTTTGTCACACCTTTAGGGATATGTGTTAACTGTAAACTGCTCATTACCAAGAGGTGTTGTAATGGATAAATTTATACCTGACCAGTGGACTGAGAAATACATATCAACTTGACATGACCAAAAAGTGGTCTCAATAGCGAACAGTAATGACAGATTTGGTCTTTTGAAAGCGGTCTTAATACTGAATAGCGGGGTGGTCTCTTTATCGGAATAAATAGCAATTAATTATATAGGAAACATTTTGGGTCTGGCAAAAACCGGTCTTAATAGCGGAGTGGTCCTAATATAGGGGTGTAGCTGTATTTACAATGATCATTTTGGAAAGCGAATCGACCAAACAATACAAATAAAGATGGCAAAGAACGTTAGGTTGACTTATCAATGCAGTTATGACATTCTCATGCACTTATTCAAGCCCCCGTAACCATTAAGGCGCATCAAAAAATCAAGAACAGAAAATAATTCATTTTATTTTCCTGAGAATCAAATAATATTAGTTCTATTTTTAATTTAGCATTTCGTGTAAATTGCATGCCTTATTTTGACTATTTCGTCCTTGACTGCAGACATGCCCAAACACGGGGCTAGTAAAAATGTTTAACAGGACACAAACGGTGTTGATCTTGATCAAATGGCTTCATTTGGATATACAATGCTGACATAGATATATGCTACAGTTCCGCTCTTCAGAAATGAAGGGTTGCCTCAACTATACTTGTGATTGTGGCGCTCCCTGGATCTTTCAGTTATTTTTTTTAAGTCTGAGCTGTGTACATGTTTTTGAGTTATAGATATTTGATCTTCATTGAGTGTACTTCTAATGCATTTGTTGTCTTTTAGTAGGAGTTCATTAGTCTTATCTTTTGTTTGGTTGTTGAAAATACTAATTGTTTTGTTGTGACACTCTCACAAGGGGTTAGTTTCTTTTTAACGACTTTTTGTTTGTTAACAATCTGAAGGTCGGGAATTGTCAATCTTTTTGTAAGTTTATCCAGTTCTTTCTTTTGGCACTAAGTTTAAAGAGGTCAAGGCAATATTTTAACCCTTATCTTGCTGTTCAGGACAACCCCTATCTTTGGAAACAGTGTAGGTCCAGATCAGATGGCTTCTGAAAGCCATCTGATCAGGATCTACACTGTTTGACATTCAATTTATGAATTTGTAGGAATAAATTGCATCAAGTAATCTGATTGGTTCAAAGTCAGAAATGGGCGTGGCTAATCTGAATATTCAGCATGAGAAGGGTTAAATATACTCAAGAGAAAAAGAAACGCCATACTTTGTCAGTGAAAAATACACTGGACAATGTTCAAAGTGTCAAACGTGGGCATTTCAAAGTTCAAGGCATTCATATCAATTTGCATGCAGTCGAACTTCAATGGCTCGAACCCATTTGGGACCATGAAAATTTGTTCGAGACAGAGGTAGTTCGAGCCACGGTGGGTATCTATTAGTGCCATACCAGGAGGCATAATGGAGATGATTGCGGGGCAATTTTTCGGTGTTATATATTACGGAGTGTCTATTGACAAACGTTTGTCAATAGCACAAAGCCGGTAAAAATGCTATTGACAAACGTTTGTCAATAGCACAAAGTCGGTAAAAATGCTATTGACAGACGTTTGTCAATAGCACAAACTCGGTAAAAATGCTATTGACAGACGTTTGTCAGTGGCACAAACTCGGTAAAAATGCTATTGACAGACGTCTTTCAGATTTCAGAGTCGAAATGCGAAAGTTTTTTATATATTTCTTTTCAAGGATTTCTGTTTATCCTGTCATTTCTGACAGAAACATAAACATACAAGATTTCATGTAACTTTTGTATTTTATCATATTTCTCTGTCTTTTCTCTCCTACGACTCATGTTGAAGTATCTAAAAGTCAGAGTATGATTTAAGTACGATTCTTGGTTACATGGAAATATCTAGCGGGTAGAGGGGAGAGGGCGCAAAAATGTGTCGGTAGGGCAAAATTTAACCAATACGGTTGCTGAAATCGCCCATCTTTTCTAAGGGCTCATCTGAATCCTAGGTTTGTAGCATTGAAACCGTTGTTTCAAATGCTGAGGATGAAACATGTACACTAAAGCGAAACATGGACTTGCTACTTTCCGCTAGAAGCGGTTTGAATTAACTTTCGACTGGAGCCATAGATGATGCGGGTTTGGCCCACCGGTTCGCGGCATCTTTCTTTTGAAAGACATTCCTCCTTCCGCTGGTTTGTTTGATCTGAGATTTAATGTCCCCGTCAACACTGTATATTTCATTTTGCTTCCAATTTTATGGCTCTTTAACGCATCATAGGAAAGAAATGACATCGTAAGACCTGTCACCTAATGAAACTTGTAGTGTTTATTAGCATGGACAGTCCTATTCGCACCGCTTAGCCCGGGCAGGCTTAATTCTCTCAGCGGTTTAACCGCAAATTTTGTGCGGTCGATTGCAGTTCTGCGATGAAGCATCATGCAGCCCAACTGTTTATTCAAACCGCGATGGGCGGGGGCCGTCCTTCCGTTGGTTCAAGTAGGACAATAGTAGGTAGCAGATAGTATGAGGAGTGCTTAGATTGGAAGGTCTAAGCTTGTTGAGGAAATCGAAAACGGTGTAAAAGAGGAACAATTAAACAACTCCGATCTAGAGGTCATACAGTTGCTAAATGGGCCAAATGCCATACAGGAAGATAAAACAACTGATACACAAAACACGGTGTTAAGATCTGTTAAACTTTTTGAGGGTCAAACATTTGCCACATTTGAAAAATTTAGAAACATGTATGACATTTGGTGTCGTGAAAATAACCACCCTATGAAAACAGCCGGTAGCTATAAAAATGATGAAGAATCAAACCGACTGTGGGTTATTTGCGATTGCTTTTGCTGTTGCAATCTGTTTTGGAATGAATCCTTCGAAACTCATTTTTGTTCAAGATAAAATGCGCAGCCATCTCATTAGTTGTCTAGAAAATATTTTTTTTTCCAATTTCCCATTCAATATAAATACAAACTGGAAAAAGAAAACAATTAACAAAAACCAAGGAAAACATATATTGCAAATGTCGCGGTCTGTATGACAGCGAAATGGTACAATGCGTGGCCTGCGATGCATGGCTTCACCACCGTTGTATCGACAAACGTACAGTAAAATTGATTGAAGAGAAAAAGAACTTCGTCTTCAAATGTTGTTAGTTGTATAATGTTTGCAATCATTATGATAAGACATCATGTTCACATCTTATGCTGTGTGTATTGATTAGAATCGCCTCATCGAAGCGATAATAATGAGTAAGCACAAAATAAGTGTTTTCATGATCAACTAAGACAGGTCGGAGGCGATGTTTATCTCCCATTTTGTTTAAGTTTGAGATTCTTTACCTAAGTTGTGTTTGCTGATATGCTATGATTCCCAGCTGCTGATAAGTGTGTGTTTCCAAACAAATATTACCTTTCTTATGCATGCATGACAATATATGCTGTGGGTACTCATTAGAAGAGACTCATCAATGCACTTCTAATGAGTACCCACACCGGTCAATTTACCTATCCACAATTTCCCAAGACAGACTTGCACGGAAGCGGTGAACAAATACATGTCAGCGGATTCATGATCAAGCTCAAATATTACCTTTCTTATGTATGCATGACAACATATGCTGTGGGTACTCATTAGAAGCGAATCATCAATGCACTTCTAATGAGTACCCACATCGTATGTTTTCACATGTCTTATCCGGAGCCTCATGTATGTAATTAAGAGTTAATTTAGCTAGTTCTTATTTTCTGTTTTGTTTGTCTGTATTGGAGTTTACTGCCCAGTCAACACTATTTAAGTCATATCAAGCCAGTCATTATAAGTCATATCAAACCGGTCAATTTACCTATCCACAATTTCCCAAGACAGACTTACACGGAAGCGATGAACAAATACATGTCAGCGGATTCATGATCAAGCTCAAATATTACCTTTCTTATGTATGCATGACAACATATGCTGTGGGTACTCATTAGAAGCGAATCATCAATGCACATCTAATGAGTACCCACATCGTATGTTTTCACATGTCTTATCTGGAGCCTCATGTATGTAATAAAGAGTTAATTTAGCTAGTTCTCATTTTCTGTGTTGTTTGTCTGTATTGGAGTTTACTGCCCAGTCAACACTATTTAAGTCATATCAAGCCGGTCATTATAAGCCATATCAAGCCGGTCAATTTACCTATCCACAATTTCCCAAGACAGACTTACACGGAAGCGGTGAACACATAGATGTCAGCGGATTCATGATCAAGTTCCGAGCAAGAATGTTGGTGACCCCGGCAGGCATGGAACCCACGACCTCCTGATTAATACTATTTAGGTCATATCGAGCCGGTCACTTTGTCTATCCACAATCACAAGAAAATCTTATACGGAAACGGTTAACACATACATACGCATGCTTTCTATAAAAATTGATAACCGCCCTGCTTGAATCAGTGGGTCCATGATCAATCGTTACGCAAGAATGTTGCCGACGCCGCCAGGTTTCGAACCCACATCCTCCTGATCAACACTATTTAGGTCAATTCTAGCCGGTCAGTTAACCTCCCCGCACTTTTCCCTGACATGTTAATAAATAAGCGGTTAACAAGTACAGAGCACTTTTCCATGGCATAAGTCGACAACTGCCCTTCTAAAATTACAATTATGTACAAAAGAAATATAAAAAGAAAAAAAATTTTCGCATTTCGACTCTGAAATCTGAAAGACGTCTGTCAATAGCATTTTTACCGAGTTTGTGCTGTTGACAAACGTCTGTCAATAGCATTTTTACCGAGTTTGTGCTATTGACAAACGTTTGTCAATAGCATTTTTACCGACTTTGTGCTATATACAAACGTTTGTCAATAGACTCTTCCTATATATTATAAATATATGCTGTGTGTACTCATTTGAATCGCCTCATCGAGGCGATTCTAATGAGTGCACACAGTATATATTTGCAAGATAAAAGGAGAAAATCTCCTTAAACTATGTCTCTTTCGTATTCGGAGGAATTCCCTGCGGGCTCAAGAACGGGTTCGACTCATCCATAGTTAACGAGACTAAAGAGTTCGAGCCATTGAAGTTCTAATGTACCTTAAAATCACCAAGCTCCGTTTCCCTATTTTTTTTCTGGTAGACTTATAGCTCAGCTATCGAGCTATAGACGGATAGCTCAGTCGGTAGAGTCGGTTGAGCACTAGCCTTGTAAGCATGAGGTCGCATGTTCGAGTCCAGTTCTGGTAGCGTTTTTTCAACTTCATTTCTTAAAGATTTATGTATTTATATCCACTTTTTATCTGATTACTTTCTTTTCGGATGATTGCAATATTTTCCAGAAAACTAAAAAAATGCAAAAGTCTAGCAACAAAATAAGTTCTTGGTCTGTGCCATCTTGGGCATGGTAATTAAGTCTATGGTCCGTCGTCTTTGGAATATAAATCATCCTTCCCTTTCATTTTGAATAAAATTTATGCCTGCATCACAAAAGTACGCCTATATAATTTTGACCCCCTTGAACCCCACTTTTATGTAGTAAAACTGGGGTTTACAGGAGTAAAGCTCATTTTTTCATATTTCTTGTCTAAAATATAGATTGTGGCTACTCGTAGAACCGCCTCGATGACAATTTATATTTTGAGCAGAAATAAGAAAAATATAACAATTTTTAATCTTAAAATTTTCTTTTTTTTGGGGGGGGGGGCGATAAAGGTTACAATGTATTCGTATAAGCGTGTTTTCGTAATGAAAAGTGTTATCACGGGTAAACGAGTTGTCATAAGAGATCTCGCGTGATGTGTGACAAGTTTCTGAACATAATATGGTTACAAAATCAGCTGCTCATTATGATAACATACCCCTGCGACATAGTGCATTTTTTCACATCTCCAAAATGGCTACTTTTCGGATGCAAATCCATGATATTTTTTCTTATTTATACAGCAAACATATGTTGTGGGTGCTCGTTAGAACCGCCTCATTGAGGCGGTTCTAACGAGCACCCACAACCTTTGTCTTGGAGCAGAAATAAGAAAAATATTGGTTACCCCCGAAAACAACAGTTTCCTCTATATAAAGTGGGGTGTAAGGGTGTGTTCATTTCACGGACTTATTCACGTAATGAATCGAAAAAAAAATGATTTCTATGGCATCATATTCCAAGAAACAGTCTGCCAGTTACTTGCAAATCCAGATGTTCAAAATGCAGGCTTTTTTGAATTGAACAGAACAGAAATTATTTCAGTTAAAACTCACAAGTGGCGAAATACAGACAGACAAATTTCAACGAAAAGCATTTACAAGGCATAAATAACAAAAAATATTTACAAATACATGTATATTATAATTATATACATAAAGCATTCAGGGTGTAAACTTGCTCATATTGCTCAAA
Source organism: Lucinisca nassula (assembly GCA_963580285.1). Lineage (NCBI taxonomy): Eukaryota > Metazoa > Mollusca > Bivalvia > Lucinida > Lucinidae > Lucinisca > Lucinisca nassula. The sequence goes on from OY757016.1 coordinate 43,473,634, forward strand.
ATCAGATAGCAAATTTTGAAAGCTTCTTTACTGTCACTACATTTTCAGAGCAAAGTAACTCTTTACATTTTAACAAGTTAGGTCTGATATGAAAATAAGGTTTTAGGAGACGCTTTCGTTCTGGTTCAAAGAACTTGCAACATAAAAGATAGTGGAACTCATCGCCCGTATCTGTATTAATACATAATATGCGTTTCCTTTCATTGAGTGGGACATAATGTCTCCTCAGTTTATGCACATCTCAAAAAGTAAAGAGACATAACTTTTTGTAAAGTCGAAAAATGAAAAATCCTATTTGCTTCATATCCTAGTGAATGGCTGGAGCATGAACTTACTTTTCATTTTAGATGATGTAAGTATAATTACGTCGCATGTCGGTGCAAAATATTGTACAAATATACTTGTGTCTAGAGCAACATGCTAGAAAATGCAACGGTTAACCAGGCCTGTTGAAATTAAGAAATATGAGTAAACCTTCAAGGGAGGCAAATGTCACCAAAATTGATTCGCTTCCCTTGTTTTCATGGACCTACTCTTAAATGAAACAATTTGCTTTCTTTCAGGACCATGCCAGTTTCACAGAGCGGATATGTGTACAAAACAGAAAACAGGTTACAATTCTATCTCCGTTTTAAAAGTGGGTAAGAAAATGGCAAGTGCGTCTGTTGGTAGCAGTCGTAGTGTACTGGTAGAAGAAGTAGTAGCAGGAGCAGCAGCAACAGCAGCAGCAGTAGTGGAATGCTTTGCTTGTACTGTTTGTTTGTTATTTTCCTTATTGATTTTGAATAACGAATCGGATAAAAAGGTAGTGCTGTCCTTTTTCTGTTGAGTTTCCGAATAAAAACATGTTTTGCTATTGCTGACGCAGTACTTATACTCATCAACTTTGAAAACACAATGCTAGTTTCATTTTACATATGGCATGTTTAGCTTAGAAATCTGCGAGACACTGATGTATTTAATTTACATGGTGAAAGTGTACTATGCCCATGCGTGGCACTCTACTTGGCGCACCATCTGTGTCGAGATTCGGACAGACACCTACCGAAACGTTTTGGTACCCACTGCAGTAAATTCTATGCATAAACTCTTGTCAGGTGACGACTGCCAATAGGCTAACGCACGGACCCACGCCGCATTTTGTAAAAGTCAATGTTGACAAAATGGCGGCACATGGAATGTCCGTCCATGTCGCCACATCCTAGGTCTGTTGGGTATGTTTATGGAAGGTCGAGTGCGCACACCTGATCCTATACCTACTAATGTATGAAACTCATCAGTTACATCAATGAAACGAACTGTGACGTAACAGTTCTATTTTTACTGGCAAAAAAAAAAAGATTTAAACGTGTTTTATAGACGTATTTTAGTATATCTAAAAATGACGTGGATTGATGTTTAAGGAAGGTCCCTTTAAGAAACAAAGTAAAATACAAACATGTAGAGAGAAAAAAAAACACAACAAAGTAATAACAAAAGCTAGCGAAAAACATCTCAAGTTGTTGCAAATGTCTCAGCAGTTTTGTTCATTCTGGAACTATTGAATCGATATGGTAAGATTTGGAGATCACGAAAGCAAGTATACGACGATACGCGACGTAACGCTATAGTTGACATGAGACTTGAAGTTTGGTGTGTGGGACCTTAACCACTTTCGACTTCAACATATCTCAGAATGTTTCAAATTAATTGTAAAATCTAGCAATTGTATAAAACTTATGGTGTTGAGTATATTTTGGATCACAGATAAGGAGACAATATTAAACCACTTTTCTCCATATAAAAAAGACGGACAGGCAATGATCTGGAATCGAAGCAATACCCTACAGCTACACAAGACATCAAAGGAAACTTGAAGCACAAACATAAAGCGACGACGCCGTAATTATATATCAAGTTTCGAGTGAGTGAGTGAGTGAGTGAGTGAGTGAGTGAGTGAGTGAGTGAGTTTTACGTGTCACCAACAGTTAAGGTCATACGGAGACGGGGTCTCGGTTTAAAGACGCGTCCGAAAATCTGGAGAAGCCCGGAATCGATCCTGCGACCCCTGGTTTACAAGGTAAGTAGCATAACCACTACACCACGGAGGCTTCTATATCAAGGTTCGTATTGCGTGATAAATGAAGGATAGTTTTTGTCAAAACTCCATAGAAACCTGTATGTTGTGGGTATTCATTAGACCCGCCTCGGCGAGGCGGTTGTAATGAATACTCACAACATAGGTTTATATGTAGACATAAGGAAAACTATCCTTGAATTATCACAGAATGTTACAACCTTTTCTTTGCTATGAATATAAGCTGTAGAAGACCAAAAGGACAGTTTCTTTCACAAACAATATCCCAAACGGCTAATATGAACTTAGGCACAGCCTAGATACGGACATGAACATTACCGGTCAGTTAATGTTTAAAAGCAAAGATGATAGTGTTTTAACCCACCTGAACTTGAAGTCCGAATGAATAATTGCAAGCCACTTTACCAATATGCTTTAACCCTTATCTTGCTGTTCACGACAACCCCTATATTTTCAAACAGCATGAAGAAGCCACCTGATCAGGATCTACACTGTTTGGCATTCAGTTTATGAATTTGTAGCAATAAATTACATCAAGTAATTTGATTGGTTGATAGACAGAAATGTGTGTGGCTTAAATGAATATTCAGCAAGATAAGGGTTAACTTACGTCCCTTGTTGAAACAGACAACATTTTTGGTTCTGTATAGCTTTACTTGAGAGCATTCTTGTTGACTGCTGACTGTATAGCCTTTGTGAGTATTCTAGCTGTCAGAATCAGAAATGTTTACTGGTGACACGTCCATAGACAATCCTTCACCAGTGAACATGGTTTCCGAAGTCAAAGGTCTTGCGAAATGCAACTTGTTCAATTTTACCATGACATTGTGGGCAATCTGGATGGGGACATAAATCGTGGCCACAAACAGACAGACTTGATCATCATAGACTTCGCCAAGGCCTTTGACAAAATTGAAGGTAACTAGCTCACAGAGGGCTATTAAATAAACTTGAATACTATGGGATAAGCAGATCCACACATAGGTGGATAAGCTCATGGCTCTCTGGGGGCTCACAAGAAGTTGTACTTGATGGCCAAGCATCTGATCAAGTCCCTGTTTTATCTGGACCCCCCCCCCCCCCAAGGTTCAGTCCTTGGACCGGTCTTCTTAGTTTTCATCAATGATCTGACTGATAATATCAGGTCATCAGTCAGTTTGTTTGCTGATAATGTGTCCTGTATATATTCTCCGTCTACTTGCACAGTGGGAGGCCGATTAGCAGATGAAGTTCAATGTGGCGGGGGAATTTTTGGCCTCAGGGGCATAATTTGAACAATCTTGGTAGAGGTCCAATAGATGAAGCTAAACCCCAAATTTCAAAGACCTGGGCCTTGCGCTTTCAGAGGAGAAGATTTTCTTTTTTAGATTTTTCCTATATAAGTCAATGTAAAACCCAGGGGCCCCAGAGCTATAATTTGAACAATCTTGATAGTGGTCTACAAGAAGAAGCTTCATACCAAATATCAAACACCTGAGCCTTCTGGTTTCAGACAAGAAGATTTTTAAAGCTTTTCCCTACGTAAGTCTATGTAAAACGAAAGGGCTCCGGGGCGGGGGGCATTTTTGGTCCCAGGACTAGAATTTGAACAATCTTGGCAGAGGTCCACTAAATGAGGCTCCGCACCAAATATTGGAGGCCTGGTTTCAGAGGTGAATATTTTTTTAAGTTTCTATGTAAAAAAATCTGTTGTTGGCTCCCGGAAAAAAAAATAGGCCTGACCCCCTTATATGACAAATGGACTTGTCCAACGTATGGCAGTGGAAAAGTCTACTAGCATACAATGTGTTAATGTCCCCATCAACACTGTATTAAGCTTTCGTTCCTATGACTTATTATTGTATGTATATATGTATTGCCTGTCATAGAAATTTTGAAAAAAATATGTATATTACATGCATTACAGAGAAATACCATGATTTCTACCAGACATAAACTTGGTATTTTCCTTTTTGCTAAGAAGAAATATTTCCTCTTAGCCGGGGAAATAAATCCCTTCAGCTGGAACTACTTTATGTACAAGATACGAGATACCGCTTTGCAGTGAAATTGTTCTATTCAAACGCGGGAAAGTTTCAATCACGGCGACGTTATTCGTGACGTCATTGTAATGGCGTCTAAGAAATATCAACAGACGTTCAGAATGCGTGACGTTTGAGTCGGATGCAACGCTGAAACAAAAGAAAACATGGATATGACCATTGATTAGGATGTAAGTTTTGCTTTATTTAATCTAACGTGTTACATGCTTTAGCACTGAAACACTTTGTTTCTTCTACTTTTGTTCAAAACTGTAGAAAGCGCTTTCAAAATGGCGCCCATCCAGTTGTTCTTCCACCCAGATTCTGTAACACTTCGCTGATTGAACCGTTTACATGAGCTGTAAACAGTCAACTGAACGGGCATTCAGATCCAAAATTCAAGATCCAAACTCTCCTAAAAGTCTATGGAAGTGCATGTAATATACAGATTATACATTTCTCCTATTTGAAATATGGGATTTATAAACCTCGGGAGGTAGAACAATCCGTTAAAGAAACTCGTGCTTCGCACTCGTTTCTTTATCGGATTGTTTTACCTCCCTCGGTTTATAAATCCCATATTTCAACTAGGAGAATGAATAATCTATATATATTAAATTTTTACCAAGTAAATACAGGATTTTCTATGAAAAAGAAAAACGATATTTCTCACAGAAAAATAATTCCCACTGAGAATGTGAACAATCTTGGTGAAATCATCAAGACGAAGCTTCATGTCAATTATCAAAGACCTTGGCCTTCTCCTTTCAGACAAGAAGATTTCAAATGTTTTCATTGCCTTGACTTCTATTTCCTACGGCTATAATTTGAACACTTTTGATAGAGGTCCACTTGATTTTGATAGACCACCAAATATCAAAGACCTGGGCCTTGCGGTTTCAGATTGGAAGATTTTCTTAAAGTTCCCTATATATAAGTCAATGTAAAAACCGAAAGGCACGGGGCGGAGGCATTTTGGCCCAAGGGCTATGATTTGAACAATCTCGGATTCGGAGAAGAAGATTTTTAAACATTTTCCCTGTTATACAGGGAAAATTTCTATTCCCTGAAAAATTTTCCCTATAATGTTAATGAGAAGAAGATTTTTAAAGATTTTCCCTATAGAAGTCTATGTAAAACCAAAGGGCCCGAGGGCGGGGGCATTTTTGGCCCTAGGGCTATAATTAGAACAATATTGGGAGGGGTTCAGTAGATGAAGCTTCATACCAAATATCATAGACCCGGGCCTTATGGTTTCAGAGATGTAGATTTTTAAATATTTTCTCTATATATGCCTATAAAACCAAAGGGCCCCGGGGTGGGGGCATTTTTGGCCCTAGGGCTATAATTTGAATATTGTTGATAGAGGTTCACTAGCTGAAGCTTCACGCTAAATACCAAAGACCTGGGTCTTGCGGTTTCAGAGAAGAAAATTTTTAAAGATTTTCCCTATATAAGCCTATACAAAACCAAAGGCCCCTGGGGCGGGCGCATTTTTGGCCCCAGGGGTATAATTTGAACAATCTTGGTAGCCCTCCATTAGATGAAGCTTCATACCAAATATCAAAGACCTGGGCCATGCGGTTTCAGAGAAGATTTTTAAAGATTTTCCCTATATAAGCCTTTGTAAAACCAAAGGCCCCCAGGGCAGGGGCATTTATCGCACTAGGCCTATAATTTGAAAAATCTTGATAGAGGTTCACTAAATGAAGCTTCACACCAAATATCAAAGAACTGGGCCTTGCGGTTTAAAAATTTTCCCTATAAATCTATGTCAAACCAAAGGGCTCTGGGGATATAATTTGAACAGTCTTGGTAGAGGTCCAGTAGATGAAGCTTGATACCAAATAGCAAAGACGGGGGCCTTGTGGTTTCAGAGAAGAAGATTTTATAAATATTTTCCCTATATAAGCGTATAAGCGTATGAAAAAACCAAAGGGCCCCGGGGCGGGGGCATTTTTGGCCCTAGTGCTATAAATTGAACAATCTTGACAGAGGTTCACTAGTTGAAGCTTCACACCAAATATCTTGCATTTTCAGGGAAGAAGATATTTAAAGATTTTCCCAATATAAGCCTATGTAAAACCAAAGGCCCCTGGGGCGGAGGCTATAATTTGAACAATCTTGGTAGAGGTCAACTAGATGAAGCTTCATACCAAATATCGAAGGCCTGGGCCTTGTGGTTTCAGAGAAGATTTTTCAAGTTTTTAGTGAAAAAAATCTATATTTGGCTGCTGTGACCTAGATGTGCAACGGAGCGAACCATTTGAACAACTTTGAAAGGGGTCCAGATAAGAATCATTCCTGTGAAGTTTGGTCAAAATCTGATCAGTGGTTTAGGAGATGTCGTTTGAAGAATTGTTTACGGACGCACACATGGACAACAGACGAAAAGTGATCACAAAAGCTCGCCTTGTCACTATGTGACAGTAGAGCTAAAAAGGAAAGTTGTGGGTGCTTGTTGGAACAATCACAACATGGCATTTCACGGTTATCCATAAAATCTTTTTCAAATAGTCAAAAATATTGTCACCATTTTCCCATCTTATCTCTTTATCTGAATCGCAAATACTTTTTTTTCTTTCTTTTCTCCTATTTATACTGCTACTCGCTCATATCTGAGCATTACGAGCAGGATTTCCTGGGTGGTAACCAGTACTTATTTTTTATTTTTTTAAGCAAAGTGGATGAAGTGCCTTGCTGAAGGGCACAACACTTTCGTCAGCATAAGGCTTGAACCCGCAACCTCTCGATCACAAATCCGATGCGCTACCACTGCACCAAAGTGCTGCACTACTTTCTGTTATCATGAATATTCGAGTTGAGATCCCATGGACAGTAAATTGTCTGTTAACCAAGTCATCTACATCTGCCAGTCATGTGCTGGGATCTGCAGGGCCGTACGAACATCCGTGTCAATCTGGTTGTTCATGAACAGATCCAAATCAAATTAGCTGCCTTAAGGGTACACAAGAAGCATGTCAAAGAAACACTTCTTTAACTGACAATGTTTACAAATGACATGCGACTAGTGTTTTCATGGATGTGTCCTGATCTATCGCCGTTGGTCCCAAGTCAGGCTCTAACTGCTCTCTTCTTCATCCAGATAATGAGACTTCTGTACGTAAGAACGTCGTGGTGTCCGAACTGCTACACTTTCTTTCTTTTTACTGATACTGTGATCGGTCACATTTCGCCATTACTCGCAGGTGTACATTACATACACTAAAGGTTTTGCAGGATGAAATCCTACCCAGTAACCATGTAATTACGGTAGGGTTCTTTAACCTGCACAGGGGATGGTTCTCCCTGCACAGGGGACCTCCAGTTAAAGTCCCGATCCGAAGGACGTTGCACTTTGTGACATTCATCCCTGCAAATGATGCCAATGGAGCGTGTTCGGACACTGAAATTTGATCGCCGCTACGGGGGATCGAACCCGGGACCTCTGGCATCAATTGCAGGGATGAATGCCACAAAATGCACAGTCCTTCTGATCGGGACGTCAACTGGAGGCCCCTTGTGCAGGGAGAACCATCCCCTGCACAAATAAAAGATACCTTCCAATATTATCTATCTTGTTGTTGTTGTATATCTATAAGGCATTTTATCGCTGCCTATAGGAGCTTTTTTCGTGAGGTACTTCCGGTTCTAAAAATAGAGCGGGAAAAGCCCTGGCCGTCATCTGTTGTATTGCTTCAAAGGCAGTGGGACAGAAAAAGTGTTAATTATGTAAACAGTGGAATTCTTTTGAACTTTTGGGGAATTCTAATGTAAGATAATGGGAGAAACACCGATATGCTGCCAGATGTGAAATTTCACATTACGAAAATGATATATTGTACATACCACACAAACAGGGTCCTTTCTCTCTCTCTCTCTCTCTCTCTCTCTCTCTCTCTCTCTCTCTCTCTCTCTCTCTCTCTCTCTCTCTCTCTCTCTCTCAGCGCACCAACAATTAGCGAGCGCAGGCAAATGTAAATTACAGTTTGTCGTTAAATGACGCTACGTCAACTGACATGTAGCGTGTCAACAACGTTGTGTCTACATCAAACCAACTTCAAAGCGATGCATTGAATTTGACATTGCAACGTCGATGAAACGTCACAACGTTTCGTTGGCGATAATACGGCATTGCTTAATAAAATGCCATTTGCCCAGTGCTCGGACCCATCAAGACTCAGTGGGATTTGAACATTAAATTCAAAACAAACGTAGAACACCCTTTCAGAGTGTAAGAATGTTAAACACTCCTTCGCAAGTGCAAGATTTTACAGTAAAATCTGGTAGATTTGTAGATTGCTTCAACCTGCCCAGCCCTTAGGTCTACATTAACCCATTTGGTACCGGAAACCCCAAAAGGGGTAAGTGACAAACAGTGCAGGCCCAGATAAGACGCTGCAAAACGCAGATCAGTGCCTACACTGTTTGCAAAAAGTTCGGCCATTTTCCAAATAAAGTTTGGAGAAAACACAACCTGACACCCCTAAATTTTGAAAATGACTCCTGCTATATATAAGGAGGAAGATTCCATTTGGTACAAAAAGGGTTATGGGCTTCTTTGGTACAGGGATCAATCAAACCATCTCAACGGTCACGTGCCATTGAAGTGAGTTGGAGTGGTTGTCGACGGCATGATGTCGAGCCAACGTTGACTCGACGCCCGTCTGTAAGTCCACTCATTGGTTGTTGTTTTTTTCGACTGTCAGTATGTTTATTTGTCTGTCTAACAGTCCGTCCGTTCGTCTGTTAGTCAGTCATTCAGTCAGTTGGTCTGTGTGTCGTCTGTCTGTCTACTGTCAGTTTGTCAGTCAAACCTCTCTCTCTCATGCCAACGGTCATGTGACAATGAAGTGAGTTGGAGTGGGTGTCGACGGCATGACGTCGATCCAACATTGACTCAATGCCCCTCCGTCAGTCTACTCATTAGTTTATTTCGACTGTCAGTATGGACATTTAAATTGCACATTTAGACAGATCGTTGGACAGATTTCTCAAGATAGATAGATAGATAGATAGATAGATAGATAGATAGATAGATAGATAGATAGATAGATAGATAGATAGATAGATAGATAGATTTGTTTGATTTGAGGTTTAACGTCCCCGTCAACACTGTAAATGTCATTTTGGAGACGCTGCTTCCAATTTTGTGGGACTTTTACCCGACATTGAGATGAAATGACATCTCAAGCCCTGTCGCCCAATGAAACCAATAGGGTTTATCAGCATCGACAGTCCGACTCGTGCGCACCGCTTTGCCTGGGCAGGCGTAGATCCTCTAAGCGGTTTACCAGTACTCGTGTGCGGGTCGGATTCAGCTCTGCGTGGAAGCACCATGCAGCCCATATATTTCTCCAAGCCCCTTTGGGCGGGGGGCGAAGATAGATAGATAGATAGATAGATAGATAGATAGATAGATAGATAGATAGATAGATAGATAGATAGATAGATAGATAGATAGATAGATAGATAGATAGCGAATAAAATGAAAGTTACGTAAAAATTTATTCCGTGAATAACGGTATCTCAAGCCATTGACATGGGTCATTCACAAAAAGATTTTCGTCAATTAAAAACGGATTTAGGATAAATGAGTTTCGGCAATGAAAGTAAAATATCAATCTTTCCTTCTCGAGGCATTATTTCAATGGAAACGGGTATATTTTCTCTCACAATGTCTGAATATTGTTAGCATTTTAAGTTCGCCAATACATTTGACTAGCGATGGCCGTTTCAATTGACGGCCAGTACTTTGCCCATGCGCAAGAATGACGTCATAAACGGAATTCCTAAAACCTCCTATAATCTCCTGGTACTTAAGTAAGTCACTTGTGCATTTCCCTATGAGAAAAACACATGATGCTCCTAATACAATGCCCTTCAAAATCTTTTAGTGCTCCTTTTAACTATCTATCTCTGTTTACTGCCAACCCCTCCTTCGAGTGTAATGTACACCTGCACATATGCCTTGTGTGAGGGAGTTGCAGTAAAAGAAGAAAAGGAATTCCAAGGCCCCATCAGGCATTAATTCATGCTTAATTGTATCACACACTGCGAGTCGGAACTACCATGGAAATACTGGAAATAAACGAAAACTAACCTGTTTCTGTCAAATAACGGTGCCGGAAGGTAAACAGAAGATTGGTACTCGATGTTTTTATTTTGCGCCAACTGTCAGACAGTTTGTCTATGAAAATGCAATAAGCGTCTCTGCAACTTGGATCAATAATAGATAAGCAGTCATCGTGACGTTTTTGAAGAATCCGAATTTACAGTTTTTATTATTTATTTTTTTTTATTTGGTCGGATACGTCAAAAAGTAATACATTTAGCGGATTGAAATACGAAAAGGAGAAAAAAGAATCGCAAAAGATGAATGTTGTACTAGACTGGGGACCGACTGTGTGAAAGGCAGACATTTTATTAGATGGAAGAACGCGTGAACCATACACAGGAAGTTGTCTCGCATAGTCTCACTGAGAATTCACGTGATTTGACCATCAAAAAATATTTATCAGGGAAGCGAATTAAGTTGTTATGACAACGCGTGCACCTCTTAGTCTATAGACGGACATGTTCATGTCCGTATTAAAAATGTATTACCAGAACATAAAATGACAACAGTAAACCAGAACAGAAGCACGGTCAGTAAGGGGCCGGTCAGTAAGAAATTGCTGGGGTTTTGGGGGAGGGAATGCGATTAAGTCTATTTTTCGTAGCCTCTTCTTAAGGTCTGCTGTGGTTTACCAAAGCAATTTGTTCAGTTCTAACTCATGAGTGCAACATATCCGAGTACATGAAAATCAAACGAATACAGAGGTTTATCATATGACGTCGCGTCTGAGAGTGTAATAACGCCATGTATTATTTTCGATAATCCACTAGTGGATTAAATATGCAAATTAGCTAGATACGCCCCATAACGTTACATGTACGACGTCGCATTTTCTAACAGCGGATTATTGACATTTTTGTAAACAATCGTGAATAAAATGCGTTTTAAATGTCATATGATAAATAGAATCTTTCATTCGTGCTCATGTATTATTGAATTTATTAAACTCGTTGAGGAAAAGGGATAAACTGCTCGGCAAAGCCTCGCATTCTATATCTTTTCCTCAACTCGTTTAATAAATTCAATAATACATGGCCACTTATGTAAGATCCTCTGTGAAGCACCTTTTAGGTCTCGACTGAATGAAATACCTGAAATACTAGAGCAAAAGAAAACCAATAGTTGGGCTCCTGTGATCCCGACCAGAGACATACATCAGCAGACACCATGCATACAGTCTGTCGTATTATATGTATGTTGTGCCCCATCTCTTTCCATCAAAGATTGGTTTTACGAAATTGAGTACTGAAATCATTGTATGCATATATTTTCTGAATTTATATACTAAATCACCATGAAATTCAGATTGCGATAGTTCTTATTGCAGAAGAGATTTAAGTTCAGCATTTAATTTTTATAATAAATCGAAATGACGTCTACTCCATTCAGAAATGCGTTGCGGAGCTTATGATAACGATTAACCGCTTTAGATGTAAAACTGCTACAAATTTATTTCGAGTGATGAAGTCAGTAACCTGACAAGACATTCTGGTGAACCGAATTAGTTGTGATACGAGGGCGAATCAATAAAAAACAGCCTAGCTTATTTCTGGATGAGATCGGTCTCTTCTTTTTCGATGTAATTGCCTTCTAGAATGATACACTTAGACCAACGCTGCTCCCGTGCCATCAGCCCAGAATTGAAGAAGCCAGGGTCCTTGTCTGCGACCCACTTCTCAACTACCGCCACGACTTCTTCGTTTTTCCACGGTAACCCTTTTTCTAGTTTGGGAATAGGTAATAGTCAAAGTCCGGAGAAAAGGCGTGGTGCGGTATTAGCTCGTATCCATTCCGCTTAACAGCATCCATTGCGATTTTGCAAGTGGGGACTCTTGCATTGTCCTGTTTGAGCAAAATCCCCTTGTAGAGTTTAACTCGGCGTTTTTCACGGATCGCAGTTCTCAGTTGGTCGAGCAAATTTGCATAATACACATCACCTTTCCAGAAGAGGGTTGGGTTTTGAACTTCTTTGGCACCGGAGATCTAGGCCCTGCCCACTGGCGACTTTTGAGTTTTATTCTCTGGCTCAAAATAAGGGACCCAGGTCTCATCCTCAGTCACCAGACGTGAAAGAAAATTATCTTCCTTTGACCTAAACCACTTCAACAATGCGCTGCATACTGATGCTCTGGTTGTCAATTGATCGTCGCTAAGGGATTTTGGGACCAAACGGGCTGTTAGATTGCGCATACCCAAGCGATCATGTAAAACTGTCTAAACGCTACCATGTGAAATGTGTAATGCATTCGCTATTTCTTCCCCCTTCATTCGCCTATCAGAGTATATTAGATCCTCTCCTTTGTTGCACATGTCTTCATCGGTGGCATCTGTTGGGCGTCGAGACCTGGTTTCCTCCTCTAAAGACGTTCTACCGCGTTTAAATTCCCCAACACAGAATTTAACTTGTGCATACGATGGTGCAGCAGACCCATAAACATTGGTCAACTCGTACCGCATGAGGAACATCCTCATCCAAGAAAGTACAAAATACAATCTCTGAATCAAAATCGCGTATATCATTAATTTTGCACGAAATAAACCCATCGAAAATAGACAAATGTAAATCTAAAAACGGATCTTCGAAATCAGAAAAAAATGTATAAGTAATTGAAGTTCCTAAAGATAAATTTGACTGAGCAAACCATCGTAATAGGTATTGTCAGCATTTCCTAAGATTTCCAAATATCTAGGATAGAAGTGAAGGGAATGATCATGAATCGATACAATAACACATACCTGACACCTCCCATCAAAGACACCAAAGCGAAAGAAGCACAAACATAAAACAACTTCACCATAATGAAAACGTCACAAGGGAGAAGCCAAACGGACATTTACTGTCCCACAAAAGGGCCAAACGGCTATCCAAAATAAAATAAAACTTAAAATAATAAACCAGAACAGAAGAAAACCGCATTGGAACGGTCAGTAAAAGGGTTTTAAGGGGGCGGGGTAGGGGAGAGGGGGGCTTAAATCGATTTAATGTGGCGGCTATCCTCGCCCAAGGTTCTGCGTTTCTCGATAGCACAAAAACAGAAAGCCACAATAGATGCGCTATTTCTATCAGTCGGATTTCCCACGATTAGTTTAACTTTTCAGCGTAAAGTGTTTCCTTTATAAATAAAATTAACATTGAATGTGACGATCAGGAATCGATACAATTTACCTACACCTCACATCAGAGACACCAGAGGGAAATAATGACAAAACATTAAATAATTAGAAACTAATGGAAACATCAATAGCGGAAGGCCAAAAGGACAGTTACTTTTCCACAAAATAGTCAACTGGCTATCCAAAACAAAAAGATATAAGCGATACACACACTCAAGGACAAACCACAATAAAAATAAACCGCGACAGTCGACGGAACTAGAAGTTTACTCCATTATATTAAAATTGATATGAAGTATCCTGAGGTACATGGAAGATGTTTGAGATTTAGATCCAGTCAAAAAACTAAACTAAGCACTTCGCGTCTTCTTTTTTGTTATTGATATAACCGTTCCAACGCATGGACTCTTTACCTTTCCAAAAATAATCAGTTGCTTTTTAAAATAGAAGAGAATGCAACGATCAGGAAACGATACAATTAACCCACAGCTCCCATCAGAGACACCAAAGGGAAAGAAACACAGACATGAAACAACAGACCCTTATGGAAACATCAGTAACGGAAAGCCAAAAGGACAGCTACTTTCCCACAAAATGGCCAATTGGCTATCCAAAACAAAATAATATAAGCGATGCAAACACACAAAGGCAAACCATAACAAAAAACGCGACAGAAGAACCGCCTTGGAACGGTCAGTGAAACGAATTCCACTAGGGGCTTAAACCGATTTTACGTGGCCACAATCATCGCCCTTACTTCCGTCGCGATTTAGACAAACACTTTGTTCCGTTCGCGTGAAGGTCTCCTAACTCATCAGTGCAACATCACTGTGAACACAAAAAATCAAACACACACAAAGATGAAACAACGGTGAAGACTCGACAGCAAGAAACCACTGAAATGCTTGGGCAAAAGAAACCAACAGTTAGACTCCGATGGGCCCGAGCAGAGACAGTGCATCAAGCACCAACCAACATTACATAGAATTAGATTATCTCTAATTCTCAGTAAGCCTTTACCTTGGAACGTCATAGAATCTGAGGCCTAACCCAACGGCGTGCAATTAAAGAGGGAAGCAAAGTTGTCAACCGTGATTGAGTTAACTACTATGCATGCAGTCTGTCGTATAACACTAAGTTTTCGTATCTATCCCCTGATCTAGGATTATGTTTTTCAATTTAACAAGTGTTGTTAAATATTTTGTGACAGTACGTATGTGACAAAAATAAATGTAAAAAAAAGAAAACGATAAGGGTAGCAGATCAATAGTAATAATGGTATTTTTCATGTCTGCAAAACTGACCTTTTCCTGAAAAAAAAATGTTATTTAGCCTATTACTGCTACTTAACATAGATTGCTGGTGCTTATAAGACCCTCCTTAAGGGCGGTTCACCGACAAATTCGCTATTACGATTAGTCCCACTTGTATGACGGTCCATTAGTGACCTACATTAGTGAGATGGTCTTATACTGATATTAAAATGGAAAGGAATCTTTTGGGTCTGTTTGAAAGCGCACTAAGCTGCGACATAATTCCAGATGGACATAGTAAATCGCATTGCATATTTAGGCATATAAAAGGCAAAATAATGTATATCATTGATAAACCTGACTTTTCCCGGTACCCGTGTAAAATTATAAGAATCCTTTATGGATTTGAGGGGCGGACAAAACAATTCGTCTCGGGGGTCACTATTCGGCATCAAGAGGCTTGCCGAGTGATGCCGGACAGTGATACGGACTTTCTATCTACCCCTCAAGCCCATGTAAGATTCGTTTTCTTGCATACCAATCATTTCTGACAGTTATTTTTATATATATAATGCAGTCACTTCGATTGTCGACGCACGTCATATATGTTGGCAATAATGCGGCGTTTTTAACCCCACTGTACGTGCTGTGACGTCAAGCTTAATGGCGGCTTACGTGACGTTCTATTTAACCAGTACACAGCAAACACGTGAAAATTTTCTATTATTGTCCTGACCGTAGGTAGGATAATCTAGGCAGGATAAGAATTTCTATCCCATTGTTAAGTCCAGAATTTCCTTATCTGGTGTGCAAGAACAGACTGTCTTTCATTGCTCTGAAAATTCGGGCATTTTCCAGGTTACATGGTGTGATATTTTTCATATTTTTATCTAAGCAGGAATATATCGAATGCATCATCTATAATTTGGAGTAAAACAAAAGTAGAATAATGTGTGCCTATGGAAACTCTGTTTTGTATATAAAACAGGGCTTGCAAGCGGTTTCTTTATATTGAAACTGTCAACGTATTGGAAAAACAAACAGACGGCCAATACCAGACACTAAATAAATCTTTTTTCTCTTATTTACATGAACAATTATGACACGATAATGCATCAAATATTATATTTCTCTACTTTCTTGGCATTTATGTTGACCAGGTAAAATTGATAACAAAAATGTCATCATTTTATATCATTTCCTGAAATAACGTCAATAAATGGTAATACCCTGCCAATATTAGACAATAAATTAATATAACACTTTCTTATCAGTATTATTAATTTACAGAACATTTTGAAAAATTGTCAATAAAACTTCGGAAGAAGATGTAACCGATCGCATTAATACTTCCTCCTGTCTTGGAATCAATTTTTCATCAGAGATGCATTCTGATAATGTTCGCATCTTTCAGACTTCATATTGAAGCAACTTGTGTTTCAAAATTAAAAAGAAATGTAATATAATGGAGTCATGACATTTTCAGAGATCTGTTCAAAACAGATATCGTGGGGCCTCGTTAGAACCGCCTCCTTGAGGCGGTTCTAACAAGTACCCACAATCAATCGATTAGAGATATATACGAACAGACTGATGTAAACCCTTGTTGCCTGCAATCTTCTCTACACAAAGTGGGTGGGGGTTCAGGGTTGTTCATTTAACGGACTTGAACAGAAGAGAAGCAAATCGACAATGCATTGCCTTATTCCATAAAGGAGTGAAGGCAATGATCAGGAATCCATACAATTAACCCACAGCTCCCATCAGAGACACCAGGCCCCCGCCCATCGGGGCTTTAAGAAATAGATGGGCTGCATGGTGCTGCCACGCAGAGCTGAAACCGACCGCATACAAGTAAACCGCTTAGAGGATCTAAGCCTGCCAAGACAAAGCGGTTCGAGTCGGAGCGTCCATGTTTATAAACACTATTGGTTTCAGTGGACGACAGGGCTTGAGATGTCATTTCATCTCAATGTCGGGTAAAACTCCAACAAAATTGGATGCATCATTTCCAAAATTACCTCTACAGTGTTGACGGGGACGTGAAACCTCAAATCAAACAAACAAACATCAGAGACACCAAAGGGAGAGACACAAACATGAACTAACTAAACCCTAATGGAAACATCAATAGCGGAAAGCCAAAAGGACAGTTTCTTTCCCACGGCCGGCCTCGGTAGCTCAGTCGGATGCGCGTCTGACTGGTGATTAGGAGGACGCGGGTTCGATACCTGCCGAGGTCGGCAACATTCTTTTGTGGAATTGATCATGAAATCTTTTCTACGGTCATTCTCTCCCTTCCGCAGGTTCAAGAATGGCAGTTGTCAGTTTCTGGCGAAAGAATGTGCACTGTACTGGTTAACCGCTTAAGTATAATCCTGTCCAGGAAAAGTGTGGATAGGTATACTGACCGGCTCGAATTTACCTAAAATATTGTTGACTGGGCCGTTAAACTCCAAAACAACACACAAAGCTCTCCCACAAAATGGCCAATTGGCTATCAAAATCAAACAATGTAAGCGATACACGCACTCAAAGACAAACCATAACAAAAATAAATCGCGACAGACAATTTGGAACGGTCAGTGAAACGAATTCCACTGGAGCTATGTGGGAGACATTAAACATTATATCGCTTCTCCATGATGTCATTGCATCGCAGTGTACAAGTGATCACATGTTATCCTGGTCTTAAATGCGTGTATTTATTCTTCTCCTGCCTTTATATATTAGGATCGCTTATTAATTCGTCTACGGTGATGGTAACAGCATCGGCGACGGCATCGGCGTCCACAAAATACAAGTACAAGTATATCCGTTTTATGTTCAAGTTTAAACAACTTAGGATGTGGATTAAGTTAATAAACGCTGAATTTGAAGCCAATCCAGCTGGAGTATTTTTTTCTGTTGGTCGTCCTGTCGATCGTTCCTTTGTTTTGTTTGTTTGTTTCTATTGGTGTTTAACGGCCCAGTCAACACTATTTTAGGTCATTTTTGGGCCGGTCAGTTAACCTATCCACACTTTTCCTGGGCAAGCTTATACGTAAGCGGTTAACCAGTACAGTGCACAACTGACAACTGCCCTTCTTGAATCAGCGGAAGGGTCGTTCCTTTGTAGTTTTGTATGTATCAAATTGGTCTTTTATTTGTTGATGAAAACGAGTTATTTTGTGTTTTCCGTGAGTCTTTCGCCTTTTTGTTTGTTGTTGTTTTTGTGCGTGTGTTTTTTTCTTCGGTGGCTTGAGGTGACAGTGTTATTGCGCCTCCGCCCTTCGGGACCTGGAAAAATAGATTGAGCTGCATTGTCCTTCCGCACAGCGCTGACACCAACAGAAAATTTGAAAACTGTAATCACTTAGAAGGTCTAAGCCTGCCCAGGCAAAGTAGTGCTGGTCTCACCGAAAGAAACCACCAGGATAAAAAGGCCGGTCCCTGGTGGTTTCTTTCGGTGGGGCTTGAGGTGTACTTCATCTCCGTGTCGGGTAAAAGTCCCACAAAATGGGAAGCAACTTCTCCAAAATGACCTAAATAGTGTTGACGGAGACGTAAAACCTCCGCATTAACAAACAATACTATATTCTTTGTTCGATTTTTCCTGTGTATGTTTCCCTTCCTATTTAATCTGTGTCGAGGCGTCACGCATTATGACATATAGAAACCAGTTAATATTAAGACTAATTCTTCTTTTTTATCATTTGACGTCACGTCTGAGAGTGTAATAACGCCATGTATTATTTTCGATAATCCACTAGTGGATTAAATATGCAAATTAGCTAGATACGTCCGGTAACGTTACATGTACGACGTCCTTAACGACGTCGCGTTTATTAATGGTGGACTATTGACATTTTTGTAAACAATCGTGAACAAAATGCGCTTTAATGTCATATGATAAATAGAATCTTGCATTCGTGCTCATGTATTATTCAATTTATTAAACTCGTTGAGGAAAAGGGATAAAATGCTCGACAAAGCCTCGCATTTTATCCCTTTTCCTCAACTCGTTTAATAAATTCAATAATACATGAGTACTTATGTAAGATCCTCTTTATACACGTAATTTATGGTTTCGTTTATTCTCCCTTTGTATTTTTCTAGAAAGGGGCCACCTTTGGAACTGTTGTAAAGTAGTCTCAAAGACCACCACTTTTGAACAGCGCGGTTTTATTTCTACTTCTATTTTAATATGGGAATTTTACTGTGTACAAGTTGCACCGAAGTTCGAGGTAAAACATATTCCCATAATTAAGATCGGTCAGCGGCCGAGAATTCACTGGAATTACTTTTTGTATTCAAAAAGGGTATTTTAATAAGCTTACAAATGTAATACATTTCACTGATAAGGTTTCGAAACGATATCTGTGAAAATACCTTTTTCTAAATTAAAAAAAAGAAAAATAATTCGCTTAAAAGTTACGTGCCCCTAGATGGCGCAGATTATCAGACAAGATAAGCATAATGAGCGCATATATCAGGATATACGTTAATAATCTAAATAAACGAGGGAAATTTTAATTTAATTTGAAGCTGACAATATCTCCGATCAGAGGACGGATTGTCAGATTTGATTGGCTGATAGCTTCCGGATACTGCGCAGTCGTTCCTAAAGGAGAAGGAATGCATTCATAGTATGTGAATAATGGAGGTTATAGAACCAGAAAGGGCGCACAGGAAAGACACATATCAGCCTGTGTATCCCCTAAGCATCACGCTAACGAGTCCGTGTAATGAACACCACTCTAAAACCCACTTTATACGGAAAACTGGGGCTTGCAGGGGTATTCAATATGTTTCTTATGTCTGCTCCGAGACATAGGTTATGGGTACTCGTTAGAACCGCCTCATTGAGGCGGTTCTAACGAGTACCCAAAACCTATATTTGGAGCATTAATAAGAAAAAAAAATATCAGGAATGTTTATAAGAAAAGTAACCATTTGGATATATGAAAGCATGCACTATGCATGCGTGCATGTTTTCGTAATTTTATCCTACAACCTTTTGGTCTGTCTGGAAAAACTTTTGGACAAGGGCCACCGATACATGTACAGCGCACAGCTAAGACTCAGATCAGACTGCATGGACACACAGGCTGATATGAATCTTGCCAGGGTGCACATCTCCGAAGATACAGATTCGTTTGTCGGGACCTGAATGATACTGTATTATATTTTTAGTGTGTTGGTATCTTCAAACAAATAGACAATCAAGACCCAGCTAATTCATGTCCATTAAATTTTCAAAAGAAATAAAGACTGTAATTTTAATAACAGTGTTCGAAATATACAATAATTAACAAAGGTTGCATTCATTGACAACATTGTAAGAAATATATACGATAATTAATAAAGGATGCATATATCCAACAATAAAATAGATGACATGTTTTAGAAATATATCATGATTAAAAGTTGCATACATTCAATAAAAAAATACGTGACGGTGTTAGAAATAAACCACACTTAACAAAAGATGCAAACATCCAATAATAAAATACATGACAGTTTTAGAAATAAACCATACTTAACAAAAGATGCAAACATTCAATAATAAAATACATGACAGTTTTAGAAATAAGTCATAATTAACAAAAGTTGCATACATTCAATAATAAAACACATGACAGTGTTTCAAATAAACCGTTACTAAAGAAGATTGTACACGTTCAATAGCAAGATACATGACAGTGTTATAAGTATACCATAATAAACAACAGATGCATACATACTACCAAATACATGACAGTATTGGAAATATACCACAATAAACAATAACATGCTGCATGCATCCCATCACAAAATATATAATAATGTTAGAAATATACCATAATAAACAAAGGTTTCATATATTCAACAACAAAAATACATGGCAGTGTTATAAATATACGTCAGTTACAGACAGTGTTAGTAATACACCATAGTAGACCAAAGTTGCATACTTTCCATAACAAACTGTATAATAGTGTTATAAATATGTCCGACAAAATGAAAAAGGTTGCATACACTCCATAACAAAATACAAGACAGTGTTAAAATATACTATATCGATAATAAAAAGAGTTAAGGATGCATACACTAAATTACAAAATGCATGACCGTGTTAGAAATATACCATAATAAACTTAGGCTGCGATAAACCAAAGCTCCATACATTCAATAACAATATATAGTAGACGAGAGTGTCAGAAATAGAAATATAACAAAGCAAAAATTGCACACATCCAATAACAAAATAGATGGCAGCTTTTGGAAAATACCATAATAAATACTACTTCCCATAGCTCTAGTCAACAAGTATTTAGGGACATTTTAGGAAGATTTTTCATATATTATCATGAAAATGTATGTTTTGGACTCATTAGAATCGCCTCGACTTATTTTCTTATTTTGCACATGCACAAATTTTACAATATACCGAGAAAATATCCCTTTGTCTCCTGGCGCCATGAGTGACAATCAATGGCTTGAACTATCTTTTACGATAACACATACGTATGATATAGTGCCTTCTTTCATACCTCAAAAACAGTCATTTTTTTCTGACGAAAATTCGTGATATTTTTCTTATTTATACTTTAAACATAGGTTTTGGGTGCTCGTTAGAACCGTCTCATTGAGGCGGTTCTAACGAGTACCCACAACCTATGTATTGAAGCAGAAATAAGAAAAATAATATATACCCCCGTAAACCCCACTATCTATGGCTTGAAGCGGAAATAAAAACAATAATGTATATCCCCATAAATCACAGTTTTCTCTATATAAAGTTGCGGATTAAAGGGGTGTCCATTACACGGACTTGTTAACATGATGTATGTTCCAGTCAGTTTTTAACTGTTGTTTTTTTTTTTTTTTTTTGTTCGTTTGTTTGATTTGAGGTTTAACGTCCCCGTCAACGCTGTAAAGGTCATTTTGGAGACGTTGCTTCCAATTTTGTGGGACTTTTACCCGACATTGAGATGAAATGACATCTCAAGCCCTGTCGCCCAATGAAACCAATAGGGTTTATTAGCATGGACGATCCGCCTCGCACCGCGGTTTCTGGACAGGCTTAGATCCTCTAAGTGGTTTACCAGTACTCGTGTGGGGTCCAGATTCAGCTCTGCGTGAAAGCATCATGCAGCCAAGTGTGTAGAGGCATTAGTTTGTATTTGTGCATTTTATTACATTGTTGTTTAATGAGCCAAATTAAGTTTTAAATTTAAAATTTTAGCATTTTTAATACATTGATGATGGGTCCTGTTATTTAGAGTAATTTCAGTAGCAGGGAAAATGTAATTATACATATTTACCATTAGCAGGTTTATCAAAAATCTTCAGGATTGAATAAAGAATCAGATAGTACCATTTAATAGGATGAATTTGTATTAAGGATTCATTCGAAAGCAGAAAATGGAATATTCATTATGAGTCTATCGTCCCCAGTAGGGATATTGAATTTTGCCGTCATAAATTGTTAGCGAAATTCCCACTTTTTGACTGTCAGAGAACAGAATTTACTCATTTGTTTCTCCCTTGGCGTTTGGTTTGGTTTGACAGCCGGATCATAGAATGGTTGGGCGAGCGAAGGTGTTCTTGCACACCAGACAAGGAAATCCGTGATTTTACCCTGGGATAGAAATTTATGTTCTGACCCTGGTGTTCCGACCCCAAATCGAATATAATCGCGTGTTTGATAAATGCACTGGTTGACTACAACCTCATGCGCGGCGTCGTCCTGTTGTGTCATTTCAAAATGGCGGACGTCGGTAACCGAAGTGACAGCAGCATTAAAATTCGCAATAGAAATGGAAGGTATGCAAGAAAAAGAATCCAATATGGGTGTGAGGGGTGGATAGAAAAATCCGTTCCTCGGGATCACTGTCCGGCATCACTCGGCAAGCCTCGTGATGCCGGACAGTGTCCCTCGGGACGGATTGTTCCATCCACCCCTCACACCCATATAGGATTCTTATATTCCTATCTCGCAAAACTGGGGCGTCCAACTGATACTGGCTTACAGTTAGGCAAGGCTTGCTGTCTTTGTAGCAGCTACGGGTAGAGGGCGAATGTTGTTATTTCGTTATTTCTTCTGTTCATTACGACAAAAAAACGCCTATACAAATACAATGTAAATTCTGCCGCCGTAAAAATAAAAAAAAATAAGATGAAAAATTGTGATATTTTTCTTACTTCTGCTCAAAATATAGATTGTGCCGAGGCGGTTCTAACGAGTACCCACAATCTATATTTTACTCATCGAGGCGGTTTTAACGAGTCTATATTTTAGAGCAGGAATAAAAAAAAAAGTTTACCCCTGTAAACCCCAGTTTTACTATATTTAAGTAGGGTTCAAGGGGGTCAAAATTATATAGGCATGATTGTGTGATGTCTACACTCCCATTTATTTTCCCCTTTCTTCACCGTCCATCACTTTCATCTCCTCTACTATCTCCTCTATCTCTTTTATCCCATTATCTGTAAGGCACAAATTGACCTACATGGGTTGACGTGTCGTTGAACCCTACCGCAATCACAACACTATTTAGGTCATGTCGATTGTTAACCTATCCACACCGTTGCTTGGAAGGCTTCTACATATTCGGTTCACATGTATACAGTGCGCAGATTCTTTAGCTAGAACTGACAACTTTCCTTCTTGAATCACATGGAATGTCAACCTTTATTTTCTCTGAAAATAATTAAAAAACAGATTGTCGTCTACTTGACGCTGTAAGGGTCAATATAAATACATTACAATAACATACCCGTGCGACATATATAGTGGCAAACATAGGCTGTGGGTGCTCGTTAGAACCGCCACATTGAGGCGTTTCTAACGAGTACCCACAACCTAAAACCTATGTCTTGGAGCAGAAATAAGAAAAATAATGTATACACCCATGAATCACATTTTTCCCTACATAAAGTGGGGTTTAAGTGGTGTTCATTTCATATCTGTACCGCTACATGAAAAAAAAAAAAAACAGTTCTTTCTATAGTGCAAATGGTGGGGCGGTTGGGTGACGCAAAGGCGTCACAGTGGCGTCCATCTGATATTGACTTTACGGTTGGACAAGACCTGCTGTCCTTGCAGCAGGTATGGACAGAGGGTGAATGTTATTATTTCTTCTGTTTCTAAACTTCAATTCCTTTTCTCCTTTCTCCTCTGTCCCTCACTTTCATCTCCACTACTATCTCTTCTGTTCTCTTGGATATGTCACAAAATGACCCTCAAGGGTTGACTTGTCGTCAAACCCAAAACAATCAATCAATCTTTCAAGTGCAAATGGAAATTCTATTTTCACCGACATAAGGCATTTCGTTTTCAAAACACAAACTGATGTATTCAATCAAGACAAAACTGCAAGAAACATGCATTATTAATTTCAAATTACAGCCATAATTGTCAAAACGGTGATTATTTATTAGGGTCCAATCGCTTAATAATGTCTCAGGTGACACAATAAAACACAAGACAGGTAATAATTATCCATGAACATGTACACGGAACTTTCTCAGCCCCTGGACCCGTAAAGGTACAACATAGAAGGGTCGAAGCTCCGGCCGCACTGGTGGGTCGATTGTCTCTATGTGGAAGCATGTGGGTACATGTAAATTGTCCTGGATAGGGATTTCGACTGTTTCGTTTAACCATGCAAGTCCTGTGCATTTAGCAAACTGTGCAGACAGACCCTGATCAGACGCCGTGTTCCACCTAAGACTGTTCATCACCTTCCCTGTCTATTTTAATTCTGCAAGTTCTGCTTGAGGAACTGGCAAATAGTTCTGTGAAAGGTAAATAATACCCGTTTAAACGACTGTTATCAAACTATTTTCTTCGCCGATTCAGCTGCGACCGAACCTACATTCCCTTCACCATGCGCAAAGGATTCAGTACCCAACGATACACCTCTCAGACTGGCGGGCGCTCGGGCAAGCGCTTGCGTTCAGGATGCAAACAGGCAAGCGCTCGGCGGGCGCATTGTTCTTGAACGCACCTCAGGATTTCGAGCAAACGAACTGTGTGCGGCGTCGGTGATAGTCACGTGGACATCAGCAATATTTTGTTTGTTTGATTTGAGGTTTAACGTACCCGTCAACACTGTAAAGGTCATTTTGGAGACGTTGCTTCCAATTCTATGGGACTTTTACCCGACATTGAGATGAAACGACGTCTCAAGCCCTGCTGCTCACTGAAACCAATAGGGTTTATAAGCATGGACAGTCCGACTCGCACCGCTTTGCCTGGGCAGGCTTAGATCCTCTAAGCGGTTTACCAGTACTCGATTTCAGCTCGGCGTGGAAGCATCATGCAGCCTATCTATTTGTTCAAGCCCCGATTGGCGGGGACCGGACATCAGCAATATAATTGCATGTATAGATAGCTTTGCAAAAAAGTTACTCAGGAAACGGAACAAAAAAAAGCAATCTTGAGCCACCGAAAACCTAATGAAAGCCACCGAAAGGGGAGAAACGAGAAAAGTGCGCACAAAACCGCACATCAGCTACATCAGTTAACATATAAGAAAACCGTCTTGGTACGGTCAGAAGAATGTTTTGATAACGCTTCAAGTGACATAATAAACGTAAGAATTACCGAAGAACATAATGAAAAGTTTTGAGCCTCTGACAAAAAGCTAGGAGCACTCAAGAAAAGTCACAAAGGACATAGTCATCTTAATCCGCCAATGGGTCCTCGGCAGAGTCGTCAAACAATCGCCCATCTCAAGCCGTCTCCCAAGAGATGGGGTGTTAGAAAAATGAAAGACAGGATAGAAAAGGTGAGAAAAAATTAGCCCAAATCCCGCACCTGCTGCAAGCATCACAGACACTTGGGTCTACTGAAGCCAAAAGCAGAGACCGCACTGTCACTGATTGTTTTATACTAATTTATTTCAGTTCGACTGCGATAAAAGCTTCAAAATTTGAACCGCTCTCGAACACTCATTCCAGATATTACATGTATCACGCGCGCGAGAGAGGCAGTGACTTTTACACCACTTCTACTTATTTACACCTGGGTGGAGTGGGGCAGTGGAATTACGTGTTTACCTGGTGATCTGAAGCTAAACATACATTAAACACACACAAAAAACGTGTGACAAAACAACACAAGAAACTTCAAAGAAAAGACCACCTTGTGATAGTCAATAAACCACATGACTTTCCATTGCCGACCCTGGCGGTTCACATTCGGGTAAGGTTCGAAGTCTCCATAGCAAAAGATAAGGTTGGTGAGGGATAGTTTTCCTTATTTCTCCATATAAAAATAGAAGTGAAGGCAATGGTCAGGAATCGATACAATTAACCCACACCATCCATCAGAGACAACAAAGTAGGAAAGAAACACAAACATTAAACAACTAGACCTGATGGAAACATCAATAGCGGAAAGCCACGAGGACAGTTACTTTCCCACAAAATGGCATATTGGAAGATATAAGCGATACACACACTCGAAGACAAACCATAACGAGAATAAACCGCGACAGAAAACCTATGTTGGTGGTATTCATTAGAACCGGCTCGGTTCTAATGAATACCAGTAACATTGGTTTTTATGGAGAACCTTCAGTTATTACAAAATACCAACCTCATCTGTTGCTATGGTAGACCGAATGATTTAGGCGACACAGACGCCCAGTAAAGGCCCATAAGCGCACTGTGCTACTCGTTCTCATCTCTGTAATGTGTTTTCTGTAATCGTTTGATTTTTATGTTCTCGGAGATGTTGCACTGATAAATCAGAAAGCCTTTATGCGGACTGAACAAATTATTTGTTTAAACCACGACCGAATGAAGAGGCGAGGACTGGCCACGTAAAATCGATTAACGTAAGCAAATCCCTACACACCCCCCCCCCCCCCCCCCCCATGCAATACTTTTTACTGACCGTTCCATGGCTAAAGTTCGCCTTTGCATGTAGAATAGAATAGAACAGAATTTACTTCCAATTTTGGGCCATTCCTGGCATACAATCAATGTGACAAAACTGACCTGATTAGGAAGAGGGTAAAAACATGTAAACAACAAACAACATTAAACAACGTATGAACATAATATGGATGTTAGACTTGTATTCTGCCAAAAAAAATTACTGATCGACCCACCACTGAGAGTAGGCATAAGGTCCTCCTTGGTAGGCCATGTATGTATTGCTTATATCCGTTTATGTTGGATAGCTATTTGGCCATTTTGTGGGAATGTAACTGTCCTTTTGGCTTTCTGCTTGTGAAGTTTTCATTAGGATTTAGTCATTTCATGTTCGTGTTTCTTTCCCTATGGTGTCTCTGGTGGGAGGTGTGGGGTAATTGTATCGATTCCTGACCCTTGCCCTCACGTCTATAATGAATATGACGTCTTGTGGTAGCTATGTGTCCAGCCATGTTGGTTGCTGCGCATGTGCATTCGAAGAACAGTAAAATTCCTATATTAAGACCACCTTTGGGACTGTTCAAAAGTGGTCTTTAAGACCACTTTTGAACAGTCCCAAAGGTGGTCTCTGAGCAGAGGACAGTGAGTGCAGGAAATTCGAAGAAAGACTAACTGCATGCTTCTAAATAAGCTTTTTAAAGTAGAATTAGTCTTAATTTCAAGTGGTCTTAATAGCGGAAGTTTACTGTACGTGATTCCGAGAATACTAAAGACCATCTTCACATTGGTTTTCGACCCCCCCCCCCCCCAACCCCCACCTCCCCCTGATACATGATTGGCTAAAAATAAGTGAAATTATCCTGAAAGGGTCGTAAAACTAAGCACCTAACCAAAAAAACAAAGAAAAGAAAAAACGGGTGTTATACTGTTATGCACAAATGTTGGCCAAATTTTTTAGCCAAAGAAATCTCATTCATCATTTTACATTGTTTTAATTGATATCACTCTTTTTTATTCCTTTTTTTTTATTTTTTTATTTTTTTTTTTTTTTCCTTATAAATTCATAGTGTGGATTTTTAATACAAAGAAACCATCCGCCTTTTGTTAGCATGGTAACTCGGTTTCAAGTTGACAGCGATCCTTCATTGGGAGGCAAGAATTTCAACGCCAAATCAATATTTATAAATATTTAACCACAAACACCGGGGCCGACACCTTGCCTCCATAAGGGAACACATTGTAGCCCGTATCAAAATACAATCAAATTATATTACATCCAAATTATGGGGTAATGCGAGCGACGGGGTTGAGAAAGGGCGACACGGAAGTGACAATGAGAGGCGTGGAAGAAAATAACCATCCACCCCTAATGAAACCCTATAGGGGTCATTACGCCGGGATATACTAACATTAGTTTCTGGTGACAGACTTATTATGATTGTATGAGACAGAATTGATATGCCACCTCCTGTATAAATCACTTTTATGTCGCTACTGAGACAGAGGGAGAACGAATCGGTGTAGTTTAAAACATTGGGCGGTAGTCTGGAATCGAATGGGAATGAATCTTCTGTCCACCCAGCAGGCACATGACGTAATTGTGACGTCAGCAAAGTCGGTTAAACGTCATGACGTTTATGCAACGTCACATCAACGTCGGTGCAACGTCGTGACGTTGCACCGACGTTGATTTGACGTTGCCTTAGCGACGTGTGCCTGCTAGGCAGAGACTCGAGTTCCACACTTTCAGCATGAAAGTGTTTAATCCCGACTGTAAACCCCACTTTATATTGCGAAAATTTGGTTTACAGGGTAATAGATAATTTTTCTTGTTTCTTCTAAAAGACAGCGGTTGTGGGTAATTAGCGACCAACTACAACATATGTTTTGAGTAAAACAATATGAAGAATACCACATACTTTCGTCAGAAAATTTAACATTTTAGAGACCCGAACGAATGCGCTATGTCGCACGACTGGCTAAGAAAAAAACACAATAGATTTATCAAATCACTGAGGCAAGGGACTTTTGTGGGTCTGTACAGAATATTATCCTCATTCCACGCGATTTTCATCGCCCCCGCCCATCGGGGCTTGGAAAAATAGATTTGGTTGCATGGTGCTTCCACGCAGAGCTGAATCTGACCACACACAAGTACTGGTAAACCGCTTAGAATGACTAAGCCTGCCCAGACAAAATGGTGTGAGTCAGATCGTCCAATGCATATGTCTTCTGGTTTCATTTGGCGCCAGGGCTTGAGATGTCACTCCATCTCAATGTCGGGTAAAAGTCCCACAAAATTGGTAGCAATGTCTCCAAAAATGACCTAAATAGTGTTGACGGGGACGTTAAACCCCTATTCAAACAAACAAATACCGTTTTCGCGATCCGATCCAGTAGATTCCACTTAATTCCATTTCATTCCATTCCCGGTTTTATACTATACAGGATGTTGCACACAGTCATACTGTGCATATAAAATTGTCAACATAAAAGAGTATTAAAGAGATCTGCATGGTAAGGTCAATGCGTTCTTTCTTTCTTTGCTTTTTTCGTTCTTTCTTTCATTCTTTCTTTAATTGTCCAACTATACTCAAAATACGCTAAAAGGTTGAAAAATAAAATTTAGAACTTGTAATGATGCGTTTCGATTTTTTTTTTTTTTTTTTTGGTAAAATTATTAAGACTCACATTGCCATACGAAATGATTGTATTTTGTATGTGTTTGCACATGTATGTGCATGAATATTTATATACAGTGAAATTCCGCTGTTAAAAATAGAAGTGGAGGCAATGATCAGGAATCGATACAATCAACCCACAGCTCCCATCAGGGACACCAAAGGGAAAGAAACACAAACATGAAACAACAGACCTAATGGAAACATCAATAGCGGAAAGCCAAAAGGACAGTTACTTTTCCACAAAATGGCCAATAGGCTATCCAAAATAAAATAATATAAGCGACACAAACACCAAAAGACAAACCATAACAAAAATAAACCGCGACAGAAGAACCACCTTGGAACGGTCAGCGGAAACGAATTCCACTGGGAACTTAAATCGATTTTACGTGGCCACAATCCTCGCCCTTACTTCCGTCGCGATTTAGACAAATAATTTGGTCAATCCGCTAAATTTAAGACTAATTCTGCTTTAAAAAGCTTATTTAGCAGGTTGCACTTAATTTTTTTGTGTTTTCTGCCCAAAGAGACCACCGGCCAGGAACCCCCTCTGGGACTATTCAAAAGTGGTCTTAAGAACAATTTTGAACAGTCCCAAAGGTGGTCTTAATATAGGAATTTTACTGTACATTCTTTCTTTTATGCTACCAGTGAGTGGAAGACTTTCGGATGGGACTTTAAACCGAGGTCCCGTCTCTGTATAACCTTAACTGTTGGTGAGACGTTAAACTCAAACGCTCACTCACTCACCAGTGAGTGGCCTGGGAATTAAATTAGTTCTGTTCTGGTTCCTCAATAAAGTTGAATATACTTGGAAAAAAATGGTAACTACTTTTCATGATTTTCCGCACTTATGGCCATAACAGAAAGTAATTTCATAAATTGCAATTACTTGCATAAATGAAAAGAAAATGAAGCATAAATTTAGTCAAAGACACACGCAATGAAGAAGGCCAAACACCCTCCGAAATCATCACCTCATCCTCTCTTTTTGGTTGCTATATACATAGGGTCATTCTTGGCTACATGTATGGTGCATTAAAAACAAAGATAGTACAAGCTTTGATTTTTAACCCTTATCATGCTGTTCACGACAACCCTTTTCTTTGCAAACAGTGTAGCTCCAGATCAGATGGCTTCTGAAGAAGCCATCTGATCAGGATCTACACTGTTTGACATTCAATTTATGAATTTTTAGGAATAAATAGCATCAAGTAATCTGATTGGTTCAAAGTCAGAAATGGGTGTGGCTAAACTAATATTCATCAAGAGAAGGGTTAAAGCTAAAATTATTGCAAGTTTTTGGAATCAGTAGTTTGCAATAAAATGTCGGTTCTTTTACTTGAAATGCCATTGTTGCAGTGTCTAAATGCAATCTTAACTGTATTTCAGTTCAGTGATCGTGTTTTACAGAGTGTGATTCTATAAATACGCCATCACGAGAACACGCCAACATAATTTTAACTACCTTGAACTCCAATTTTACAAAGTAAAACTGGGGTTTTCAGCGATAAACCTTCTGCTCTAAAATATAGGTTGTGGGTAGACGTTATAACTGTTCATCGCCGTTCTAAAATATAGGTTGTGGGTACCCGTCCCTCGATTTGGCGGTCCTAACGAATGCCCATAATCTATATTTTGAGCACAAATAAGAAAGCCAAAAAATATCACTTTTTTTCTATCTTAAAATGTTTGCTTTTTCTTTTTGTTTTGTTTTTTTTTTTTAGTTTTTTTTTTTTTTTTGTTTTTTGTTTTGTTTTGTTTTTTGGACGTAAAATTTACAATTATTTGTATAGGCGTATTTTCAAGAATCTTGCAAGTCTGTGTAGCTGAACTGGCCAATTTATGAAACCCCGAATATAGGTTTTATTATGATGGTGCTAAAATGTCATGGGTATTCGCGAACATTTACGGTAGGGTAGATAAGATATTTCTGTAGTCTTCAAAGACGTTTCTGTAGTATTCAGTGTGGCAGAGTTTTGAATGTGCCCTGTTGCAAGATCAGCGCATAATTTTCATAATCACCAGCGCATTCTTATCATCATCACCAGCGCATAAACTGTCGACTGTCGACACACCCTCGCAAGTGCATACACAATTCCGAATGTAACCTGTTGTTACATGGATTGTTAACGATAAAGATTTCAGTTTCTTCACCAAAATAAATCGCGTTACGTAACGCGATTTATTTTGGTGAAGGAATTGATATGTTCGATTCATTTTGAGACAGTAGGCTTTGGCTTTATTTGTCATTCTCTCCATTTTAGACACTGATGTTTTCTTTAAGTAGGAGAGCAATACCAATTAAGGAATGTTTTGGTCAATGATTCGGTAGCGTCTTTTCTTTAAAAGATGTCTGTAGATTTGTTTGATTTTGTTTGATTTGAGGTTAAACGTCCCCGTCAACACTGTATAGTTCATTTTGGAGACGTTGCTCCAATTTTGTGGGACTTTTACCCGACATTGAGATGAAATGACATCTCAAGACATGTCGCCCAATGAAACCAATAGGGTTTATAAGCATGGACGGACCGACATACACCGCTTTGCCTGGGCAGGCATAGATCCTCTAAGCAGTTCACCAGTACTCGTGCGCGGGTCGGTTTCAGCTCTGCGTGGAAGCATCATGCAGCCCATCTATTTCTTCAAGCCCCGATGGGCGGGGGCCGAGATGTCTGTAGAAGATGTCAGTAACGTTGATACGGTTATTGGTAGTCTTGTTTACTGAGTAACATACCTTTACAAAGTTTCTTTATCTTTACCGTATTGTTTACTAACTGAATAACATACCTCTACTATTGTGTCTTCTTCTTCTTCTTCTTCTTCTTCTTCTTCTTCTTCTTCTTCTTCTTCTTCTTCTTGTGTAAATATACAGCGGCTTGTGTTATTTACAGTAACGATACAAAGAGAATGTCAAGTTTGCTTGTACTATGAAGGAGGCCGAAACGTTTCAATATGTTCTAGAAAGGGTTATCCTTTGGAAGCAAGGAATACACTACAGAACTAGAAAATATGGAGTGTGCATGTTTTGTGGGCCAGACTAGTAAGTTTCGGCTAATTAGGCCTCATCAGTGACCCTCAAATACTTTCAAAATTCAACAAAGGAATCAATGCTCCCAAAGGACAAGAAAATATAAACTACCCCATGATGTAGGGCAGGGATACTTTTTACGGCCGCCACACATTCCCAGACACCAGCTGTCGTGACACTAAATATGTTCTAGAAAGTGTTATCCTTTGGAAGCATTTTACTGTTGTTCTCTGAGCGTTTTTCATCAAAGGTAATGTTACAAATAGAGCATTTCAGCCATGATTGTAAAGTTACATACAGCATGCCAGCAATTGTTGCATTATTACAAGGAACATGTCAGCAATGATTTTAATGCTACAGGGAACATATCAGCAAAGATTGTAATGTAACGGGGAATATGCCAGAAATTGTTTAATGTTACAGGTAACATGTTGCCAATCAGTGTAATTGTACATGATGCTTGTTATGTAACATGGAATATGCGAGAATTTTTTTATAATGTTACAGGTAACATGTCAGCAACCATTATAATTTTACATAGAACATGTCAGCAATGATTGCAATATCTCATGGAAAATGGCAGCCATGATTGTAATGTTACACGGAACATGCCGACAGTCATTGTAATGTTACCGGTGACATGTCAGCAATGATAATAATGATACATGGAACATGTCAGCAATAATTGCAATGTTACATGGAGTATGTCAGCAATTATTGTAATGTTACAGGCAACATGTCAGCAATTATTGTAATGCTACATGGAACAACATGTCAGCAATGATTGTGTTGTTCCTCGTAGATGGAACAGTGTCAGCAATAATTGTAATGGTACATGGAACAGTGTCGGCTGTGATTGTAATGTTACATGAAACATGCCAGCAACGATTGTAATGTAACCGGCTACATGTCAGCGATGATTGTAATGTAACCGGCTACATGTCAGCAATGATTGTAATGTAACCGTCTACATGTCAGCAATGATTGTAATGCAAGCAATAATCTTGCTTTTTCATCATACTAACAGGTCCATATAAAGAACACCGTTGAATATCTTATTTTAAGCGGGGTTTACAAAGTCTGGTTTACAAAACTCAACTTTTATGCAGTAAAACTTGGGTTTACTGGGGTATGCATTATTTTTCTTATTTCTGCTCAGGGCAGAAATAAGAAAAATAACATTTTTTTATCTGAAAATCTTCGTCTTTTTTGTGGTAAAACTTTCAATGTATTTGAATTGTCGCGTTTTCGTATTGTTTTCGTGGACCTGTTAACGTGATGTGATGTCCTGTTACTAGAAGGTTGAAAGTTCTTCAAGAAGTCATTACATGGACCTCTTGTTTAATAAAAGCCTCACTGGTTCACTCTTTGCAAACTAGTCAACGTTTTTGTCACTGGGAAGAAAATCACATCGCCACCGTTTGAAGTGAAAATCGACAGACCAAATAAAAGGACAGTGGTATTACATACAAATTACGTCACCAAAATGCCTCAAATTCGTTTCATTTCCTTTCATGCTTTAACAATTTAAGAGCCTTTAGCTACAAGTCCAGTTGGCATTTTAAATAACTGTTTTGCTTTGTTTCTGGCCTACACAGATGTTCTAAGGAAACAAGCGGTTCCCGAGACTGAGACCTCCCGATGCGCATACTCCGTAGCGCGATATTTAGAATCTCGCGAGAACGTGATTAGCCATACGGGGTGCTTCGGGGCTAGTGAAAGCG
Source organism: Lucinisca nassula (assembly GCA_963580285.1). Taxonomy (NCBI): domain Eukaryota; kingdom Metazoa; phylum Mollusca; class Bivalvia; order Lucinida; family Lucinidae; genus Lucinisca; species Lucinisca nassula. The sequence continues at coordinate 43,507,509 of OY757016.1, forward strand.
CTGAAAATGTTCAGAAAGTGACCTGTCGGCCATTCTTTTTTAATGTCAAAAAGATAGTGATCAAATTAGCTTCTATTGGTGTCAATCACGAAAAATAACTTCTTCTGCAAACAGAAATGTCACACATCGTTATTAATTGTTTCACGAAATTAAAGTGGACGAACAAAAGTGACAGATGGTTTGATTGGAATAATTTTCATTTTGGACCACGATTATGATTGTTTTCTCCATCATCAATGGGGCGAGATGGGTGAATGTTTGTTATTGTTGAAATATACATTTACATATGCATATCCTGTAGATATATGTCTATTAAGGGGAATAGGAACACCTGGCAGATTTTTCCGCCATTTTTCAAAGGGAGACAAATTTCGGGACTTCCTGTTCGCTTTTCTATGAGCCCTGTCCCACTGAAAAAGGGGTCTACTCTTAAAAGGAAAGAATTTGCTCTGAGGAGCAAATTCTTTCCTTTAAGAGTTGATCACTATTGATATGGGAGACAAAAATACTTTTTGCAGGAGTTGTCTGCCCTGAAGGTGTTCCCATTTCCCTTAAATGGCAGTTTGAGTGATCGCCTGTACCCAATATTTCCTTTTGCATCAGCATTCTCGTACCTATAGATGTACAAGTGTGCCCGCCCATTGGGGCTTGGAGGCCACCATGCTTCCACGCAAACATGAAACCGACCAAAGTTCGAGCACGGGTAAACAAGCCTGTCCAGAAAAGTGGTGCCAGTCGAATCGTCCGTTTCCTACGGCGGTAGGGCTTGAGATGTCATGTCAATTCCGTCAAGGGTAAAAGTCCCGCAAAATCGGAAGTTACCTCTCAAAAATGACCAAAATGGTGTTGGCATTTGTGATATCTTTCTCATTTATACTCGAAACGTAGGTGTCTTGTGGTGCGGTTCTAACGAGGGCTCACAACCTATGTCTTGTGAGAATAAACCAGAAAAATATTTTTGCCCAAAGGAATACGATAGAAGCGCCTCTTTGGGGCGGTTGTTACGAGCACCTACAACCTAGGACTGCAGGAAAAGTATAAATAAGAAAACTGTAAAAAAAATCAGAAAAAGGTCAATTTCGGAGATATGAAATCATATAAACAAGTCCGTAATGAAGAAGCCCGATACCCCACTTTATATAGAGAAAAAGGGGGTTTACGGGTTGTTCCTTAATTTTGCTCAAAAACATAGATTGTTGGTACCCGTTAGAACCGCCTTAATGAGGTGGTTCTAACGAGCACAAAGAACCAATGTTTCATCACGAAAACATGCCTATATAATTTTGACCCCCTTTTATATCGTAAAACTAGCGTTTACAGGGCTATACATTATTTTTCTTATTTCTGCTTAAAACATAGATTGTGGGTACTCGTTAGAACCACCTCGATGAACCACAATCTATGTTTTGAGCAGAAATAAGAAAAATCGAGGCGGTTCTAACGTTTACCCACAATCTATGTTTTGAGATATCACAATTTTTATCGGAATTTTTTAGTGTTTTCGGTGGTAAAATTTACAATGTATTAGTATAGGCGTGTTTTAGTACTGTTGAGTAAAAATAAGAAAACTATCACATACTTTCATCAGAAAAAATGTCCGTGTCAGAGATATGACATCATGCACTATGCCTCACGGATATGTCATCGTATTGATGGTTGGTTGGTTGAATTGATGTTTAACGTCCCCGTCAACACTGCATAGGTCATGTTGGAGACGTTGCTTCCAATTTTGTGGGCCTTTTACCCGATATTGAGATGAAATGACATTTCAAGCCCTGTCGTCCAATGAAACCACTAGGGTTTATAAGCATGGACGGTCCGCCGACTCGCACCGCTTTACAGAGGTTTACCAGTACTCGTGTGCGGTCGGTTTCAGCTCTGCGTGGAAGCATCATGCAGCCCATCTATTTCTTCAAACCCTAATGGGCGGGGGCTATCATCGTATTGAAAGAATAGTCAATATATACATGGATGTCTTTTTCAAGTGATGTCAACAAACATGCCCTATCATGACGAAAACATGCCTATATAATTTTGACCCCCTTGAACCCCAGTTTTATATAGTAAAACTGGGGTTTGCAGGGGTAAACCATATTTTTCTCATATCTGCTCCAAATATAGATTGTGGGTACTCGTTAGAACCGTCTCATTGAGGCGGTTCTAACGTGTACCCACAATCTATATCTTAAGCCGAAATAAGAAAAAATTCACAATTTTTCATCTGAAAATTTTCCTTTTTCCGGTGATAAAATTTACAATGTATTTGTATAGGCGTGTTTTCATAATGAAAAGGGTTATTCTTTGGAAGCAAGGAATACCTCACAGGACTGAAAAGTATGGAGTGTTCATTTTCTTGGCTGGACCAGCTAGTTTCGGTCATTTAGGCCTCATCAGTAACCCTCGAACATCTTCAAAATTTCAAACTGGAATCAATGATACCAAAAGACAAGAAAATATAAACTACACCGCGTTTTATGACATCTAGGCGACCCAAGAGTATTGATACTTTTGACGTGTCGTCACTTCCGCTTAGGTCCGCCATTTTCGGAGGTGAAAACAAAGGTCTACTGTTATATTGCCTTACCAAATGCGCACAAATATTATTTTATCTCTGACATATGCTTGCTCTGTATTTTTCCTTTAATTTCTGATGATTGTCGATCAAATAATAAGACACATTTTAGTTTAAAATCTGTTTAAAAAAATATCGAAAACGGAACCGAAGCATTCAAATCCTCGAAAGGATAAAATGTCCGACTGGTGGGAAATAAATTCGTGCTTTGTTTCTTTTTTACTGAAACGTTTCTTGCCGTCCTTTATACAGACTATCACTGAACAGAGTTTATGTATACATGTGCCCCCGCCAATTGGGGCTTAGAGAAAAAGACGGGGCTTAGAGAAAAAGATTGGGCTGCATGGTGCTTCCAAGCAGAGCTGAAACCGGCCGCGCACATGAGTACTGGTAAACCGCTTTGAAGGTCTAAGCCTGCCCAGGTCAACTGGTGCGAGACGGACTGTCCATGGATATAAACCCATTTGGTTTCATTGGGCGACAGGGCTTGAGGTGTCATTTCATCTCGGTGTTGGGTAAAAGTCTCACAAAACTGGAATCAACGTCTCCACATTGACCTAAATAGAGTTGACGGGGAATGTAAACTTCAAATCAAACAAACAAAATCATGTATACATAATTTTCTTTGTTTTTTTTTTTTTTTTTTTTTTTTTTTCTCATCAGTGCCAGCTAGAAAAGTTGGATGATCAAAAGTATGGGTGTTTGTTTTTCTTATTGTTGCTCTAAAACACACTCATACTTATTTGAACAGCCGCAATCAGCTCCCACAATCTATTTTTGCATCAGGAATAAAAAAATACAATTTTTAAAGAAAGGAAATTTAAGACATGAAAGAAAAGTTATCTCACATGGCTGTGTTATCTAACACACCCGTGTCGTTGTTTGATTGATTGTTTTGGTTTTAACGGCCTGTCAACATTTGTGTGTCATTTTGTGTCGTCTCCCAGAGAAAGGGAGAAAAGAGTTGCTAGAGGGGAGAAAGAGGCAAATGAATGGAAGAGAAAAGAGACAGAAGAAATAACAATGCCTCCCCCCCCCCCCCAACCTCTACCCCTGCCCGCTGAAAGGACAGCAGGCATTGCCTAACTGTAATCCAGTATCATTCGGGCACCTTAGTGACAGAAGATAAACGTCATCTTTGCCTCAACCAATCATCCCCAATACATCCGTGTAATAAAATGGCATCCTTCATATCTCTAGAACAAGTATATTTCAGATGAATGTTTGCCCAAACATAGAGTATGGGTGCTTGTTAGAACCGCCAATGTTCTTTGTTTTGAGCAAAAATAAAGAAAAGCATGTATACCCATGTAAACCTCGTTTCTTTCTATAAAAATGGGGTTTTAAGTGTGTGTGTGGTGGGGGGGGGGGTCATCGCCTGGTTGTGTTATCTTTTAAGCTCAAAATCTCATTTGGATTTCTTGCCCGTCTCACTTATTGGATTCTTTCACGCCCCAAAACCTGTTATATTTCTCTGAAAAATGGCCTGTCAGTTTTCTATCATGCAATATCTACATTAGCATTGAAGTGGTTGGCCCCGCCCATCGGGGCTTGGAGAAATAGACTGGGCAACATAGTGCTTCCACGCAGAGCTGAAACCGACCGAACACGAGTCTAGATAAACCGCTTAGAAGGACTAAACCTGTCCAGACAAAGTGGTGCGAATCGGACTGCCAATGCAAAAAAGCCCTATTAGTTTCATTTGGTGGCAGGGCTTGAGAAGTCATTTCATCTTAATGTCGGAATACTACTACTACTGAAACTGAAACTACTACTACTACTGCTACTACTACTACTACTACTAATAATAACTACTTACTAATTGTGGAGCGCTGTGGTGCAGTGGTAAAGCATCGGATTTGAGATCGAGAGGTAGCCGGTTCGATCCTCGCAAGCTTCACGTGTTGTTTCCTTGAGCAAGAAACTTTATCAACATTGCTTTGTACTGGTTCCTACCCAGGAAAAGAGGGCCACATGGAAGATGAGTACTAGTACTAAATGTGTTACCCTCTATAAATAAGGTCGATTATTATTATTATTATTATTATTATTATTATTATTATTATTTTTATAAAGACTTTATTTACAGTGGGAGACACAATTAGCTACAAGCTACTCCTGAACAAAATATATACAACAGTTACTGTCAAACATAGTAGCAGTAGCAGACACTGTGGGCTCGAGCCTTGCTCGGGTCACATGATGTTGTGAGCCGACATTTTCTGCAGCTGGTCACCGGTTACTCCGGTTTTCGCTTACCTCTAATGAAAGATCGGCTCGAAAAAAAATAATAAACCGGGAAAATACGTTATAAAGGAAACAACTCAATATCGCATTGAGTATCTTGCTTTACGTGGTAGTTCCCCTTACATAAACAGCGTGCACTGACTGCAACTTGGACTGGTCTGTAGTTTTTCAAAGAGAGTACACCCTGATCAGACTTTTGCAGCGTCTGATTTGGGTCTTCACTGTTTGCCTTACCCAGCAAATGTGTCCAGTCCAAACTTTACAGACAAACGTGATAAGAACAGCCGAATAACTGGATTTTGTACAAAAGCCATCTTTTTGTCACGTGGACATAAGCAGCATAACTCAGATTCAGTTAGTAACTTTGGTTTGATTGATAAACAATCGACGCAACAAGAACAATGAATACAGCCATCCCAAGCCACTACAAGAAGGAGAAAAAATACAGTGAAATTCCGCATTTAAGACCACCTAAAATTAAGACTAATTCTGCTTTAAAAGGTTTATATAGTAATTGAAGTTATTCTTTCCTTGCGTTTTCTTGGTACAGTGGTCCTCTGGTCAGAGACCACCTTTGGGACTGTTCAAAAGTGGTCTTTAAGACCACTTTTGAACAGTCCCAAAGGTGGTCTTAATAAAGGAATTCTCCTGTACCTAGGCCTAAATGAAAAACAGTTGCAGCAAAACCATAAAGTCACTTTCACTATACAGCAAAACTTCAGTACTTCGAAAACGGATGGCTCTACAACCTTGGCTTATTCGTACTCGGCGTTGAGTCCCTTGATTCTAACGAGTACACACAACATACATTTCAAATGGTTTTCGTATAAGCACTATGCTTACCGTCAGATCCTGTGTGATTTTGAGTATGTATGTATGTATGTATCTATGGTTGTCAGTACCATTTAAACCAGGGATCCCAGGTTGTTGTGTAATGAGTACACACAACATATCTTTATTATATGGAAGAGCATCATTTTTATGTCCCCGGTAGTGATAGCGGGGACATATTGTTTTTGCCCTGTCTGTTTGTTGGTTTGTAGGTTTGTTGGTTTGTTGGTTTGTACGTGGACAACTTTAACGTTGGCCATAACTTTTGAACCGTTTGAGATAGAGCTTTCATATTTGGCCTGAAGGTTCCTTGTGACAAGACATTCACATTCATGCCAAAAAATTTGACCTGTGACCTTGACCTTGACCTTTGACCTACTTAAAAGAAAAAAAATAACATTGGTCATAACTTTTTAACCATTTGAGATACAGCCTTAATATTTAGCATGTATGTTCCTTGTGACAAAAGCTTTACATTCATGCAAAAATTTTGACCTTGACCTTTGACCTACTTAAAATAAAAAATAACATTTTGGTCATAACTTTTGAACCGTTTGAGATAGAGCCTTCATATTTTGCATGTAGCTTCCTTGTGACAAGAGCTTTACATTCACACAAAAAAATTTGACCTGTGACTTTGACTTTGACCTTTGACATACATAAAAGAAAAAGTTAACATTGGTCATAACTTTTGAACCGTTTGAGATACAGCCTTCATATTTAGCATGCATGTTTCTTGTGACAAGAGCTTTACATCCATGACCTTTGACTTACTTAAAATAAAAAATAACATTATGGTCATAACTTTTTAATGGCTTGAGATAGAGCCTTCATATTTTGCATGTAGGTTTCTTGTGACAAGAGCTTCAGATTCCCACAAAAAATTTGACCTTGACCTTGACCTTTGACCTACATAAAAGAAAAAGTTAACATTGGTCATAACTTTTGAACCGTTTGAGATACAGCCTTCATATATAGCATGTATGTTCCTTGTGACAAGAGCTTTACATTCATGTCAAAAATTTGAACCTGTGACCTTGACCGTTGACCTACTTAAAATAAAAAATAATTTGGTCATAACTTTTGAATGGTTTGAGATAGAGCCTTCATATTTTGCATGTAGGTTCCTTGTGACAAGAGCTTTAGATTCACACAAAAAAATTTGACCTTGACCTTGACCTTTGACCTACATAAAAGAAAAAGTTAACATTGGTCATAACTTTTGAACCGTTTGAGATACAGCCTTCATATTTAGCATGTAGGTTCTTTGTGACAATGTCTTTACATTCATGCAAAAATTTTGACCTGTGACCTTGACCGTTGACCTTCTTAAAAAATAAACATTTTTGGTCATAACTTTTGAACCGTTTTGGATAGAGCTTTCATATTTGGCATGTAGGTTCCCTTTGATTAGAGCTTTTCATACATGCAAAATGTTTGGATCATGACCTTGACCTTTGACCTACTTAAAAGAAAAAATAAAATTGTTCATAACTTTTGAACCATTTCAGATAGAGCCTTAATATTTGGCATGTAGGTTCCTTGTGACAATAGCTTTACATTCATGCAAATTGTTTGACCGTGACATACTTTAAAGAAAAATATTATTGTTCATAACTTTTGAACCGTTTAAGATAGAGCTTTCATATTGGCATGTGAGTTTCTTGTGTCAAGGGCTTCACACACAAACAAAAATCTTGAACTGTGAGCAACTTTGAATAAAAAATGACCATGCCCGGGGACATGTTCGTGTTTCACAAACACATCTTGTTTTTATTTTTTTTTAATTTTGGTTTTACGGCCATTTCAATATTATTTCACTCATATCGAGCCGATCGTTAATCACAGGTGGGCGAAATCCGGAATACCCGGAGAAAAACCACCTGACCTTCCGTTGCAGAACTTGGCGTCTAACATGTGACCCGAGCTAGGCTCGAACCACACCGGTGAGAGACCTAACGTTTTAGAGACGGCGCTCTTAACCACTAGGCCACGGAGGCCCGTATATAGAAGATCGTCATGATACCATTAAGGGATATGGATACACCTTCAGGGGAGGCAACTCCTCTAAAAGAATTTTGTCTCCCATGTCAAAAGGGGTCAACTCTTAAAGGAAAGAATTTGCTCCTGAGGAGCAAATTCTTTCCTTTAAGAGTAGACCCCTTTTTCAGTGGGACGGGGCTTATAGAAAAGTGGACAGGAAGTCCCGAAAAGTGTCTCCCTTTGAAAAAATGGCGGAAATAAATCTGCCAGGTGTTCCCATCCCCCTTAAGTGCACCTGATTATGCCTCATGACCTGGCGCTATGATAAAACCTCAATAGTTCGGACTACCCCTATTTCGAACAAATTTGCATGGTTCCTAAAGGTGTTCGAGTTATTGAAGTTGGACGATCAGTGGGCGTGGTAAGGTGAGGAGGGGTGTTGTGTAGCTTGCGTCAGTGAGGCGTTTACTGTAAAATCTTGCACTTGCGAAGGAGTGTTTCATTCTTATGCTCTGAAAGGGTGTTCTACGTTTGTTTGGAATTTAATGTTCCAGTGCCACTGAGTCTTGATGGGTCCGGGCACAGGGCAAATGACATTTTATTAAGCAACGCCGTATTATCGCCAACGCAACGCTGACGTTTCATCAACGTTGCAATGTCAAATTCAATGCATCGCTTTGAAGTTGGTTTGATGTAGACACGATGTTGTTGACACGCTACATGTCGGTTGACGTGGCGTCATTTAACGACAAACTGTAATTTATATTTGCCTGCGCTCGCTAATTGTTGGTGTGCTAAGAGAGAGAGAGAGACAGAGGACCCTGTTGGGTCGTATGTACAACTGATATTGGCGGCGAATGCAGTGTAAGAGCAATTACTCAGTATAATTTTTTGCCAAAGTCTTTAGTGAATTGTTTCCCTTCGAAGAATTGTTCGTAGTGATTTGTTTTGTTTGATTTGAGGTTTAACGTCCCCGTCAACTCTGTATAGGTCATTTTGGAGACGTTGCTTCCAATTTTGTGGGACTTTTACTCGACATCGAGATAAAATAACATCTCAAGCCCTACCGCCCAATGAAACCAATAGGGTTTATAAGCATGGACGGGCCGACTCGCACCGCTTAGATCCTCTAAGCGGTTTACCAGTACTCGTGTGCGGGTCGGTTTCAGCTGTGCGTTGAAGCATTATGCAACCCATCTTTTTCTTCAAGCCCCGATGGGCGGGGGCCTATTCGTAGTGATGTACAAGGTACAATAATTCTTGTTCTGCAGCACTAGGTTATGACTGCTTGTTGGAACCGCCTCGCTGTGACTGTTCCAACGAGCATCCGCAATCTAAATACAAGACAAAATAAGAACAAGTCATATCTCTCTCTCTCTCTCTCTCTCTCTCTCTCTCTCTCTCTCTCTCTCTCTCTCTCTCTCTCTCTCTCTCTCTCTCTCTCTCTCTCTCTCTTTCTCTCTCTCTCTCTCTCTCTCTCTCTCTCTCTCTCTCTCTCTCTCTCTCTTGGCCCTTTATAGATTATTTCACTTATATCGAACCGCTCGTTAATCAGAAGTGGGCGGAAGCTGGCATTGCCGGAGGAAAGGTGTCGTTTTTTCTGGGACATGAACGTAAACATTATACCACATGAATGTGTTATCCGTACTATCCTTTTACCTGACATCGAGATGAAATGAACCTGAATCCCTGTCGCCCAGACACACCAAGTGGGTTTATATGTAAACGACGGTCCGACTCGCACCAATATTTTCCTGGGCAGGTTTAGACCCTCTAAACGGTTTACGAGTACTAGTGTTGCGGTCGGTTTCAGCTCTGCGTGGAAGCATCATGCAGCCCAATCTATTTCTTCAATCCCCGATAGGCGGGGGCGACCCACCACATGTATATATGGAGAATACAGGAGTTAACAGGGTAAACGTTGTTCTTATATTTCCGCTCCAAAACAGATTGTGGGTACTCGTTAGAACCGCTTCATTGAGACGGTTCTAAAGAGCACCTAGAATCTTTGTTTGGTGCAGAAAAATAATGTAAATTTTACCCAAAGACATATATCAGTTTTGGAGATATGAAAGCACACGGGTGTCTTAACAATGAGAAATAAAGAGCTACCCAGGAAAAGCTAGGGGCACATAAAACAACAAATAAAAAAGTTTTCTTTTTTATTTGTTGTTTTATGTGCCCCTAGCATTTCCTGGGTAACTCTTTATTTCTCATTGTAAAAACACTCGTGTGCTTTCATAAGTTTGTGACATGAAAGCAAGCACACACACACAAAGCAAGACGTCCACCAACACACACAACCTTCGCTTGGATTCGAGTCTACCTCTAGTCACATGTGAGACGCTAAGTTCTGCAACGGAATGTCAGGTGGTGTTTCTCCGGGTACGCCGTTTTTTGCCCACCTCTGATTATTCCTTATCCTGCTGAAACGATGAACCCTATATTCGCAAACAGTGTAGCCATCTGATCAGGATCTACACTGTTTGTCATTCAGTTGGTGAATTTGAACAAATGCATTATACCAAGAAATTTGATTGGTTGATGCATGTAGTCAGAAATGGGTGTGACAAAATTAATTATTCAGAAGGATGTAAAAGAATCTTGAAAGGTCCGTAAAACCGAAAAATAAACAATTAAGAAACTACAAAAATAGCCGCCTTTGGAAAGTTTGTTTGTATTGGAGTTTAACGGCCCAGTCAACACTATTTTAGGTCATTTTTGAGCAGGTCAGTTTACCTGTCCACACTTTTCCTGGGAAAGCTTATACGTAAGCGCTTAACCAGTACAGTGCACATTTTTTCGCCAGAAACTGACAACTGCCGTTCTTGAATCAGCAGAAGGGAGAGAATGACCGTAGAAAAGATTTCATGATCAATCTCCACGAAAGAATGTTGCCGACCCTGGCGGGTATCGAACCCGCGTCCTCCTGATCACAAGTCAGATGCGCATCCGACTGAGCCACCGAGGCCGGCTAACCGCCTTTGGGCAGACAGCGGAAAAATTCTGGGCTTCAACTCTTGAGCTAATCAAGATTCAAGACTCGCCAATTTCGATAACACACCCGTACGACATAGTCCATTTTTTTACATCTCCAAAATGGCTACTTTCTGAGAAAAATCCGTGACATTTTTCTGATTTATTCTGCAACTATAGGTTGTGGGTGCTCGTTAGGACCGCCTCATTGAGGCGGTTCTAATGAGTACCCACAATCTATATATTGGAGGAATAATAAGAAAACTAATGTATACCCCCATAAACCCAAGTTTCTCCATATACAGTGGGGTTTAGGGGGTGTTCATTTCACGGACTTGTTCACGTGATGCTCAAATTCAGTGCATATTCATAAGAAATCAAAGCCCTTACAGCACTTGTGGGTGGATTGATTTTGAGTATAGGCTGGAAAAATGTCCTGAACGGGGACCTAGACTGTTTCCTTTAACCCTTAAATTTCTGTTCTGTAAGCAAACAGTGAAGACCCTGATCAGACGCCTGACCTTCTTACACATCTGATAAGGAAATCCTTGACTTAACCACGGGATAGAAATTCTTATCCTTCCCAAGTTTTCCTACCGAGAGATAGGACAAAAAAAATCAAGAATTGTCACGTGTTTGATTTGCACTGGTTGAATAGAACGTCACGAACGCCGTCGTTAAGTTTGACGTCACTGCATGTAAAGTGACGTCAAAAACGGTGGACGTTGACAATCGAGATGACTGCATTATAAAACAATCCACTCTAAGAAATGAAACGTATGCGAGAAAAAGTATTGTACATGGGTGAGAGGGGAACATAAAACAAATCCGTCTCTCGGCATCTCTGTCCCGCATCACGCAAGCCTCGTGATGCCAGACGGTGGACCTCTTGCGATTTTTTACTATCAAACCCTCACTTTCATATAAGATTCATATTATATTTAGGAAAACAATTTAGTGTATATCTTACATGTGGTCCAATCATAGATTTTTTGTGGTTGTTATAATAGGGCGGTTTGAAAGAGTAGCCACAATCTAAATTTTGAGCAAAATTAATGATAGTAATTAAAACCGATCGAGCCAGTCCGTTTACAGTACCACACTTCCTGGGCATGCAGACTCGTACATACGCAGCTAACCATGCAGCCCACTGCACATTCTTTCGCAAGAAACTGACAACTGCCCTTCTTGTATCAGCGGAAGGGAGACAAGGACAGTAGAAAAGATTTCACGATTACATGTAGTCTCATGCACGAAAAAAGGTGTTGTGGATCCGACAGGTGTCGAACCCGCGTTGTTCTCTCCCCTTGTATATATATACGGTCGCTCACAAGCAAAATGAAAAGTTAATGCAGATTTTTCATGGGAGGCAACTCTTTGAAAACATGTCCATCTCCCACATGAATAGGAGTCAACTCTTATTTGTTTGTTTGTTTTGAGGATTAACGATTATTTTGGTTTAAAGTCTCCTCATTTTGGAGACGTTGCTTCCAATTTTGTGGGACTCTTACCCGACATTGAGATGTTACTCATCTCAAGCCACACTGTACAAACAAACCAATAGGGTTTATAGTCAGGGACGGTCCGACTCACACCACTTTGCCTGGTCAAGCTTAAATCTGAGCGCGTTTACCAGTACAAATGTAAGGTCGGTTTCAGCTCTGCGTGAAAGCATCATGCAACCCAATCTATTTATCCAATCCCCGATGGGCGGACCATGAGGATTTACGTCCCCATCAACACTCTTTAGGTTATTTCGGAGACGTTACTTCCGGTTTTGTGGGAATGAAATCCGACATTGAGATGATGGCATCTTAAGACCTAGCGCCCAACGAAATCGCCCGACTGACGCCACTTTTCCTGGGCAGGCTTATACACTGTCCATTCCAAGCAGTTTATCAGTTCTCAAGTTCGGCCGGTTTTAGCTCTGCGCGGAAGCAACATGCAGCCCAATCTATGTCTCCATGCCCCGGAGGTGAGTAGCAAGGGGGGAGAATGTGATAGGAAAATCTGTAGGGATTCACACTAGTTGTCTCCCTTGTAAAATAACGGGGAGCGAGCTCAGTTGACCTACTACAGTTAACTGGAGTTATACAAAAACGCGCGGAGTAGGAATCTTGCGACTACTGGTGTTAACTCGAGTTCAACCAAGCTCGGTATGAGAGTTGGCAACAAACATGGCGGACGGAGGAGAACTGTAAGTTAAACGCAATCCAAAATTCGATTATGCAAATCTCCTGAATGCCAATTCTTAGAAATTTTTGGCTCCGCATTTACAGGCAATTGTTGGAAAAATCTTATTCAGTTTGAAAACATGTTATTTACTGTTACAGTCGACTGAAAATGTGAAATTTCTTCAGAAAACAAAAACGTCCGCCATGTTGTTTATACTTTCGATTTACTCGAGGGTCAACTCGATTGGTTTTTATGACATTTGGCAAGAGTAGTTTCTTGACGTAAGTAGAGTTAACTCTAGTAGGTCAACTGGACTCGCTCAGGTTTGTTTGTGTTGGAGTTTAAAGGCCCAGTCCACACTTTTTAGGCCAGTTTTGAGCCGGTCAGTTTACCTATCCATACCTTTCCTGGGCAGGCTTATACGTATGCGGTTAACCAGTATAGTGCTCAGGTCCCGAGGTTATAAAACTTTTTCATTTGTTTGTTTGTATTTGAGTTTAACGGCCCAGTCAACACTATTTAGGTCATTTTTGAGTCGGTCAGTTTACCTATCCACACTTTCCTGGGCAGGCTTATACGTAAGCGGTTAACCAGTACAGTGCACATTCTTTCACCAGAAACTGACAACTGCCCTTCTTGAATCAGCGGAAGGGAGAGAATGACCGTAGAAAAGATTTCATGATCAATCCCCACGAAAGAATGTTGCCGACCCCGGCGGGAGTCGAACCCGCGTCCTCCTGATCACCAGTCAGACGCGCATCCGACTGAGCTATTGAGGCCGGGAGTAAATATGTTATAAAACTTTTTTAATGCTCAACTCAATTTAAGATGAAATGTGTAATGCTCATAAGTATTGAAATACAATCGAATCCGGCTATTTTCCTGCTTCAAATAGGCAAAGAATGTTGTTTGACCTGCTCATTTCCTGCTTCAAATAGGCAAAGAATGTTGTTTGACCTGCTCATAAGTTTTAAAATGGCAACAATTGTTGGCATTTTAAATTCATGAGCAGGACAAATTTAATGCCCAAGTGAATTGAGCATGAAAAAAAATTTGTTCATGCTCAACTCAACTGAAGATCAAATTTGTAATGCTCATAAGTATTGAAATAAAACAAATGCAGCATTTTTTCCTGCTTCAATCAGCAAAGAATGTTGTTTGTCCTGCTCAGTTGACTTGAGCATGAAAAATGTTTTTTAACCTCAGGGCCAGATAAAGGAGTTCAAATGTTATATCTTAATATTTACATGCCCAGTGTATTAACCGACAACCCTTATACTGAACATTTGTTTGAATTGAGGTCTGTCAACACTATTTAGGTCCTTTTGGAGACGCTGCTTCCAATTTTCTCGGACTTTCCCTACAGTGATATTAAATGAAATCTCAAGTCAATTATTTCTAACCTCATATTCATACCGCAATGAATTGCTTTTACTCGCGCGCCGTGACACAAACATTAAGTGACGTAAACGTTTACCATGATTCTCTCCAATATGATTGGACGATGGCGAAGTTATATTTTAGCCCTCAAACCAGAAATTTCCGCCACATAATGGATAATAATGTAAATATAATTATCATATGACGTCGCGTTTGAGAATGTAATAACGTCAAGTAATAAATTCGGTAATCCACTAGTGGAATAAATATGCAAATTACTTAGATGCGTCCGGTAACGTTACTTGTACGGCGTTATTAACGCCGTCGCTTTTTACTAATGGCGGAATATTGATATTTTTGTGAAACAATCGTGAGTTAAATGCGTTTTAAATGTCATATGATAAATAGAATCATGCATTCGTCCTCATGTATTATCAAATTTATAAAACTCGTTGAGGAAAAGGCATAAAATGTTCGCCAAAGCCTCGTTTTTTTTATTATTTTCCACAACTCGTTTAATAAATTCAATAATACACGAGCACTCATGTAAGATCCTCTATGTAAAATGGCAATTTATTTAACGTTCATTGAAGAATGAATACATCAGGTAACGAGCAAAGTAAGAGAACCCCAATACGTTACAGTCCATTGATTTCTTAACACTTCACAGCGTAGGTACTGCAGATATGGGGCTTGAATAAAGGAAAACGGTTGAGCAAAGAAAGATGTTTTATTGCACAATATTTGAAAAATATAAATAAATCATATTTACATTACACACGCTAAAATAAAAAAAAAATCTATACAAATCTATACACTCCCATTATGAAGGACAACTCCACAGTTTGCATTACTAATGTTATTGTTCCCGTTATTATATATATCTGATGATTCTCCAATATTTATTTTGAGATTCACCAATATTTCATTGAGATTTTGCAAAATTATTGCATTTGAGATTCCCCAATATTGCATTAGGGATTACCCTATATTGCATTTGAGATTCCCCAATATTATTGCATTTGAGATTTCCCAATAATTCATTAGAACTTCACTTCATTGAGATTCCTCAATATTATTTCATTTGAGATTTCCCAATATTTCATTAGAAGTTCATTTCATTGACATTCCTTAGTTATTTCAATGAGATGTCCTAATATTTCATTAGAAGTTCATTTCATTGACATATCTAAATTATTTCTTTTGAGATTCTCCAATATTATTTCATTAGAAGTTCATTTTATTGACATTCTGCATTTGAGATACCCCAATATTATTCCATTTGAGATTCCACAATACTTCATTAGAATTTCATTTCATTGATGTTCCTCAATATTTTATTTGAGATTCCTTAATATTATTGCATTTGAGATTACCCAATATTTCATTAGAAGTTCATTTCAATGAGATTCCTTAATCATTTCATTCGAGATTTCCCAATATTTCATTAGAAGTTCATTTCATCGACATTCCTCAATATTTCATTTGAGATTCCCCAATATTATTTCATTTGGGAGTCCCCAATACTGCATAATTGAGATTAACCACTATTTCATTCGAGACTCCCCATTATTTCATTTGAGTCTTAATTCATACAAGGATTTAACACCCATATGATATAGTGCTTTCTTTCATAGTTTGAAGTTGTCAGCCTCGATAGCGCAGTGGTTAACGCGTTCGACTTATGATCGAGAGATTGTGCGTTCGAATCTGGATGGGGCAGTGTCATTACATGTCTGGCTTAATGACACACTTCGATAACGGTGTGGGCAAGACACGTAATGGCACTGGTGTAAATGGGTAGCAGTGGTGCAAAAGCCTCTGCCTCTCTCTCGCGAGAGCGATTCAATAAGCTTGAAACTTTTAAAATACATTAATATAAACTATAGCTGGATGTGACTGATCCCCTTAAACCCCATATTTATATAGAAAAACTGGGATTTACAGGAGATACAGTATTTGTCTTATCTCTGCTCAAAACATAGATTGTGGGTACTCGTTAGAACCGCGTCGGTGAGTACCCATAATCTATGTTTTAAGCAAAAATATGAAAAATAACAGGATTTTTATCTGAAAATTTTCATTTTTTAGAGGTAAAATTTTTCCAATATATTTGAATAGGCGCGTTTTCGTACTGAATGTTTGTGATATCATTCTTATTTTTGCTTCAAAAGCAAGTTGCGGATGGTTGTTAGATCCTAATCAATGTCCGATTTACCGGCCCCGATAGCTCAGTTGGCAGAGTGTCCGCTCCGGGGAACGGGAGGTCACGGGTTCGATCCCGGGCCGCGACATACCAAAGTCGTTAAAAATGGTACTAGCTGCTCCTCGCTTGGCACTCAGATTTACGGGGTAGAGCTAGGACTGGTCGATCCAGTGTCAGGATAATGTGATTGGGTGTGGTATCATGTAATATGTCTGGGACATGATACATCAGTGAGGCAGCACTATAAAAGTGAGCATTGAGCTCCCTGTCGCAACCAGACACCGTCGTGATATGACTGAAAAATTGTTGAAAGCGACCTTAAACCCGAATTCACACACACACACAATGCCCGATTCTAACGAGTGCCCACAAGGCTCCCGCCCATCGGGACTTAAAGAAATAGACAAACAAACAAGGATGGACTCGCAGATGGGAGCGTCCTTGTCAAAAACGAGGAGGCGTATTTATGAGACACAGGGTGGCCGAAAGCAAGCTGGTTCTGATACTATAAAACGTTTTTTATGCTCAGTACAACTGAGCACAATAAGTACAGTCGAACTTCAATGGCTCGAACACCTTTGGGACCGCGAAAATCTGTTCGAGACAGGGGTAGTTCGAGTTACAGAGGTTACTGTCAGGAGGCATAGCGAGATACTTTTAGACATCTTTTCGGTGTTCTATAATGAAAATGTATGCTATGTGTACTCATAAGAATCGCCTCATCGAGGCGATTCTAATGAGTACACACAGCATACATTTGCAAGATAAAAAAACTAAAATCTCCTTAACTATCCCCCCACAAATGTTTATGTAGAGGAGTTCGCTAGGGGCTCAAGTATGGGTTCGGCACATCCATGGTAAACGAGCCATCGGTGTTCGAGCCATTGAAGTTCTACTGTATGTGTTCATTTATATAAAAATGCCCACAACGTCTCCATATACAGTATTACACACCGTTCATACTAAAACAGCAGGATTTCTTTCAAGCTAAAACAGAGGGAATTGAAATGCATTCATCAAGAACACGACCGTATAAGATACTTTCAATTCTTGAACTGCAAAAATGCAATGTAGCTTGTTCATTTATGAAATGCCGACGTCTTGACATTTATTTAATGAACAGGCTAGATACATGTGTCAATCTGTACTGGCTGGGCATGATAAAGGATTTCTATGGATGTGTTTTAATATTTTGCGCGATAAAAATAGTGCTATTCTTAAATTACTTACACGTAATGTATTGTGTGTTGTTTCCAATTTTGAGATACTTTTACCCGACGACATCTCAATCTCTGCCGCCCAGTGAAACCAATAGGGTTTATATGCATGGTCAGGCTCGCACCACTTTGCCTTGGCAGGCTTAGACCTTCTAAGCCGTTTACCAGTGCTCGTGTGCGGTCGGTTCAAGCTCTGCGTGGAAGCATCATGTAGTCTATTTCTCCAAGCCATGATGAGCAGGGGCAAAAAAATATAGTATAAATATTGCATATTCACTAGACTATAAGAATCTTATATGGGTGTGAGGGGTGGATGGAAAAAGCCGTCCCGAGGGACACTGTCCGGCATCACGAGGCTTGCCGAGTGATGCCGGACAGTGATCCCGAGGGACGGATTTTTCTATCCACCCCTCAAACCCATATTGGATTCTTTTTCTTGCATACCTTCCATTTCTTAAAGTGTATTTTTAATGCTGCAGTCACTTCGGTTACCAACGTCCGCCATATTGTGTTGACACTGCATGAATGTTTAGTGACGATGCTGTGACGTCAACCTTAACGACGGCGCATACGAGGTCATAATCAACCAGTGCATTTATCAAACACGCGATTATTTTCATTTTTGGGTCGGAACAACAGGGTCAGAACATAAATTTCTATCCCAGGGTAAAATCACGGATGTCCTTGTCTGGTCTGCAAGAATATAGCTTACTCTCAAATCATGTTTAATACAACTGTAACTACAATCGAACTTCAACAACTCGAATACCTTTTTGGACCATAAAAATATAGGGGCAGTTCGAACTATTGGGTGTTAATCATAACTCTAAGCCATGAGGCATAATGGGTTGATAATGTGCAGTTGACCTTCAATGGCTCGAACACCTTTGGGACTTCGAAAATCTGTTCGAGACAGGGGTAGTTCGAGCCACTGAGGTTACCGTCAGGAGGCATAGCGAGATACTTTTATACATCTCTTCTTCGTTATTCTATAATGAAGACGTATGCTGTGTGTACTCATTAGAATCGCCTCATCGAGGCGATTCTAATGAGTACACACAGCATACATATGCAAGATAAAAGACTAAAATCTCCTTAGTTATCCCCCACTATTTCTTATGTAGAGGATTTCGCTAGGGGCTCAAGAATGGGTCCGACGCATCCATGGTAAACGAGCCATCGGTGTTCGAGCCATCGAAGATCTACTGTATCAAGTTCTTTTCGAACTTCATCAGGGGTCGTGGTATCGATTCCAGGCTTCTCCAGACTTTCGGAGTCCTATAACCGAGGTCCCGTCTCCATATGAACATAGTTGTTGGCGGGACGTAAAACTCAAACAAACAAACGATCGTTTCGCTCTTCAGTAAAAGAAAAGAATGTTGTTTGTACTCAATAGAATAGCCTCATTGAGGCGAATCTAATGCGTACACACAACATACCTTTTCAAGATAAAATAAAAAACTCCATAAATTATCGTAAATATATGCAGTACACTTGTTAGAAGGTCTGTGCCTGCCAAGGCAAAGTGGGGCGAGTCGGGCCGCCCGTGCATATAAAGCCTGTTGGTATCATTTGGCGACAGGGACTGAGATGTCATTTCATCTCAATGTCGAATATAAGTCCAACAAAATTGGAAGCAACGACTCCAAAATGATCTAAATAGTGTTGGCGCAGAAGTTAAACCTCAATTCAAAACAAACAAAAACGTAGTTCAACAACCACGGACAAGAACTCGACCTAAATAAACTACAATAACATGCCTATATTAAGACCATCTTTGGGACTGTTCAAAAGTGGTCTTTAAGACCACTTTTGAACAGTCCCAAAGATGGTCTCTTTCTACACCAAGTGTGAAAATCACAAAGAAAAGAAACACTGAACTTTCTAAATACGTTTTTTAAAAATAGTTCGTCTTTAGATACGTACAGTACAGTTCCGTAGTAAAGACCAGCTACTGCGGAACTGTACTGTATCTAGTTTTTAAAGTGGGTGTCTCCGTAGGCTAACCCTTTCAAACTTGTATAACAAAAAGACACATTTGCAAAAACAAATATAGATCCCGATAAGGAGCCGAGTCAGGCTCTACAGTTCTTGCCATTCCATCTAAGAATTTCGACCACACCCGCTGTTAGGAACAATGGCTTTATCCAAAATTATTATGGAAGGGTCGACTTCAAAAACTGAGAATGGAAATGGTTAAGCGGCCTAGACTTCCGCCTCTATGAGCACATAAGCACGAGTGAAAACCAGTCAGTTATCAATCCTCATCACATTCATAGTAATCATCATCTCTTATTCTTTTACACAAGCACAAAGAAAACACCATCCCAAGGATCTGCAAAACAGAAATGCAGTAAAATTCCGCTATATCAACCACCTAAAATTAAGAAATAGATGAGCTCTAGCAGTAATTTGTTGAGTAATATATCACTGTTTGGAGGTCAGTGGTAACGTAGATCAAATCACGAACTGTGATATATTACTAAAAAATCACGCTATAGAGCTGATCTATTTCGATTCTAACACACTGAAAGTCGCCTAATGCTGTTGTTTGCTTCATATTCTCTCAACATTTCGTCATTGTTTGAAGAAATTCCGCCAACATGTTTGACTGTTACACATGCAGTTACCTGTTTTTGTAAGGTACCTGATGCGTGAAAAAACGTTACTCCGTCTAAAACGTCATAAAACGGCGGCTCTACACATCACACTGTTTAGCCTAGTGATTTGTTACTCAATATATCACTGGATTAACCATTGGGTATACAGGCGACCAGTGTTTGAATTAAGAATAAATCTGCTTTTAAAATAGAAGTGAAGGCAATGATCAGGAGTCGATACAATTAACCCATAGCTCCCAGAGACACTAAAGAGAAAGAAGCACAGACATGAAACAACTAGACCCTATTGGAAACATCAATAGTAGAAAGCCAAAAGGACAGTCATTTTCCCACAAAATGGCCAATTGGCTATCCAAAACAAAACAATATAAGCGATACACCATTGTTTGAAGAAATTCCGCCAACATGTTTGACTGCAACACATGCAGTTACCTGTTTTTGTAACGTACTTGATGCGTCAAAAAGACGTTACTCCGTCTAAAACGACATAAACGGCACGAGTGGGTTTCTGCGTTTTCTCCACACAGTGTCTCCTAACATAAGCAACCACTTTAGGGACTGTTCAAAAGTGGCCTTTAAGACCACTTTTGAACAGTCCCAAAGTGGTCTTTAAGTAGGAATTTTACTGTACCAGTCCGATATATGTAACACGCATGCGTCTTGTATTTGAATGCGCTAGAAATTGTATTTATCAACTGATTGGATGTGCCTAGATAGTGATCGAGGAGGTACCGTGTGTTGAGATTATAAGAATCTTATATGGGTGTGAAGGGTGGATGGAAAAATCCGTCCCGAGGGTCACTGTCCGGCATCACGAGGCTTGCCGAGTGATGCCGGACAGTGATCCCGAGGGACGGATTTTTCTATCTACCCCTCACACCCATATTGGATACTTTTTCTTGCATACCTTCCATTTCTTAGCGCGGATTTTTAATGCTGCAGTCACTTCGGTTACCAACGTCCGCCATTTTTTGTTGACACTGCAGGAATGTTAAGTGACGTCACGTAACGTGCTGTGACGTCAACCTTAACGACGGCGCATACGAGGTCGTAATCAGCCAGTGCATTTATCAAACACGCGAGAATATTCGATTTTGGGTCGGAACACAAGGGTCAGAACATACATTTCTATCCCAGGGTAAAATCACGGATTTCCTTGTCTGGTGTGCAAGAATACGTCTTCCCTTTCCCAATATAGCGTGGTTAGTGCACTGGTGTTGAAGGGTTCGTGTGCTGCGGATGCGTTCGCTCAGTGGTTAGGGGTCTCCCTATTTGGTGACAAGAGGTGACAAGAAGTGACAAGAGGTGACAAGAGCTTTTTTTATGGTGACAAGAAACTTTCTAACACAAAATTAAACTATATTATTGCTTAAATTGATAAATTTAATGTCATTCTTGTGTTAGAAATTACTTTTGGACAAATTTAAAGGCGCTTGGAGGAAAAAGCAACATGCTTTATTCAGACGTTTTACCGCATTTACCGACAAGAAAGTTCTCCCCTCTTTTTATACAAAGTCACTTCATTTTATAAGCAAAAAAGTGAATTTTACGTGGGTATCTCAGGCTCAAAAACAATGTCGTCTCATTTTACAAATATAAAAGCGGGTTTATTTAGGTCATATGGGAGACCTTGGGACTTTTACCCGACATTGAGATGAAATGACATCTCAAGCCCAACCAGAAGGCTTGTATGCATCGGACGATCTGACTCGCACTGCTTTGTCTGGGTAGGCTTAGTCCTTCTAAGCGGTTTACCAGCACTCGTGTGGTTAGTTTCAGCTCTGCGTGCAAGCATCATGGTTGGGGGGGGGGGGTGAACCCATTATGATGAATTGACTTTTCAAGCCCCGTTGCCCAATTAAACCGTTGCTTCAAACTTTGTGGGACTTGTACCCGACAATGAGATGAATTGACATCTCAAGCCCTGTTGCCCAATGATGCCAATATATAGGGTTTCTAAGCATGGCCGGTTCGACTCGCACCGCTTTGCCTGGGCAGGATCAGATCAGAATGAGACAGTTTTAACGAGTACCCGCAATCTATGTCTTTGAGCAGAAATAAGAAAATACTGAAGTGACCTAAATAGTGTTGACTGTACCGTTAAACCGCAATACAAACAAACAAGCAGTTGGGATAGAAGTCTTCCTTCCTTCCTTAATCGTGCGTGTGCCACTCATTAAGATAATTGCTGTCACTCAGTATTGAGTCATCTCGGTTGATTAATCACAAGCTTGTGTTATGAACATTTGGTCGACATATAATTTTGACTCCGCTTGCTAATCATAAATTCATAGCGTTGACAAGAGTTTAAATAAATAAATATATTCTGTCTATTCAAAATATTCATAGCTTTGACATGAGAATAAGAATAAATAAATAAAAAACCAGTATTTTTTAATTTAATTTGTTTCAAATTAAATCTTATTCTAATGATTATATTCTGTCTATTTAACTCTCTCTCTCTCTCTCTCTCTCTCTCTCTCTCTCTCTCTCTCTCTCTCTCTCTCTCTCTCTGCATGTGCTCCCAGAGACGACTCATACTAGCCTGCGCAGTCTGATATATCAGAATCGCTGATCTCTGCTGTGTAGCTTTATGGTGGTGGTGCGTGTGTGTGTGTGTGGGGGGAAGGGGGGGGGTGGCTTTATACATTTTCTAGAAATTTTATGTGACAGAGAAATAGAGTAGATTATCACATACATGTATTTTGACTTTATTCCCGACAAGACGCACGGAAGGGTCATCGAGCAAGAGTGCCTAGAAAAGACTTGGATCATCCTGCGTATATGCGCAGTCTGGTATGTTTTCTCCACTGAGGGTATAATTTTATGTGACGGAGAAATATAGTAGATCATCTCATACATGTAAAGTTTTCTTGTCACCAAATTAACTTGACTTTATTCCCGACCAAAAAAATCTGAAGAGGTACTGAAGCGTCGTCGAGCAAGTGTGCCTAGAAAGGATCAGCCTGAGCATATGCGCAGTCTGGTATGTTTTTTCTGCTGAAGGAATAATTTTATGTGACGGAGAAATATAGTATAGCATCCTATACGTGTAAAATTTTCTTGTCACCAAATTAACTTGAATTTATTCCCGACCCAAAAAAAAAATCGGAAGAAGCACTGAAGCGTCGTCAAGCAAGACTTGGATCAGCCTGTGCATATGTGCAGTCTGGTTAGTTTTTTTTTCTGCTGAGGGTATAATTTAATGTGACGGAGAAATATAATAGATCATTTAATACATGTAAAATTTTCTTGTCACCAGCTTGACTTTATTCCAGACAAGAAAATCTGAAGAGGCACTGAAGCGTCATCGAGCATGTGTGCCTTTGAAAATACTTGGATCAGCCTGCGCATAGGCGCAGCCTGATATATGAATCTCTACTGAGGTATATACACATTTTATTAGAATTCTGTGTGGCAGTGAGACACATCCTGTACATTCTCTTGTCACCAGCTTGAATTTATTCCCGACAAGAAAATCTGAAGACAGTCCTGATATGATTCTAGTGGGTCATTTGGGGTTCTAGTGTCCTATATTGTATGAAATTCATTTTCAGGCATGAACAAATCATTTGCCTAGTCATGTTACAATAAATAATTTGGTTTATGATAGGGGTGTAGTAATTTACAGGCTTAAATACGCATGCGAGCGTTTGCGTTTCTCTGGCTCGAGTACTCGGCTGCAGCGCATCATAGGAGTCTTAAAAGGAATTCAAACGCTTGCAAAAATGTTTAATATATCATATTTTACTTTTAAAAAGGGTCGAAAATGCGTTTTTACACTTCTTGTCACCATAAAATAGCTCTTGTCACTTCTTGTCACCTCTTGTCACTTCTTGTCACCTCTTGTCACTTCTTGTCACCAAATAGGGAGACCGGTGGTTAGCGCGTTCGACTTATGATCGAGAGGTTGTGGGTTCGAATCCGGCCACATGAGGCAACGTGTGCCCTTTGGCAAGACACGTAATGCCGCTGCCCCACTCCACCCAGGTGTAAAAGGGTAGTAGTGGTGTGATAGTCACTGCCTCTCTATTGCGCGCGTGATAACATCCGGAATGAGTGTTCGAGTGTGATTCAAATAAGCTTGAAGCTTTCATCGCAATCGAACTAAAATAAATTAGTATAAACAAAATGCGTTCGTTGGTTCCATATGTCTTCTTATTGTTATCATCACGAAAACACGCCTATATAATTTTGACCCCCCTGAACCCCACTTTTATTTGGTAAATTGGGGTTTACAGAGGTAAAACTAATTTTTCTTATTTCTGCTCTAAAATATAGATTGTGGGTACTCGTAAGAACCGCCTCGATGAGGCGGTTTTAGCGAGTATCCACAATCTATATTTTGAGCGGAAATAACAAAAATATCACATTTTTTCATCTTAAAATTTTCGTTTAATGGGGTGGGGTAAAATTTACAATGTATTTGTATAGGCGTGTTTTCGTAATGTTGAGAAAGGAAGATAATTTTCACAAACTTTGCTCTTGATCCAATGTTGGTCCGTGACCCGATGGGTTTTATACTTGAATAAACGATGAATAAAGTCAGAATTGAAGCACACTAACCAGCAGTTTGTTCTGCTCACGGTCGCAAGGCTGACGTTCTTATGAGATTTGACCTAGTTTTAGACGCCATATGACCAAGTATCAACATAACCTAGATTTTATAGAGGCAAATCTTCTGTGCAAGTTTCATCAAAATTGAGTAAAAACTGTGAACTCTTTGAGTATAAACAGGATTTTCATGAGATTGGACCTGGTGACCTAGTTTTTTTTTACTCTCAGTGACCAAGTATATAGCTTGACCTAGATTTCATACAGGCACATATTTTGAGCAAGTTTCATCACCATTGGGTCAAAACTGTGGCTTCTAGTATTTTAAAAGGTTTTCCTTTGCTTTGACCTGGTAACCTAGTTTTTTATCCAAAGTGACCAAGTATCGAACTTGACCTAGAGTTCATAAAGACAAACAATCTGAGCAAGTTTAATCAAAATTGGGTCAAAACTGTGACCTCTATAGCGTTAACAAGGTTTTCCATTGATTTGACCTGGTGACCTAGTTTTTGATCTCATGTGACCAAGTATCGAACTTGACCTAGATTTCATAGAGGCAAATATTCTGAGCAAGTTTCATCAAAACCAGGTCAAAACTGTGACGTCTAGATTGTTAACAAGGTTTTCCATAAATTTGACCTGGTGACCTAGTTTTGGATCCCAAGTGACCAAGTATCGAACCTGACCTAGAGGCAAACATCCTGAGCAAGTTTCATCCAAACTGGTTTAAACTGTGACATCTTGAGTATTAACGAGGTTTTCATGAGATTTGACCTGGTGAACTACGAGGGTTTCGAACCCAAGTTACCCGGTATCGAATGTGACCTAAATTTCATAGAGGCAAAAATCCTAAGCAAATTTAATTAAAACTTTGACCTCTAGATTGTTAACAAACTAATTGTTGACAACGGACGAAGACGGACGACGGACACAGGGTGATAACAATAGCTCACCCCGAGCTAAAAATCAGCCACTCTCTGAATTCATTTCTAAAAATAAGATTAACATGAAACCCTGAATTACGAAGTGGCTTCTGCTGAATATGTTTATGAGGTGCTATTCAGTTGAAAATGGAGCAGAAATGAGAGCAGTGGCTTAAGTCATTCTATACTGGTGGACTCTTATATTGTTATATGCTGCACAAGTCTATTTGTCGTTAGGCTTTTTTTTTTTTTTTTTTCGTTTATATTCTATTTCTGACGGAAAGTCCTTTTAGCAAACACTGTTGACCCTGATCAGACACCGCACAATGCGGCGTCTGATCAGGGTCTACATTGTTTGTTTATGCTTCTTTTGGGGGTTTCCCGGTTCTGAAAACTCTACTTTCCCTGTAAGAAGTTCATTTTTTTAATCTAACGACCCTGTAAACACTTTTAAGTCATATAGAGCCTGCCAGTGTATCTTACAAAACTTTTCCTGGGAAGGCTTTTACATAAGTAGTTAGCCAGTTAAGTGCACATATTTTCTCAAGAAACTGATAACTGCCCTTCTTGAATCAGCGGAAGGGAATGAATTACCGTAGAAACGATTTCATGATCAATCTCCACGAAAGAATGTTGCCGACCCCGGGTGGTATCGAACCCGCGTCCTCCTGATCACCAGTAAGACACGCATCCGTCTCGATTGAGCTACCGAGGCCGGCTCAAGTTAC